>WOVY01009754.1:322500-950000 GCA_013436015.1 Rhipicephalus annulatus | reverse complement strand
TTAGCAAGGCCATTCCAAATCAAATATGCATATGTACTCAAGTTGACCACGACATATCGCGGTGTACAATTTGTAGAAGGCTGTAGGAGAACCAGATTCTCGCGAGATGTTGAGCCAACAGGAAGAGAATGAAGGCCTCGCATGGCAGCACATTTAATGCAAGTAGAAAAAATTCAGCATGCTATCAAAAAGAACACCAAGATAACTGATCTCATAAAACTTACATAACGACACAGTATGACAGCATATGGATTTGCTGTTGGACGTTTTGCGAAATACAACAACAACAACAACATTAATAATAATAATAATAATAATAATAATAATAATAATAATAATAATACACTCATATCATTCTGATATGGCCGAAAATATCTAGCCACATAGAATGAAATGCCAATGTCCGGGTGCCCATGAATCTCTATACGCGAGTGTGCACTTGCGCAGTTTGGTGGGTATGTACCGGCATACATATCTTATAAGTAAGTGCACTACCGTGTTGGTGTTGAAAGGATATGTTCGCAAGCAGTTTGAATCGTTACGCGTCTGCACAGCAAGGGGCTGTTTACATAATGTAGAGTTTGGCTTAGGTATCACGCCAGCCCGCAAAAAATGTGTCATACTGATTGTATTCACAAGGCAATGTTTAGGCTAATCGTGATGATGGCACGTGCGCTTTAGTGACCTCGACCGAGTAATGACACACCGACACAAAATAGAAGTTTTGTGAATTCGGCAGCCTTCGTTAAATGTTGCTATAAAGCTTCAGCATTTCATTACATGGTCCATTAAATATGTATGACGTGTGAGTCAGTTGCACCTTTTTCAACGTACATGTCTATGACGTGAGATTTATTTGACGCTTGCAAACATTACACTAAATTAATTGTTCACTTCTGCAATCATGAAAGTTTCGATGCATTTACTATGTGCACAGCCAGGAACATTATACGTGGCCAAAGGAAACGCAAGATGTATTTTTGCAATAAATTAGTACAACTTCCATCTTGAATGTAATCATAATGGTGCCTGCAAGTTGCATTCACGTAAGTTCTTTTTTGTTTTTGAAAATACTCCCTTAAACATTGCACTGCGCATGCAATTATAGTAAATGGCTGCTGAAAGCAATCGCAAATGAGGGGTCAACAGGATTAATAGAAATCTTGTTATATGAAGGGAGCATATAGCCATCAAAACTTTCAAATAATCAGAAATTTTGTCTACCGATGTGGAAGCTAAAAGTGCATTGAAATTACTATTTCTTGCTGCCACTTTAAACAATGCATTACTGTGAACAATATAAGTTGCATGCATTTTGTCTTTACATAATACTATATAGGATTGCTCTATAATAATAGCGAGGTTCGGAAGCTTCAATACGTTTTGTGACTTGACACGATTCCTTCCTCGTAAAACATGTCTGCTCTTGTATACATTATTTACGTCGTAATAATTGCAACTTATTGTTTCAAAACTAAATGCCATGAAAAATGTACGAGTTAAATTACACGAATGCATGCATATATGCATTCAACTGAGTTGCAACTATCACGTACACATAGCTGACCTGAAATTTTGGTTTTTTTGCATGGCAGACACAACATATATATTTAATACTCCTATTGCTATGAAAAATAAGCAGGTCAGCTTTGTGTACAAATTGTTATATATTACAATTCGCATAAAAGTGTGATCACAGTGCTAAATATATACGTGGTTCATCCCAAATAAGAGAGCACTTCCACATATAAGGATCCACTTGATATGTTATATATGGTGTGGCCGTGCCTTATTTGGCCGGATTTGACTCCTTATATGGGTCAACTGCGTCATATATGGCCGTATATAACCCCACACATGAACCGACTCCGCCAGATATACATCCATATATGCTTATATGTGGCCACATATGCTGCCATATATGCTTATATATGGCCACATATGCTGCCATATATGCTTATATATGGCCAGATATAACTTATATATGGCCACATATGCTGCCATATATGCTTATATATGGCCAGATATAACTTATATATGGGCCATGTATGGCGTTTCCGTAAGGGGAGGACAGCAGCTTGTCCTGATGGGATAACATAGGCAGCATTAGAAAACCTGGGTCCTGTGGCCACAAATATTTTGTTGAAGATATTTAATGATGCATGGACAACAGAGTGCCTTCTATCCTCATGGAAAGTTGCAAGAGTGGCCTCAATCCTCAAACCCGGAAAAAAACCTTTATACATACATTCTTTCCGTTCTGTTAGCCTGACTAGCTGTCTTCGCAACCTTTAGCTACTACTGCAAACTATAACAACTACTGCTGAGGTTGTATTCAAATTTTGCTGAGGTAATCAGCTGCAATAACAAACTACAGGTATTATTTCAGAGTTACACGCGTTTATTCACTAGTTTTATAGCTGTACTTTAAAATGTATACACTGAAGTCTCCACAGGGCAACGGGCTAGCTACTTTGATGCGGGAATTGAGGCACTTGTCAAGGCAATGACAATGTTTTTTTGGCCTATTTAGGGTATTGAAGCACCAGAAGTTTGTGGAAAGTAAAACACCATGCTTAGATCAACAGCTTTTTGGTGTGTTGAGGCGGATCTCAGCTGTTTCACCAGCTTGTTTTGAAAGTGTCTGGGAACAAAACTTAGTAGCAAGCGTGGTAGACGAAGAGGTGTTAATACTTGTGTTAGGTACAACAACGTGCAATGAGTCTCTTGCTCTTATGTGGCTACAGAACAGTACTGAACTCTTAAAGAACGTTTTTGGAAGCATTTTCGTGCGCACTCAGGTGACGAGAAAACGGAAGGCGAGAAAACAAATAGGCGCCACCGTTTGTCGTTCGCCATCTGTTTTTCAGTCCCCAGTGTGCGTGCCGAAATTTGTATAAGAATGTCCCCAAACCATGTTGCCGAACCTTCCATTCTGTAACTTGTGAAAGGTCAAATAAAATCCCCACTTCGGCAGAAAACCAAGTATGCCTTGTTCGTGGCCGTTTTGATCTCCTGGGTACAGTGGCTAGATTAGGAAAGTGTGATGAGCGGCAAGCGGCGCCTATGGAGTGCACTGAAGCCTCCGAGGAGGAGCCGCATGGGGGTGCGCGCAGTCCTTTGTACGTTGTTTACACGTTTCCGGCAGTTTTTTCAGGTGCGTTTGTTTTCATTTATTTAATTGTAGTGACACTCTGATGCCAATAATGCTTCTGTATGCACTCTCATGGCGCGAAAACAAAGTCATTGCTTCGTGCACGGGTTCACTACAGGTTACAAGTCAGCTAAAAAAAGCACGTGTTGTTCGGCGTTCCAAAGGACGAAGCTCTGTTAGCGCAGTGGTGGAGAGCGATCCCGTGCGCTGACAAGCTGCTTCAAGAAAACTCGGCTCTGTGCGTGCTGCACACACTTTGAGAACACTTTGAAGTACGAAAGCGTCCGCAATGAAAGGGGTAGGCCCATATGCAGGCTCACCGTTAGGGGGGGGGGTGGGGTAGGTTTATTGCAGGTTGCCACCTCCCTAATAAATCAGCGTATGAGGCAGATTTTACGCCCCTATTTTGTATGACTGAAAGAGTGCCCCACTGCCTAGTCAACGTATAGACCATAGTTCCAGGTGGCCAGAACAGAGTCCCAGGTGGCCAGTCTCCTTTGCCCCACTCGTGCGGACGCCTAAGGGTGAGCTTTTCGGAGAACCTCTTCACAATTGTAGACGCCCTTGAAACACTTTTTCAAAGTGGTTTAGCTACAACGACCTTCACAGTGACTGCTCGGAAGAGCTTGTTTCCTGTCTGAAAGAAAAAAAAATGTCACACTGGGCTGAGCGCAACATGATCCGAGCCTCACTAGTCAAGTAACCAAGTTTTTTCTGCTCACCCATTTGCCTTTTTACACAAAGGTACACCACAAGGAGCGAGTATCTTCCCGTGAAAAGAGGAAGTACTGAAGCTCAGGTTCATCACCTAGGCTTGAAGCCCAATGTTCCGTGATGCTCCTGTCAACTATAAAGCTTTTTTTTCTTGGGGATAAAAAAGGACGCGCATCCAATTATTAAGAATGCATTGTTGTGAACAGATAGTGAGTCACTATTCGGGAATGCCTTGTACGGCCTGTGTGCAGAAAGTAAAAGATTTTCATTGAGATACCGCTCGTTCTTCTCGTCTCTGGATATGACGTTATGAATGATGGGTGTTGATTTACAAAATAGTGCTTGAGGAAAGGATGGTTCACAGTAGAAGATGTTGCAAGCGAAGGCTCACAACTGAGTTCATCATTCCACTCTTCTAAAATTTCTTATCAATAAAATGTTTCAGTGCCGTCATGTGCTCACTTTCAGCATCCTGTCGACCTGACAATATTTCAGTTCAGTCGCGCCCCCGCGTAGGCATTCTGTTTTTTAAAACTAATTAACATAATTTTCGGTCGCCATTTGAGGCCTTGTGCGAGCAAAAAATTATAATTAAAGTGTTTCACATTGCCCACGTGCGTGGTTGATTGCCGTCTGTGCACAGTGCATCGCTGCCTTGTGTGACGTGGGTGGAGGGATGGATGGATGGATGGATGGATGGATGGATGGATGGATGGATGGATGGATGGATGGATAGATGGATGGATGGATAGATGGATGGATGGATGGATGGATTGATGGATGGATGGATGGATGGAAGGATGGATATGGCTGTACCCTTTAGATCGGGCGGTGTATAGCACCACCAAGCCGTAATACTTTATGAACCAAAGGCTAGTTTTATTTTTTTTCCTTTTAAAAAGTGAGGTTTAGGATACGTGCTTTCCAGGGAAGGGTTTGATTTTCACTCATGCCTTGACTTTAGCCACTAGTCAGATAACCTCCTTCTAGTTAATTCTACCCGCCTAAAGTCTATTTTGCACTCCCTGTCCCTAAACTCAATGCTTTGAAATACTCTGCGCCATCATCCTGAACTATAGGGCGAAGCTCTTTACAGAACATTATCAAGTGTTCGACAGTTTCTTGTTCCTCTCCACACGCACTGCATACCGTGTCTACCCCTTCGTATTTGGCCCAATATGTCTTGGTTCGTAATTCGATATGTCTTGCTTCGCTCCCGTCCTGGCCTCAAACAGTAGAGAACTACCTCGAGTATTATCATCGATCCTTTATTTGGGAGACGTGTGCCAACGTCATCTGGCGGTTTCCTCCCAAGGCGTTACGTGCTAAGCGGTGCGTTCATCACGCTTCCCTATTCTAGCCACGGTATCCTTGGTAAATAGAGACTGGCACCTTGATCTCAAGTATAAAAAATTGGCCCTGTATCTGCGTGTTACACTGCAAATATCGTCAAGAGATTATAGTCTTGCGTCTGTAGAGAGTGATCAAAACGTGTGTTTGATGCCCTGCGCGAAAAAAATTGGATAATGGCATTCTGGAGGCGCTGCGTTAGACTGCCTCGAGCCTGCAGCAGAGGTGAACGAGCGCATCAAGTCACGTCACACGTGAGACATGAGCGCTATCTGGCAGTTATCTTGGGAAACTACGTGCGTGGCGTGCGCACCTGTCTCGGAGGTTATAAGGTGTAGCACACAATGTGACGGGTATGTGCCACCACCGTGTCGCCTTAGCAAAGCAATGGAAACACTTGCATTTTTGTGCAAGCGTCGCATTTTCAGCGCATTGTGATAATCTCTACGGTTCTTAGAATTGCATATGTACGCCTTTTCTAGCAAAAAGACTCATATAGAGAATATTTACGTGTTGTTATAGTGTATCATATATGATAAATCAATGCTTTTTAATTGATAATCGCACAAGTATGAACGCTGAACCTTGAACAATATTGGTGGATGCTGTGAATGGCGCCGGCCGTTTGTGGTATCATTTGCTACCGTGCAAGGTATCTCTAAAAGTTGACAAACAGACAAATGTACAGACAAACATACCAATATTTTTGCGTCAAAGGTCCCAAAAAACTCTATAGTTTTTTTAATTGTATATTTATTAGCACGATCCTAAACGTCAAACACTTCCCTACCATTCATCCAACTGCTTAACAGTGTTGGCACTGGCATTGTGTTTTTTGTGCTGTGAACTGTTTTTGAAATCCTGGCTAGAGAGCTTAGCCACTCAACTTTGTTACCGTTCATCAGCATTGGAACTGTGCTGATATTGTTACCCTTTCAATCTTATATTCCTTTCTATTACTTTTATTCTTCAAGCGTGTCTACGATCATGTGTACGCAGTCACAGGCAATATTGCATAGCTATATAAGCGTGCACCCTCACCAAAGGGAAGTCTTCTTCCCCTTTTTTTACAACGAAAGCTGTAATGAGATCACAGGAAGAGGTACGTGTGTCGTAGTTGTATGCCACACTTTGTGATGTTCTTACGAGCTGGCAGCCGACCAGCAATCTCTCGCATACCACTTGAACGCACTCAGTTTGCCAGAGCGAGACCGTCACCATAAATGAAGAAATAAAGCGTAAACTTAAGGACTCGTTTACTTAGTTGAGCGGAGAGGTTGACTGATGCCCCACTTTTGAAGTACATACGTACCCCATAAAGTGGATAGAGAGATTACCGCCGCTCAAGCTCAGTTGGTAGAGCATCAAACGCGTTATTTGAATATGGCTGGTTTGGTTCCTGCGCAAGGCAAGTTACCTTTTCATGTACTTTTTATGTTCACATTTTATTCACAAATAGTTGTATTGATATCCCCTGTACTTTGCCTCGCATTTTTATATAACACTTCTCATAAATATTGTTTCTCAAAAGTGTACAAGTTCTCAAGGTGACCCTTCTTTCCTTCCAAAAAATTGGAATGTAGATAAATAAAGAAATACAGCATAGAAAATAACAAAAAAACAAGGATAAATGCTCAAGGCAGCTCAGCTCCACAGTTCTCTCATACATCATTTTAAGAGCAAGCCGCGTAAATTTGGTATTTTCCTTGTGACCGGTGCATCTGCGGAGAAACTTGGCATGAGACGTTCTCTCTTTGGGGCGCACTTTTCCTAAATTGTTGCCATTGTTTGATATTCTTTAGAGACGTGGATGTGGTGAAGGCTACCGCACACACTATATTAGTGTCCGGCGCTGCTCCATGAAATCATGTGATGCGCTGTACTAGAAGCATGACCTTGATGTTCTGTTTAGATTGCCTATGTATCGCGCTTTTCCGGGGAAGAGGCCGGACGCTTGTGAACGAGCTGATTTTGAAGGCAGCAATTACCATAAGAACGAAGCCTGCGCGAATCTTGCGCGCGATGAGGTGCGAGAAGTACAAGTTGGTTTTTGGTTATTCAAGGGCAATCTTCACACGCAATCTTTTAGCCATAATAGCCTTACAGTTATGCATTGAATGTTTTCGCCTGAATGAACTCGGACATGTTTTGCATTCTTTATTGCTCATTATCACCCTGTTTCCTTTTCAGCTTGGAAGCGCCCTAGGAGCCGGAGGCGTCAGAATCGGTCCGGCAAGTTATTTATTGTATTTGTAATAATGTGCTCATTGATGCTCAAAGAGATTTACGCTTAATAGCTCCGTGGTATATGAAATACGACATGAACACCACTAGCACAAGGCTTGAAGCTGTTTTCTTACGAAACTAAATTCAGCAAATGTTCAAGGGTTGCGCTTCCCCACCTTATTATCTTAGGCTTACCATTTCGAATCAGGTCACGAAGTTCAAAAGGGTTTGTTCTTTTTTTAAAAACGAAACCACAACCAGCAATAAACGAAGCCGCAAGTACGATTTGCAACCCGCAAGTACAAAGACTACACAAATCTGTTTACTACGCATTATTCCCATGGTCGCTGTATACGATCGCAGCGCCAGAGTCTCCTCTCGTGAATTTTAGGAAACTCTATGGCGGAGCGTACCCGGTGAGGGCGCTCGCATCGCGGAGCTCGCAAGGCGGAGACAGTACTTGGGCGCTCCTCCTCTTCACGCACGAACGAAAATGTATATCACGCACAGAGAGCGCGAATTGTTGTCTTAATAACGATGTCAGTGAAGTCTAATCTATCGTGGCAATGATACTATTAGGACGAAGTGCAACACAATGCGACTCGAGCATTACACCTCTTCTTGGTGGTGGCGTCACTGAAAGTGCTTCAACGTCATTATCGGTTGGAGAAGAAGACACTGCTGCGAAGTGAAGGGCGCGTAATGCCGAACGCACGCGCCAGAAGCGAGTCGCCGATGTGGAACTCCGTGATCGGGAAGCCGCTGTGAAACGCCAACGACGAGTCAAAGATCCTGACATGTGTGCTCGGCAGGCTGCTGTCCGACACAACGGCGAGCTGAGAACGCTGCGAATGAAAGTCAAGGACAAGCCGAGAACGTTGGAGTAGTTCGTGTTCGAGAAGAGGCGAGGAAACGTCCACCTAGAGCCGCCCACCTTCGAGTGAAACAGCGGAAGGCTGACGCCAAGCGCCAACGATGAGTGGCTCATCTTACCGGCGCTCGCGAAAGGGATCGTGTTCTTCGCGCGGCGACTCGTGTGCACCCAAATACATTTGCATTTCCTCACGATCTCCTTCTGGGAGGTGCGGTTTTTTTTTTGTTGTTGTCTTCAGGTCGTGCGTATTTTGTTAGTGTCATTCCCGTGACACTAATAGTCATGGAAGTCTTGGGAGATCCCAGCAAAAAATAGAGTCATGTTAAATATTATGTGATACGTGACGCCACAGTCTCCGTCAGGATAAAGTGTGGCACTGACTTACACTCCCAGGCTTGCATGCACATAAATATTCGATGCAATGCAGGTAATATACGTATCCCAGCGAAACATGTGGTTCGGAATAACTATAACCACCGAAGCGGTGAAATCTTAGAACGTTGTCGTTACCATTCATGTAAGTAAATAACCGTAAGTATAGCTGTTAAAACAATGCAATTGTCGCAGTTTAAACCATAAACAAGCATTTCAATCAAACAAAAACGAACTTAAATTATGTTAGGTTCATGTAAATCACTTTTACAAAACATTACGTTTTGTGCAACTTACTGCGTGCGAAAAGGAGCGTTCGTTTGCTTGTTTACTAGGTGGTGCCACCGACATTCCAAAGTACCATCATTTAGGATAGCGGTCATGTGATGTGCGGAAGATTGGGCATCCATGCTTACGAAGCGGATTAGTCATATACAGTGCTATGTCACCGTGCGCTTCACCACCATGCGCCAACAGTTCGGCCTGATGTGTCAGTCTCTGTATGCGAAGCACGAAACAATTATGAGGCAGAAAAAAATCAGCAGATCCCACGTACCGGCGAATCGACGTTATGGGAAGCATGCGAAGAAAACATGTGAGTGTGTTGCAATTTTTTCAATAAGCGACATATCCAGAAATGACGCTAAATGCCCCGCCGTTGTGGTCCAAAGGCTAAGGTACACGGCTGGTGACACACAGGTCGCGGGATCAAAACCCGGCTGCGGCAGCTGCATTTCCGATGGAGGCGGAAATGTTGTAGGCTCGTGTGCTCAAATTTGGATGCACGTTAAAGAACCCCAGGTGGTCGAATTTCGCAGAGCCCTCCACTACGGCGTCTCTCATAAGAATATGCAGGTTTTGAGACATTAAACACTGCAAATCAATCAATCAATGATGCCAAATGTATGTGCAATTGTTGCACGCACAGACATTATTTGAAGAGTTGCAGATGTTTATTTACCAGTTGTTTGCACTTGCGCAACGACGCCAAATGGAGCATACCTTAGCCACACCAGAAGCTGATATAAAGTGCTGATGCTCGCGAGGATACTGGCCCTGGACACTGCTACATAAATTAGGTTCAGCGCATGACAACCAACCACAATTGACGTTAGCCCGACATGACGGCTGTATCAAACGAGTACGTATGTAGTGTTTATAAAATTGGGTAGGTGGCACTGCAACCACTGTTGACGTTTCAAGAAGACTAGCGTCTATTTGAAAAATAGTGCGAGACCTGAAGTAGCTCTGTGGTAAACTACTTCATTTCCACGCAGAATGCTTGGGTTGAATTCCAGCTGGGACCCTGACATTGGTTACCGATGTCGGGCATTTCTTAACGCCGGCGCGTTGAATTGCCCTTGTGTGTTCTCGTCGTTCCAGTGTAAAGATACTGTATTTCAATCACCTGTGGCACCTACCCGCATACCAGCGGCGCATAAACGCTCGTGGGTATGTGCCACTACCTAGCGGGAAGTGTTTGACGATTCCGCGATAGTAGTTCGACATTATTCATGTCTTGACCAGCACGTCATATTCATCAAATCATTTTACCCTCCCATGATAATTTTTGTTCACGCCAGGTTAAGGAGGTGACCATGAGAGCACCTGATGGTAAGCGGTTAGATAGATAGAAAGATAGATAGATATCTATATATATAAAGATAGATAGTTAGATAGATAGATAAATAGATAAATAGATAGATAGATAGGTAGATAGATAGAAAGATAGATAAATACAAGGATAGATAGATAGATAGATAGATAGACAGATAGATAGATCGATAGATAGGTAGATAGATAAATAGATAGATAGATATATAGATAGATAAATAGGTAGATAGATAGATAGATAGATATATAGATAGATAGATAGGTAGATAGATAGATAGATAGATAGATAGATAGATAGATAGATAGATAGATAGATAGATAGATAGATAGATAGATAGATACGCTCAAAGCGGCCGAAGTCCACCAAGAAATGCTTGGCATTAAAAAAACAGACGCCAGGGGTAATTGCGGCATACAGTGGTCACTGTGACTGGACGTCACCTCAAAGCAGAGTATCGTTCTAACGCAGCGGCACGCTAGTGGTTATATGTTTTATTTATGTATCCTATAGGAAGCTCTTGCTCCATAGTTTCTTTATTAATTCTGTACGATAATGTGGACGAAGGGGTGACTACCCCTGTTGCTCAGTTGGTAAATATTGAGACGCATAATATATAGGTTAAAGACGTGGTATCTGTCGTTGGCAAGTTGTCACTTCATACACTGCTTTTTTACATTAGTTTCACAAGTACTACAACATACTTACAACACCACAAATAACGTCTACTCTATGATCCTTCACTTCATTATCTCTTGATTTTCATTAGAATTGCTTCATACCATTCAACTGTGGCTGTTGCATATATAATATTGATAGTTGCACAAATAGTGCTTTTTTAGCACCTGATTTTGTTAACAAATCCGCTCAAATGTTTGCACATTTGCATCTGTGTCCTAATTGTCATATTTATTATGTTTTTAGCCTTCGAGTCCACCATCTTTGAGCAGTGTTGTCTTCGGCACACCTCAGGCAAGTGTTTTATACCTTCGCAAATTGTGCTATATTTAAAGTGAAACAAAAGTGTCCAAGGCACATGCCACAAAAAAAAAAACAGAAACAGCAGTATTGCTGCTGCCAGTCGCTTATGTTAAGTTAATTCTTTGTGCATTTCGAGATCACAAAGGAACGAGGCGGTGCCAGAAAATGCAATTATGAGCCCTCGAAAAGAATCTTCATTCATTTTATAAACCATCAGGAACACTAACACTACAGACAAGAAAGAGCAAACCCAATTCGCGACCTTCAATTCGCACGTCATTTGTTTCATACTTTACATCTTAAGAACCAGAAGGCATTACTTGAAGGGGAAAATGCATAGGTCCTGAGAGAATACACAAAATGTAATTGGCAATAAATTAGAAGAAAAAGAACAACCAAATGAAACATCGGGTACACAAGGACAGTTCAACACGCTATCGTCAGCACATACTGTAAAGCGAATGACAGGTACACACGCTTTGAAGCATTACAATAAATGAAATGAATAACAATGCAAACAAAGTTTGTCCTTTTGTCGGTGTCCATTTTTTGTGTGCTGTTTGGCATCTGCCAGCTATAAATTGCAGAGTTCATGCTCTATTTGTGTCTATCGCTATATTTACTGAGTCGGCTGAAGGATGCTTGAGGGTGTAGTCTACTTCATGATGAGCGGACAACAGTTGTTCAGACGGGAGGGCCATAAAGAGAGATAGGTTGTTTCATAACAGGCTAATCAGCATCTGGAAAGTGAGCATCGGTTCAAGTATTTTGTGGCTTGTGGTGCAATGGAGCACAAGTTTCAATATACGAGTTGTGTAGGCTGCCGCTGGCTTAGATAGGCAGTTCCATCACCCAAACTGACACTCTCGTCACCCTAATCAAGTGTTCATACCACCACTTTCACCCACCACTTCAATAATCATACCACCACTTTCACCGGAGTGGTATGAAATATTCATGTTGGGCGAACGAACAAGAAAACATAAATAGATAAACAGTGAAATGCTTAGAGAAAAGTTAGAAAGAAAGGGAATTTAGAATGCAGAATGAAAAAATATTCGGAGCAAAATGTGTTCGCGAAATTGGAACCAGCACACCCACAATACAAGTGCGATCGTCTTACCCAACCAGCTATCCACACCTACTACCATAACACAGCGTATGATTTGTGGTATAGTATACATTTGTTGTGGGAAAGGCAAAAAAGGTTTCGACGAAAAAAAGAAGGGAGAGAGAAAGAGTACTCAGGAAGATACTTATAAACTCAATATATTGAAGAAAATAGAGGGATGAAAAAAAAAACATAGAAGACGACGCAATGAGTACGCATAGACATATTGTGAAAGACATTACCAAAAATAAAAAATGGACCAAAAAAAGTGCAAGAACATGAAAAAAAAGGTTGCAAAGCCAGAAAAATACTGAGAGAGAAATAAATAGAATGACAGAGGCACGAAAAATGAAGAAACAAAATAAATGACGTATAACCACGTATTGTGTGAAATATCGAGAAATAGGAAAGCGAAAAGAGAGAGTGTGAAAAGCATAACTATGCCAGGGATAGCTGGGTTATCCCCAGGTATGCTGTGACCCTGCCTTCCACAAGCTAGTTCTAACTGCGCTCATCTTTTGTGGCCTGAAACCCCTTTTTTTGCTTATATATATATACAATGATGAACCATGACTAGGTGAAAGTGAAACAGCATAAAGGAGTAGAATATTGAGTGCAAAATGTGGACAATAGGTAACTTGCCACCGGCAGGATTCGAATCTGCAACATGCGAATAACGTGTCCGATGCCCTACTGTATATCTACCGTGGCGGTCATTCGTCCATTTTTTTAAAAAAGTATATTAGTGCATTTAAACTTCAGAGCGTGAGTCAGCGCTACCTGTTAGGATAAGGGTGAGTGCGGAACGCTCTTTTCTGTTGGTTTGACGTACAATGTGGTCCCATTGTGAGTTAGCAGCTGAGTAACACTTCCTTGAAGACTCCCGGAAGGCACCAAGTCTTCCAGAACGAGACCTATACGCTAAGAGTGAAGGAAGTGTAAGTGTAAATACTCATTAGGCTATAAATAGTAAATAAATGAGTAAATTGTAAGTGTCCTTTTAGTTTACAAAATATCGTTCATGACTACGTAGTCGAGGTGGGGTTGTGCCACAGAGAAAATCGCACAAATAAAAGTTTTATTTCTAGCTTTGACAATTCGCCAGAAATGTAATTAGGAATGTGTGGGCCGCCTACTCATAGAGAAACAGTATAAAGCCAACATGCAGAATCCGTCGTCACATTTAGTGCACTGTGTTCTTTCAGTAGTCTCCAGCACTCCTGGACCTTTTTGCATTGAAGCACAGTTCCAGTGAATGGGGATGTTTAGCCATACTTTAGGCCTCTTAGCGCAGTCACACCAAGCATCAACGTTTTAGATTGCCAGATAGTTTATGGGCCGTTAGGCCGCTTTTTTGCGTTGCCTTTTGTGATTTCCCTCTGCATATAAAATTTAGTAATATTCAATCGTTGACTTCAACGAAGTGCCCATGGACTCTTTGTGACTATTTCTTGAAGCTTATTGAATATGGGTCACAAGCATTTCTTCGCATGAATATCAATGCCTTAAAATAATCCTGCAAGGTTTGCAACTAGCCACCGAACAGATGTACTAAAAAATGTTAGTGTTTCAAGTTTTTCCCTGCACAAAAACCTTTACAATGCAACCAATAGGTGTGGAGTTACGAAAACATGTCGCACGCTGCAGTAGCATTCTATATTCTCTTGTCCCGAGGCAAGCGCTGGTAGCTTTACAGGGAGATGTGGCACGGGGAAAGAAAGTATGTCGCACACACCTTGTAAAATTAAGCCATTTGAATTATTCGCTTTTTGTTTTACATTGAATATGCTGCTTTACAGTGGAATCACGTGCGAATGCGTAAACAAGTCACGGCCTCCCACAGTACTCCCACTAAAATATAAAGAGGCAATGCACAAAACAGCAATGGCTGATTCATTGGCTATGACGAGTGATTTTTGAGCGTGTGTCGTCATTTTCCAAAAGCAGAGACAATAACTTTAGCTAATTTCAGAAGCTATTTGGAATTTTATGCTGCGCGCCACCATTTAATATTTGTTTCGCCTGCTTTCAATAGCCTCGAATACCGATCAACAGGGCTTTCGGAGCTTGTTCAAAACCCTTGCAAGGCCTCATTGAACTCGGCAATGCACCTACCACAGTGCAGAAGTGTTTATTGTGTTATAATGGTGACACCAAGGTGGTGCAATCGACTTTCAGCCACGGCGGCCGCATTCTGGCAGAGGCGAGAAGCTAAAGGCTTGAACACCTAGATAAAAGCAAAAGCTAATCAGCCTTTTACCAGAGCTTCTGAACAGTGCTTATTTTAGCAGGAGTACACCAAACCAGTACTGGTATGAACGAAATTTCAATAAAGAAATTCCAATGAAGGCGTCCTTTTTTAGCTTCAAGCCACATTACCATAATATGCGCTAAAGTTAATGTAGATTGGTCCATTCGAAACCATTCAGTTTTCAAAATGGTACAACATCTTAAGAACAAGAACTACAAAATGTAGTCACCAAAATATTTTCTGTACTATAACGTATAGGCAAAACTACTAGGACAATTAATGCACTGATGTATTATTCAGAACAAAAAGAATGTATTCGTCAAAGCAACATTCGAGAATTGAATTTTATTCTAACAATAACACCAAATAGCATCTAAATAGGCGTGCAACAGCGAAGGGAATAATTGTATTTTTTTAAAAATGAAGGGTGTCGCACTCTCAGACATTCAATACTCATATAGGTCCGTAGAATGTGTCGTTCATTCAGTATTGGTTAAGGAACACGTTTTCCTGCAACTTTATACATACTTGTGGTATACAATATGCACAGTTTTTTTATTGTTATATAGGTATCTCTCACTAAAAAATATCAACCTATGCTCTTTTCAGACTCCATCGCGAATAAGCCATCATACTGGCCCAAGTGGTGTAAGTATTTCACGCTAAGTAAACTGTGAGCATTGCAATGGTGATGCCAAATTAAGCACATCACGTAGGGTTTTCGTATTTTGAGGGAATATGCAGCAAGCATGAAAACCTATACTTAACGGAATAAAAGGTATAAATTTCAAAATCAAGCACTTTTTTAAGCTGGTCCACTTTTTCTTAATGCTACGAGAAGAGTTTTCAAATTCCGTACCCATTATAACTCCAACAGCTAGAACATGCCCTTTAGAACTTGTAGGCTAGTGCGTTGTTGAAGATTACTAAAGCCACCTTGATTCAGTTTTATTTGGCCATAAGGTAAGAGTTCGGACGGCGCCTAATACGAAGCGCTGCAAACGTGAGACGCAAAGGAGTGGATACAGCGGCACAAGCAACTTATGCAGCTTTTGATCTTCAAATAGGGGTGGTCACCATAGGAGACCTCGGCACAATTGTGTGGTTGGCTACCAAGGCTTCACCAGCCTTTTCAAACTTCTACAGTTTTCAATTCGTGTCCTCTTTCGCCATCGCATTGAAAGTGGCTGTGGTCGAAACTGCGATAAGCAGTAGCATAGTTGTCACAGTGTTTCCTCTCCACTGTGCAATCGTCATGCATGAGTATGCACTTGTGCGTCAGATTTAACCATCATATTACGCGGTACTCAACAGTTTTATTTCGAGTAATACATCTTTATATTACTTGCAGTTGTAATCTAGCAAAACTTCATGTAGTTTCCAAGTTGCATATATGGCACACGACTGTGTTCCATTGTCTGGCTGACGGACCTAGCACAGACTTTTTAGGCCTTTTGTCTGTGCACCTATCACTTGCAAGAGGTTGAATAAAATGAATTTGATTGAATTGACTCTGGATGAAGGTCGCCTATGTGCACTCAAAACTGCATAAACACAGGGATTGCGTCTGTAGCAAACCCGGTTTCATCCAACGCAGAGGCCAAATTGAAGAGACTTCTTTCAGGTTCGGGCTTTGCATGCTCAAAGTAACCAAACCTGAAGGCTGTAGAACTGCCGAGGATTAGCAGCAGCAGGCATGGCCCACATGATGAAGAAAACTGGTTTGTTTCACTTCGCTCGTTAAACGAAAAGAGGCAGGCTATTTTCTGGCAATAAAAGCAAAAGTGACGCGCAATTCGTGCTAGAGTGCGTATAAAGAATCAGTTCGCAGCACATTTGAGCTTAAGACAGTGTGATCTCGAGTTGCGGCCATACTCCTATTAAAGTCGTCTACGAGAAAATTACGGTGTTTCTGATGCTGTTATTTATTGTTAGAACGAATTTTATCTATTGATCTAGAAAATGAGAATTCATTGATGGTAAAGACACTTGTTGATCGTATTCTTGTTGTATGGACAATGCGGGCTTTAGTTACTTCGTACGTTTTTTTACACCTAAATAAATGCTAATTGTCGAGCTTATACTGTATCTTATCGGTACGAGTAGCGAGTAACACTTATCGTTCTCTTATAAGAATATCGAGCCAAATATTTTTGTTTGTAAGGAATGGTGTTTTTTTTTAGCGTAGGTGTTTGATGGCGGGGTTCACTATGTCTCAGCTGACGTACTTTCTTCGCATATAGGACGCTGCCAAATTTATACTAACAGATTAAAAAGAAAAGAAAATTATCCGTGGTGTGTCATCAAAACTAGGACTTCCCGCTCCGCTGTGCTTGGCGCAAAACCAGTACCACACAAAGAAAAAATTGTCCAGATAGCCAACGGCTAGCTATTTTTACACCATGTAGTATTCGCGGTCTACAGAGCTCAGTAACTTCAGCGCGTGTCCATCATCAGTTGCCATAAAACGCCAAGGGTTTGTAGGGAGTAATTACTGCAAGGACGAAGCACGCGCGAACCTTGCACGTGATGAAGTGCGAGAAGTTCAAGCTGGTTTTCAGTATTTATGGTGTCTCGTGATCCATTCACAGACCAGCTTTTGGCCCTGATAGTCTTATCATTGCACATTGAATGTTTTTGCTTGACTGTGCTTGTACATAATTTCATTCTTCTTGGACAATTGTTCCACCACTTATTTTTCAGTATGGAAGCCCCCTAAAAGCCGGAGGTGTCAGAATTATTCTGTCAACTCATTTATCATAATTTTTATTAGGTACTCAATGATGTTCAAGGAGTGTTCCACATAATAACTACGTGGTATACGCTATACCACACAAAAACACCAGTGCAAAGACAGAGCTGTTTTCGATGTATGTATGGGAAATGTCGTATATAACCCCATCACGATAATTTATTAAAACAAGATAAACAAGATTAAAAAAAGCATGAAAAAAAAATATAGCTATAAAACTTTTATTCGAAATACTTTACAACTATTTCTCCCCGAAAAACACTAAGTGCATCAAGGTCCACAGGCCTAGGCGCTATAGGTTATGTTTGTTTCTTATTCAAGTATCCCTGTCATGAAGAAGCAGATAATGTGCAACAGTAAGACGCGTACGAGGACAGCCACTTCTCAGTTCAGCAAGATAGGAGTGCATTCACGAGAAAACTAAATAAGCTTCCGCTTTAGAGGTAACGAAATAAATACGAAATCAGTACCTCAGAATCTTACATGATTTAAGTTTAGTAGCGAACTGCTGCACTATGTGACGGGAGCCACTCAATGAAATGCTGACACTAGGAAAGTGACCCCACTTTTGAGTTGGGTCACTTTCCTATGGTTCCTACTAAGGACTTTGTTTCTGAGTAATATAGCTTTTTTAACAGTATTTAAAAAAACTGTGGGGTTGCTGGACTCAGGAGCCGGAAAATCACTAACAATATACCATGTCGTACCCTTGCTTTTGTAACAATGAAGCGCAGAGAGCGCCCACAATTCAACATAATCGAAGCTGAAACCACCTAGACTTAATCTGCAACCTACGAATGGCGCACCCGATGTTGTTCTATGTGCTAGAGCGGTGTTTATCCCCTCTTCTAATAAAAAAATGCAATCGAAACATTCATCAATCAATCACACCCCGCGAGGGTCTCGTTCCGGTGGAGCTGTTGCCTTCAGGGGGTATGCTAGTGTTTTTCGTTCGGCTGTATACTCCATAAAGAATCACGTGAATCATCACAGCCAGAAGGAGTTTTGCACACTTACTGCAATGATTTGGAGTGGTACATACTAGTTCTCCGAGGGGTACGTGCGCAATAACACTCATGACGTGGCTGAGGGGACGACCGGCGCCGTACATGAATCGTCGGAGTATCAGGGCCCGAATTCACAAAGCTTTCTCTTTGGCTACGCATTTTCTTAGCCAAAAGTTCTCTTATCTGGAGGGATTACTATAGCGCGGGTATGAATTTAACTTATTCGGCACTTAAGAGGGCAAGGAGGACACACGATAGCCGATGAAACGACAAGGAAAGAAAGAAGTGTGTGCCGATAATATCAAGATAGCACGCAAAGCGTCTAGCATCGAGAGTATACGATGATAGCCAATGATTTGCTGCATCTAAGTTTCAGTTCCGCGAGCGTCTGCTACAGCGCTTACGGGATGCCGCCTACGTTGTAATAGACGTTTTGGTGGGCTGTGCAAAGCCAAGCACTCGCCTTTAATTAACGACTGTAGCTAAAAAAATAATTGCTCGATGGCCCTAAGCCACCGAGCAATCCATGCACTATCTCGCCAAGTACAAGTAAACAACACTCCAGGTGTACCACATAAATGAAACCACACATAAATCGATGCATGCAATGTTTGAAAATGTGCCTCCAATGTCTTCCCCTATTTAACGCGACCAGTTACCTTACATTTCAATGAAGCTGCGCTGCTACTTAACTAATTCGGTGCAATCTAGCACGGTATAGTGGTGAACGTAAGGGTGTTTTGTACCTATAGTCAAAGGTAGCCTTTGTTACAATATTCTTATTACAAGACACAAGAGCGACTTTGGTGCCTGCAGACGAATTGTGCGGAAATAGATAACAGCAGTAATCAAATGAAATTGTGAGCGCAATTTCGCTGGTTCCATGCACCGCAGCATTTTTATAAAGCCGGAATGCGAGAACGTGCATACGCTTACGCTTAGGTATATGTCTACGTAAAATGAGGGAGACTCGTCGGGAGGTGTCTCAGTGCTAATGCTTTTCACAAAACACGGTGCAAATATTTCGCCCAGCGTTGTTTGAGTGCGCAAACGAAGCAAGGGACGTGTATACGAGTCTTGAGGTCGAGAGACGTTATCACACGTGCGAAAAGGATGAAAAGAGAGAGAGAGAGACTCTCGTTTCGGCTTCGCGAAAGCTTGAAATTGATAGATAATAAAGACAATTTTCTGGCCCAGCAGATGTCAGGGAAAGTCTCCGCAAAGCAGGGTCAGATGCTCGGAGAGCATAAAAAGGTGGAGTACACGTTATATGGGAGTGACAGCCACTCAGAAATCGAGATGAAGTGTGACTGTCCTTAGGTGTGAGAATCAATGCTAATTAAGAGAGTTGAGTTAATGAGCCAAAACTTTCCTAAATAACGATAATGGAAGCAAACTGAGCATTCATCTAGTGAAAGTGACACTAGTGTCAGTGAACTCATAATAGTTGATTAGCGTTGTCACAGGCCGATATATATTTTTATTTTCTTATCTATATTTGGCAAACTATGAGAAGGTAGCGTACGTTAGAGCCGGCTATCCCAACGTCATGACAGTAATGTACAAGAATAAATAGCGCACGGTTATACAGTCACACGTGGCAGTTTCTATCTTCTAGTAACCTTGGGAAAACGCATTCTAACTATTTTTTTCTATTTTTGACAAAGTTTCACGGGACGCTTTTGCTTTTGGCTTCATTCGAAGGAATGACGATATATCAGCAATAGGGCGAACACAAGTACTGCTGCAGTGGACGAGTGGTTACAGAGCTCAACTACAATCTAGGAGGTACTTGGTTCGATTCGCAGAGTCACTGAGCACTTTTTTTTTTCAAGAGGTTGCCCGGCCTGACAATATGCGTGGTGGCGGGTACTAGTTTTTTGAGAAGTAGGCTTTCACACTTGCTTCTTTCACTCCCCTTTTGACCCAAAAGCGCTGTACTGTGCTCCTTCAAAAATTTAACAATTCAGGGTTCATAATTTTCTCCTCCATCCTCTCTTATCGCAAAATTGTCCAGTGCTGAAATACCAATATCATACCTGGTATATTACTTTTCACGTGTTTGGATATTCGACCAGCAATCAGTCTTCACGGTGTTTTGAAGAAAATCTACACATGCAGTGAGCTAACTGCTTGCAGCCAAGTTGACTGCCTTTGTAGGGACACGCTTTCGTGCTAATTTGGTGGGCATCATCACATGCAGCAAGACCAAAGAGCACGGACAGTTAGAGCTGACGCAAACAGAGTGATTAGTTTGTGTCTTCTCTCCCGCTATTTTTCATGCTGCACGCTTCAGTGTAATGTCGCTGTCAATGGTTAAAATGAACTATAGCAGTTAATCGAGTTCTGCTGAGAGGGTCCCCTATTGTCCAGAATGGAACAGAACAATGGCAATTTTATTTGTGTGATAAAGAGATACCCTGCTTTTGGTTACTAGAATAAATTTCTAAACTGAAGTTGATTTTTTACTAACAACAGTTCCAGTGCAGATGAAAGGTGAATGGACAAAAATCGTGTATTCAGCTTGACTAGGTTTGTGACCTTAATTGTAATTGCGAACCGGTATCACAGTATGCATAAATATCACACACATATACAACCACGGGTGATAGCTTGCTTATTCTGATTAAAATTGAAAGGTTGAAATCGACATATTCAACCAACGCAATGTGTACGGGATATGCCATGTAGAGTAGCTATGCTCGAAACTAATCTTCGCAGGTTCGTTCCATTTTACCCAATTTCTTGCCCATGACTGTAGGTTGGTAAATGAAACTTCTTCGAACACACATAATTTGTGTAAGGTTACATTTATTTTTATGCAGTACAAAACAAATTGAAATGTATAATGGCTCAAAAGAGAAATAACTAGAAACAAATTCAGCCAAATCATTACCAAACTTACTCACCAATGATAAACGGATTCTCATTTAAAGATACATACATACATACATACATACATACATACATACATACATACATACATACATACATACATACATACATACATACATACATACATACATACATACATACATACACACATATACGCACACACACATATACATATGTACACCCATACATACATACATACACACACTCAGGTGTAAATATTAAAATGAATGGCTATAAAACAACGATTCTAATACACTCATTTTGAATATACTACAGAAAGTAACTTACGAGAGAAATTCACCGGCACTGTTATGTCTGAACACGGTGTTTCTCGAACCATCTCGCAAAAGCTTAATGCATAGTTTTCCGCTGCTGCCCAGTGGCAAGCAGTTTTTTTAAAAAAACAAAAGAATAAAGCCCTTGACAATATCTTGCTAAAGAAAAGGGCTGTGCATCAATATTTTGTGCATGTCTGCAATATCACTCTGTTTATTTACATAGCTTGGCTCATTCACAACCCACTAACAAAGCATGTTAGGACACTTGGGCTGAAAGTTGGCACTGCGTGAGTAAATTCTAGACAATACATGAATAATACAATTATAAGCTACTAAGCTCCTTGGTGCAAACAGTGTTTATATTGACAGCTATAAGTGCCATTTCGTTTCCCCAAAACACTTCTCAAAAGTAGAATCAACTTTATTTAGCTAAAAGTTTCTATTCTGGCGCGTCGTGGTGGCTCAAAGGTGGAAGTGACTATTTCGGCCAAGAAAACAAAGACCAATTATTTTTCCAGTTCGTGAATTCACCCCATGATAACATTGAGGCAGCTGGTAGGAGTGCTTTCGGAGAGAGGAAACCACCACATTCCCACCAGTTGTGGCTTTGGGTAGCTACTTCACTTGGACAAAAATGATAAAAAACACTCCTCAAGAAGACTTCAAAGTTTGGGCATCCACATAGTTCCCATACAGCTGTCCATTAGTCTGCTTGAAAAATATTGAGTTTACTGGTGGGCAAAGACTGTACACTATGTGAGGTGATGCTCATTAGTTAAGCAGCAGCTGCTGCAGAAGTTAAGCAGCAGCTGCTCCTGACATCACAATGTGCTCTTTCTCCTGTTGTAAACTTTGAGCAGGAGAACAGTCACTGGCAGTCCCTTTATACTTGTTGGTCTTCTGTGCTCTGTTCTTGATACATTGTACATGACCGTGGAGCACCGAACCCCTTGTTACTGCTGGAACTTAGAAAAATACAGATCATTGTTACAACCATGCTACATGCAAGAGTGTATAGTTGTCAATTATGTGCTCATATTTACAGATATTGTATTTTCAGAAGCCAATGACAAGCCTCAACACACGCACACAAACAGTGAAGACAGAAAATATATTTAATATGATACAAGAGCAAAACTACAATGTTATAGATGAAGGCATGAAACTTCTGACAGGCATAAAAAGCCAATAGAGTTTCTTCTATTTCGACTTTACAATAGGTGCGAGAAGTAGACCACAAATAAGTTCACTAAGAAACACAAGTTAGACTGCATTATAACACAACAGCCAATGTTCATAACTTTAAGGCTGTCTAACATAGCCAGCTCACCATACCAAATATAGTAGCAAATGGGCAGTCTAGAAGACACAAAGAACTTGTGGATTATGAGTGTGCTTGTTGCTGACATCTATTATTCTAACTGAAGAAAACCTTTCAAAAATTCACTTCATCAGGGGAAATAATCATACGCAACAAACACAACGGGCTCCTACAGGTGCCACCAACACTCACAATCATTGTTGATACCAGTGTCTTGCCGGATGGATATGCTGCGTCCTGCACAGAACACCAAAGGAGCGCTCCATGACTGGATTGCATGTATGCTAGCTGCATCGCTCTGCTGCTGAAATAGGCTAGCCACAGACATAGAAATGAGAAGCCATAACTTTGAAACACACTGAACGTCACCTTTAGAGATCAACAATGCATACTTAGGTCAGGTACAATTTGTAGAAAAATATATATCACTATGCAATCGTGGTGAACATGTTCGGCTGAAACACAAGCAACAGCACTGAGAGAGAAAAAGCTACATTAGGTAAAAGATGCAGTTACTGGCCCTATGTCATCTGAGGCTTCTTCAATAGGTCTTTCTCCTTGCAAGTTGTGAACAGCCAGGCAATTTTCACCCACTTGCTATTACAGGTATCCACTGAAAGCAACCATGCTTGGGTTTTCAATTTGTGCACAGTAAGTGGTGTTCACGTAATCGTATGTATTAAAGAAAAACTAACCTTGCAGCCAGCCGTTAGGCAGTTTTGTGCCCTCGAAGCTCCCAAGCAGATTGCAGTCCTTCCAGATGAGGCTGCCATGCATGCTTCCACGCCACATCCGCTGAATGATAACAGTCCCAGCAGTGACATAGGCTTGCACAGTTAGGGAGAACGTGTCCTTCCTATTTTTGTACAGGTGCTCCAAGTAATGATGAGGATTGATGTGCCAGAATGTGCAACCGATGCATCACAGGACCTTAACAAACCAATCTCTGCGATCTGTGAAGAGCCAAAAACGAGATATTTAAAAACAATCATTAAAAGCACTCACTTCTAATACTTATTTGAGGAAGCTATCACTTCGTTAAAGTGACCAAAATCAGCTATATTCACTTTGAAATAAACTGAAGCCTCATGTAAAATTTACGTACCGCAATGTATATGTCCTACTGAAGTATAGTACTAGCACAGTGGTAATCGTGTATAGAACTAATTTTCCAAAATAACATAAATTTTTAAGTGCAACCTGGCTCCTGAAAAATAAATTCACATTAACTTTCCAACTATCAAACGTGGTCAATCGACAGGCCCAACCTCATAATCAAACAAGAGCTCACTTGTATCAAATCACAAAAAACTTTTTTATGTATTTGCTCCATAATATATGTACGTATGTAACAGTAGTAGTAAGTTTTTCATGCTTCAACTTACCATAGAGAAACATTACATCTGATGGGCTTAAAAACTTGCACACGTTATAGAACTGCGTGAATTATAGTACCGGTGAAATTTAGTTCTGCAAGGTGAACTCACCGATGGCAGCATTTAGTGGCCGTCGGTGTCATAAGGAACCAAGTACGGCGAACAGGCAAAGGGCATCTGCAGACTGGAAGCTGCCAATGACAGCAATGAAGGGCTGGCCAGGCGTGCACGTCCATTGATAAAGTGTAAGAACTGGCCATGACCGGCTGTTGTCAAGGCTCTAGTGCCGTGCAAAACAATGGCCAGACGAACTCGGAAACCTGTAGTTAGGCGATATTAGCCTACAACTTCATCCAAAGCAAGGCACCGGTGAAATCTTTGCTTTTTTGGGGGGCTGGAGGGAAGCTTGACGTTCACGGGCTCTCGCTGCCACATAGAACTCTTAAATTGTTACCGAAGAACAGTCTAGGCGCGCTTCCAAAGTAACACGATCCACAACAGAATGTAGCATCTCGCAGTTTTGGTTGATCACATCACAGCGCTAGGACTATGGTTATCACAAAAAGGAGAAGTGACGACTTAACAAACAAAAGCGCCAAGCTGCCCCACCACGACTTCGCAGGGCAAAACAGTTATCAACGCTGTCTTTCAAGTTTCGGTCACACGAGCACAGCTTGTTCACAAGTCTTGGAACGTCAACACAGCACCACTGTTCACAACGAACATCGTTTCACTCCCGAACAGTACATTGCTCTCAAGTAAATAGAAGCGTGCGGGCTAACTAGTGGCGAAGCAAGAACCGAGCGCGTAGTTCATACGTTTCCGTACGTACTTGGGGTCACTCAAGTAACGTGTCAAAACGCTGTCAATCCGAAATGTCGCACAGCACCAAACTGAGAGACTGGAAAGTCAAGCGAACGAACTGTTACCGGCACACAAACACACATTGCAGGCTTCTCGAGTGCTAGTTGCCGTCGATACATCGACGCCGATCCCCGCTTGATAACCACAGCGACGCACAGGCTTCACTGCGCTTCACCGTACACCATTGCACTGCCACAGCTTTCCGCACTGCTCACACGCACTGAAAGAGCTTCTGTAATCACAACACATCCGGTCAAACGCTGAAGTAACTCGTGCGAGAAGCATTTGCTGAAAGTTGCACCGACCGATATGCTGTTTACGACGCCATGTTGTTTTCGACAACTGCACCGCACGTAAGAGAGCTCTTAGAAAGTACTTGCACTATTTTCACGGCGTGAAAAAAATTTCTCTTATGTGCGAGGGGGGTGATATGACGAACAGGACAGGCGTGCCAAATGAAAGACGTGTTTTGGCAACGTCACGGAGTGAGCTGATGTAGAGGGTATTGCTTCACAACCAATCACAAGCTGTGCCTGTCGGCCAAGCCGTCGTCTGCTCGCGTTTGTCGTCTGCTTCGATCAGAGCATGCGACAGGGGATTCGCCTTCGCAACTCTATTATTCTCAGGTCAAGTGGCCGCTGCGTCGCACAAAATACATGTCAGTGGCTCGCTCTACCTTTGAATGATGTTCGTGCGCCAAGTTAAATGGCTGGTAATTGACGCAGGGATGAATTCAGCCAAGGTTTGCTCCAGAATAGTGAGGGTTTGCATATTTTCGGTGTCATACAAAGTTACTAGAGTCATTTTATTCCGATTGCTTGCCATATTATCATGGTCCATATCGGTGTCTGAGCAGTGAGGGTGAAGATGTATGATTTGTTTGTAGTTCCATGCGTAATCACGCGCACCCCTAATAGGCTTTGGTTTACAAAGTACGCTTTGTTTCAGATCGTCCCAAAGTGTATCGACAGCTGTATTTCAGAGATCGCAACCATTGGACAGTTAGAGCCAGTGAAAGTACACTAGAGCACAAACTTTATGAACCACTCACTGAAAACTTCCTCTCATTTTTATTTCCAATAGCGTGCAAAGAATGTGCTCCCATTAACCTCTTTGGTGGTAATTTTCACCAATGAGGCAAGGATCTCGAGTCCCACTTTTAATTGGATGAGATGGGGCGCAACACAACAACATAACAAATAAGGTTGATCCTATGTCATGTCGCGTTCGAATGCACCGACCATTCACGTATCACATTGGTTTTCATCCAACCACAAATCTTTACATGCTTAGTTTTATGCCATTGACGCCCAATAGAATTCTTCAATTACTGCGACTTCAAACTTATTGGACGGTGGTGGTTGTCAACACCATCCACTGCGTACAAGGGAAACAACACGCGAAGCTCAAAGCGCCGAAAGAAATAAAATCGCACCTGCAGTCATCAGGCAGCCCTTAATGGGCGTGAATTAACTCAAAACCAGCCAGGGCACCAAAGTATACCGCTGCGGCAGCCGGTTCGAAGTAGCCACATTGTTCCTAAGAGTGGTCCGGACCACTCTTGGGATTTTCTCTCAGCCATGCTGTTTTTACGCACAATTTCTCTTCGTGAATCCACTTACGAGCACTTTTCGGTGACGTAAGCAAATATAGCAACTGCATCACCATCGCTGACATGTTCCCGGGCAGTCACAGCGCGCTTTATTTGCAGCGGCTGATGTGAGAACTATGGCCTCTTACGACATTTTTTCGTTTCGTGAATCGACTTACGCAACAAAATTTATCTTGCGCAAAAATGTTTTCGTAAGTGAGCTTTGTGAATCCGGGCCCAGATGCCCAATACGGAAGATTCATGGTGCCAGCACTTTATCCCTCCATCAACGGGAATCTGTCTAAACTAGCAAAAAAAGTATTACACTGCACATAAAGCACTAGAATTCCACCCCTTATGACTTCAATGGCTCCACAATCAGCTGGGTTTTGTTAAGCAATCACCGGGCACAAAAGGAGCCCTTAAAGTTATGTCCCTCAATTTCGAAGTCGCACGTTTTACCTCCCATTAGACCTCAAAACACAGTTACACCAAACATCGATGTTTTTATTGACCAGGCCTCTTACCATCTTTAGGCTTTTTGTTGGGTTGTCTGAAGCAGTTTCATTCCGCATATTAGGTTGAGTAATGCTCAGTCTTGCTCTAAGCAGAATCGCTCAACCGCTGCTTCCAGTTACGTTGCAAAGCCAACTAAATATCGAGCACTATACTCTTTCTTAACACAAATACAAATGCTTCCAATGCGTCTCGCAACACATTTAAGTATTCAGAGAATAGATGTACTAAAGGAGCTCAATGTCTCATGAATTAGCCGCTACAAACGCGTTTAGAATCCAACCAGTACGAGCAGAGTTATGAGGACTAGTCGCATGCTTCAACTGCATTCTCTCATCCTTCGTCCCGACAAAAGCACTGGAAGCTGAATACGGGGAGATGGCACGGGAAAAAGGTATTGCAACGTGCGCCTCGTGCGTCAAACTAATGTTCTTCTTTCTCTTTTCTTCGAATACGCTGCTTTGCAGTACGATTGTTCGTGCGCGCTTGAACAAGTCGCGGCCTCCCATGGTATTTCCAGTAAGAAACCAGGAAGTCATGCAACAATCAGCCATTGGATGATTTATTCGCAGAGAGAAGTTATTTTTGAGCGTGTATCAAGATATTTAGAAAGCGAAGAAAGCAACTTTAGGGGAGAGGCTCTTCTTAGTCTTACCTTGCCATGCGTTCCGCAAACCGAGGGAAGAAGAGACGAGAATAAAGGAAGGCAGTATCTTCCGAACAGTGTAATAGACGACGCTGCCTCATAGAAGTACATATAAAGTGAAGTTCAGTGAGCATGTTCTAGATAGTACTTTACCGCTACTCTCTTATTGCCTGCGGTGTGGGCGGTGCCTGGGCACACGGAGAACGAGTGCTTCTCTCAGTCTTCTGAATAGTCGCCGTACGGGGCGGATTGTTGGTGGGGCATGGACGAAGTGTAGCGGCGGGCGCGTTGAGACGCTTGCGCTCGGTTTTCTCGGCTCTCGTCTTGTTGCCGTAACCCACGCGCCGTCTGCATTTCTGAACGCGATCGGACGCATGGACGCATGCACGAGCGGACGGACACGTGGACGAATGGACTGATGGACGCTTCACCTCACTCGTGATCATTCACTTCTTGGATATGCTGTGATAATTTATCTCAATTGAGATTTTATTTTAGATTCTAGGCCGCACGCCACGATATATTTTTTGTTTCTCATGGTCACGAGAGCCTAGAATACCTAAGAATATTGTTGCAGGACCTATATGAACTCCTGGTCAGCGCGACTGTCTTACTGGTGTAGTGTTGTTGTGTACGAATGGTGACCCAAATGGGCTGGGATCGAATGCCGGCCATGGCCGTCACATTTCGGTAGAGGCGAGAAGCTAAAGGCCTGTGCACCTAAATTTAAGCAAAAGGTGAATAGCTAATTAGCGCAGCTCCACAACGATGTTTAACTCAGCAGGAGTACATCAAACCAGTGCTGGGTTATATCAGTTTTATAAAAAAGGAAGTTTCAAAGTGGGTGTCCTTTTTCTACTTCAAGTCACACTACAGACTATGTGCTAAACTGAGTGTAGATTGGCAGCACGCGCGCCCATTGAACGTTCGAAATGGCACAGTACCTAAAAACGAGAACTACATATTGCAGTCACCGACTTGTTCCGTATATATACAACGCATATCTGAAATAATCCAACCAATATCAGCTTTGAAAACAACACAGACAATACACCGATCCCGTGTTTTAAAAACTGAAAGGCATTGTCGTTCAGGCTAAATTCGAAAGTTCTATTTTATCCCAACAACACCACCTCATAGTGTCGAAAGAAGCATCAGTAAAAGGAATATTTCTACTATTTAAAACAGAACGGTGTCCCACTCTCAGACATTCAATACACATCTACCTATTACCGTCCATGCAACGCGTTGTTATTTCAATATTTATAAGGAAAACTTTTACTGCAACTTTACAAATACCGCAGCTAAACAGTACGTGCAGTTCTACCTCTACTAGTTTAGGTATCTTCTATTCCGAAATACCACGCTATACTCTTTTCAGACTCCATCGCCGAAAAGACACTGTGCTGGCCCAAGTGAGGTAAGTGTTTCCCCCTAAGCCAAACTGCGAGCACTGCAATGATGATGGCAATTGATGCAAGTCATCTAGGGATTTCCGGTTTTGTAAGAGTATGCTGCAAACATGGAAACTTATGTGTAATGGAATGAAAAGTAGAAATTTTATTATCAGGCGCTATTCAAACCGATCTATTTTTCCTCTGGTACGGAAAGAGTTCTTCATTTCAGCACCGATAATTTCTTAAAATCACGTACTTAGGACACGTACTTTAGAACCAGTAGTGTTGTATATTGTTCGATAATACCAAACTCTCGCTAATTCAGTCATGTTTGGCCATAAGCCAAGTTAGTTAGAACTGTACTAATTCAAAGCGATGCAACTACGAGATGCAAAGGAATGAAACAGCATTATGAACCACTTATGCAACTGGTGACCTTCAGAAAGGCGCGGTCATTATCGGAGATTTCGGCACATTTGTGTTGTTGGCAACCAGGGCCACAGAAGCTAATGCAAACTCCTTCAGTTTTTAATTCGTGTCCTCTGTCATCATAAGCATTTAAAGCAGCTGTGGTCGAAACTGCGATAAGCAGTATGTTTGTCGTCGCGGTGTTTCTTCCGAACTGTGTAATCGCCATGCATGCATAAGGTTTATTCATCAGAATAGGCGGTGCTGAACAGTTTCATTTCTACTCATAAATATTTATAATAACCTGGAATTCCAGTCTTGCGAAAATTTGCGTTAATTTCATGAGTCAATTTGGTTTCTTTTTTCTCTTCGTTATGCATTTATGTACCTCTTTTATGCTTCCTAGTTTATGTGCTACTTTCTAACCGTCTATGTGATATGTTATCTACACCATATGTTCCATGGTGTATGCACAGACCTATCAGAGCCTTTTCAAGCACTTTTCGCGTGCCCTAAACACCTTACAGATGTTCAATAAAATGAATTCACTTGATTTGACTCTTTGTGGAGGTCGGCTCAGCGCCCTTAAAACTCCGTTAACACTGGAATCGTGTCTCTAGCAATCCTCGTTTCATCCTCACCAGAGGCCACGCCTAATTGACTCCTTTCGGCTTCGGGATATGCGCGCTCATACGAATAAAACCTAAACGTTGTCAAACTGCTGAGGATTAAGAACTGCAGCTACGGCACGAATGTCGACGAAAACAGGCTTGATTCGCTTCGATGGTTGAACGAGGAGTGGCATGCAGGCTATTTTCTGGAAATAAAAGCTATGATGACGCGCATGTTGTGGTGGAGTGCGTATAAAGAATTTGTTCGGAGCACGTTTCAGCTTAGACAGGGTTGTCTCGAACTGTGGCCACACTTATATTATCTTTGTCTGTGACAATAATAACGGTGCTGATGGTGTTTTTATTATTTGTTAGTACGGTTTTAGCTATTGATCAAGAAAATGATAGTGCATTGATGCTAAAGACGCCGGTTGATCTCATTGTTTATGTATGTATATTGCGACTTTTAATTACTTTGTACGTTGCTTCCACTTTCATAAAATCTATTCTGTTGAGCTTTAGTGTATCTTAGTGGTGCGAGTAGCGAGTAACATCTTTCATTCTGTTTCAAGATTATCCGGTCCACTATTCTTGTTTCGAAAGGTTCCTGTTTGTTTTAAACGCAAATGTTTTATGGCAGGTACACCATGGCTCTGCTGAGTTATTTCCGTTCCGGATATGACGTTGTCAAATTTATACTAACAGATTGAAAAAAAAGAGCAAATAATCCCTGGGGTGGCGTCGAAACTAGGATCTCTGGCTGCGCAGACCTTGGCGCAAACCAACTAGGCCACAGAGCGTACATTGGCCAGATAGCTAAAGACAACCTATTTATACACCATGTAGAATTCGCGGTCCTCTTAGCTCAATAACTTCCGCGCGTTGTTGTCATCTATTGCCAGATGGCGTGAAAGGTACGAGTCGGGCCGAAAAATCTTCGCCCCACGCTTTGCGATGACCGCGTGCCTCCAGAGGGCTTGGTCGCTCTGTGCGAGCATTAAATCGCCTCGTGATTTAAAGCTGTGTAGCTGTTTGTGCTTTTTTTGAAGTTACAGTTATTTAAGAGGGCAATGTGATCACTTCAATCACTGCCGTGGCCAAGCTTACGAAAGAAGCGTGCTGCTCAAATATGGAGAACTAAAAACTGTGACACTTCGCGCTCATGCTCTGTATCCTTGTGGGATCGTTTCGCGCGCGTTTCTGTTGAGAAGCCTGCTTAAACAGAAAACAGTTGATATTCTGCGCTGGTCGTGTGCATGCGCATTTTGCGCGTGCTTTCTGTTTCAGGTTCGCGCTCCAAGTTTTTAGTTAATGGCCATTCTTCGCGTGACTTACAATTTGATTTTATAACATTCAGTCATTCCCCCTTGTGGCAAACAATGCACAATAAACACTTAAATGCCTCTGTGATGACGGGTTTCACGTTTGTGTTCTAGAATCAGCCATGTTTTAGGAGTGAGCCATGTTTTTTTTTTCATCTGTGTTTTTATGGAAAAAAACACTGAACTGAATCTTTTTAGATACCCTAAGTACATGCTAGAGCTTTCTATTTGGAACAGCTTCCCTTGAGTATAGTTTGCTGTATACTTTTCAACTTTTTCAGTTTCAAGGTGGCATTTATATGTGGCCACTTACCTTATACTCGGATGTATGTTTAGCAGTCTACATTGCTTTATGTGCACGCTATTAGGCTGGTACCCAGTAATTTAAAATTGTCGACCAAGGCAAGGAGAACGGCATAGAGCATGAAAGGAGAAAATAGGTGATTGTTACGCGAAAACCCCGCTCGCCGAAGCATATAATATAATGTAAAAGAGTAGAGAGAACATAAGAAGTGGAGAGCCAGAAGAAAAGAAATAAAGCAAACGAACTTGTCAGATTTAGCAGGGTAGTATTCGAAGTCGTGTAGCGACGGTACAAAAGCAAGTGCCACAAATGCTCAAATATCGAAGTATGGTAACAAAAAACCGTTTATGCAGACATTCTCATCGTTTTGCTATCAGCAAGAAAACAGTTGAAAAAAAAATGGAATAAAGGACGTAGAACAGAAAGTGAGAGAAAGAAAGAGAGACATTGAAGCGCAGCATAGCCATGACTCATATTTAGTAGAAAAAGTGGGCGTCAAAAGTAAGAAGTGGAGAGGAGAAATAAAATCATGAGGTGGAGGGTATCGCAATACGCAGTTCATTACAGTGCCGACAGAGACGCGCTAATAGTGCGGTGCGTACATTCTCTGCTGTTTCGAATTTGCATTTGAGGTGTTTGCCACTAATATACATTACCATTCCACTGATCCGTTATATCAAAACAATAATAGAAACATTTTGCTCCCACCAAGGCCAGAAGGTGATGAAAGAAACAGTGCGCCATGCTGGTACCAATTCGTTGCATACAAGTGGCAGTACTACAGTGTAGCAAGGTTGCAAAACTAGAAGCTTGGGCTAGTTGTTGTGTAGTCAAGCTGGCAAGCTTTTTTGCAGCATGCGAACAAAGCGAAAAACGACAGAGAACACAGGAAGAGTGCTGACTTTTTTCAAGCTTTGTATCTCAGGGTGGTCATATATGTGTAAAGAAAAGGCAATAAGAAAGTGAAATATAAAAGACAGGCCTAATCCATCTATCAGTTTTTAAGCAAGTGTGACGGGTTTTACATTGCCCTAAAACAGGCCAGGTAATTATGATCTAACTGTGATAATGCAACTGATATATACTTTATGCTATTTTCATTCATTGTGTGGATTTTTTCTCTTTCAATTATTTCGAAGGTAAGTTGGCTTCCATGCCTGGTTCTTGTTGAACACCATTCGCAGAAGGGGGTGCAATCACAGTCTCGGTGGTGTATGCTAAGGGGCGCTTGCACCACAATGTGTACGTTATTTCAGTGCTCTTGGAGGCAGTCATTTATGCACCTGCTGATTTGGCCGGCACAGGCAATCTGAGAATTCAGTGAAATCGAGTATAGACAGCTCCCATTGTGTATAGGACGCAGTATGACCTGTGCGCAATCGAGGAAGGGCAGAGCTAGTTCGAGGTGTGTTAACCTGCTTGAATCTGCCGCTGATATTTTTCAGGAGCAGTGAAATCCACCTGAGAGTTGGCGGCCCCCCAATAATTTTCAGGCTGTGCAAAACAACATCCACAGAAAGTAGTACGTCAGGCCAGCTGTTTTTTATGCTTCTGTGCTTTTCGGGCTTGCCCGCTCGTTGCACGAAAGTCGTGGACACTTCGGCCATCAAAGAAAAAGTGCAAGATATAAAGGTTTCGTCATATGGTATATTTGTAGAGAAAAACTACTATGCACACAGTGGGAGCAAGGTTTCTTTAGGGCGCTGGCATGTAGGAGTTTAGTGATGCTCTGCTTTACCATTTTTGTGTGGGCTTGCCCCTAGCATGCAGAGATTTCTACACTTGAAACTTTCAGGTAACTTCTTGGATACTTTTGAACTTACTAAGCAGGAAGTGCCAGGCCGCTTTTGCCTTTTAACTCGGTGCACTCTAAAATGTTCTTTAGCTTTACTTGTGACAGTAATATAATATGCGCCCATGATGAGAATCGGCCCATCATAGTGTCACAAAACGAGCGCTCAAAAAGGGCGCGCCGACAAATTCTTCCGATAACGCGCGGGAGAGACACCGCGAGGTGAACGGGAAAAGAAAAAAAAGAGGAAAAAAGCATCCAAGGATTCCCCGGGAGCGTGACCCTCCCCTCTCGGAAGCGTAGGTTCGCCGACGAACCTCCTCACCCCACAACGGCGGCCGAGCAAGCACTCGAATGTTCTAGATGGAAAGGGGCGGGGTGATGCCAGGTTGAGTCATCCGTCGCGGACGGCCCTCGTATCGTCTCGACCTTTCCCCCAGCTTTCGCTGCGCATCGCGCCGACGAAATGACGAGAACTCTCTGGAATCTCGCGCGGAAGGTATTTAATGGAGCAGCCGAGGTGAGAGATCAGGAAAAGACGGAAGTTAGTGCCAGAGCGCGTAGGGATCCCGCCATGTAGTCGGCGAAGGTTTTGTCCGTAGAGACAAAGCAGGAGAAGAAGATGATTTTCACCTGAGGGGTGACAACTCGAGCTACAGGCAAGAGTGTGTGTTTACCGCTATTGAGCGAAGACGCATGGCAACAGCTGCGTATGTGAAGCCAACGTGTTTCCGGCGAAGAAATTTGAAGCTTGGAGAGTGGCCAATTGAAGACTCGAGGTTTCCTGGAAGAGAAACTTCGGCGAGGTTTCCTGAAAGAGAAACTTCAGGGGAAGCGGAACGACAACAACGCTGGACTTTGAGTGAGTGATTCTCGGAAGAGTATCATCCAGACTTTTGTTCTAAGAACTTTGGACTGAATAGGTTTCCTATCTCTTTAGTCTTTAAGTGTCTTGGTTGTTCAATGCATGCCACTGCATTGTAGTGCGTATTGTTGTCTGTGTCCGTTGTTTCGAGTGAGGCTGATTGTACTGTGTAGCACGTTGTTTGATTGGTGACATATTGTATTCAACAATTGTTGAGTGTGCATATTTGTGTATCGTTTTTATCTGCCAATATTGAGAATATAATTTTGTTTTGTTTATCAACTCTCGGCTCTGACTTGTTCTTTGGGCCTCAGCCGGCGTCTGCTGGCGCGCCAAAAAGGACCACTTCTATATTGTCCACGCTTTCGTGGTGCGGTTCGGGGGGCCGATACTTCGGCCCTTGGAATTAGCCCGGCGATTGCCTCCCGAATTAACGGGACCTGTGTGACACATAGGCTTTCGCATATTGCTTTCTCCACAGGCTGCCATTTGTGAAGCAACCTTCTATGCACAACTGTTGCAAGAAAACTTTGATACAAATATACCATACGTCTTACTTAATGTAGAGCTTCATTGAAACCCCGCAGGGGCACTTGCGAAAGCAGGCGTTTGGTGTGTAGCGTCACCACGGACCCGAGCTAACGAGGGAAGGGGGGTTTCAACTCCTTCCCATGCCTAGTAGTGCGTGGGTTTGCTGTGCCTGGGGAAAGGAGGATCCTGGGGATCGAGCTGACGCCAGCCCCCCGGCGGAGGCAACACAACCCTTTGGCCCCGGGTTCACGCAGACGGCTCCCCTGGGCTGACACACCGAGGGAAAATCGGCAGTCGCCGTTTCCTATCTCTCTCCCCGACAACTTCGTCTTTATCACTCACTTTTAGTGTGTTATTGTCTACTTCTCTCTTCTATTTACTTCCAATTTTCCTGGCGGCAAGGGTTAACTCTGTGCAAATAGCCTACCTTGGTCTAGGCGCATTCGGTTATGGCAGTTTTGTACGGCTGATGTCAGCCAGCTTACAGCATCTGCAAACATGCAGCGTTCCCTGGTCGGGCTTCGTTATGGGTGGCCGCCAACGCTGCTAATTGAAAATAAGACCAGCATGCATAGAGCATTCCCCCTACTTACTGATTGTACCGCCTTAATGCGGGTACGCACCGATGACCTAATTTTTTTAACCAGACAATAGAATCATTTCCTCATTTACACGTCATTCACTGTGAGAAAACTGGAAGGCAACAAAGACCGTATCTCCTTTCATTGTCGCCAGGTGTCTTTACAAAACTCTCGGGGCTGGATACAAGGTAACCAAGATGGCTAGTGGAGACCCCCTCCTCAAAATTTGGGACAAAGAACAATTTGTGAATCTAGACGGCCTCTCAACTTTGGGTGACGTACTGATAATCGTAACAACACACAGATCAATGAACATAATTCGCAGAGTGATATCTGATGCAGACTTACTTGACCTGACCAAAATTGAACCTCTGAAGGGTTGGAAGTGCCAAAATGAGTCTAATGTACACAGAATTATCATCAGAAGAGATGACACAGTAACAACAACGAAATACCTAATACTCACGTTTGCCTCCAGTAAACTGCCCGAATCCATTCAAACAGAGCACACGAGTACCTTTCTCAGGGCGTACATACCTAACCCTCGTCGTTGCTTCCAATGCCAGAGGTATGCCCATGGCTCTAAAAGCTGTCGTGGCCGCCAGACTTGTGCACAATGTAGAGTCCTAGGTCACGTGTCTGAGAACTTCAAAGAACCGCCACACTGTGTAAACTGTGAAGGAAACCACGCCGCATATTCACGCTCTTGCACATACTAGAAGAATAAAAAAGAGATAAATACATTAAGGTGAAGGGGAACATTTCATTTATGGAACCATGGCGATGAGTCTCATCATCATTTGGACATACTTATGCAATGCAGCGTGTCAGGGGGCACCGCCGCACCAGCACCCGTCACTCCTTCGGCCTGCGCATAGCGAGCCGGCGGTTGTGGCACCTCCCCCAATGCGGCTGTAGTCCAAACTACTCCGCCTACTCACGACCTGGAACTCAAGGATGCTCCGGTCTCAAAGCATCGCCTCACTAGGCGAGGCCCAGAATTTGAACTACTAACTCGCACGTGCGGACGTCCAGTGCCTCCAAGGAGGCAATGAATACGTCGGTAACCTTGGTGCCGAAAGAGCGGCGTGGCTCCTTGGAGCGCGCCAAGAAAAGAAAACAAGCAGATAACAGGGCCTTATAACAGCCCTGTTACTTGAACTCAAACTCCCCACCTGAACTCACTCAAACAGTCGCTCGCTTTTCGTACACACAGCACTACTTTATTTTCATCATAAAAACTCAAATTATACATTGGAACGTCAGGGGCCTTCTCAGAAACCTTGACGACTTCCAAGAACTTTTTCACGAACACTCACCAAAAGTGCTGTGTGTACAAGAAACACACCTGAATTCAAAACATGCCAACTTCCTCCGTAAATACGTTATTTTCCAAAAGAACCGTGGTTATGCCTTGACATCATCTGGACGTTTTGCCATTATTGTGAATCAAGGGATTGCATGTACACAGAACTCCAAACGTCCCTTCGGGCAGTGGCTGTTCGAGCTGTTCTTTTTGATAAACTGATCATAATTTGCACTATTTGGATTCGTCCAAGCTATCAGCTGCAAAAACATGATTTACAATCTTTGATTGATGAACTTCCGGAGCCTTATGTTCTCCTTGGAGACTTTAATGCGCATAGCAGACTATGGTGTGACTCTCGTTGCGACTCGCGAGGTCGACTGATTGAACAGTTCCTTCTGTCGTTGAGCGCGTGTCTTCTGAATCAAAAATAACCAATCTATTTTAATCTCGCTAATAATACCCACTCCTCCATAGACCTAAGCATAGTATCTCAATCTCTTGCACCTCTACTCAGGTGGAAAGTCATCAATAATCTGCACGGAAGTGACTACTTTCCCGTACTTTTGAGCACAACTACAGCAACTGAGTGTCCACCACGGGCTCCCAAATGACTCATAAACAGTGCCGACTGGGAACAGCTTTATACCAATGCTCGTTTAGGCTGGAGTGACATATGTACATTGAGAATTGATGCTGCTGTCAACTACTTCACAGCGTTTTTGATTGATGCTGCAACAAAGTGCATCGCACAAACAAATGGATACACTGGGAAACCGCTTGTGCCGTAGTGGAACTCTGAATGCCGAAATGCCCGCAAGCAGCAAAACAGAGCATGGATGTTGCTTCGGAACTCACCGACTGCCGAAAATCTTGATAGCTTTATGAAAATCAACTCTCAAGGCAGAAGAACACGTCGGCAAGCCAGAAGAGAAAGCTGGCAGAAGTTTTTGTAAGGGATCAATTCATGCACACAGGAGGCTAAAGTCTGGAACATGGTTGGTAGGGTAGCAGGAAGACAAGCACACACACTCCCACTCGTAAACACACAGGATGACACCTTGAAAGATCAGGTGAACTTCCTCGGTGCACAGTTCGAGCGGGTGTCCAGCTCGTCGAACTATACTGACGCTTTCTAAAAATAAAGACGAAAACAGAAATTCAAAAACTCGTGCACAAATTTGCAAGAAGCGAGGCGTACAACGAAGCTTCCGGCTTGGCTGAGCTCCAAACATCACTGAAATTCTGCAGTGGTTCCACTGCAGGTTTTAACCGTGTGGTTTACGAAATGTTAAAAACCTACCAATAGAAACGCAAAAAACCTCGCTTTGTTTGTACAATGCTATCTGGTTCTCCGGTGCTGTCCCTATTTTCTGGAAATGGGCTATTGTAATTCCCATTTTGAAAGAGGGCAATCACCTATCTTCAGTTTTGAATTATAGGCATATTGCGCTTACAAGCTGCCTATGCAAATATCTCGAAAAAATTATACACTGCCAACTTGGACATTTCCTTAAAACGAACAATTTGTTCGACCCATTTTAGTGCGGGTTTCGAGAGGGTAGATCCGCCACCGACCACCATGTTCGTATCGAGGCACTGATCAGAAACGCTTTCGTTCATAAGCAATACTTTTTCTCGATATCGAAAAGAAATATGACACGACATGGCACTTTGAAATACTAAGAGACCTGTCCCACCTTGGCGTGCGTGGCAGAATACTTACTATAATCAAAATTTACCTGTCAAACCAGAATGTCCGAGTATGAGTAGGCAGTGTTCTTTCCCAAGCATTTGTACAAGAAACAGGAGTGCCGCAAGGTGGTGTACTTAGTTGCACACTTTTTATTATCGAAATGAATTGTTCGCGCTTGTCCCTCCTTCGCAGTATGTTTTATTGTGCATATGTCTATGACGTACGGCTTGGCTTTAGATCTTGAAATCTGGCCATGTGTGAGCGGAGGTTCAGCTTGGTTTGAATAAAGACTCAAATTGTGCTGAAGAAAACGGGTTCCGACTGAATTCACAGAAAAGCATGTGTGTTTTGTTCTCCAGGAAGAAAGGCAGTGATTACGAATCCGATATTCAACTGCATGGGCAACGTTTTTCCGTTATTACCGAACACGAATTCTTAGGCTTAATCTTGGACACCAAGCTAACCTTCATACCACACAACAAATATTTAAAAAACAAGTACATAAAAGAAATCGACGTTCAAAAAGTGTTGTCCCGCACTACTTGGGGAAGTGACAAGTGTTTATTGAACTTGTATAAAAGCCTAATGCGTACTCGCCTAGACTATGTGGCAAAAATTTTATCAGTCTGCGACACCTAATGCCCTTAAAATGCTTGACCCTGTTCATCATCTAGGCATCCACCTCTCTACGGGTGCTTTTCACACTAGCCCCATGGAAAGCCTCTACGTAGAATCGAACGATTGATCACTCCACCTACAGAGATGTTACATGTTTTTTAAGTATTATCCTAATGTAAATGTAGAGAAGTATTACCCATCGCATTCCACGATTAATGGCATGTCAAGCCTTGCTCTGTTTGAGAAACGGCCTTCTATGAGACAGCCCTACTCACTCCATGTGAGGGGCCTAGCGAAAAAAACCGGTGTTCCACTTGAACACCGTTTGATGGCTACCGCTGAATACCTACCACCATGGCAATAACCGGTAATACATTGTGACGTGTCTATCTTGGATGTTAGCAAGCATGCACCAATGGCACATATCCAGACATACTTCGTAGAACTACAACAGAAACACACATGTCCTGAGTTTTTACGGATGCTTCAAAGTCCATCACTTCTGTCTCGTACGCAGCCGTCAGCCCATCCTTTTCGGAAGCCAGCGTTCTGCACCTTGATTTAAGCATTTTCACAGGCGAAGCTTATGTGATACTTGCGGCGGTCAAACACATTAAACAGATAAAACTACAAAAGGCAATAATATATACAGATTCCCTCAGCGTAGTAAACGCTCTGAAAACTCTTAAAAAGCACAAAAACGTTGTTCTTGTCTCGCTTTATTTGCTCTTATGCACAGTCTACTCATCTAAACAGGATGTTTTTGTCTGCTGGGTGCCAGGACACCGCAAAATTCAGGGCAACGTTCCGCCTAACCAACTAGCCTTATCCACCAACAAAACCACTTTCAATACATCAATACCAATTCCTGCACTCGACTTGAAACCTTTTCTAAAACGAAGGCTCAGTGGTTATTGGCAGAGCACTTGGGACACAGGTAATAAACTGCATGTCATCACGCCACAACTTGGTCATTGGCCGCCAGTATCAAAATTACGCCACATGGGAGTAATCCTTACAACGTTAAGAACAGGGCATACACACACAACACATTCATTTCTTTTTTCTGAGGGCGATGTACCTTTGTGTGATAGAGTCGGAGAAGCACTCACCATACTTCACATTCTAATCCAGTCTATAGAGTTAGACACGTTGAGAAGGCAACACTTTCCGTAACTCTACCGACAACGGATACCACTCCACCTTGCAATTTTCGTCGGTAGGAAACCACTCGTTACACATAAATCATTGTTAGCGTTTTCAAGAGATATTCGTACTTTTCATATCATATACCCGGGCATTCCGTTGCACGACCTCTTCAGAGAGGTGTGCACTGCGGTGGCTACACTTAACAAAGCACTTGCCTCACGGCCCTTGGACGCAAGGGTGTGAACGAGTTAGGCACTTTTGCTAATGCCATACATGTCCACCATCGTTTTTATTATCACAAACTTTTGTCATTAATTAACACCACACAACCTTCACGGCATAGTAATGATATTATGACCTCTATGTTTTTGCCCACCTTAGCGCGAGGAATTTTAAGGCCTTTATACAGCCGCTTATCACAATCATTGTCCATATCTCTAGCAAGATGAACTGGCGTCTTTGGCCATAAAATGGCACTTGCGCCACGAAACGTGAAACATCAGCATCAGCTTCATTGACGAGATGCCAATGAGCTTGGTGCCCATACTTAATGGGAGATGCATATTAAAAATTATTCAAGACATTACTAGAGTGCCTTTTCAATGTATTTCGTAGGCGCAAGTGTATTGATCTCATCTGCAAAAATTTTTTTCGGAATTTGTCTGGAAGGGAGATCGTCATTGAAGCACAGTCCTGAGAAAGTGAAGGAATACGACGCAAAAAAATACGCTACGGGCTCGTGTGAATGAAAACAAGAGTGCTGAAAGGCAGCAATAATTGTCAATAATTGTCGCGTACTTCTTGAGCTGGTCCTGAAGGCGTCTTGGTGAAACACAAAAGCTTGAAGAGTATCTTTAGACTTGGCGAACTCGAAAAGTAGCTTTTGTAGTGTAGAGGCCAAGAGGCAGCGGGTGAGCTCGCTTCAATCCTAATAAATAGAAAAATTGCATTGGCGTTAAGCGGAACTTGGGTGGCATGCAAGCATGTGCTGTCCGTCAAAACTATTCTGAGAGGTCAACTGAGTGCCTGCACCCACATAGACTTTCCCTTCTTGTCCTCTCCCATGGCAATGGAGCTGATCGATCCAGCACCTCTACCTGCACTGTGCTGCCAGGATGCAGAAATAGGAGTTCTTTACATGGTGTTACCGTATGTAGCTACTGCGGAAACAATAAAGTGGTAGCGACGTGGGCGTGAAAACTGGCGCATCTTTACCCGCAAAGCAAGGTGGGTGATAGGTGCGTGCTATCTTGGCGTGGCTGATTATTTCAATTGTACTGTGTATATTTTTCATCATTCATTTTTGTAAGTTTTTTGTAACCATGTAACATCACTGCAAAAAGCATCAAGTGTCTGTCCAATAAACTTGGTAAAATTTTGTGCTTGTGTCCTTCTAGTCGTTCATCCCAAATGTTCTTCTCTTGAACAGTGCGCAATAACGTGACAACGAAACATGAGTTATCAAAAGTTTTCATGAAGAGCCGTCGCAGTTTCCAACGCGTTGCTTAACTCCCTCCTGAAAATGTTAGGACTTATGATTGTCATATTCCAATGCGCGCACTAAGTCATCCAACATTATTTGATTGTCCACGCTCACTTTTAGTACAGAGCGGCCGGTGTCACCAACTTTGAGGTTGAAGGCGCCGCTGCTGAATGCTGCCGTTGAAATTGGGACCATTTTGGTTAACCTAAAAGTTATTTTGGTTACCCTAAACTGACATTTCATACTCGGTGCAGGCGGGTAAGTGCTCACTTGCTTGCGCACGTCCCCTACTTGTGAATCGGAACATCATAGCATTTTTGTACTCTAGGTGTGATACGCTGAACCTGGGAAGCCTAATTATTGTTGTTTTGTTTACTACTGGTTTAAAAATTGCGTTATAAAATGAATCAAATGTTGTGATTACTTGTTTGACCGTTGTTTTTCTCGAGCACCACGTTTTACTTGTTACAGCCACCGCCCTCCTCCACATCTGCACCGACCATTGCCGCACAAAGTGAGGCAAGTAATCTTTCGTGGTGCGCACATATTTTGGTTTGATGAAGTAGTTGATGGGCTCCACAGTCCCAAGTTTCATGAAATGCTTGTTTTTTTACTTATTCGTGGAAAATTTAAAGCTATGGTGTTCTACCACGAAATATCAGAATGAGCACACTATATTGTGAAGTAAACAGTGGTGAAAGCACGGTCACGCGAAAAAAACACAAATGACAAATGCTGACACACAGTGAACTCTTCACCTGCATGATAGTGCGGTTGTCCACCATTTTGAGCAGTTTTATTACAGTATGAACTTCCTACTTTTCTAGTAAGCTGTACAGCTGACTGTATGTTCACCGAATGATACTTGTGGCCTTATCCATTTGCAGGCTAGCGCTGCTTTATCTCGTTTTGTGGCTCTTCTGTCGGTGAAGTAACTGTGTTGCCGGCAAAGAAACCGCTTTGTTAAAACAAACCGGTTGATTCATCAAGGGTGGTAAATTCCGTAATAAGGTCAGTAAAACGCAAGTCTGAGAAGAAAATGACACCAGTAGTGACAGAATTACCGACAAATAAAATCACAATATTCTAATGCTCGGAGAACATTGAAAAACATTCCAAGAACATTTTTATGCACCGCCAATGGCGATCCTAGAGCAAGCCTACACGCTTCCGAAAAAAAAGAAGGGAAGAAAAGAGCTCAAAATGCATCCCGAAACCATGTCGGTGTGTGGCGATGAGACTGGGGACAGACTCTATACTACAATCTGAAGTTAAAAGGGGCAACTTACGTCTCCAAAACACACCTGAAATATATGCCAGTGCGAAAGTGCAGTCTACAAGATATGAAGCATGGTCCACTGTAATCCTGCACCTTCATTTAACGTGGAAGCTGTGCGTCATATGAAACATGTTTTTAGCCAAAAACAACAGCAGTATGGACAACCAATTTAAGATGTTCGCTACACAGTAGACTTTATACTCACTGAATGATACTTGTGTGATAACCCGTTTGCACGAGAGCACTGCTTTGTCTTCTTTCTTGGCTCCTCGGTAGTTGTCGGTAAAAGAAAAGACTACTCCCTAAGACAGCTACGTAGATTCACCGAAGGCTCATAAATACTGTGACAAGGCCAACATAGCGAAAGATGTGGAATAAAACGCCACAGATGATTGCACAATTAACGACAAAAAACACAGGATACAATGGTGTTCTAAAAGCATAACTCTATCCATGAACTTTCTAGTCATATGCACTAGTGTTCCTCGAGAAAATCTACATGCTTCCCAAGAATCAACTGAAAAAAAACTTGACATGCATCCCACGTTCATGTCGGTGTGTGACACTGGGCCTGGTAATATGCTGAATTCTGGAATACACAATGAAATTGACAAACTCACTTCTTCCCAAGATACCTGGAGTATATGCCAATGGAAAAGAATCGGCAGATCCCTCGTACCTGGGAATGGGCGTTACGTGAAGCATGCGGAGAGAAGGCGACCGTGTCGCAAGTTTTTTTTATTGAGTGACACGTCATGAAATGATGCCTAATATATGTACAAGTGTTGCACGCGCAGATATATATGGTAGAGTTGCAGACGTTTAAGGAACCAGTTGTTGACACTTGCGCAACAATGCCAACTGGAACATGCGTATAAGCGACACCAGACACCAGGAGATGATATGAAGCGATGATGCTCGCGAAGATGCTTGTACTGCACACTGCTACATAAATCAACATCAGCGAATGGCGACTACCCACAATTGAAGTTAACTCGACGTCACGTAAAATGAAAGATTGATATGTGATAGATATGTGGGGTTTAACGTCCAGAAACCACCATTTGATTATGAGAGACGCCGTAGTGGAGGGCTCCGGAAATTTCGACCACCTGGGGTTCTTTGACGTGCACCCGAATCAGAATACAAGGACCTACAACATTTCCACCTCCATCGGAAATGCAGCTGCCGCAGCCGGGATTCAATCCCGTGACCTGCGGGTCGGCAGCCGAGTACGTTAGCCACTAGACCACCGCGGCGGGGCCTGTATGAAAGGAGCACATATGTAATGTTTATAAACTTGGGTAGGCAGCACTGCTACCACAATTGACGTTTGATAAAGATTAGCGTCTATTAAAAACGTAGTTCTGAGACCTGGCCTAACTCTGCGGTAAAACGATTTATTGCCATGCCTAATGCTTGGGTTTAATTTCAGCTGGGACCCTGATGTTTATAATTTGCATTCGTCGGGTTGGCGTTACCATTGTAGGATATTTCTTAACGCTCATGCGTTAAAATTGCCCGTTTGTGTTCTCGTCATTCCTGAGAATATACTAAGTGTCAATCACCTGTAGCACATACCCACATACCAGCGGCACATACCCGCCCATGGGTACGTGCTACTTTCTGGGGGAAGGGTTTCATGACGTATGTGACGGGATTCTGATGTTATTGCTCGTCATGCTTGTCAAACCATCTGATCCTCCCATGCTAATTTTTGTTCATGCAAAGTTAGGGGGTGACTACGAGAGCACCCAAACGTAAGCGGCTAGATAGATAGATAGATAGATAGATAGATAGATAGATAGATAGATAGATAGATAGATAGATAGATAGATAGATACGCTCAAAGTCGCCGAAGTTCACCAAGAAATGCTTCCCATTTAAAATAGGCAAAACCACAAAGTCTGAAAAGAAGCATATTGTAACGCTGCAAAGTCATTTTAGGTACATGTATGGCGTCATATTCAACAATGCTCACTCAACAAAAAAATTCACAGGACTGAGCAAACAGATTCTGCGCAGCGCTGCATATAGTATCATTCATTTAATATTGGCTTAGTGACTTTGGTCTTGGTACTTAAGGAATGTAATGAAGATATTGATAATTCACAGTCACAAACTCACGTGTGGGCTATGTGAAAGTGTTGGTGAAATTCCACGCATTTCACAGTCACCTCCTTGATAATAAGAATATGGTCTATTTTATTAAACTAGCTAGTACGACATTCCTCTTGGTCCTTTGCTTGTTGTCCTCAGTCACAGGCACACAAAAAAAGGAGACGTCAAGTGGAGATGTCGCTTGAACGCCAAAGGTGAGAAAAAAGGAGGAATAGCCTGTGGTGCGCTGCGTAGTGGTATTGTACGCAAAGGTCACGAATGGCAGGCTGGTGTCCCAGTTGGGGTAATCACCGTGGATATACATAGAGGTCACATAAACAGTTTCAATGGAAGCACTCTGTAAAGCCGTTAGTCTGGGGATGGTAGCTGCAAGTCGTCCTATGCATGGTCTTGCATGCTTGGAGAACGTTTTCGAGTAGTTTCGAGAAAAACGCCTTGCCGAGGTTGCTCACATGAATGCGTGGCACGCCATGTCTCAGAAGGATTACCTTCAGTAAGAAAGTGCTGACGTCCTCCGCCGATCATGAAGACAGGGCAGCTATTTTGGCATAGCTTGTCAAGTGGTCAACTGCTATGACCATTTAGTGCTTACCTTTAGCTGATATTGATAGTGGTCCGTGGAGATCAATCCAAAGGCTTTGTGAGGAGTGTCGGGACACGAAAGAGGTTGCAAATTTCTGGCCGGAGATGAAGTGAGTTTCTTGCGGCGTTGGCAGAGCAAGAATCACGCTACATATCGTGATACGCTGATGGAAAGTCTAGGCCAGGCAAGACGACTGCGGATGCGCTCGTAGGTTTTTTGAATACCGAGATGACCAGCCTAGGGGTCCTCATAAAACGCTTTCAATATCTGCGCCCTTGAGAAACAGGGAGTGACGGAAACTCAACGCTGTCCTTCAGGGTGGAGTACAAAGCGGGAGATGATTGAGATGATTCAGTCTTTATGTTCGGCAGCTGTTGAAGGGCATGGGCGTTGGGAGCAGTAGACGAGCTTAGGAAGGCGCTGCATTGCAGAGCAGCAGTAAGCATCACTGCGTTGGTGAGACGCAAACCTATCGTTGTGGAAGGCGGGACTAAAATGAACTGTGGCGTGTAATGAACTGACTATGGTGTAAGATACGTGATCAGTTCAAGGAAGACACTTTGGCGGTATTGCTCACGGATGCCTACAGTCTAAGAGTGTCGACGAGGCTGGTAAAGGACAGCAGCTAAGGGCATCTGCATGGCTGTGTTTCTTGCCGAATTTGTAGGTAATCTCAAAGTCGTATTCTTGAAGACAAAGTATCCAACGACCGACACCTCCAGACAAACTCTTTAACGTCGACAACCAGCACAAAGTGTGGTTGTAAGTTACGACGGTAAAATGGCAGCCGTGGAGATAAGCTCAAAATTTCTTGTTGGCTCAGACAACAGCGAGACACTTCTGCTCAGATATGGTGTCTTGTTTCTTGGCGGCTGTGAGGTGGACTTGTGTGTATGATCATGCGTTTGTCAGAACGCTCTGTGAGTATGTGCCACAGCTTATTGACACATAGTATTTACTGAGAACGTAGAGAGCACACATGCGTAATTTTACCGAGTGAGCTTTAGGGAAACACTGGTATCGGCCACGTGTACCTGATGACTGCAAAAAAAATATTTCTCAGGGTACCAGCGGAACTCCGACCCGAGAATTCTACATGAAAATCAAGAATTCTACCCCAGAACCATGCTAGGTCTCCGAACTGCTTGTCCAATGGATCCTAATGTTCGTAAAACGCTTTTCTTTGTTGCAGTGCGGATAATCTCTTCTTACAAACATTACGTATGTATTTGTACGCCACCGTCATTTTGTCCGGCTTATGCCAATTGTAGTTATGTTCCATTCATTGAAGTTCATATTTGAAGCACTGTCTAATGCTGCAGCCCCACGAGCTGCAGCACTTCATATCAGCTTATCGATTTTGATGTTGCAAATAATTACGTGCTTATTGGCAACGTTGCACCAGAGCAAACAACTGGTTATATAAATAGCTACAGCAGTTGAGCATATGTCTGCGTAAGCAACATTTGTACTTATAATTAGTAGGATTTTGTAAAGAGTCGTATAATACAAAAATTACAACACAGTCACGTTCACTCCGAATGCTTCGCATAATCTCCATTTTTCAAGAAAGTGGGATCTGCCAAGGATTTCATCCAACCTCGTCGAATAATTATTTATGCCACAACTACTACAAACAGCTAGAAAAAACAGTCAGTGAACTCACTGATTCTTCGGCATATGTGGCTGGGAAATTTAAATAGTTCTACCAATGCAATCTGGCTGATGCCCAATAAATATTATTTTAGGATAACCACTACTTATTTGAAAACAGATGTCATTCAAGAAACAATTTGTTGAAACCTTCTTGTACGGTACATTCGTCAATCCACATTTTCATGCTGTGATATTTCCAGCAGCCACTCCATCCAACACTGCTGATGTTGAAGCCACGCCCAGGTAAGGTAAGCACTCGGTCTAGTACTATATGTGTTATAATTGATTTTCGAAAAAAAGTTCTATTCAAAGCTTTGCTAGCGTATTTTAGCAAGTGAGGTTGCCAGGGTCTCAAGTACAAGGCCGCATGCGGCCCGCGATCCTCAATTTGGCCCGCGGCCTGCACAAAGTCGCTACATATTTTTTTATTGTCATGACAAGTATGTTCGTGAGCTAAACAGACATGACAGCGCTCAAGGATTCTTTTCGTGAGGCACACTCAGTGGTCCCCACATTTCGATAGATCACTGTAAAACAACACTGTCTTTCAGAATCGGCCTCGAGTTTCTATTCATAATGCAGATCGGTATCTACATTTTGTCGGAGTCCTGACGCAAGATGTTCATAAATGACCTTCATGTGCTATGTGAGACACGTTTTCTTTCAAATGGCAGCTTGTTCTGAAACGGCGCCAGCCGCCATCGCTCAGGCTTTCGACCTTCGCAAGAATAAATGGTGTGAATCCATCCAGCTGAATGAGCTCAGTTCTAGACCCTTGAAATATAGAGGAAAAGAAAAAGAAGTGGTGCGAAAAGAACGCACCTCTGCATCACAACCAAAACTTTTGCATCCTCGTTTGACGCCAACAGACTCCACGTATGACAGGCAAGCATTCACTTTCCCAATACCAAGTGGTAGCGCATAACTGCTTCGCGATTTATACGTCTTTCTGTTTGATTGAAGGTGCGCACTGTTTAGGACAACAGTGCGGATGTGGAAGTATTCATAACCTCCAGCCCACTTGATGTTGAGGAGTGGCTGTAGATACAATTGCATTGTTTTTATTCTCACGCAGCCACGATGTCGTTTTCATAAACAGCCGGCCGAAGCGTCCAATTTTTCATCCCTGACTGACTATATTTGCGAGAATATTACATGTACAACACTTGTATAGCAGTACTACCACTGCATAGCAGAGAATGTTTTACTGGTGGCCTGATAATTTTGGTGCTGTAATGCTGACCTAGAGAGGACAGGCTTGAATTCCCGCAGTGAGGCCGATCAGTAGAGGCGAAAACGTAGATGGCCGGTTTGGATTATTTTACGAGCATGTTAAACACACGCATGGTCAACGTTTCTTGGGACTTGCACTACGGAACCCAGAGTTATTATGGGGCTGTTTTAGGACGTCAAACTCCAGCACTTCTGATAATGCGGCAAATGAAGATGAAAAAGGATAGGCCAAATGACATTGACGCTAATATGCCGATTTATACATTGGATTGCGCAAATAGAACGAGACACATGAGAAAAAAAACACACTTCAGAAGACTCAAGAGCTTACTTTTGCATACATTTCTCTTATGGGCTAAGCAATCGAATATTCAGTATTGCTTTATGAAATTATGACTTAAAGAACGAGTCGTATCACAAAGCTAAGCCACACAACAAATACGAGTATATGCCGCTCTGATGCAAAGTACTTGTGATGATTGTTCTTAGATCTGCATCCGTTCAGTATTGCAGCATGATAATTCCATTGCGGAAAAACCTAAAGAGGTGAATGTAACAACATCAACGCCAAGCTGATCTATGGGATAAAAGATTATTGAATCAAGACAACACACTAGAAAGGAGCTCGAACTTCCGGGCACCAAGTTTCCTGTGTTTTTCTTTTGTGCTTCGTGGTTTCTGAACAATCGAAGATGCAATATTGGTGTACAGACATTTGACGCTCGAAGAACACGGCACGCCCTAAATTTAAGCCAATGAACAAGTGTTTGTGCTCAATTGTCGTTATTTCATCAATGTTTCATAACTCATAATTCAACATAAATACGTGCTAGCCAGCCACTCAAATTGCTTTTGCAGTGCATTGCTTCTGTTTGAACCCATGCTTTCTGGGAAAATTGAAGTTAAGCAGAATTTTGTGGGTTCAAAGAATAATATAAATGCAAGATAGGCCTTATGTAAAATAGCCGCAAGTGTGATTTTATGGCATTATTTCATAAAATAAATGTTTGCTGTCAGTAAAAAAAACATTTTCACATAGGCCCACTTGATGCATATTTTGTAAACACTTTTGCAAAGTCTAAGAAGATTCACGCAATGTAGATCAATTTCAGCACAAATTCACACAATTTGTTATGAGATAATATTTGAGGCTCCGGTGTTATGTATTCTTGCATTCCGAACAACAATATAAGATAGCAGCTGTTATTGGCACTGGATACACGGAAGACTGCATACAAGGACAATAAACCCAGCTGAGGCATAGTAGAAAAATTGAACTTTCGGTGCACTGAAATACAAAACGGCAGACCTCTTTTCACATGTCGAGCAAATATTACTGTCATTCTCTACCTATTATGAAGTACAATGTTTAAATGTGATGACGTGACGTGGTAAACCTGGATAGTTTATTAACCAAGAGGGCAGCATTTATTCACAAATGAAACTTGAATTACACTAGATATAGCATTGGACACCTATGTTTCACAAACACGTACAACTGGTATATGGTACAACATTGTAAAACATACAATTATAGCTGGTTCTGTAGAATTACAATCTTTAGGATGATACTTAGTCATATATGCTTTCGTCTAGTGTTTATTATGGTTGTCACCATGTTTCAGCCTGGATCGCCCCAGAATCCTGGACGTATCAAACCTGGTCCAAGTCAGGCAAGTGTTTGAGCTACTTCAACCGTGCGTGATCGCATATATCATCATCATCATCAGCCTGGCAACGTCCACTGCAGGACAAAGGCCTCTCCCATGTTCCGCCAGTTAACCCGGTCCTGTGCTTGCTGCTGCCAATTTATACTCGCAAACTTCTTAATTTCATCTGCCCACCTAACCTTCTGTCTCCCCTTAACCCGCTTTCCTTCTCTGGGAATCCAGTTAATTACTCTTAATGACCAGCGGTTATCCTGTCTACGCGCTACATGCCCGGCCCATGTCCATTTCCTCTTCTTTATTTCAACTATGATATCCTTAACCCCCGTTTGTACCCTCATCCACTCCGCTCTCTTCTTGTCTCTCAAGGTTACACCTACCATTTTTCTTTCCATTGCTCGCTGCGTCGTCCTCAATTTAAGCTGAACCCTCTTTGTGAGTCTCCAGGTTTCTGCTCCGTAGCTAAGTACCGGCAAGATACAGCTGTTATATATCTTCCTCTTAAGGAATAATGGCAATGTACCTGTCATAATTTGAGAGTGCTTGCCGAATGTGCTCCACCCTATTGTTATTCTTCTAGTTACTTCAATGTCGTGGTTAGGCTCTGCGGTTATTACCTGCCCTAAGTAGACATAGTCTTTTACAACTTCAAGTGCACTATTAATCATCTCGAAGCGCTGTTCCTTTCCGAGGTTGTTGTACATTACTTTCGTTTTCTGCAGATTAATTTTAAGACGCACCTTTCTGCTCTCCCTGTGTAACTCCGTAATCATGAGTTGCAATTCGTCCCCTGAGTTATTCAGCAATGCAATGTCATCGGCGAAGCGCAGGTTACTAAGGTATTCTCCATTAACTGTTATCCCTAACTGTTCCCATTCTAGGCTTCTGAAAACCTCCTGTAAGCACGCGGTAAATAGCAGTGGGGAGATTGTGTCCCCCTGCCTTACGCCCTTCTTGATTGCTATTCTGTTGCTTTCTTTTTGAAGCACTATGGTAGCAGTTGATCCCCTGTAGATTTCTTCCAGTATGTTTATATATACTTCATCTACGCCCTGATTCTGTAGTGTCTGCATGACGGCTGATATTTCTACTGAATCAAACGCCTTCTCTTAATCTATGAAGGCTGTGTGTAGTGGTTGGTTATATTCTGAGCATTCCTCTAATACCTGATTGATAGTATGAACGTGGTCGATTGTTGAGTAGCCTGTTCGAAATCCTGCTTGTTCCTTTGGTTGATTGAATTCTAATGTTTTTTTTACTCTGTTAGCAATTGCCTTTGTAAATAGCTTGTACTTTACAGAGAGCAATCTGATCGGCCTGTAATTCTTCAAGTCCTTGTCATCTCCTTTCTTATGTATTAAGATGATGTTAGCGTTCTTCCAAGACTCTGGTACCCTTCCCGTCAGGAGACACCTCGTAAACAGGGTGGCTAGTTTTTCTAACACAATCTGTCCTCCATCTTTCAGCAGATCTGAAGTTACCTGATCCTCACCAGCAGCTTTGCCTCTTTGCATGCTCTCCAAAGCTTTTCTGACTTCTTCTATCATTACTGGTGGGGTGTCGTCTGGGTTACTGCTAGTTCTTATATTATTAAGGTCGTGGTTGTCTCGGCTACTGTACAGATCTCTGTAAAACTCCTCCGCTATTTTAACTATCCTATCGATATTGGTAGTTATTTTGCCTTCTTTGTCCCTTAGTGAATACATCCTACTTTTGCCTATTCCAAGTTTCCTCTTCACTGCTTTGAAGCTTCCTCCGTTTTTCAGAGCGTGTTCAATTCTCTCCATGTTATACCTTTTCACATCGCATACTTTACGTCTATTAATCAACTTCGAAAGCTCTGCTAGTTCTATTTCGTCTGTTGTACTTGACACTTTCATGGTTTGACGCTTCTTAATTAGGTTCTTCGTTTCCTGGGAAAGCTTGCCAGTGTCCTGTCTATCTACCCTGCCTCCAACTTCCACTGCACACTCCGTAATGATACTCGTCAGATTATCATTCTTTGTATCTACGCTAAGGTTGGCTTCCTCACTAAGAGCCGAGTACCTGTTCTGCATCGACACTCTGAATTCCTGTACTTTTCCTCTCAGTGCTAGCTCATTGATTGGCTTCTTGCGTATCAGTTTCTGTCGTTCCTTCTTCAAGTCTAGGCGAATTCGAGACCGTACCATTCTATGGTCGCTGCATCGTACCTTGCCAACCACTTCCACATCCTGCACGATTCCTGGGTTTGCGGTCATTATAAACTCTATTTCGTTCTTATTTTCGCCATTAGGGCTTCTCCATGTCCACTTGCAGTTTTCTTGTTTTTGGTAGAAGGTATTTAAAATCCGCAAATTATTGCGTTCTGCGAATTCTACTAGTAGATCTTCTCTGGCGTTTCTAGTGCCGATGCCATAATCTCCTACTGCCTGGTCTCCAGCCTGCTTCTTCCCTACCTTTGCATTAAAGTCGCCCATTACTATAGTATACTGTGTTTTCACCTTACTGATTGCCTATTCCACGTCTTCATAGAAGCTTTCAACTGAAGCGTCATCATGGCAGGATGTAGGCGCGTAAGCCTGTACTACCTTCATCTTGTATCTTTTATTCAGTTTAATTACAATACCTACCACCCTTTCATTAATGCTATAATATTCCTCTATGTTGCCAGCTATGTTTCTGTGAATTAGGAACCCCACTCCCAGTTCTCTTCTGTCTGCCAAGCCCCGATAGCAAAGGACGTGCCCATTCTGTAGCACCGTATAGGCCTCATCTGTCCTCCTAACTATATATATATATATATATATATATATAAAGTGTAAAAGTAGATGGACTTTCACATAACAACTGTTTGTTCAGCCACCGCTTCGACGGGAGCCCCCTATTTTTCAAGACATATTAACATTTACACATTTCCGTGTCTGCTTATGACTTCTCGAGACAGGAGAAAAGGGGAAAGGAGGAGGAGGGATGAACGTTTATTTTCGAAATGGTGTAGAGGTGTAGGTTCCGTGTTCACCTTAAGTGGTAAGTCTCTTCATTCCAGGAACACTCTGGCCTTCGCTGCCTCCTTGGCCCTGGCGACGAGACGTCGTTGTTGGTCCAGGTCCTCCAAGGCGAGCTTCGCCCCCACGTTTCAAGAAGGTGTTTATTTTTTTACCAGCGTCGCAGGTGTTCAGCGGAGGCGATAAATCTGTATTTGTATTGCATGGACACTCGAGAGTCAGGTTGGCCAACGTGTCAGGTACGGCGCAAATCGCGCAAACATATTTATGTAATGTTGGATACAATCGGTGCATTAGTATGCCGTGTGTGTATGTGTTGCTCTGCAGACTTCTCAGTATGGTGCTGTCTTCTTTGTTGGGCTTCGAGTGTAGTGGTGGATACTCTCTGCGTGCACACCTATTGTGTTGGAGTATTGCAGAGTAAGTCTGAGGTACAGACTCAGCCTCCGTGGATAAAGTCCTGGAGTCTAGAAAGCGGGAAGGGTTGGCCCGGTAGGCGTGATCCCGCGCCACGGCATAAGCCCCCTCGTTTTCCTCCAGTCCTTCGTTCCCAGGAACCAATGTCACACAGGTGAATGGCATCGGAGTGCTTCGGCGCTTTAATATCTAAATTGCTTGGGTAGACACACAACCTTTGCTGTAGTTTCGCATGGCTGCTTGAGAGTCTTTGAATACCACAGCTGCATCCAAGCACGTTGTGGTAGCTTGGGGAATAGCCGCCGCCTCGGCAGTTTCTGGGCTTCGGGTACGTACTATGGCAGATGCGAGCTCTACACCGCGAGTATCAACGACGCTCAAAGCGTAGGCATCTCTACCGGGATGCTTTGCTGCATCTGTATATCTGGCGTCTCGATCTTGGCTGTGATTTCGTCGTAAAGCATTCACTCGTGCCTGCCTTTTTTCCTTGTGATGTGTGGGGTGCATATTGCTGGAGATTCGTGCAATACAGAAAGGTTCGCGGATGTTTGGCGGAATCCGTTCTTTTCGGTTCGCGTCTGTGTTGCCTATAAAGATTTCGCTATAGTTTAGCCGTTGTAGCACTGATCTTCCAGTGTGCGCAAGCTTTAGTCGTTCTAGTTGGCTAGCCCTGTGGGTTTCGGCTAGTTCCTGCCAGGCGTTGTGCACGCCCATTTTAATGAAGTTTCGCAGAGGAAGCCGTGAATGGGAGCCCTAAATCGATTTTGGTGGTCTTACGAATCATGATGTCCAGCTTCTCTACCTTTGCGTTCTTCAGGGTGAGGTAAGGAGTGCCATTGGTTATTCGACTGCTGAGGAGAGTTTGCACAAAGCGCAGTGTGTCTTGCTCTTTAAGGCCGCTTCTGCGGTTCGTGATTCACTTGACGAGATGCGTGAGTTAAAATAGCGTGCGCTGTAGTCGAGGGAGTGTGGCCGCACCTGACCTATCTTTGTGGATGTGGAGCCCTAGTACTCGTAATGTTTCCACTTTCTTGATGAGCTCTACGTAGAGGGTGACGCTGAGGTCAGGTTCAATGTAGACGGCAGGCCGCGCTCTCGTTCTGCACTTAAGGATGAGGGGATCCAACCTTTCGGGAGCACACTCGAGGCAACATTTTTTCAAGTACCTCTCGATGATATCTGCTCCTTCTTGTAAGCGCATTTCTAGCATTCTGGTATTTGAGGCTCTTGTCCATAACGTCATGTCGTCCACATAAAAGGCGTGTCGCAGGTCTTGTATGACATAGAGGAGGCTGGGTAAGCTGATCAATGCAACGCTGAAAAGCAACAGCGAAATGACCGAATCCTTTGGAGTAACTCTGTTCGGTAGCCGGAAAGTGTCGCTGCGAAGGTCGTAAATTCCCACTGAGGCCGTGCAATGCTTGAGAAAATTTCTCCCGTAGTTGTATAACCGAGGCCCGTAGTCCAGATGTTCAAGATTGCAGAAGATTGCGTCGTGGTTGACGGGGTCGAAAGCTCCCTTTATGACAATTGCTACGATTGAAGATTTGCTTCTGGTGCTGAGGTGGTCAATGAGGTCTTCCTTGAGCAAAAGGAAGATGTCTTGCATTGGTAGGTGTTGCCTGAATCTAAACATTGTGTTCGGAAAATATCCCTTGTCTTCGAAGTACGGGGTTAGCCTGTTGTGTACCATGTGCTCGAATAGTTTCCCTACATACGAGGTAAGGGAAATGGGGCGCAGGTTCTCGGGGCTTGTTGGGTTTCAGGATCAGAGGAATCTCTGAATGTTTACAGATAGCCTGCATCTCACCACTGTCCCAGAAAGCGTTGAGATACTGGAGTAGGGCGTCGGTGGTTTGCTGCTGAAGGTTGCGGAGATGCTTGTTCATAATGCGATCCTTCCCTGGGCTTTTTTTCTTCTTTTTTATCTTGTTTTCTTTTTTACTTCACTGATAGGATCCAATGCATGTAATGAATATTGATGGTGGCACCACAATTACCAGCTCTTTCATATTTTCCGACACCATCAACATGCACTTGAAGCGCTTAAGCTCTCCCCACCGATTTGTCTTATACTTCAAAAGAGGGCAAGCCACTAGCAGATTGTACCGGAAGGTGCAATACAATAACGGTGGTCACATTGTCCACTTGGGGGAAGGGTGGGTGCGTTGGAGGTATTGTTGACAAAGACGGCATTGCCCGTCTACGTTCGCCTTACTCTGTTGAGTTCGTGTCCCTTCCTAATCCCGCCATGTCTCTCTTTCTTTTTCTAACGTTTCTTACCGTTTTTCCTTCTATTTGTTGTTGCTGCTGCTGATGTTGTTGTTCCTGTTAGTATTTTTTGTCTGTCCCCTTCCTCCTGTTTCGAGAAAATATAAGACACAAAAATGTGTAAATATATATATATTCTTGCTTTGAAAAAGACAGTGCTCCTGCCGAAACATCGGCTGAATAAACAGTTGTTATGTGAAAGCACATCTACTATAACATTTATAACGTTGCGGCAACCGAAGCTATTCTTCTGCATATAAGCTCTATATATATATAAATATAGATAAATAAATAAATATATATATATATATATATATATATATATATATATATATATATAGGCAGGCGTGGTGGTTGAGTGGCCGTAGCGTTGCAGACAGTCAAGTAGATCCTCCGTGAGCGGTCACAACGTGCTTTATTTCGACGTTTCGGCCTAGAGTCTGGCCTTCATCAGGATTGAAGGTACAATTTGTTCGTGCTCAGATTTATACAAACTCAACTCAGAGAGAAAGGCGTAAAAAAGGCAGAAAAAAAGACAGAGCCACACCGACCCACACCACACCACACCGGCCCACACCGAACCGCCAGAGCCAAGAGGCGCCGTCTGGTCGGGAAAAATGCGTTCGTGAAAGGAAGCATACACAGACCGCTGACATCAGAAAGGTGAAGGGGAGAAAAGGAATAGAGATAGAGGGGGATGTGGAAGGAAGAGTGAAAGGGGGCGCCTGGGGGAAGCCCACCTTATATTCTTTTTCTCTTTCTTTCTTTCTTTCTTTTTTCTTTTCTTTTCCTTTCTTTTTTTCTGTCTTTTTTGGCACGGCCTGACGACATGACGAAGGCCGTGCCATGGCCGAAACGTAGAATAAACAAATATCAAGTTTTCGTAAGTGTGCTCCGTCATTTCCTAATTATACATATATATATATATATATATATATATATATATATATATATATATATATATATATGTTATAAACTTCGAGAATAGTGCAGTATAGGAAACAAAACAATAAAATATTTATTTTTTTTGTTTCCTATACTGCACTATTCTCGAAGTTTATAACTTTTTAAGGTAGCCGGAAGAAACTCCGATCATCTATTTCATCTATATATATATATATATATATATATATATATATATATATATATATATATATATATATATATATGCAGGCATGGTGATGGAGTGGCCGTGGCCGTTTTAGCCAGAGTCTGGCCTTTATCAGACCGACCACACATCCCACTAGAGGGAGTATATAATATGCTGTTCGGATCATAAACTGCACATGCTTCTCCTGAAGTGTAAGGAGTGTCGTTTTCGAGGGCCAGGCCAACTTCCCAATGACATAGATCGATGCTTCTTTGATATACTTTTTTTCGCTTATTGGAAGAATATTTTAAAAAAAAACGTTGGCATTGTTCTTGTGGAATTTCACAATTCTGTACAGACCTTCAAGTAATATATTCTCAGTAACGTGCTGAAATGTCCAGTGGCCGGGTTTAACTATGCTCTTTCTATTACTGACAAGCTCCACAACACTGCAGACTAAACTTGCTCGCTCGATAAGTCTTTAGACCGTTCCCCGTTTCTCAGCCGCCACTGACCTGATTATTCTGAAAAGGCGTAATTTTAATTTGGGGAACCTCGGTTAAGATAACACTGAAAAGTGCATAAACAACCGCCCACTTGCAAACACTAAATTCGAAATACTTTGTAAAAACGAATATTACGTATTATAAGCTTGCCCGTATTGATTTTATTTATTGGCGCGCCATCACTTTTTCAGCTATGGTTAGCCTCAGCATTTTACCGTGGCTTTATTCCTGTTGAAAAGGCAAGTCTTCATTTCTCTACTATATCTAATATTTTCGATGTTGAAGGAATGCACTACCTAATGTCTTATTATAATTTATATGTTCAGAAAATACCGTGTCGCATAACATATGTCACCCCTACATTTACGCACCAGTAAAACAAGTGACGTGTAATGAGGTCTGAAAGGAGTTCGAAGAAAAATTGTAATTGGTAAGAATCTACTGGAAAAAAAGTTGAATTTCTCTTTTTTTGCATTAAAATCAGTGCTGATCGGTGGCCCACACTATAGTTTACGTTCTTTAATTTGTATAAACGATAATAATAAGATGATGACTATTTTGCTATGAATTTATATGATAAGAAAAAAACTCTATTTAGGTCTGATGGGTGTGAACTAGCACATAGCGGACTGCTCCCATATCGGGACACAGTGGCCAAAGCTCCCGGCCAAGTCTTGGGCCCGTTGAACTTCCCATGAAATATCGATGGTGAAATTTTTATCACCCCATACTATACAGTCCGTGTCAGTGGCGTTACATTATTAAATGTACTTCAACTTGTGATCGTGGAAGCCTACTGTCGGTTCGTGTATTTGCGTAGGAACATATATATATAGGGTGTCATATGCGGTGAAAATAATTGTTCAACTCGTCACTGCAGCCGATTTTCTTGTATAACAGTACTTTCTTTCCAGATGTCGTGGAATATCTGTATATGGCTATAAAGGCAATGCTAATACTCAATATCTGATCAAATAATTGATAGTGGAACGGGGACAGTACTCAATTCAACAATGCAAGACAAGATTTTCGCAGTGTTGTCTTTTCTACAGTGCATTCGTGTCATACAATGCATCATTTCTTCATTAATGTGCCGACATCGGGCACTTTGTCAGGGGGCCTACTTCTCAGCTCTAGTTTGGTCACTATCAATTCTAACACATAACCTTTTTCTGCGGGGATCACCATGGCTTCAGTGACGTATTACAATCATTGAATTCACGTTCAAAAACTAGAAAAAAACATCGTGCAAATGGTAGTCAAACCCATGACCACTGGGAGCTGAAAAAACAAAAAGTGGGCACGCTATCCACTCCACAGTCACTGCGTAGGTTTCTAATATATATATATATATATATATATATATATATATATATATATATATATATATATATATATATATATATGAGATCTAACAGACAATATGCCAAGGAAGGTATAGGGGAAGTTATTAGGCCAATTGTAATGTAAATGAGAAGAAAGAAAAGTGGGTGAAAAGATAACTTGCCGTGGGCAGGATCGACCCTGCGACCTTCGCATAACGCGTTCGATGCTCTACCACTGAGCTACCACGACAGCTATCCCCCAGCCACTTTATTGCGTATCTATGTCAAGTTAAACGTGGGAGTGTCAGTCAGCGCCACTAGTAGCCATGGCGGCGAGTGTGGCACACTCTTTATGAGCTTGTTTGGCGTCATGTAGCACGTGAACTCATTACTAACTGGCAGCTGACCAATAGTCCCCCGTATACAACCTAAAGGCACCAAGTCTGCCAGTACGAGACCCTCGTTAATGAATAAGAGAAACAAGTGTATACTTAAGGGCTCGTTTTTTCGTGATTTACACATTATTATAGATGTAAGAGACAATAATGCCAAGGAAGGTATAGGGGAAGATATTAGGTCAATTGTAATGTAAATGAAAATAAAAAGTGGGTGAAAAATAACCAGCCGTGCGCAGGATCCGAACCTGCAACCTTCGCATAACGCGTTCAATGTAGTACCACTGAGCTACCACGACAGCTATCCCCCCAGCCACTTTATTGGGTATCTATGTCAATTTAAACGTGGGAGTGTCAGCCAGCGCCACTAGTAGCCATGGCGGCGAGTGTGCTACACTCTTTATGAGCCTGTTTGGCGTCACGTAGCACGTGAACTCATTACTAACTGGCAGCTGACCAATAGTCCCCCGTATAAAACCCAAAGGAACCAAGTCTGCCAGTACGAGACCATCGATAATGAATAAGGGAAACAAGTGTATACTTAAGGGCTCGTTTTTTCGTGCTTTACACAATAATAATGAGATCTAACAGACAATAATGCCAAGAAAGGTATAGGGGAAGTTATTAGGCCAATTGTATTGTAAATGAGGAGAAAGAAAAGTGGGTGAAAAGATAACTTCCCGTGGGCAGGATCCTTTCTTGCCGTGGGCAAGCAACTTGCCGTGGGCAGAGTTTTCTTTCTTCTCATTTACATTACAATTGGCCTAATAACTTCCCCTATACCTTCCTTGGCATTATTGTCTGTTAGATCTCAATTATATTGTGTAAAACACGAAAAACGAGCCCTTAAATATACACTTGTTTCCCATATATATATATATATATATATATATATATATATATATATATATATATATATATGTATATATATATATTGGAGGGAAGGCACGACAGGTCCGGGTAATTTCTATATTAAATGAACTTGCAGATAGCATATTTGAAAAGGAAAATGCCCTTACTAACGTTTCGGCAGTGGCATGGCCTTCGTCAGAGTAAGTTAGTAAGACACAATGCAGCCGCTTTTATGGGCTCACGTGATGAACTCTAGGTGCAGCAGCTAGTACAATCAAAGTAATATGTCAGAAAGCTTTTGTTAACATCACTGACATGAGATGAGTGCATGAATATACAAGTTTTAAATTTCCTTGCGCATGAACACATGGGACAGAGTGTGCTTGGCAGGACACGTGAAAGAGCTTTGAAGAAACCACCGATTGCTAATATACCTAATAATGTACTAGGAAAGATTTTACTAATCTAAGAAGTCGTGTTGGTATAGTGCAAGACAGTTGAGCTTTCCTGCGTTTTCATTGATACCTGAACGAATGTTGTAAAATTTGGGTGTCAAGAAGCACGCCCTCACTTCCCTATAGTGATTTGTCTTGAAACCAGACTGAAGAATAAAGGCCCTAATTTTGTCGAAACCGTGGCCAGGCATACTGACGTGCTTCGACAGTGGTAGATTGGGAAGGCTTACGGCGTGTGCACGGTGATTTTAAAAACGAATTCTGAAGCTTGTCTCTGTTTGACATATATATTGAGCTTTGTAGATTGAACACCCGGGAAGATAGACGACGTTGGGACAATCACATGTGTTGTGCCCATTTATGTTTAATGAAAAGATGGATAAGGTTCTGATTGATTGATATGATTGATATGTCAGGTTTAACGTCCCAAAACCATCACATGATTATGAGAGACGCCGTAGTGGAGGGCTCCGGAAATTTCGACTACCTGGGGTTTTTTAACGTGTGCCCAAATCTGAGCACACGGGCCTACAACATTTCCATCTCCATCGGAAATGCAGCCGCCGCAGCCGGCATTTGATGCCGCGACCTGCGGTTCAGCAGCCGAGTACCTTCAATTTTCAATTCAATTTCAATTTTCAAAATTTGTTTTATTGTTTTCTTGTACAAGACACAAGAAACAAAAAGATGTAGGGGCTAAAGGCATATAGCCTGACCGAGGACCCAACACTCTTGTACACAGTTCGTACATCAAAAAAATAAAAATAAAAAACAGCTTTCGCGGCATCCAGACCTCCATGAAGAAAAGAAGCAACAGAGCAAAGAATAGCTGACAAAATATCATGTTACCTGGAATCTGACTGGTTATACAAATCTTGTAACATACTTACTACATAACATATACTTAAATAACAATCACTCAGGAAGGAATCAGACTAGAACATTAGATACATGTGATACATATCATTATATGTTGTAGTTAGTAAAGTACATGCAGTACAAGATTTCCATCGCCCGACTACTACCATTGCTAACATCAGTATTTTTTAGAATCCATCGAAAAGTATGTTTTCCTGCATTTGCACTTCTTTAACTTGTACCCTAATGCTTTTTTTTGTACAGTCCAAATTAAGCTTATGTTCTAATTTGTTTAATATGCAAGTTGTTTGATGGGTAAAAGTTTGTTTACTAATATTTTTTCTTGTTCGTTGTGGACGGCGTAAGATTTGGCGGATCGGATAACTGTGTTGTCTAGCTCCTTCGTTGGGCTCATACAGTCTTCTGCTGTATATGAGTTGCAATATTTTCATATAATAGACTAAATTGGCATGGAGCATATGATATCTTTAAAATAAAGATGCTGTCCTCAAGTTTGCGTAATTTCCTTGGTGTTTGCAGTATATGCGAAGAACACTTTTTTGTAGAAGTACAAGTTTCTTGTAGTTAGTTTTGGTAGTTGTTCCCCACACCAGAGCTTCATAGCATAGCTTAGAATAAAAAAGGCAATTGTATAGCTGTTGTTTCAGCCATAGGGGAATCTGTTTAGAAATTCTGTACATAATAACAATGCTTTTTGATGAGTCTACACATAGTTGGCTAATATGCGCGTTTCAGCTTAACTCTTCATTAAAAGTCACTCCAAGAAACTTCTGGTATGTCACTTGCTGCAGTTTCATTCCTGCATAAGTAATGGTTATTTCCTTAACGATGGGTGTATTGCGCGACCTGAATTTAATGTATTTTGTTTTTTCACCGTTTAATTGCAATTTGTTTCGATTCATCCAGCAAGCTAGTGATTCACACTGTATTCGAATTCATTCAGGTCCCATGATTTAAAAATAGATTGGTGTCGTCGGCGTACATTATTAATTTTGGGGAATCAGGTATATTAACTATATCATTTACGAAAATTATGAATAATAACGGACCTAGCTTAGAGCCCTGAGGGATGCCTCGTTCAAGCGTTAGTTAACTAGGCGAAACATCCTGCATACGTACGAACTGTGGACGATTATTTGAATAGCTTTTCAGCAACCGACTTGCAACACCCCTAATTCCGTACTTCTCTAACTTCTGTGACAAAATTTTGTGATCTATAGAATCAAATGCCTTCTTTAGATCTAAAAATAGACCAAGCGTATAGTTTTTGTCTTCAATATTAGTTATTATTTTATCTTTGATATACAAAAGTGCTTGTTCAGTGGATTTATTCTTTTGGAACCCATACTGACTCGTTGTAATTACCTTGCGTGCGTTAAAAATGTAAGTAATCGGACGTAAATTATATCTTCTAAAATCTTTGAAAACAGAGTCAAGATAGATATTGGCCTGTAATTACTCAATTTTCTATTATCCCCCCCCCCCTTTGTGTATTGGCGTAACTTGGGCTATTTTCAATTCTTCCGAGAAAATTCTACCAGTTAATGTAAATTTAGTAAATATGCTAGCACTTCGCTAATCTCATGGGCGACATGTATTACTGCATTCGAAGTAATTCCGTATATACCCGCAGCTACATTTTGTTTTAGCTTTTTCATTACTGCTACTACTTCGTTGGGATCTGTTGGTCTCAAGAAAATTGTTTCATTGACCTCGGTTTTAAGTTCATTATTATTTCTACTGCTTTCTGCACCAGGTGGATAAGCCCCTGCTTTCATATCGTCAACTAGTTTCGTGTTTTCTGCTGTCGTCAGGGCTGTGTGGGATTGGTCACTTCTTGTTCTTCCTACTAGATTGTTGACTGCTTCCCACAATTTTTTCGGTTGATTTCGCAGCCGATAGAAAAGTTCCTTAAAGTACGCGTCTTTCGCCCTTTTACTATCGCTGTTTAATTTATTTCTATATTTCTTATACTCCTTTAGCACTTCTGGATCGCGATTTCTAAGAAGCTTGTGAAATATCGAATTCTTATGTTTTATACGTTTATACAAGTTTTTATCTACCCATTGCTTTCTTGCTTTTTTGTTTCTGTGATAAGCTTGTTGCAATGGAAAAGCAATGTCATAGTATTCACGCATATGCTTCAAGAAGATACTGTAAGCCTTCCCAGCCTCGGATTCACAATAAACATCTCACCATCGTTCTTTTGACAGCAACAGCCTAAAGTTCTGCAATGTTTGATCATTATTCTTGCGATGAAAATGAGCTGGGCGACGTGCATTTCCGATACTGTAGCTGATTTTGATAATGCGAAAAATCGGTAGATGATCGCTTACATCACAAACTGGAACACCTGCATTGATGTCACTACTGCATATGTTTGATATGCATACGTATATTAAAGTACCAGAAGTTGCCGTTATTCTTGTGGCCAAATCAATAAAGTTTTTGAAATCATGAGAATGAACAAGATTACTTATCTCATGTGACCATGTGTCTTCTGAGATCATGTTTATGTTAATATCACCCATGATAATGGAGAGTTCACTTGTTTGGTATTGTTGTTGGAGTAACCACTCTAAAAAATTATTAAAATTAATTTTTTGCCCATTCAGGGGCCTGTAAATTACAGATACTGTTGTTTTTCCTATTCGCAGCGTTAAACACTCGACATCCTCACTGATTTCTGAGAGTTCTTCAGCCACAGAGTAAGAAAGGGTGTCTTTGACATATATTGTCACTCCGCCTCCTTTCTTTTTGTTCCTCACCAGGTGTTCAGAATGATAGCCAGGAAAAAATGGAGTTTGATCATGTATCGTCATCCAGGTCTCGGTTATACAAATAATATTGAATTTTACTGCTGTCGATTCGAAATAGATGCTTAGATCTTCTACTTTATTTCTCATGCTTCTGGCATCATTATGTACGGCTCTCAAAGCATTCTCTTCATTTAACTTTTTCGCAAGTCTACCCAAGGTGTAGTATCCATTTTTTTTGTTTTCGATTGCCATTTGGAAATGCCTCTCAGACACTGCCCGCCTATTCTAATGGTGCCATTTTGGACAGATCGTCTAGACTAGTTACTCACAGAACAGGAGTGTTGTCGTCCCTTCTTGCGCATAGTTTGCCTCTTGACGTACAAACGTACTTCCACGTTACTTCTCTCTTTCTTTGTTTTGCGGCTGCAAGCAACTTCTTGTTTGCCTGTGTCAGGTGCTCATTGACGAACACATTATTTGTAGTCTGATAACCCAGTGTTGCTGCATTTAACCTCTTTTTCCTTGCCAGTGAGAAAACCTCATCTCGCTTACTTCTTTGAACAAAGCGAACAATTATTTCTTAGTTCCTGCCTTTGGAGTCTGCACCCAGTGGCAGGTGTCAATATCAGTCGGACTAATCGTCGCACCGATGCACTGCCCTATCCATTCCACAACTTTTATGGGATCAGCCTGTTCTGTTATTTCCTTAATTTCCAGATTGTTCATGCGTTGATACTGTTCCAATTCGTCAATTCGTTGTGACAGTCTTTCATTCTCCGTTTTTAATTTTCTGTTTAGGGTTGTCATTTCTCTCACTTCCTCTCTGAGTGCTGCAATCTCTTTGCTCAGGCCCATCACATCATCGCATGTGTCCGAGCAATACTTCATGCTGTCCTTCAATTCCCTCATTTCTGTTCTCAAGTCACGCTTCAGATTTTCAAGGAGCATCCCAACTTCTTTTATGTCCTTCATATCAGATGGTGCCTTGACTAGTAACAAGAATGGCAGCACAACAAGAGAGAAAAAAAGACGCTTTGTTCGGCAGCAGTGCGTTTTGGAAAAGGCAGCTACGCAGTACAATAATTATTTAGGTAATGCTCACCTGCAAGTGCAGACAGCTCAGATTAGATGCGTGCTGTATTCGGACCGCTGCCGAACTGTTGAACGGATTAGTCAGTCCGTCATATTTGAAGCAGCGTCTCGGTGGGCGTAGTTTCCAGTCCGCAGTCGGTCACGTGTCGTGGATATGGTGATATCCCTAACTTTTTGGGTCGTAGTGGCCGCCACATCAAAAAACGACGCCTCTGCGCTCCGGATGCGTTGGTCACTGCTATCTGAGATACCTGCAAGTGCAGACAGCTCAGATTAGATGCGCGCTGTATTCGCACCGCTGCCGAACCTTAGCCACTAGACCACCGTGGCGGGGCTCGATGAGGTACTTGAAACTGTTTTAGATGTAGTCATGTGCGCGCACACTTTACAACGTGGTTTGTTGCAGAGATGACAGCCTTCATGACCTGAACACGTGGTTTTAGATGAGGCTAGTAAATCACGATGGTTCTGCGATCGTCGATAGACCACGCGTGTTTGTTCCGTAAAGATTCCTTTGAGGCCGCTCGCTCTGTATTAAAATGTTAAAATGTTTTTTAAAGTATAGTTTGCATTTCGAGCTGAGTCCGAATATGCCAAAATTAGCTTAGTCCGCGAACTATCTTGGGGTCTTTTGTTAGTATTCTGCAGATCTGAATGGTCGAGCTCTTCTGTATGTTTGATGGCGTCTGTGATTAGGCTGGACGGATAGCTCTGTTTTGCGAGTGCGCTCCGTACTTGTTCGCAGCGGTTCGCAGCTGTTCGCAGATCATGAAATTGAATGGTTACCGCCCACACGCGTCCTCGCAGAAGACGGCTTCATATGAGCTTCGAGAGTGTGTCGTTGCTTGCAAGCCACATCCGCGACGTGTGCTTCAAGAGACCGGTGGATGTGACATCAGCTGCCTGGTGCGATTCATCAACGAATGACTCTCGGCATCGAGTGGATCAAGCTGGACAACCTTCAGCACCCAGTCATCCTACAGCACAGCCGAACTCAACAAACAACACCGCACCGGCAGCATCCCTCACCCTGACGAGCAAGACTTCAGTAACAGAGAACGTCGTCTAGTGGCTTTGATCCTACGACCCGCAGGTCGCAGGATCAAAGCCCAGCTGCCACGGCTGCATTTTTGATCGAAGCGAAAACGCTGTAGGCCCGTTTAGCCAGATTTGGGTGCACGTTGAAGAACCCCAGGTGGTCGAAATTTCCGAAGCTCTTTACTACGGCTTCTTTCATAATCATATGGTGGTTTGGGGACCTTACACCTCACATATCAATCTATCAATTGTTCGTGTTCGGACAAAGAATCCTTTTTGGATGATTAAGACCAGTTTTATGAAGAAGACCACGACGAATATAAGTGATGACGGATTAAGTTCCAGGTAATCTAGACTTCATTGCTACCGGCTGAAGGGGGAAGCAGTAGTCCTGCAGTGCCTTCGCCCGTCATAGTGGGTCAGCAAAACCACTGAGGTCTCCGCGGTATTATAGGAGAATACGTCGCCCTAAAAACCACCATAACAAAAGCATTACTAACTACACATGACCAACAGTATGAATTATCGACGGGGATGGCAAGGAAACAGAGCACCACGGCCGGTCTTGACCGTCATCGGCGGCAATCGAAAGAGCCAGCTACCTAAATAAAATAAAACAGCACGTTATCAAGAATTAAGGTTTTGGAGGGGGCTTGGAATAGTGGCGAGGAGACCGGTACGCAATCGGTCAGTGGCCCTGGCCTTACCAGTTCTGCTTCGCGTCTCAAAGGCCACCGCCCTAGCAGTACTGTGTCCAGCCCGTCACATCGTCGCGTCGGTGGTATATGCTCTGACGGTGCGAAGGCTTGGGGGCAATGCCTGTGCCTTCGAGAAGTGATTGAAAACAAAGCCAATGTTGCATGTCATGGACAAAGGCCCCGTACCTGAAGCTGCTACAACCCCTGTCACCGATGCGTCGCGTCGGTGGTATATGCTCTGACGGTGCGAAGGCTTGGGGGCAATGCCTGTGCCTTCGAGAAGTGATTGAAAACAAAGCCAATGTTGCATGTCATGGACAAAGGCCCCGTACCTGAAGCTGCTACAACCCCTGTCACCGATGCGACACTCGCATATCCCTGTCAATGAAGAAGGCTATGATAGTGCTGGGAAGCTTCGTAGCTTCCAGCAAGATGAGAACTGCGTAGAGGTGAGGATAGGGCACTGTTATCCCCATACAATGAGTGATAAAGATGCTTCCTATAGATGTCTGAATTTATTTGTTGACGTTTCCGGCCAGTCACCAGCCCCCTGTCCTGAATGCACAGGCCACACCACACTCAAGGGGCAAGAAGGTGTCAAAAGCCGAGGAAACGTGAAGTGTGATCATGCCTTGCATGGTCAGTCTTTATCACAGGAATACTTATTTGTACTCATGGGAACAAAAGTAGTTGTATTTTCAGAAAATCGTTTAGAAACTCAGCTGTGTTTTGCTTTTCAAATTGTTTCGAAAATTGTTGAGAGTGCTGAAAGTGAAAGCTTTGACAGAGATGCGATGTGCGTGTAAGAACTTCAGCTGCGTTTTCTCGTCCAAGTCAATAAAATGAAAAAACAGATTTACTGAAATAAGATAGTTAAGACTCATGAAGGAAGTGCGTGGGTTCTTCATGCTTATACCTCCCATATTTTTGAAACGTTCTATGAACACTTTAAGTGGAGCTTTTAGAAGCTGCATACTGTGGTCGGGTCAGAAGGATAGACTTCGACAAACGTCGCCACGGCCAGCGTATCGAGGTGTAGTCTTCGAAATGCATCCCTGGAAGGTGCGCTGTTCACATGCAAAATAGTAAGCTTCATGTTTCAATTGAATAATGCTGTCTTGAATTGAGACTTGTCGATGATCACCCGCGTTCACACGACAATCAGACGTTCTTTAGCGGTTAATTGTAATTCAGCGTTGACTGATTTTAGTGCTGCCTGGTTATTAACATGTGACTGTAGTTTTGACATCTAGAAACAAGAATGTTTCGTGTCCTAGCAGGTGCACTGTGGGCGTGGAAGAAGAAATATGTTAGAGCACCCATATCAAATACAATAATGAAGAGAAAAAAACTATTAGTGTAGGCCAAGTAATAAAATGCAACGTCTCATTTGGGTCATTTTTCTCCGACACGAAAGAGGGTTATAACGTTTTCTGGAAGTGCGCAGAGTTTTCGGACCTGTAAATGTAGCAGGTTAATAATGAATACTTCTGCATGACGTTTGTAAGTCATGCTCAATTCTTCCAATTGATCGTTCAATAGCGACACTTTGTAAGTTTCGTATCCTAGATAGTTTGACAGGAAAGGTTGAAAGTTACAGGCCGCATATTTGGTTGCCACAAGTTTTATCTCTTTCTGATCTAGAAGCGTCAGATTCTTCTTAGGTGGTACCCAACGTTCTGTCTGATGTCCTCGAACAGATTTGTCTCCATGACCATGTATATATTTATAGCGTAAATACTAGAGTGTCTTGCAATGTAAGCATTCAGAATATCGAGTGAAAAAAGGCCCTATAATATATTGGCCCTAATAAAAAGCGTCATTGTAAGTATGCACGTCTCAATTTTTGGCCACATATGCGGGGGCATACTTGCTCCACCGGGGCCGGTTGTACGTGTAACTCTTTATAAATGTTAATTGTGTATTTTGAATTTCATATGGTTATTGTTAGAGAATATTCACACGTGTCATTTACACTTTTTGAGCAGCGGACTTCAAGTAAACAGAACGCCGTGGAGCTCGAAGAGTGCCAGCCCATTAAAAAAGAAGCATTCCACTTGTTTGCACAATTACGGTGCAGATTGATGCACGTCGATCCACCCAGGCAAGGTCTCCCGAAAGCTGCTTTCCCAAAGTGGCTGCCGATGCGGCTTTGATGACACTGAAGCAAGTTAGTTCCTAACGTTGTTAGTACAGCCCTCATTGCCAGCAAGACAGCTTCCTACTTTCGTTTTATCGCATCATACTGCACCTAAATCTGAAACACTGCATATAAGTAAACGAACGCATTTGTTGGACAAAAGACAATATTTCGCCTATAATATTTTCATATATCACAAGTGTTGTGTTGTCGGAAAGAAACGTTAGCATAGCATTTATGACACTATACTGCTGCGTTCTTTTTTTGTCCACGTCACTATAGCTGAGGCGCAAGAACGAACAATGCAGCAAGTATACGATCTGCGCAGAAGGAACCTGTTGTCTGGAATACGGCCGCACCCATAAACGATGTAAACCACTAGGCCGTTGTGGTGACCGTTGCTCACCCAGGGCTCTAATCAATGTGTACAACGGTGCTTGCCCATGTGGTCCTAATCAAGGTAAGATGGAATTTGTCCTAGCGTTCGTATAAACTTCGAGCTAGAAGATCACTGATTAACTGGCTTCATAGAGATTTATACCTGCAAGTAAGTGAAAAGTGTTTCAGCTGCAGGTAGGCTGATTTGTTATGCAAGCACACGTGAATAAAAAACATACACAACAAAATTTTGAGGCTCGTCTGAAGCAATTCGCAGTATCAAAATAATGTTATTTGAGACAACACTAATTTCACCATTACAAGTCCTTATATACTATATTAACGTGAAGTGGCCAGCGGATCGTAATTGAGTGATTGACTTTTATCTTAATCATTTCAAGGCAAATATTGCACGTGGCTTATTGTGGTAGATGAGTTTGCATGGCATACCAAGGAAGATGGTTGGTTAAGAAGAAACCACAACAAAATACGCGTTTCGAAATATTTCAGGCGTCTTTTTTGGTGACCTTCGTACTTTAACGAAGAAAACAAAATTATCGCGTAGTGAAGCTCTAAAACAGACAGAAAAAAAGCAAGAAGCAAGAACGATCTTTCTTCAAGTTAGCAGAAGCCTGGTCATTTTTGATAGTGAAGTGAGTAACAAGAGAGTCAAGAAGTATTGCATCTCCTACCACAAGTCCCGTTTTTTATAGGTTGCCAAAGTTAGAAAAATTGTCTATATATATCCTTTTATACCACTTCGCACCTTGATGCCGGTATTACCTGTTTTGCACTAAAAGATGCTTAAAGAAACTTGTTTGCAAGATTGATACTCACAATTTCATGAAAATTTATTAACGCTCTACACCGTGGTGAGACAAGGAATACATTGTAAGGCATCATCTGGCAAATTGTCTCAAAACTATCTGGCATATTATCAGTAAAAGGAAATGATAACAATTTGTGTTTTTACAGTATCATTTATACTACTTTAGCAGTGGTACTTGTCCGCTGTGCCAAGAGAGAGTTTTTTGAAGTTTTTGAGCAATAAGGGCGCACCTTTTTTTCCACTCGCACGTTTATGGCTTTTGCTAGCAGCTCCATGCCTTTGCACGCGAAGTCCTTTTCGAGGACACAAGATGTCATAGGCGCGGAAGCTCCGGGAGGAGTTCTATCAGAAAGACGAGCTCATATTGGCCTTGTACGTCAAGCTCCTGGAGGAAGTCAATCAGCAAGACGAGCTCATATTCGCCTTGTTCGTCAAGCTACTGGAAGAGTTCTATCAGGAAGACGAACTCATATTCGCCTTGTACGTTGTCCTCGGGCTGCACCAGAGAGCAGAAAAGGAGGCCACTAACGCGTCAACGCCAGACCAGCGGCCAGGACAGCTGCAAAATGTCACAAAAGAGGCACATGAAAAAAGAAGGCCAAAAGAGAGTCGGCTAAAAGCCTTAGAATCACTAACCAAGCACTCCGTACAAGTCGTTAAACTGGCGACAACTGATACGGTGGCGCACCGCTGTTTAGCAGTGGATTCAATTTGACGCTGCAAAGAAGCATTTTACAACTATTGGTTATGTCTTCGTGCTTCTTGGTGAGGTTAGACAGGCGTCTGGCTTCGGTTTACCACAGTTTTTATTCCACATGCCACACATTGCGCCTCGCTTGATCCCGGTCATTGAGGACTGAATTGAGTGGTTAAATGCGTCACGCAATGCGGTAATCATAGGCATTGTTCACGAACAATAACCAGTCAAAGACGTCGCAGCCGAAGCCAAGGAGCCGCAGAAAAATCTCCCGCTGAAAGCGGGCATTCACCCCAAAAAACGCCCTCCCGCAATTGCCACGTAGACGCTGTCCTGTCCGCAAAGGCACTTGTTCGGCGCGGCGTCGTTGCAAGCGTTGGTAATCATAAAACACCTCAGCGGCACGATTTGCAGGATCCGTATGCCACCAGTGCTTGCATTCCCTTTAGCAATTTCGCGAGGCTTAGAAGGCCTTCAGCACTCGACTTCCCGGGCTTGTTTTGGGCCCAGAATGCACCGTCAGCCTGGCTAATGCAAGCTTCCTCATGTACCACTGTCGGCACTCTTCTAGGGTTGCCCATATGTTCCCCGTGTCGAAGGGTCCAGAAAAACTGATGCGCTTGGGCTCGGCGCGCCAGCTGGGATGGGATGGACGACGGCGCTAACAACGCAGTTAATGGAGTTCGTGCTTGGGTATTCCACTAGGAATGACGTAACTGATAGTACAGCCAATGGACACGGCTCATGACAGCGCTACTAAAGCGTTTTTCGTTCCCCTAACCAGTAACAGCTCCCACTGGGGAAAGAAATGCCTCCTTCCAGCCATCTCAACTGTCAGCTACTCTGATAGCATCCACCACTGGAAGTGACAGGTCAGCGCGAGCCATGGCTGTGTCCTTGACCTAATCAGACTCCCAGTAAAGGCTTCAGCTAGAGAAGTATGTAGTCTCTGCATGAGGTAGCTGGCTGAAGTTGAAAGCCACAGAGGCCTTCCCGACCTGTCGGATACCTCACGCCTGACACGGTAACCCAGGCCGCTGCAATTGCCAAGACAAATCGAGTCGCACAGGCTGCATGCCCTCTCCTGTTGTTGCTGGACTTACTTGGGAGGAAGATAAAGCGGCCGCCTCTTGTTTCTTCATATCTCTCTGCCCGACTCTTCTCGCACAAAGCTTTTTAGTCTCTTCGACTCGTCCCGCACAAAGGATCCACGTCAGACACCGTTGAGAAAGGTCCAGCTGCTACCATGCTCCCCTCCTCACCCACTCCTCACTCAGCAATGGGACCGCACCTGTCTAAATCAGTCGATCTTTCTTTGTTTTTGTCAGAAATGTATTACATTGTAAGCAAAATGTGAGAAGGATGTCCCCAGGTAAGAAACCGCAGGCGGGGCCTCCATTGTTATTACAGAGAAAAAGCTAAAATGCAAACAGCGAAAAAGCAAGTACCAAGGACATTTTGAAGTGTTTATATTAGTATTTAAAATTTGGTTTTGGGACATTAGGCTCCACATATCAATCAATCAGCATTTAAAAAGTTTTTACAAACAAACAAAACAAAATATAGAAAAGTACCAAAATGCAGCAGAATACATTTAAGGGACATTTTTTTTTTCATTTCATCCTAAAACATGATTGTGCATTGTATCTGTCATATCATGTGATATAATATTCCATATTGAAATTAACGAAAAAACAATGCTTATATGTTTATTGTTAGTGCGAACTTTGGTTATTAACAGGTTATTAGAGACCGCCATTATAGTTTTATGGGGATTATTCAACAAGGAAGTAGGAAATATGTCGATAGTGAGGGTTCGGTGAAAAACCTTGAAAAAATCACCGCATATCCACGGAGTGAATGACGATGAGTGGGGCGAAATGTCTGTCAGTCCGTTTGTGCTTCCGTCCGTCTGTTCGTACTTGCTTCCGTCCATTCGCACGACCATCTACGCGTCCATCCATGCGTCCGTCTGTCGGTCCATGCGTCCATCCGTCCACACGTCCACGCGTCCATTCATCATATTCGTCTGTCTTCTAGTCTGTCTGTCCGTTCGTCCGTGCGTTTATCTAATGAACGCTCCAAGTACCGCCATCTCGCATCTCACATTCCCTGTGGAACATACCCGCTCCGCGCGTCCGTCCATCTATCCGTTCGTATCCTAGTATGGCTGTCCATCCATCCCTGCGTCCGTTCATGCGTTCATCTAGTGAACAATCCAAGTACCACCATCTCCCAACTTGCAACCTCGTGGCTATGCACGACAACGATGGAGAATGGACAGAGCCATATCTTAAGGAGATTTGCCCCTAAATTCAAAACACACACATTATAGACGTACATTTGGGTGAAGGGTATTATGTTAAGCTGGCAAAAGATATGATGTGATGGCGTCTAATGTGAAGCGACCGTTATGAGTCGCATTGCTTGATATGGCAATACATTTAACGGCCAAGTGTGCAATGAATATGAATTTGACCATGATGTAATGCAATAACTGGGATGTCTGTGTATGAATGCATAATAGAATGCCTTCAGAGTGTCCATGTTAAAGCACATTCGTGGCTTGATTATCGCCTTCATGCCGAATAAAATATTTTACAAACATAATTTATACGTTGATGAAATATTATATGAGTGTCCATTATAATAACCAAAATTGACGTATGATCACTAAAAAGAAGAACTACCTAATTCTACGAAAGATGAATACCGTAGCCCGCCGCGAATCGGCACGGAGACCAGTTGAAAAAAAGCCAATTTCCTGGCTACGACAATGGAAGCGATCGTTCGATTTTTCGCAACGTTTCCCACCGTCAGACATGTGCACGTCCACGACAGGCGCAACTTTGTGGCTGTTGATACCCAACCCCATTCGGACCTTTCCCACTACTTCAAGTGGACACGATCTGAAAGACGAGGGTGTAGTGCAAACGTTCCAGTAGCAACGCTTCTGTCAGCATTCTAGCGCTTCGTTAACTTCCTGCAAAGCGAACCAGAAGCGGTCATACTTACCGATTCTATCTCAGTATGCACTATCTACAGCAAAAAAAATTTGACATTTTTGAGTATGATTAGCAGTTTATTAGCAGCAAACCTGAAAAACTTTCACTTGCTATGGATACCTGGCCACTGCGGGATTTATCCAAATGAGATAGCAGACTCGTTAGCCAAAGCATCTTTAAGCGGACAGCTCTTACATATATTACCTAATTTCGCTTACGTAACAGCACTCAGATATGGAAATGCTTGTTTGCACAAAGAAATAGAAAAATTATCATTGGATAAAGTCAGAGACTTCGTACATCTAAGATTTTGCTGGAACAAACAGTGATGTGTATCTCGGTAGTTAGAAATTACAATCACCAGATTGCGATGCAGAATTCCGCATCTGAATTACTACCTTCATAAAGCTGGACTAACAGCATCTCTGTTATGTCTCTTTTGCAAGGAATCAGAATCAGTAGATCATTTCTTTTTATCCTGTCAACGATATTCTTATCAAACGAAAAGATACCTGGTCGAACCAATTGAGAAGCTAGGTTTAAAAATAAACGTGGAAGTATTTTATCCTTCGGAGGGATCACATTAGGTTATAGCCACAGGGAGATTTACTCTGCCTTGTGTGAGTACATAATGGCAGCAAAAAGATTACCTTGTTAGTCTGTTGTTATTATTTACGGCTACGAGACTACCTGAATGCCTGACTTAGCACACTTGATGATCCTGCCGCCCAGTTCTTGGCCGATCCTCCTTTGTGGGCGAGTGCCAGCAAAGCTCAAGGCTCATCATGATCATCGCACGTTAAAGAACCCCAGGTGGTCTAAATTTCCGGAGCCCTCCACTACAGCGTCTCTCATAATCATATAGTGGTTTTGGGACGTTAAACCCCACATATCAATCGATCAATCATCATGATCATCATCATCGTCAGCATTGTATATAGCATCAACCAGCATCCGAATGGCTCCATGACGCACCAGCACCCGACGGACATCGCGGCAAACATCGCTTCGGCAGTTTCGTCGTGTTGTGTGCGCACCTCGGACTGCTTTTTCGAAGGTCAGCCTCAGGGGGACCGTCGAAGGAACAACCATCTTCTTAATATTCTACTCTTTAAGCGGCAACGTCGAGTGCGTTCACGGCTGTCGTAGTCCTTTCAAAGTGCTCGCTGAAGTCGTTTCGGCTACGCTGCTGCGACTTTCTGGAGCGACGAGCGCTGCCTCCACTGTGGTGGCAGCCACACTACGGGATCGTGCACCATGAAACGCCCGCGCTGCCAGAACTGCAGCGGCAACGATGCAGTGAACGAGCCGCACGGCCCGTCTTGGCAGGTTTTGCGCAAAGTCACCGTCATACTTGCCTCTTTTTGATCGCTCCGGGACGCGTCGCCAAGCACCTGTACACGCCAAGACTACTGTCAGCAACATTGCAAAGCATGGCGCTGTGGTGGTCGTCAAGGGCAGCTCGTTCCGTGATGCTGTCACCTGTGGCCACCCAACAACTTCGATAAGCGCGTCGAAAACTTCAGTGAGAGCATTGGGTTGTCGCCGATTCCATGGCGACAACCCAATGTCCTCGTTCGATTGTGATGGCATTCGCGTTTAAAACAAAATATACAATTGTAACTGAGGGGATTTGGGAAGTAACGGTCGAGGAAAGAATGCGCGCACCGATAACACGTGTCCGATGCAATGTAGCAATCACAGCTTCAGCGGAAAAATAGTTGTGGTGCTCTACTGGCCAACAAGAAAGGGAGAAAAATAATGAGATATCTTCTTTTTTTCAGGTACCTGCAAGTATGGTATATGCACGTAGTTGGTGCTCATAAAAAAGAATTGTTCATTCTATGCTGTGTGGAGTAAGTAAGAAGGATTTGATGTTCAGCGAAATACGGGAGTCTTGTATTCAATAAATGCCCTGCTTTAGTGGTCTAACAGGTATTGCGCGAATTGAACTCATTGATGCCACGAATTGAAAGCGAATGCACCCCACTTTTACAGAACGCCGAGAACTACCAAGCTTGCTCTTATCACCATCGTTATCATTATCATAATTCGCCTTAGTATGATCATTGCAGAAGAAAGCCCGCTGCTGTTCACATCCACACCCAGTGCATGACAATCAACCAGGCCCTGTGGTCTCTCTTGCCACTGATGTAGCTACTGTTTATGTATTGCCTTTTAGCAAAACAAAAACTGAATACCTTATGCTCAAACAGCTGAGATCCAGATGAACACGCCCTAAAGTAAAGTGTTTAATCCCCCGCATTTTAACAAGTGGCGCAACTACCCCCCCCCCCCCCTGGCCCGGATACTACCATGTCTGCCACGGTAACCCCGGCCGGCGTATCTTGCCAGGATAAATGGAGTTCCTCAGGCTCCATGCCCTCTCCTCTCGCGGTGTCCCCGGCTGCTGCACTTGCGTGGTAGGAAACTGGAGTGGCCGCTTCCCTTTTTTCTATATCTGCACGCTGGATTCTACTCGCACTGAGCCTTATACACAGGCCCGACGTGAGACAACAACGTTGACGCGATTTCTCGTCGCACATCGTTCACGACTCGAATGGTTTTGCAAGGGTTGTATTACGTTCCTTTCTTCCCCACACAAAACTCTCACGCTTAATGGCTTGCCACCTCGGGTGCATTAAACGAAAACATATTTCCAAACAAATGTCTTGTGAACGTGCTGAAACTCCGAAAAAATTAATGACTGAGAGATGGAAAAACAAAGTATGCAGTAGTAACGCAACCTAAAAAACAAAAGGCAACCGGTGCTGTTTCGCTTGCGGCTGACGCAGTAACGAAAGCGTTACGATAGGATCAACAGCAATTTTTCATTGTTTTTTGTCGTTTCACAGCTTGGCCTAAGAAACACCAGGGGACTAATTGGCGCTAGTGAGGCAATCGTTGCTTATCAGGGGGTATACTAGCTGGCCTAGCCATGACCGTGTTGTTCTCAACGTGTAGTTCTTGCAAGAAGACGTGCGTGAGAGGCCCTGCAGGAACGAAAACTTCCGAGATGCCCTCACCTCAGTTGGTGGGCTTCCTGATGCCATGGCGTTAGGGGAACTCCAAATTTACCATGTGTAGGTGGTGGCCTCGAAGACTGGTGAAGCCGCCAAAAACCCAGTCGCAGTTAAGGAACTTAAAGTTAAAGGATGCCGGAGTACGATCTTCTACCTAGAGGACCAGCATGGAAAGCAATGCCTCCACTGGAGGCTTCATGGCGTCCAAGACGAAAATATCCAGACAACCTTTGTGGTCTTCGGCAACGCCAACGAGGTGACTCGAGAGCATTGGCGGGTTCAAGGTATGAAGGAGGACTCAACCACAAGAACCATTCCGGCTGAGAAGGCTGCATTTTTAATTGACGTGTAAATGCTGTAGGCCCATGTGCTCAGATTTGGGTGCATGTTAAAAAATGCCAGGTGGTCAAAACTTGCGAAGCTCTCTACTATGCCGTCTTTCTAATACCAGTGGTTGTTTTGGGAGGTTAAACCCTACATATCAAATAATCACAAGAACTATCCCCTGAAATTGAAGCCCGGATTCAAAGGAAATTACTTTCCTCCAAGACCTCGTTCTGGTGTCCAGGCGAGCAATGCAGTGCCTGCGATGTGTTGGCACGGGACAGGTCCGCCGGCACTGCAAGGTGCCTCGGTGTTCGAAGTGCCTGCGTCATGAGCATGCGGACACGGACTGCAACCGTACCTACACTTTGGCGAAAGGGCAGTCATGGGCGGGCGACCGTGAGAAAATGATTGATGTTGTCACAATACAGAGGCGCCGAAAAAAAAGAGAATTCGGTGTTTGCCATGCGGGGGCGAAGAGGAAAACGAAGTGTGCGCGTGTTGCATGCGGTGGTTCGAGGCAGCGCGCGCAAGGAGTCAGTTCTCGGCTGGACGTCCGGTCCGGGGAACCAGGCAAAGGCATCTAGGCGCTCTATCGTTCTTGTACTCAAGCTGGGCAACTGGCCCAGGGACCAAGCAATCCACTGCTGTTCTGGCTGCCGTTCCGGACAGCTGGACATCCTGTGAACGAGGCCTGTACTCCGGCTGGGCGACTGGCCTAGGGACCAGGCGAGGTTCCGCGGTGCTGGCTGCCGTCCAGAGTGGCTGTGGGTTTTGGTTGCTGCGGGCCTGATGTTCCTGCTGCCGTTCCGCGTGGCTGGCGCGACCCCGGTGTGCTGCTGAGACGAGCGTGGTGGCGGAGAGCTGCTGCGGAGCTATCAATCAGCTACCGACTGCTGCTGCTGTGGCAGAAGGCCGTGTCACGGCGTGGTCCGACGCACGTTGATGACGGCAACGAGCCAGACGGCACACAGCCCACGAGCGATCGGCGCGGGCACCCGCAAGCCACATCAAAACACGGTGAGACTTTTCTAATTTAGAGAGACATTGAGTACAGCTATTGACTGCGTGTTTCCACTACTTTAGGTGTTGCTCCTTCATAGTTACGTTCTCTGTAAATATATTCTCTTGTGTGTGTCTGTGCGCTCGTGGTTTGATTCAGTTCCTTGCTGAGTGGTCCTGGGCCCGAAACTGACACTACGTCACAGATGTCATCGAGGGAGAGGAGGCGGCACGGGGCATCAAAGAGGCTAAAAATCTGGCTGAACAACTATACTCATTCAGGCCTTGCGGTGGTGATGGCCCGAAAAGAGAGGTCCCTGTGAACCAAGCAGCAAAAGGTGGCTTGGATGGCTCTGTCGACCAGCCGCTGACACAGATTCCGCCTGCAGCTTTATGGTGTGACACCCGTAAAGGTGACACGTCATCCCTTCAAATAGCGGCTCGCGATTCAACTGTGTCGTCCGTGTCGAAGTTGAAAGCCACCGAATGTTCACCAGCAACGAAGCTTAGTGAGCGCAAGTATTCGAACGAGCCACCGCCGGAAAAAGTGGTGTGCTACCACCCACCAACGTCGCCATGGTTCTCAAACGTCCCCACCTGCCACTCACCTGTCATAGTGCTGTAAAAACCGCAGATGGCCTCTAACAACCACCAGCAATGACTTCAAATAGACGGCGGCTATCTATTCGACCGTGTGCTAATGTTGCCGCCGGCAAGCGTGGCGGCAATGTCGAGCCCACCGGGCAGTTTTCTACAGCTCCACCAGATGGCACCAGCGACGACAGTACTGTCTAGCCATGGTCTAGGCGTGAAAGGTGAGCCCAATGATGCTAGTCTCATTTCCTTTCATAGAAATTACGCCTGCCTTTCTGTTGGGTGTCTTCACCCTTAACATCAGAAGCCTCTCAGGTAAAATGAAACAAAGCCAGTTTTACCGTCTCGTATTAGAGCACGACATTGACGTGCTAATAGTACTGAAAACGAAAGTCGACGGCGATGCAGAGACCGGCAGAATGGTGCAACTTTTTACGTCACGCGTGAATGTTAACGCGGTCGACAGTGTGAAATCAGCGAATGTAAACCGCGATATTGTAATGTCTGCGAGCCATTGTCTCGCGCGTTGTTATGTTTCAAAAGCGTTTTATGCTGCGACATGCACAATAAAGCCTGTTTTCACCCATGGATTTACGTTTTTATTATAGAACTCCAAATTAAAAACTTCTATTGCACCCCATTGCACTTGCTTAGAACACTATTTGTGTTTTGCACATGAGGTCATCTGAACAGTGAGTTCAGACCGCGAAAACTACAAAAATGTGTCTGGAAGCTAACACTACCTTTACAAATTACTTATATTTATTGCGTGCAGAATAGCACTGCCCTTGAAAAATATATAAATTTTATGAGTCAATAAACATACCACTTTAGCAAATCAGATTGCTTGCAAACATATGATATGCTATCACATGCTCACATGAAAGCAGGTTCAACTTTGCTTATATGACACCGTTGTGAGAACGTAATGACGCGCAATGCGCTGCTGAGATGAAAACCGAAACGCTAGAAAGTTATGGGCGTTACTGCGCTAGGCGGTTATGATCGTTACGTGCGTTACTTCGCACAGTAACGCATCTGCATAAGCGCCAGCCACGTAGCTTTAGCCGTGCTGCCCCAGAAAGTTGCGGCCAGGTTTCTGGATAGCCTAACCACACTTGTTTATTCGATTGTTTGGGTATTTGCACATTCGCTGATATATCTTAATATTTATTTAGTGTGTAACAATATATCTTAGAAGGGTCAATATGGCCGTTATAAGAGGGCCTACAAATTCTCGAAAATGGCATGTAGCCGGATAACCCTCACCTTTGAAATGTTTACAAACTAGAGAAAAATAACCAAGGCGTGCAACTCTCAATCGCATAAATCAATATTTTTCTATAGCCTCTACAAGGCTATTGAATTGGAAATCGATTAAAAAAGACACATTCCAACAGCAACAGCCCTCCCAAAAAAAGATTTTTAAAAGGTTTCGCGCTTTCAGAATAAAACAGTGCTGGCAAATCCTATGCTTTCCGGCGTTTCCTCCTAGGTTCGAAAATTCTGAAGTATTCAGTCGTACGGTGCGTAAGTTTCATTAGTTGAAAAGCCTTGAAGGAGCAAACAAAATGTGATGATTCCTTCCCTGTAGATGAAAAAAAGAATGTGATCGCGTTACAGTGATTCCCGTCGGTGACTCTGTCTTCTGTGCGTGTGATACACAAACCACTTTACTTTCATGTGTGCAGTTCAAGCAGTCTATGAAAGGAGAATCTTCAAGTCTCCCATATTGCAAGGCAAATCTAAGTTTATTTATTTTCTTCGCATGACGTAATGCGCATATTCATTCCTCATGAATTCCCCCTAAGTGCAGGTACCGTCCTCGCACGTGCCTGAAAAAGTTCAAAGCGTTATTTCTTTAGGCATCTAGAAATCGTACTGTAATCTTTGGAGGAGACAACTATTCTGACGACAAGAAAAAGCAGTTTAGAAAAAAAAACTTCAGGGAGCTGACTTTTTTTGTTATAGAGGGGTGTTAAACTTTTTCAGCTTACCTGCTATATCATGCAGGTATCGTCGCTCTGCTAGATGTGCCTTAATATAAAGTACCAATAGTACTTGTAAAACATTTACTGCTACTAAATAAGGACTCTCACCAACATATAAAGTCCAAAACAGCCCAAAGTTGATCATAATGGATATCCCAGAATAGCAGAGAAATAAAAAAAGTCTCGAAAGACTGAGTCACAACAGAGCGTGCAGGCACATATCTGTATGGAATACTTCAGTACTGAATGAGCACGTGCCGGTAAGTGATCATTACAACTTTTATTCTACGAGGCGCAGCAAACGAGTGCCTATAGCAGCACAATAGCAGTGCACTCACGGTGTATCACACGGCTTCTTTTTACGTTTCCTGGGCTTTCTTTTCAGCGTGGAAAAAATAACAACGTGACACGTATCAAACAGGAAACAATTTAGCCGGTGGTTTCTCAAAGTGCTCTACATCTCAGTGTTCATTTTTTTGGATTTACAGCCCATAATTAAAACTTAGGTAAATAATATTTTTAATAGTATAATATGGAGGAAATAAAAATTAGCCTGAGTACCTACAGGCTAGTGTGAGTAGTATGCGTTTGGTTCAAGTGGCCTCCTAGGTGCCCTTCACTTTCAAATTCTTGGCTCAAGTTATGTGGGTCACCCTTTATATAGGACACCCAAGCTATGTGGAACACCCAGTCATGTGGGACACCCTCTACAATATCTAATCCGCGGCAACATTATTACTCACGGTAAAATAATACCAGACTTTTCCCGCAAGATAAACGTATTGAATGAGACAGCTACATATTCGGTCATCCGAAGGTAGATAAGTAGAGAAGCTTATTTTTCTTACTGTTCTCGCGTACCTCTGAAATACCACTGCAACGGAATGTGGTCTCGTTAGAGTGCGAAGTGGTGGCCGCCATGTCCCTTGGACGTGCCAAAAGTCGTTTCATTGATAGATACTTTACTAATATGGAATATGTAGAATTGTAGTACTCCCATTACGCCAGATATTTCTGCAGGCGAATCTTAGAATGAGAGGTGGACAAGCATTGATTATTTGAGAGTCGTGTGCAATGGCGAGAAAATTCGCAAAAAACATGCAGCAATGATCATCCACGCAAGTTTACATCAGAGCGAGCATGGAGCATCATACAATAATACCTAGAGGGGAATCTGGAAGTAGTGTCTACGCGGGCTGCTTCGGCGGCACTACCCCGATTTTGGGATATATGGGAAGTACGGAGTTCGGATCCACTTCGGATAGATTACCTTCTTGTGATTCGCTACGCTACTCTTCAGAGTGTAAAAGAATAAGAACCTATATTTATTTTAAACAGTTTATTTTATTTTAAGCAAACTATATTGCAAAACGTTTTCATGAGAGGTGGCAAAAGTGAAACCTTGGCCAATTTAACTATAGGGAAATGCATTGCTCTGCCATTGCGTTCCTGATTTGGCATCAAGATTTCATGTATTATTCCAACAGTTTAAAAGAATGAGAGGAATGGTTGTTTTTTTTCTCAATGCAGAGCACTATCTATGTATGAAAATAACAGTACAATATTAAGTGATGAATACATAATGTTTTGTGTCCTGCGATGCTAGGTGCGTCTGTCCAAGTGGTCTGCCCCCAACGCACCTCTAGATTTTTTTGTGAAGTCGAGTCAGCGGCGCATGACGGTGCATCTCCTTAGCTTCCCCATCGGTTTGCAGTCGATTTAAAACGAGCTTAGGCAAGACGTGCTCGTGAAAAAACATGGCCTCTCTGCAATATACTCCACTGGAATGAGATGCTACATCTAGGCGCGGCGGTAAGTGGACGGTGCTTCGTTTAAACTGTGAAATACGGTTCGTAAAGCTCAAATCTCGCAGGAAATCAAAAGATCTAGAGGTCTTCTACATCTTTCAACAAATCTACTGCTTTAGCTGTTTTCTCCGCTCCCCACTTCACGCGCTACGCGAAGAACCAAGCTAAAACTGCATAAAGATGTGTGCAGACAGTTCGCTACATAAACCTGTTCGTTCCGAAGAGCGCACTTTCTATGATTCTCATGAAGGTACACAATTGCGGCGCCAGGCTCCTCTTTAGGTATTATTGTATAAAACTCATCGGAATGCGAACAACCACACTAAATATCAACAAGCCAAGGGGCACAAAGAAGCACCGAAGAGAAGTTTGTAACATGGGGGCCGTAGTAAATCATTTGTGGAAGTACCTACTTTTTTGTACGTTTATTCTTCATTATGTTAAGCAGTGCTGAACTTAAAATCCATGAGAATATTCAACCAGGGAACTTGCAGAAGCTTCTTAAGGACGTACAACTAACTTCTGTAACTCGTTTTTTTTAAATAACGCAGTGTTGAGCGTCGATGCAGCAAAGTGAGAAAGAATGGTCGTGGTTGTGCAGTTTACGAAGTAAAAAGCTGATATACTGCTGTACCGTGAAAAACCATTTGAAGCACTTAAATTCTCTTTGATCAAAAGAGAATTGTAAAAGTAGGTGATGAAAATGAGGCTTCGCGTTATATAAAAATGAGAAGACCTGTCCGATCACGCAGGTTCAAGTAAAAGGAAATATATTTTGGATTGATGGCATTATTAAAGTTTAATGTACGCAGAACTTATTCTGCACATATTCGTTCGAATTCGCTAGCGTAGCGAATAACTTAATGCAAAAGATAATCGGGGTGTGGTTGCAGTGATGTCGTTACACATAGGTGCTCTTAGTGTAAAATCACACGAAGCACGTGAAAGTGAGCAGCTCAGCAATGTGACCGATATTATTGCTTATTCAAAACTTTTCTCACCTTCATTATAACCACAGAAGCAATAGTCGACATACACATTCGTAAGGGCCCTTGGTGAACAAGGATCACCACGCCTGGCAACCGGATGACACAGTCTAGGTTTCCCAATGATTTGCAGACAACATGAACCTTCTTCGCAGATTGTCCTTTCGTTGCAGAGCTGTCCCAGGCGTCGGAACTATCGTAAAAGTGATAAAAAATTTGTGGCACAATGTTTTGATGGCGCATACGATCAGTGCGAGTGCGCGCTACCCACATTGTACAGAGAGCAATCAGATTCATTCGTATATACACAACAAATAGTTTATCTATCTCACGCATAGGTTGATGTATTTACAACGTTTATTCTATAGGTATAGTATGATGGCAACAAAAACGATTTGATAAAGCCATCTTGGCGTCTGCAGCTGCAAGATGGCTGTACGTCGCTCCAATCACTTAAATAATTGGTTGGCTCAAATACGTATTGATTGAGCTGCAGCACAGAACACTTCTTAGACAATGACGTCTGCGTTGAGCGTTTTCCAATGGCCCACACCTCAACTCAGCATTAGGCGTCGTGAGAAATATGAAGCTGGCTCACATGCTTGGAATCACGTGATGATCTTCTTCTGGGGATCTACAGATCAAGCCGCCAAAACCAATGTTACGAAAAAATTATGCAGGGGCGTCGCGTTATACGGCAATCTTACGACCGCCTATAAGGCAGTTCACACGCCTTCTGTCACTGGCGCTCGAGTGCAACACTTTAACAGCACCGACGAGCAGCGAGTGATGATGCTCAGATTGACTGTAGCTTGGCGCTTCCTCGCAGCAATTTTCGCCTGAAGAGAACTTGAGTCCAGCCCCGCTGCGGTGGTCTAGTGGCTGAGGTACTCGGCTGATGACCCGAAGGCCACGCGATCAAGTTCCGACTGTGGCGGCTGCATTTCTTATAGAGACGGAAATGCTGTAGGCCAATGTGCTCAGACTTGGCGGCACGTTAAAGAACCCCAGGTGGTCAAAGTTGCCGGAGTCCTCCGCTATGGCGTCTCTCATAATCATATGGAGTTTTTCGGAAGTTAGTCTGCTCATATATTATCAGAACTTGAGTTCGAAAAAAAAATCATCAAACTGTATCAGTCGTTGCTACAACTTAGCAGACCCTGTAGTGTCGCTTGCGCCGAGCGTGACCTATTCGTGGTGCCCATAGTTGAACTAAGAAGTGGTGGCGAAGATTAGGTTGTGGCGGTGCCAATAATTTCAGCCTCTCTTCTGCTACTGTAACTGGCGCCGGTTAATTTGTGGTTGCCTTTTTAAAGCAAATGTGCTCAGTCTCCACATACATCGTAGAAAAAAAGTGCTACTACTGCCGACGGAGAAGGAAGGGTGACATACAGGGGCACGCTGTGAGGTATCTTAGCCTCTCAGTTCGCAGCGTCAAGTTTGTGTTTCTGTAGTCTGATTTACTTCAACAAAACTGAGGCCGAAATCAGAGTTGTGACATACGCATCCCATTCTACTTTGTCCATATGCCTAACCCTCTTTTAGCCAGAATAAATTTATGAAATTTCACAGTATTTCCTGGTGGTCGAGATTTATCTGCTCCCAGAACAGACGTAGGTAGCCCTTCTCACCATCGAGAGGCCTATTTGAAATTTCCTCCTCCACGTCCTGACTGACTTCGGCCTCAGAGGCGTCTGAGCATTCTATTGCTTCGACCCACCTGGTAAAAAGGAGCGCACGTGCGCTCTCGTCGCAATAGCCGATTTTTCCAGCACTCTCCTATGCTTCATCCTTCGGCTGCTCCTTGCGAGCTTTCAGCGCCGTCTTCAACTACGTTCAATACGGTCACCGCTCACTTTCTTTGAGTCTTCGTAAAGAACCTCACCTCCATGTGGCTTTCCGCCTAGACATTTCTTTGGACTGATAGCCGTGGAAACTCTCATAGACACCTTGCTGAGCCCCTTTCTTTGTCTCAACACGTACCGCGTACTCCTGAGCAGCACTCTTGGGATTCAGTCTTTTGGTTATCAAAATCTTACAGTGCGGCCCTTTGCATCGTTGGCCGGTATCACCCTCATCCCGAGGTTAACGGCACCTTATTCAACTCCTGCGAGAAGTCGCTGGAATTGCAGTGAGTTGAAAAGGCAGGCCACATTTGCATCAATCTTTAAGAAATGATACCACGGCGTCACAGGGGAGCCAAGGGGGGGGGGCACGGCAGCTCCCCTAAATGAAAACACTGTGGCTGCAAGAAAATCACTATTATTGCCTAAGATTACAGGCACATTGCCAGCAGTACTTTGAAGCAGGAGCTCACACAAGGCTGCCCGTTTTACTCTGCTCTGCTTAATAGTAGTCACCAGAATCCATAAAAACTACAAGCAAGCCCACGATACTCCGAGCAAGATAACTGATGTCCCGAGCAATAAAGCTTTCGTTGAAACGTTATGAGGTTCAATGATGCCTTCATTAAATCCAGAAAATTTACAGTGAGTATGCAAGAGCTAGGAAGTCGTCCTCTTGACAAAGCGTCTGGAGTCACCGCATCTACGATTAGGTAGTGTAGTGCGTGGCGCAGGAGTAACAAAAGAAAAACAGTACCAGCTGACACAAAGTGTATAATCCTCAAATTAGTCTGCGCCATTCATTATTGTAACAAGACAACCTAACATCAATACAGTCTTGAAATATAACTTCAAATCTTTCATACCACGTAAAAAGAAAACACTGCTCCACCAATAAAATATAACAGTATCAACAAGGACAACGATTATTTTTGCCCTTCATGAGCAGTGATCTTTCTGCGTAATAAGAATTGTGGAGTTTTACGTTTGAAAACCAAAAGAGATGCCGTTGAGGAGGGCTCTTATGACCATCTGGTCTTCTCTTACGTGCACTAGCATAACACAGCAGACGGGTCTCTACTATTTTGACTTATTCGAAATGTGACCGCAGTGGCCGAGTTGGAACCCTCAACCTTTGGGTCAGCAGCTGAGCTCTTTCTGTTTCTCTACAAATACAGGAAAAGTATATACCCTGATATAGCTAATAAAACCATTTTGGCCATGTTAAGCTGCTGACACAAACTGCATAACCTTTAGTTATCGGAAATATTCTGATACATTCATACTGCTATATATAGAAGGTTATCAGCCTCTTTTGGTCGTGGAGACCAAAGAAAATGAGATTTAGTGTGAACTACCCAGCAGCCTTTTTGGTAGAGAAAAGAAAAAACTTTTATTTTTTCCAACAGCTGCAATGCATTATTTTTTTTGCTGCATCATTAGCTTTGTAGTACTATAATAGTGTTTTGTTTGTCTGTTTTAGGTATACGTACGCAGTTTGTGATATGCAATAACTTATACTTTGATTATGTACCCAAGATATAAATCGATAAATTAGTACATTTTTTTTCAATGAAAGGGATGTTGTACTTTGCTAAAGAATGAAAAACTTGCCCTTTCTCTAGGAATGAAGCCCCGGTGGAATGCAGACGCCAACCATTGCTGAAAGGAGGATGAAATGGCAATGAAAAAAGGGAAAAACAGTTCAGAAGTACATGCAACTTAACACTAAGCTGTAGAAAAAGGCTTCCTAAAGCTAGTCACACATGTTACGTTGGTTTACGTTGTGAATATCGGTCCAGAGCAATTGTTGAATCATCTACAATTACTTAGATTACTGTGTCAGCATGCACTTGTTTGTCTCGACTCCAAAAGAACGTGCTCATATTGATTACTTAAAACAATGTTGAAATCACCATCTTGTTTTTGGTTCCTTTCTTCTCGAGCTGCTGCATTCGGTTACATTAGAGATAATATTATACTTATTTGAGGCCTATTCTTGGATGACTGTCTGGCCGTGCACTCGTGATGTATAATTCTAGCATTTGCGCATGTGTGCTTGTTAAGTCGAATATTTATAAGATGGTATCATGGAGCAAAAAAAATCCGGAAAAATTTGAAGAATAATTGTGGCACGCCGTAAACCTCGGCTAGCCAGCCGGTTTCGATGCAAGCAGTATAGGCTCCTCGCGTAACCTTTTGCCTCAAGATCATGCAAGCAATCACATTTGCTGTGACTTTAGGCTATAACACCCACTATCTTTTAATCCAAACGCACTTCTTCCACGCAAACTAGCTGGCTCAAGCAGCAGCTTCAAACATTGGCCCCGTATCTGCATGTTAATCTACAAATTTTGTCAAAACACTATAGTCTTGCGTATGGAGAGAGTGAACAAAACATTTAATAAATGTTCTGCACAAGAAAATTGGTGAATGGTATTCTGGAGACGCGGCGTTAGAGTGTCTCGAGCGTACAGCGGAGGTGAACGAGCGCATCAAGTCATGCCACATGTGAGGCTTGAGCGCCACCTGGCAGTTTTGTTAGAAAACGAAGCGCGTCACTATTGCAAAAACCAGCGCCACTGGGTACCAGCGTCCAGCGCCATGCCTGTTTATGGGCCCAGTATGGCGCTGGTACCAACGCCTCCCAGCGCAGGTACTGGGACGCTGGAGTGGCAGCGTCCCAGTATTCTGTGCAAAATGGCTTCCCAGGGATAAAACGGGGGTGCCTATTCGCCATAAATAAATATATAAGTAAAATAACGCGCATTAACAATAAAAGTTAATAAAATAAACATTAATAATATAAGACCTCTTGACTGGATTTGAACTTGCTACCTCATGATTTCTAACCGAGCACGCTACCCCCTACGCCTTGCCAGAACATGCTCAAGGTGATTGTAAAACGACTAGTCATCCGAATAACGCGCCTTCAACCATGTTTACAAGTCGCACAGTCTAGACTGACACGATATTCCTTCCCAAATAACAATTGCGTCTTGATTCGACATTGACGAACGGCTTCCGGGCACCGCATGACGTGCAGATATTAGCAAGAGCGCAAAGTTCTTTGAAGCATCTACATCTTAACTCTGAAAAATCTCAAATTGACTGGAGGAGCAGCCACAGACTGCCAGCTGTTGCTGCCGATACTCTTTTTTTCCTTTGATAGTCGTTTCTAGCACTTGCTACTGGTCAACAAGTGCAGATGATTTACATTTATTGTTTGGTAGATATCCACGGACACGAGTCAATATTGAGTATTTTCTTTCGCGCAAGCGACGATGTAACAGTACACATCTGGCGTGCCAGAATACATATTTGCAGTTATATCGATACCTGCAACTAAGAAACCGTCGAAGAAATGACTAATGCAATCCGCTGAAAAAGCATGCCACTATGTTAGTTCACTAACGCGTACCAAAGTGCCAACTCAAAATTGCGTGTTCTTACGTACGAGTCAGAGAAGTACCGGCCCCCCCGCTCAGAAGTAGCCTTTCGGTGACAGCCTACGTTGCTGAAAGCACGGCACATCGATCGGCGCCGCTCCTTGTGCAGATAAATGGTCAATTTAGGTTCAGAGATGTCTAAACTGTACTTTACAGTCATTTTTACACTTTAGAATTGTGTCTACCAAAAGTAGAATTACCAATGCAATCCACTGAAAACATATGCCAGGGAGTCAGTTCACGAAGGCGTACTAAATTACCAACTGAAAATTGCGTGTTGTTACATATTAGTCGGAGAAGTACCGGCTAAGTGCGGCCGGCAACTTTCGGTGACTACCTGCGTAGCTGAAGGCGCGACGATCAATCGTCAGCGCTCCTTCTGCGAAAATCGACACAAAACAAAATAGTTGATATAGGTTCATGGATGTCTAAACTATACTTTACAGTTATTCTCACACTTTAAAGTTGTGTGTACACGAAGCAAGGAGCGCCAGTAACATATCTACCAACGCAGCTGGCTTGACAGGTTTAATGCTCGCTGAGCCGGGCACTGGATAAGACCGCTTACGTGTGCTCGGTATCTGTTGAAAAAATTACGTATGCTCGGCATCTGTTGTAGTAGCGTCTCTCCCTGCCGTCGAATCAAGCGTTTTGTATTCAGCGACACTGAAACAAACCACGGCACACGCTACAATAATATACACGCTGCAAATGCGCTGGTAGAAACAGTACGTTTGCCAGTATTTATCAGCGCTTGCCAGTGAAACTTCCAGCGCTTCCAGCGCTTCGCAGTGCGCACCAGCATCACAGTGGTAGAGCCAGCGCCCCTACCAGTGCAACACAGCTTTTCCCCAGTGCGCCCCGCGAAGGGCCAGTGATTACAAGCGTGTACCAGCGTCTCCAGCATGTACCAGTGCCAAAAAACGTACGGTCATCACGCTGTTTTTGCAATAAGGGTGGCTCTGAGACGGGTGTGCGCACCGTCTCGGACGGAAGAAGGTGTAGAACGCAAGGTGACGGGTAGGTGCTACAACCATCTCGTCTTAGCAAAGCGTTCGAAACACTCACCTTTTCGTGCAAGGTTTGCATGGTCAGCGCAGCGTGATAAGCGCTACGGTCCTTAAAATTACTTATGCATGCCTTTTCTAATAAAAGAAGCACACGCTGATTATATGCGTGTTGTTATGGTGCCCCAGAAAGGCCCAATAATTGCTTTTTAGTTCACAATTGCACAAGTATGAATGCTAAATTGAGCATAATTGGTGGGCGTTGCGGATGGGGTCAGCCATTTCAAGTACCTGGTGCCGTTAAGAGTGGGCAAACAGACAAAAGAACAGACAGACAGACAGACAGACAGACAGACAGACAGACAGACAGACAGACAGACAGACAGACAGGCAGGCAGGCAGGCAGGCAGGCAGGCAGGCAGGCAGGCAGGCAGGCAGGCAGGCAGGCAGGCAGAGAGACCAAAATTTTTGCGTCGAATGTCCCCAAGAAAGACTATCGTCTATAAAAACGGACCACTACCGAGAATACTAAAACCTACAGCACACAGTGACGTTTTGATCACGTTTTGAACCGACAGGTAGGGTTAATTGATTGGTTCCTCAAAAACTTCGTGCAACCCACCCAAAGGGATAGGCCATGAATCGGACTGTGCCTTGCGTTTCAAACTAATTCAATTTTTCAGGAGAAGGGATGAATTCATTAGGTATTACAGGTAACAGTTTAAAGCTGGAGGATTTCAAAACAAACAAAAACTTTGAAAAAGATGCTATACTAAACGAACAAAACAAAAAAAAACATCTACGCGAAAAACAACTGAATTTATTTAGGTTTAGCACTGCATTCTTTAGACTCTCGTAGGAATTATTAACAGTGGTAAAAACGGTCCTGTGGCTAAAAACAAACGCGAGTGCGCCATAAGAGATAATCACCAGAAGTGACAAGTTTAAGTGCATCTTTCGTTGGAGTTCTTCCAGTAGTCTTTTCGTTTGACTTTTTCGGCATGACAAAAAGAAGTGCTTCAAAGATTCACTCTCATTACAGTGAAGTCATAAAGGCGACTGTGCCAGACCCGACCTGTGAAGGTAAAAGTTCAATGAAGTGACTGGACAATGCAGCCTTGTAATCAGTATTTCCCCCTTTCTTGATGAACACCACTTGTTCTTCCAAGGAAACTTTAGCTGTGAATAGTCTGATAAAAATAAAGGAGATTTTATTGAAGTTAATGACCGTTGTACGTTTTTCAAAGTGTGCTGCTGTGGTATGTTAACATGTAGGCAGAATAGGTAGAACAGCACCATCAAGGGAACATACAGCTAGTGCATCTGCCTGCTCATTGAGAGCTAAACCTCTATCACCTGGTATCCAAACTAGACGAACTAGCTACAAATGTCTAGGAAGGAGCGAGTAAAATGTCTCTAAGGTACGCGAGAAGTTCGAACAGACACAGAAACAGTCTGTTAGAACAACCACTGCTGATAGACCTTTGGACAATTTACGCAATTTTTCTTGGTAAATTTTTCTTGGACAATCTACGACTATTTCCAGCAGCGCAGCTTGGTAAATAGGGGTAAAGTGAGGTAATCAAATTGAGAAAGCCCAACCTAGAGAGGATGATACAATTCCTACGCCTGCCTTCTCTTCGTAAACTAAAGCGTCAGTCACTATCGCAATCGACGTTTATAGATTGGCCAAACGATCTTCCCAAATGCCATTTATATACGAATTTTCCGCATTCTTGGGATATAATCATCAAATTCGATTTTAATTCCATCAACAGTGTACAAGTATTTCCCATGAGAATAACTCTTAAGGTGTTCAAAAGTTGCTGCGTAAAAATAACTTCTGGGTACCCAATATTGGGTCATTAGTGGTTGAAAATTGAGGCCTGCTGGTTGATGAACACATTCTGAACCTCCTCTGAGGTGATGCATAGATTTTTAGGAATGTTTGTACTGTTATAATATGAAACATTTTGATAAGAGAAGGCAGGCGGGATTCTTCATATAAGATTTTGTTCGTAACGTATTTAGGTAACCCTAAGAATAAGTGTACCGATTCGCGTTCTAACAGAATCAGTGGTCGAACTTTATAGGCAGGCGCGCCAGAAAACAAAACACAGCCGAATTCTGATATCGGTCCAATGTACATGCAGTATATCACGAGATTTATCACGAGCACTTCTCTACGCAAACCGGTACTATATTTATTGAGCCTGCACAGCATCCCTACGGCACGTACCTGCTTTAGCAGCCATGTTTTCTGTGTAGGGGCTCAGGTTAAGTGTTTCGGTGTAGGTTACCCCCAAGTGCCTAACAGACTCAACCTGATGTATGACGTTTTCTTGGTACATTAGTGAAATTAGCGCTGAGGCCATGAAATGCTACTTCCTTTCTTTTTCTTCTTTCGTAGTTGGTATACAACTTGTTTTTGTTCTTTTCTTTTGTTCGTTCTCCTCACCTGCGATGTTTGTTGAAAATTGCAAGTGTGTTCTATGCGCGAAAAATGAAATTTCAGTTTTGGTAACCCTTGAGTAGTTTCGGCCGCCGCAGGTGTAGAGGGTGCTTCCCAATTCCTTGTGAAAACTCAGCGCCGAGAGCTTCATGGGGCTCTCACTTTCACATCGTCCACACAGCGTATGTCTGCAGCATTAGCTTGTCACGTTTGAGCGATTTGTGTACCCTCTTGCCACCTCTGGTCTATCGCAGCAGCACGAGCGTGAACGCAAACCTTGTCACCCCCTTTCCTCAGCAATGAAGTCGTTTGAGCATGACGGGGAGAGGTTTCGCGTATGTGCCAGAAACGCCTGAGTGCTCCGCAAAACTTCGTACCTCCCTTTTTCACATAGTGTCCCCGCTATGATGCTGCATGATTTTAAGGAAGAGGAATGGCGCCATGTGACGCAGACGTAGTACGTATTTTTCTCAATATAGTGTAGCAACAGCTTATTATTTTTTAAGTAGTTATTCGTAAAGTTATTTGTAACTCCAAAATATTCACCAAATTATAAATTGTCATTTAGGCAATTGCAAGCCTGCTAGAATGACATCTGGCTTTGCAACATTCGACAACATACTAATTCAGAGCTACTTTTTTTCTGATAAAGAAACACATCTTGCGAAGTTTATAAATAAGACGTGATCATGCTCTGACCCACAAAAAAGCAGTGCCCTAAAATTATATTATTGCAAGCAACCACTCAGCTTTTTTTTCGTTACCATTTGCAGAATTCCACAAGCTGCGGTGCCCTCAAGTTATTTTTTGACAGAAACTTTTAGAGCTTTTAAGAGTTAACCATTGGAAGGTACTTGTACTCAACACCCTACATGCAATTAGGATTGAATTTGATAATTTATATCTCAAGAATGCTAAAAATATACCATATCAGTATCTAAATGTCCAATCTAGAAGCATCCATTGTAATAGCGACTGACGCTTCCGTTTGTTAAGGGAAGGCAGGTGTAGGAATCATTTCAGCCTCTCTAGATTGGGCTTTCTCGATTTGATTACCCGTCTTTACCGCTATTTACCAAGCTGAGCTTCTGGCAATAGTCCTAGAATCACACTATTGCCGCAAAGTCTATCAGCGGTGGTTGTTCTAACAGTTTGTCTCTTTGTCTGTGCTGCCTTAAGCGCGCCAAGCTTTTCGCGTACTTTGGAAACATACTACTTGCTCATTCCAGAAAATGTGCGACTAGTTCGACAAGTAAGGGTATCAGGTCATTGAGGTCTAGCTCTCAATGAGCATGCAGATGCGCAAGCTATATCTCCCCTGGATGGTCCTGTTCGGCCTATCTTGCCTACGTCTGAATATATCACAGCAGCACGTTTTGATAAACGTACAACTCTCTATAACTTCGAAATATCTTCTTTATTTTCATCAGACTACCCACACCGGAAATTCCCTTGTAAAAATAGGCGGTGTTCATCAAGAACAAAGCAAATAGTCACATGGCTGCATTTTCGACTTCCTTCAATGAACTTTTAGCTTCACGGGTTGGCTCTGGCACCGTCGCTTTTATGGCTTCACTGTAATGAGAGTGAATCTTTGGAGCACAATTTTTTTGTCATGCCGAAGATTCCAAAGTCAAAGAAAACGACTTCTAGAAGAACCCCTACTAAAGTAGGACCTAACCTAGTCAATTCCGGTGATTCTTTTCATTTGGTGCATTCGTAATTGTCTTAGCGACAGCGTTTTCACTGCTTTTACATTTTTTAGGACAGAAAGAATGGGATGATAAAGGTAGCTAAATTCAGTTGTTTTAAGCATAGGCGTTTGTTTGAGTGTGTTTAATGCGTCATTCTTTTCAATTTTTTTCTTTCTTGAAATCTTACAACTTTATTACCTGTAATAATGAATTAATTGAATCATTTCCTTCAAGAAGTGAATTATTTTAAATAGCAAGACACCATCCCATTCATAGCCTGTCCCCCTGGGTGGGTTGCGCGAAGCTGATGAGGATCCAACCAACCAACCAATATTAGCAAAGGCACAGATGGAGTGCCAACAACATGCGTAGCAATTTTTCAGGAATTCCTTCTGGCCAGTTGTTGTACGTCACTATCATTGCCCATATTTCACGGCCAATAGTCTTCATCGAAGCGCTGACAGCCCACTTTTGTATTACTGCCTGACTGTGTAAACTGTGTGGGACTGTCTGGACGGGAAGTAACAGATACCGTGACCAGTTCTTTTTAGGGGTTCGCTCATTATTCGGGCGGTTAGTCCAATGCCACCTAGATAATTTCAGGCCTGCTAACCGTTTCAACGGGATGCTGACGTCACTTTGCTTTAGACCACCGTGTTTTGCTGCACAGACGCGCCTAGGCTTGCTCTCGTTGATCGACAGATATGCATTGCCAGCCTGAAGAACGTTCCCGTGGCGTGCCCGAGTGCTTGTTGGCGACTCGAGAAGACCGTTTTTTCTGTGTCCTTGAACTGCAGCGCTCATATGTGTGGCGCTTCGTTTACTCATATTCGCAATTTGTACGGTTGCAAATACGAACAGTTGGGCGATGTGGTATGTTGAACTGTCGCGGAAATGAACCGAAGTTGCGAGTGTTCTCGTTTCCTAAGAAGAACCGAAGAACCAGATGGGAGCGTGTCGCTCGTCTAGCTGACGTCGACATCCGTTTTGTTCAATACCTGAAGGTACGTGTGCTCGTACTAAATATTGAAAAGTCGTCCCAAAGTCACCTTATCCACCATATTCCGTTGTTGCTCTAAAGTAAAGGCGTCAGGTGAGCTTGTGACTTGTTAACGTAAGCCCTGGCAATATAATTATACACGTGTGTGGCAGTATGTACATTTTTAGAACAACCTTTTTTTCGGTAAACATTTGGCTACTGGCGACTAGCACCACGTACTTGTTGCATTACCTCTGTTTACTAGGTTGTGAAAAAACAGGAAAGATCGCTTCTGCATTGCTTAGTGCATCGGTTTTGTGCATAGTATTTCATTGCCGGTGTTTTAACCACGTTATTGGGTGTTATAAATTTGTGCTAGTCTCGCCAGAATCTTGGCCTAATATGTTTCCTTGAAATTTAGACGCCTGTACACGCCTACAGTAAAGCGCTTTCTTAAATGGTTTCCAGATGTGCGAGCTCTAGTTCAAGCTTGAATAGCCAAGAAACACTAGCAAATATGTCAATACAAACACCGGTGGTGCCATAGAAGTTCCCAAAGAGGCTACACGGTTTATTCTAGACGCAGAACTAACACTTTTCTTAGGACCCAAGTTATTTGAGCGACTACGCAGCAGTGCTAGAAAGAAGAGATCAAACAAGTAAACACTGCTCTTTGTTTCGGTCACAAAAGGTGTTGCCAAACCAAAGGTTTTGTTTCCTCTTGCAACGGTCAGCACTCTAATATTGTGCTGAATAATATACTTGTGGGGGTAATAATAAGCTGAATATTATACTTGTTGCAGCTATGTGTCTCATGTGTCAATATCTATGTGTCTCAAAGGCTAGAGAGAGTACAAATAGGTCTGCAGCAATTTCGACAATAAATGGGAACAGTTTTTCGGCACGTAGTGTGTGTGCGCGCGCATGTACGTGTGTGTGTAAATAAAAAAAATTGCACAAATTTTACTTTGAATATTTCGTCACTTTGTTGGGCTACCAAAGTTTGCTCTTACAGATATATCTCTAAGCGTTTTCAAGGGCAATGCTTTACTTAAACCAGAACCTTCTTTGTCGCAAAAGGCAGAATAAAGCAGTTAAGCATGCAAAACTTGCCGGAAACGCTTTATATTTCTATGGGAGACGACGGTGACAATAAATTCAAAGCCCTCTGCCCTCTGTACGGGCGCTCGTTCGAGCAAAACGAGTGACGCGAGCAGACCTGAAAATATTTTTCTATGTGACATCGATCCGTCTCTCGCTGTTGCACCATCCTGGCTAGTTCTCGTTGCTCTCGCTTCATGCCCATGCGTGCTCTCCCGGTGTTGATTCCAAAAGGGCTCAAGGGCTCACGTGGACGATGCCACTTAAACGGCAGTCCACTCTTAGTGCATGTTCTATGGTTTTGACACTTTTAGTTAGTCGCCCAGAGAAGCTGCGTACGCTGTGAAAATTACGTTGCGTACGTGGCAGGTGTAGTGTGCGACAACACCTTTAGTTTAACGTATCATGATGCGTTTCACTCAAATAAATGGTATGTGAGATGCAAGGGTTTGTAATGCTTATCAGTGCCACCGACGTTAGAATTATGCTTGGTCCCACTACCGACGTCCCAGGAATAACGTGGCTCCTGTGATCTGCACGAAACACGGCTGCCAGGATAAGGGCCACCAGCTTACAAGCCAGGCCGTGGCATTCGCTATGTAGATTTTTAGCAAGGTTCCTGAATGCACCAAATGCACATGTTCCCATTTGCTGTTTTGAGCTTTGGTGCGCAATGTACAAACGACGTCGGATCGGGCGTGGCCACACTGGATCGACCCCAGCGTTGTATCAAGCACTGCTGCGGATGAGACTTACGTACCCCGCAGAAAGTTTTCATGTTTTAGGTATTGAAGACCTTATGATGTATTACCAGCACATTCAATGAGTGAAAGCTCGCACGACATCGAAGGCGTGATATGTTGCACTATAAATAAAAGTACGTACCAAGGTGCAACTTTATTTACGGGTTCGTTCGCCGAGAGACCTGACAGAGAAAGACGCATTCCCGCACACCACCTATCAAAAGCCATTTTTGAGGATTTTCGTGAAACGCCAAGTGATTTCTTCTCAATCATCAGGATGCCGGAACGCGTCGCATGATTTTACTTTGTCTGGCATAAAAACATCGCCTTTCATTGTGAAATACACATGCCTTGCATCAGGTCCGTATTTGCTGTCTGCGTCAAATGCCATTGCTGTCAACATATACTCTCGTTCTGGTTTCATCGAATTCTCGCGAGAACGTAACGTAATAAGCGTTGCATTACGTACGCAGCATCTTCTTACGGACGCGCGCGCGCATTTCTGAAATTGATACGTTATGTACTGCTCATGCGCAGTTTTCTCACGCTGCAGTACTGCGAACGTGGGCTGGTGACGTACACCCGTCCAAAAGTGCCTTGACAGGACATCATTAGATGGCCGCGCCTATGTATAGCGCTCGTTGGCGCGCTTCTTATCTCATAGAAAATTCCACAGTGCGCTTCGGTGCTGCTATTCAGCTTCCACCACGAACACCTAAGAAGCGTAGGCTCGCTATCAAGACCCTGTTGCAAAAACTCGCAAAACCGAAGTGAGAAACCAGCACCAGCACCGAGGCGACGACAGCGGTGAAGCCTAGCGAGGTCGAATTAGCATGGCTCGGCAACAAGCGGACCCTCAGATGAGGGCCACAGGCGTACAACTCTGTCAATGCTCTTCCAGCAACAAGCCGGAGCACAACATGAGTTAACCTAACTTGAAAGGACATGACGTTCTGGAATTTTCTAGTACGTCCAATGGTTCACAATCCTCTGGCTTTGTTTTTCACGGACAAGGCCATTATACTCAAAGCGAATCGTTTTCTCGAGTTTCAGGTCACTTAAATAACAATGACTAGGGGAACCCTTGTGGTCCGCAAGATCGGATATAAGTAGCTAAATCATCAGGTATGTGGGGTATATGCTGCATCAGCATGTAAATAATAAAACATTGCGTATATAATGTGTACTTTTGACGCTATGATGACAGGGAGACGTGGGCCAGCTCATACGCCTTGTTTATTGTTTGTTTATTTGTTTGTTTCCCTGGACTGACGGCTCATTCCCACTCAGGGGAATTGGCCAAGAAAGCGTAGTGCAGTTTTTCTGCGATCATTTTAACTATGTGTTATGAATTTGCCTTATAATACGACTTATGTAAGAAAAACCACATAAAATGAGAGCAAACGAGAAAAAAATAGAAAAGTCAAGTTGAGCCATTTTAGAGATTTCAGGTGTTGTGATTACCACTCAGCTGCGTTTGCTTCACTTTGCTTTTTAGAATTTTTGGGGGGGAGTAATAAATAATAATTATTTGATTGAAGATCAGAAAGGTATACGCTTGGTTGCCTGAATATAATCGCAAACGGCATTGAAAGCATCCCTGTGACAATTTCCCAAAACTGATGCACCAAAGTTTACTGCAGTTTCCGCCGTCAATTTAACGCCTATCTTCAGAAATGGAATAACTAGTAACCTTTTACGAAGTATAGCGTATCGTTGACAATACAAAAAATAATGTTCTACTAATTCCATTTCTCCGCAGATTGCGCAAAGGGGTGGTGTTTTCTGAACAGCTCTGTGTAGATACAGGTTGAGGGGGGTGGGGACACGACATCAAATTTTAGTAATTAAAGCTTCGAACTTTCTGGACTGGCTCCAGTGGGGTCGCCATGGAAACTTGAGGTGGTTATATTCTGTCCATGTAGTTACTTTTTCTATCGTATCAGTGGAGATTGCTGATTTTCGATATCTTATTGCTGTAATATATTCAACATCTGGCAGTATGGACAAAACTGGGCACTCAAGTGTGGCTCGTGCAAAGGAATCGGCCAATTTATTTATTCTTAATCCACAGTGTCCCGGAACCCATAGTAACCTCAGGAGTCTCTACTGCGGGGGCACTGATGTTTTAAATGTCCTTAGAATTCGAGAGTTCTCTGAAGCTGTCAGAGCTGCACAAACTGACAGAGAATCCGTCATTATGACTGCGTTGTTTTGATTTAACGGAAGTTTTCAAAGAGCTAAACTAATCGCCACGAGCTCCGCTTCAAAAACAGGAGTAAAATCAGGCAGTCTCACTGAAAAGAACCAGTCAAGTGAATCAGAGGCAATGCCTACACCTGCCTTTTGATTATTTAGTGAAGGATCTGTGGCTATTATATTTTAAGTTTCTACATGATCCTAGTAATCTAATAATAGGTTATTTAGAATTTAAGATATTGTAACTTGGCGTTTTGGAGGAATAAATCATCATACTGAATTATAACATGACAATTCGAGTCATTAGTCTCAATTACATTTCTAATGTTCACGTTTATACTTTGTAGATTATTTTGTACAAACATTATCTGAGGTGTGTGAAACCATGGCCAATGAGCAAGAAAGAAGGCATCTGGGTTTGCGATAAAAGCATATTTAGATCTTCTTGCCGGTAAGCAATAAAATTAAAAAAAATGCTTGTACGGTCAAAATGCGAAATCGACAGTATGTAGGCAGGCGCGCTTTCTGATTCAGTACGTTGATAGCCACAAACCTAGGGAGGTTCAGGCACATTTGCAGTGCTTTTCGCTCCAAGACAACTAGAAGTTTTGTTTTATAAGCAGGGCCACCCATGTTTATTCCACTCTGACATCTTCCTTCTCGGCTTCTACTACAACTCACTGCCTTCCTACGTCACAGGATTCCCCCTCCCCCCGAAACAATGCGTGCGTTACAATAAAAAACAACAAAAACAATAAGTGAAGAATGTCAAAATGCGCAGTAGTTTGATTTCAAAAGGAAGTTTCTTGACTCGTGTAAAAGCTTCAAAGCACAGGGCAGCAGTCTGGTGATATCTATGGTAGCTCTGGTGGACGAGGCTGGTTGTTGCGCCCGGGATAGCATAACCCCGCCCTGCACATCTGCACTGATGATGACACGACTTGAGGTCTTGTGAGGAACGAACAAGGCTTGAAATCTGTGTAGGATTGGATTGACAGATGTCATTGGCATTGATCCAGCGCAGTCGTGGCAATAGACCTTTGCTTCTAGTCGGCGTGCGTGAGAACCTAGGCTGATGAGACGATGTCTTTTTTTCTCCGTTGTATACGTGGTAGCTTCATGTCTCTTTCTTAACTTTCTGTGGCATTCTCTCAGTTTGTTGAACCGCAGACATGGCCTTGAGAACTGGTGCAGAAAATCTTGTTGACGTGGCTTTCTCAAAGATAACTAAGGCATTTACTTTGTCTTTGCTTCTTTAATTTCTTTTGTCTCTGATGACCTTTAAGCCACAAGTGTACTCGTGAGAAGGTTTCATTTGATCGTTGTTCTTGTTCGAGTAGCTGTTGTGTTTCCTAGGGTTCGTGGAGTTGCCCTTCTTGAAATTGCTCGTTTTATTGCGAAAGTTGGTCAGATGGCCATCTTTCAGGATTAGGAGTCTGTTTTTTTTTTGCATGGTGATGCGATCAGTAGATAGTCGGTAGTCGATACTGTACTGCAGGGATTTTTCTGAGATAAAAGCGGCATGGCAGACTCAGAGAAAATCTACCCAGATGATTGTGTGTCATCATACCTTGGTAATGTTTCTGCCAGTTCAAAATGCGCCGGCTTTGTTGGATTCAATACTGCTGTAGTGTTCCGACTCACATGTGTGTTATCACTTGGAGATGAGAGCACAGCAGACATGGCTTGAGGTGCTTCTGGTGACGTTTGTTTTTCATTTTGCTGCGTAATTGAGCTGAGTACGTCTTTTGAAAGACTCTGGTCTTGAACATCAGGGTGTGGGCAGGTATTCTGTGGATTCATGAACTCGTCACGCGTAATTGCCGCCATGCATCCAAAGCCGTGTGGACCGTGGGTGCGACAGTAAGCATCAAGTGATTCGGGTTGTTCAGTAACATCTGGAGTGTTATTTATTTATTTATTTACACTTCACCTACATCGCCGTTAGGCATTACGTAAGGGAGGTACACATAATAATTTAACTACATAGTTTTCAATCAAAACAATAGATTCAACAAATAAAACAGCCCTCAAAATATTTTAAGAGAAAAAAAACACTCGAATATTGGTGAGTGAAAACAACGTCAAAATCATGCATTTGAAAACACACAAACGTTTCGAGACAGCAAGTCATTCTTAGTGGCAGTGATATTGTAGGAGTTGTTACAATGAAGAAAAAAGGAATTCATTTTCAGTTTCATTCACGAGATCATCTGGTAGACGGTTCCATTCCTGTATTGTTTTTACGAAAAAAGAACTACCGAAAGAGTGGGTTTTGTAACGGTATTCTAATATTTTTTGTGAATGATCCTGACGATTATAGACGTACGTTGGTGTGAACAGATAATCAAGAGGGTTAATGGCATTTCCATTATATTATATACAATGAAGAAGTTTAAGCCTGAGTTTCTGCCTCTTTACCATCAGTGTCTCCCATTTCAATGCTCGTTTCATTTCGGTGCCGTAAACACATTGGAAATTCCGATTTAATCGCCCATAAAAAACCAACTGTAAGTTTGTCTTTTGGCAAAATAGTCTACATTACTATCGGCATACGATAGCATTACCTTGTCTGCTGCGGTGTGGATGTTCCCAATCGGTGTTGTAATGCGTGACGTGTATTCGAACGAGTCATAAGATGGTACAATGGTGGAATATTTACTCTGAAGTCTTGTTTGGGAAATACACTTACTGCGGCAAGACTTCGCGTAACTGTGATGGGTGAGTTGAAAAGCCTTCAACTAATGACGTATGGACAGGTCTTCATCGTATTTTTTGAAAAGGGTGATCATTTCTTCTTCGATCTTTTTTCCAAGACTCATCGTTCTCTAAGGTGTGGGTGAGCTAAAATTTGAATGCCTCACCTGAGATGTAGTCAGTGAAGTTGGTGATCATCTCTCGTTGCGACCAGAATGCAGCGGTGGCGTTGAGCTCGAACAGCTTAAACCAGTCCTGTACGGGTCCGTCGTCCGCTGATTCAGTGTACTTGGGGATGTGAAGGTCGTCTGATGGTGCTGTTATGATGCTGGTCTTTGTTTAGAAATGGGATGTACTTGTGTGGTCCACGTTCGGTCACTGCGTCTTGCTGAGATGATCGATGACGATGGCCGGTTGATGAACTGGCCACCAGGTCTTCATCCTGTCGACTCGTGTGACGACGCTATGGTGACTGGGAGACGTAGCCTGGCTCAAACCCCATGTTTATTTCATTCTGACTTGTTCCTTCTCGGCTTCTACTACAAGTCACTGTCTTACTACGTCTGATGCATACATTCACACCACACTTCCGGTTATCACGTCTTTGTAGGATGATTGAGTTAATGTTCGAAAGGTTCATAGTTTACGAAATTTATTTTTTGAATCAATCGCCATCAATCACTTTATTGGTATATTGTAACGTTTTTTCTATCCACATGTGTTTTTTTTAATTCATGCGGGCTATTTCTCAGTAAGCCAGTTTGAAGACGCTGCTTTTTCGTGCACGCACCAATGTTGTCACGCAGCACTTTGCATATTATGCATGCTTTGTATATTAATCGAAAAAAAATAAGCTCGCAATCAGTGCGTTGTTGAAAGCACCACTGGCATATGTCAATACACCAGAACCACATCTGTCTCGTCAGCATTGAGCTACGAGTACTCTTGGAGGTACTATTATAATTGAGACAAATTATCTCACATTGGCGCTTAACATAGCAGTGACTACTATAGTATACTGCGAGTAATATGCAGAAGACCTGCTTTGCGTAACGCTGTTCTTTTTTTCTTTAATGGCGCTGCGTGATGGCTGGGACATTTTGTATATTGAAGAGGAACAGAGTGGTATCATGCGTTGACAGTACAACTTGACTCTGTCTGTTTGTATTTTCATGTTTCACGCATACGAACCTTTAGCGCTACGTTTATTTTGACGCTGGTAGACCAACTGACTCAACTGAAGGTTATTATTACAATAATTACGAAGGTACACTGCCATTGTCTGTCTCCTTAGACCAGGGCAGACATTTCTTAATACTATCACTTAGCTGCACCTATTTGTGTTATAGCCTGCAACTCGAATAGTCCGTCCTTCCATAGCGGTTATGTATGGAAAGCAGTTTTAGGCAGTCTTTCCTGCTTTCAGTGGCCTCGCTGTCAGCGTGGTTGGTGTTGTCGTTACCGATAGAACGATCGAGAAGATAAACGAGATAGCGCTGGGTGCTTTCTCAGCCATGTGCGTTGGCCCCTCGGCGGAGCTCGTGCGTATGAAGTGCTGGCACATGCACTGCCGTTGGCTACCCTTGTCCTAACGGGGCTGTCGGCATTTCGCTTACTTCAGCGCTCATCAAATGCACAAAGCGCTCTACGTGGCACTGCAGCGCTGGTAGTTTCTGTGGCAATATGCCACGAATGTCGTTTATTTATTTGCAAATTACTGCCAGCTTTGAAAAGGCTGTCAGCAGGAGTGGGGATACAAATGTAGAGCAATACGAGCTAAGCAATAAAAAAAAAACATCTGCTAATAGCCGGAACTTTGAATCGTCTTGGTGTTACACGTACACAAAGCTGCACTTATCTGTCGCGTTACGCAGTATAGTAGCGGTCAACGAATTCTTTCACAAACTTCTTTTTTTACGTGTGGAATTCGAAATCTCAGGCAATCTTTCTCTACCGCGCCCCATTTCACAGTTTCCCCCTCATCCTTCTTTCTGTAGTTAGGAGGCGGGAGTAGAAATCACTGGACCACTAATAAACCAAGCTGACCTCTCGAAGAAGACAGCTCCACGTGCCCTAACGGTGGTGCCCCGTGTAGATAAAATTTTAATCCCTTAAATCTTCCACTTTCTTTCGAACATGTGCCTTTCTTCGAGCGTTCGTGAATCTTTCTCGTCTTTTGCTCCGCAGTCAGTTGTTGTGATGTGTTGCACAGCCGCGATGGAGTAGACACTTTTAACGGCGAACATCAGTTAACTTTAATAAGAATAAATTACTTGCCTGTGATGGACCAGCTTGGATAGTTCCGGGATTCTCAGGTGACCCAGGCTGAAACGAGGACAACACAACAATTAGAAATCAACCCTGCGCAAGAAAGCGTTCAATGAAATAGTGTCTCAAAAATTGTTATTCTGTTGAATCAATTGTAATTGAATGTTTGTCAGCGTTGCAATAAAGACAAATTCTGTGGATAGCTTGAATTTAGCTGTATATTGGAAGACCTGGAATAGTAATAATTGTTTTGTGTTATAACAGGTACTAATAAAGAGGACCGAAAACAATGTTGAAATATTGTCGCGGCTAACCTAATAAATAATCAAACTGAAAAGTTAAGAACACTGTTATGCAGACCGATAGTAATTGTTTCATGGCTTCGCGTTTCATGTTAAGGAGTATTATGCGCACTGCCTGAGTGGCGTGGTGATTTATGTTTATTTCTTCTGGGATATCCTATGATCGTCGAAGAATGCCCCTTGTTTAAATTAAGAGATGATGTGCCGCTACAACTGAGTGAATTTGTGTGATACCAATGACAAGATGGGCACCCAGTGTCAGTTAGCCGTGTTTTGTTTAAGTTGTGGCACACACAGTGTGTGTATACTCCCAGTCCTAGTACTTCTGGCTTCTCTCTCTTGCTTTCCACCATCCATCCTCTGAAGGAGTCACTCTGCTAGTGATGGTAGGAGTGAGCAAGAGAACGCCGCTAAACGCAGTCTACCCAAGTGTCAGAAAAGCTTCCCTGCATTGTGTGGTGGTATGAAACAGACTGTATATAACTGTTTGACAACGTGCTGACCCATTTAAAAACAATTCCTTCCTTGGTCGTTGTTCGTCATTCCAGCTGGATTGATCCGTCGCTGGCCTGTTAATGATGTTTCAAACTTCAGGTAGTTAGCGTGTGCAGCTCATGCGTAAAGACGACTTTGTTTCCACTGTGGCGGAAGGCTTAGAGAAAGTCATCAACAATGAACTAACACGCATCAATTTACTTGTGCTTTAAGCAACTAAGAAGTCATCAACATGCGTAAGCACTTCAAACGCTCTCCCCCATTCAAAATTTGAGACAATCTATGGTCCATGAAGGATATATATATTTGACGAAGGGTAGGGATGGCACATAATTCAAAACTAGTGCATTGTCGTTGTGTATGGTGTGTGTCAACAATTGTCTGAATTCCTCAAAGTAGTCTTTGACGTCTTAACATTTCTTTAATATGCAGGCGCAGACATCCCAAAATGGTGATCTATATCGTCTGAAGCAGCAGTTAGAAAAGTAAGTGATACAATTTCATTTAGCGCACTTTGGCTGTTTTCTCAAATAGCAGAATTGAAGTTCTTTATGAAAATAATTCATTGCAGTTTCAAACAAAGAAGAATTGGCCTCTATTTATTGATGTCGCGTAATGAATATCAACCAAGTTCAATGGCACAACTGGAACCGAAGCACCGATTAGTGCCACGAGCAGACGACCAGAATGACATGGCCGTACAAAAAAAAAACTGTTTCAGAAGTGTAGCTCTTGCGCACTTGTTAGCGTATGGGCATAGTGCATGATGAATGTTTCAGTGATCCGCATACTGCCGCACAAAGAACTCGGTGGATGCTTCGTATAACGATGTTCGCCCTGTCTATAAGTCTCGGAGGAATGAGTTCTCCTTTTTCTCGTCTTGATTCAAGTTTCACCGGGAAACTTAAGTGAATCTCACTGCTTTCTGATATTTACTAGAAACATCGTTTTCAACACCTTAAGCTGCAACGCGTTTTTTCCATTTGAGACTTAAATTATCTCATTCGACAGGACCACCAAAATCTACTGAATGTCAAATATGACTTTCTTTAGGATTCCTAAATCTATCTTCAGCGATTCTGAGATGCATGCGTCAACAGAAAAAGTGACTCTCAAGGCAACAAAAAACCATCTTATTTTCCTGATATTTCGAAGTATACGAAACACATATTAAAGGCACGTGGAAACCTGCTGATAATATTGGCGAACATGACTTTCACATCTAACTGAATCGTATGTGAAAAATAAATTGAACAGTCGCAGCTGCCGCAGTTCTGATTAGTACGCCACTGCTCACATGAATTATATTACTGGCAATATATACATATATACATACATATATATATATATATATATATATATATATATATATATATATATATATATATTTGGAACGGTATGAATTAAGTGTTAGCCCCGCCGCGGTGGTCTAGTGGCTAAGATACTCGGCTGCTGACCCGCAGGTCGCGGGTTCGATTCCCGGCTGCGGCGGCTGCATTTCCGATGGATGCGGAAATGTTGTAGGCCCGTGTGCTCAGATTTGGGCGCACGTTAAAGAACCCCAGGTGGTCAAAATTTCCGGAGCCCTCCACTACGGCGTCTCTCATAATCATATGGTGGTTTTGGGACGTTAAACCCCACAAATAATGAATTAAGTGTTATACATACTTTTAGACCACGTGCTCTCTGAATGAATTGGTCTCCTCAACTTGGGCTCCATATTTTTAAATCTCTCTTGCAAATGTGCCAACAATGCAAATCTAAGTAAGGCGCTGCACTAAAGAAAGGATCAAACGCCTTGAAGACTCAGCGTTGACTAAATGTTGACCCAAAGAAAACGTTTCGTTTTGGTCTTGCTTGTTAGAACAGCGACAGACCACATTTCTGCATATTATCAACGTGCTACAGAAGTATTGCCAACTTCATGTTTGTATAAACCACGAGCTTTCCCCCTGCTACGGCTTCGTTGATTTTTGTCATCAGAAAGTTTTGATACACAGCCTGAAAACCCTCCTTTTTGTATAAATATGTCGGAATCACGCAGAATCTGTGCCATTGCCTGCTTCAAGAAGCCACGAGATTCTGGGTTTGAATGAAGTCACACGCTCAATCTAGAGCCTTGGTGGCTGTTGAAGGAGCTTCTATCAACTGTTTTAATGCCCATGCTTTCAAATGCCACGGTCTTAGATGTATTTTGCCGCTGACTTCGAAGCTTCCTTGTTATTTTATGAATAGCAACTTGTGAGGGGACACAAACTCATGGCGTCATGATTATTGGTTATTGGCTGAACTTGCGGCATTTTTGCAACACGTGCGCTACATTGTAAACATTCCAACGTTCCTTGTGAGAACCATATTATTTTCCGTGATTCACATGTCATTTTTGGCACAAAATATTGCAAATATTGAAGCCATTTTTTGCGTTCGTAATGAGCAGCCTGCTGGGAATCCGAACCCGCAATGAAAATGATTTGCCGAGCTGGAGTGCTTTTTTCACTTCCTTTCCATTTCCTTATTCCTTACTCTCCACCTTTTCTACCCTCACATTAACACCTCGTCGATTGATTGATTGATGGTTTGTTGGGCTTTACGTCCCAAAACCACGATTTCATTATGAGAGACGCCATATTGGAGGGCTCCGAACATATCGACTACCTGGGGTTCTTTAACATGCATCCAGATCGGAGCACATGGGCAACAACATTTCCGCCTCCATCGGAAATGCAGTCGCCACAAGCAATTCGATGCCGCGACCTGCGGGCCAGCAGCCAAGCACCTTAGACACAAGACCACCGCGGCTGGGCTGCATTTCTTTCTGGCACTCTGGTTTCCTTCTCAAACCCTCGTATCGCCGTACCTACCCTTCGCGTTTCCTGATCCTCATTAAACTACACTATGGAAGAATGTGAAAAGATGTACATTTAACCTCCTTTTGCTCGGCCCTCTTACTGCGGACGCTAAGGTCTAACTCCGGCCATGGCGGCCACAGTTACGACAGAGGGAAAATTCTCGAGGCCCATGTATTAGATGTAGTGGCATGTTAATAAAACCATAGGTGGTCAAAATTATCAGAGCCCTCCTCTACGTTATCTAACATCATCATATTAGGATTTTCAGGAAGAAGTGAAATGCCAAATATCATCGTTATCACCCTGCTCTCTTCTTCATCCTCCAAGCTCTTCTCACACTCCACTTTATTTCACACCTTTTCCTATAGCAAGAGGTATGACTTGTCCGGTCCCGTCATGCTTCTGACAATGCTCTGCAAGGGCACTGCGCTGCACTTCCATCTTCCTGACGGCCACAAGATTGACATTGACGGCACTTCTGTCATAGAAACGAAAAAGAATCTAGAAAGGAGGCTTTTGCTGGAGTCATGGTTCATACAGCTCTCTGGTGAACGTGAACCGGTCTCTGAAAACAATGCCTTCGATCTACGTGCACAGCCTCCGAAACATGAATGAAAGAGAAAGACGGAGCCTAGGACAAGGCTCATCGACGCTACCCTAAGCATTACAGGTAGCCCTCAAGAAGGTACAAAGCCGGTCTTGTGACGTCGGGTTTTGTTATAGATTGGGGCTGGAGGTAATTGTACTTCCCTATCTTCCAACAAGCCACACAGACCTCTGCCAAAAAGTTCACATTCTTGTGATGATGTGCATGACTGCGCATGTTTTTCCCTCCTGCATGTTTCGCCTCCGTAGGACGTGACAGCAGATGACAGATGGCTTCAGAGGACAGGACAAATGGTAGGTCGGGCAGACGCATAATGTGTGACACACATAAACGTGACTGAAATGACCACACACACCACGGAGACTCAAGAAGGACAGATAACTATTATGTCACCAACCATGCACCTCATTCGTACTTTGAAGAAGTCCAAAGTTTGTAGAACTTTTGGGGTGTGGCCTGCCGTGCTTCGAGTGTCTCATATCGCATGGTGACGAAGTCGGTCGCGTAATCTCCGTTATTACAATCCTAAAAAGGGTAACAACGCTCGGAATCCACGCACGATACGATACGGAGGCTTCACATATTACAAAATACCGATGTAAACAGTTATTATATCAGATAATTATCTTTAAAGTTTGAAACCGCTCCCGAATGATCCAACTGATACCCGCGACGTGCCATTGGGAGAACCGGCGCCTCAACAAGCTCAGGATTCTTTCAGACAAAGGTGGTACACTTGCGGCCCGCGGCCTGCATGCGCTCTGCGGCGTTCACATGACTTTTCATCCCCCATCTCTTCATTGCTGACTGTGTCGGTATGTTATTCAGGCACTCAAAATATAAAGCATTAATTTACTGCTGTACCACGTGTGATCACAATGTGCTAAACCATAATCGTGAAACAAAAACTGAATTTTAGAATCTGTCCATCGAGTTTCGGTCTTTTCGGAGATTGGTCTCGACATGTTGTTGGAATCACAGAAACACATCTTCTTTGAAATTGATCCGTATATGAGTTTCGGAAAAGCCTTTCTTTCAAATGACAACGTTTGTCAACAATTTGTACAGAGAAACAATCTCTCCTTCCCCCTTTCTTCTCTGTGTACTGCCCTGAAACTATCCGTGCGGATCTGAACTGCATGGCTGCGGCCCGCTGTCAAACGTGACATTCAGATCCTGGGGCTGCTACACACTTTTACATCAGTGCATCTGCAAAACATCACCGTGTATACACAGAAATATATCATTGCGTACCGTGGAGCGACATTAGCGCAGGATTCCAAACTATACTAGAGCCTACACAAGAATGAGAGGGTGGGTATTCACATGGCACACAAACCCACAGCAACAACCACCAACATCAATATTTGTCTGACAATAAACACGTTTTGCTTTTTCGTCGTGCATGCACTCGAATCATACTTCATGCTTGTGCGTCTGAATTTTTCTTCTCAATTTTGGCATAAATACGCAATTTATTGTCCATAGAGCACACGTAGTTTGTAATATTATAACTGCTGTGCTCCCCATTCTCTGTGATAACGTATACGTTCTTTGAATGTCAATTGTGACAAAATTAGCTTTGGCATAGAGCGCTTACCTTACCTGGACCAGGTTTCATCATCAGCAGGGTTGGATGAAGGTGCTGCGGAAAAGACGGCAGCGTGACAATTACCACTGAAGAATTCTCACATGCCCATGGTTTTAACAAAGTGTTTTCGTAACTAGAGCTATTTTTACAAAACCAGTAGTAATTTAGAAGTAATTTTTATTGTACAAAGTTCACACTGCATCCGTAGAGCTAAATGACTACACTAGATTCATCGGCTGATAAAACCAATGAGGACAACAACTGGTATATCTTTTTGCCTACTTCTAATATATTTATATTGTTACAAAAATATTGCGCAGTTTCAATCAACATGTAGTTCTATTAAGCACGAAGAAGTGATTCGCTTACTGTTCAGGGACGCGGGCGTTTGTAGGTAAAAGTGCTGTTGAAATGGATATTTTGCATTCGGTGCGGTGCCCATGGCGGTAAAGGCAATGTATTTTTGTTATGCAGTCGTGGCTTCCCCCTGCTTTTTTGACTCTCTCCTCTTCATTCTCTTTCACCTTCGTTTGTTCACTGTTCGTAATATAACTAGACTATACACTATCACCACCCTTCTCAGTTTCCTTGCCATCACCCACACATCACTCCTTTACTTCCTAATTGCATATCAGTTGCGGTTCTATGCAAGGTGAAGGCTCATTTTCTTCTCCTACCATCTTCATCACCCTCATTTTTATTTCACACATATCGCTATTTTATCATGCACATAACAATGCTGTAGTTTTCTCATTTATGAAGACTCTACTTGGCTTCTTTTTCTTCACCTTACTCTAAACTTCTCTTGCTCACGCCCTTGCCTACTGAAAAAACGTCCGCCATTTTAATAGTGGATTCCAACATCCACCATTTTGGTGGATTAGGGCGGTGGAAATGGTGGCACATGGTGTATGGTGGCGTATGGTGAACCGTATGGTCGATGGCGCGCTCCAGCCGGCAACGCTGGAGCGCCAAGCAGCGTCAGAAACACCGTGACGAGCGGCCGCTAAAGAAATAATAAAAATAATTGTATATAAATGAATGTAGCAAGCACGCGTAAAAAATGTGCGCCAGCGTGAAATCGAACCTGGAACCCTTGAATTTCGAACATGTTACACTAACCACTGCTTTTTTCTTTCTTTATTGCCTGTGTACATACAAGATTCGCAAACAAATATACATCAAACAAAGCAGAAACATGAAACAAGGAAAGGAGGTAAAAAGCGTAATACTTAACAGACTTTTTGAAATTCCTTCACCTGTTGAAGCCTTTCTACTTGATGAAGCCATTCGGGCACCTCTTGTTGAACCTTTTGTGATTCCACGAACGAACAGACAGATTGAAAGAAGTATCGCCTACTCGGGCGTGCATTAACATCAGCATGGCACGCCGCCATTCTAGATTGCCATATACCGTGCAGGCCCAGTAACATAAATAGGTCGAAAGGTATTCCTTCTTCATTTGATACCGGTAGAAATCTGATGCCATAGGCATCGAGAGGCAGATCCTTTTTCAAAGTCCTTTGGAGAACATCCCAGAAAAAGACTGCATCCCAGCAGTCCAGGAAACCATGTTCGATTGTTTCTGGCTTTTTGTAGAGAAGGCAATCAACGCCCCAAGGAACGAATAAGCCTTTTTCTTGCATCCATGTTTTCACGGGCAAGGTCCTAGTGTGCAATTTAAAGAAAAAGGATTTCGTTCCAGGTGATACCTCCACTTTTTCACACGGCTCACGACATTTTGGTCTGGGCCTACATGGTTTATTGTTCTATATAGGGGAACAGGAAGAGCTGTTTCTACTAAATTTTTTGTATAACATTTTACGCGAAACCGTAGTGAGGTATTCCAATGAAAAACGCGATTATAGAAAGAGGCATGAATCAACAACTTCATTTAGGAAACCTCTAATGCTTGCTTTCATGTGACTAGATGCTACCACACTAACCACTGCGCCAAGCCAACAGATGGTGATACGGGTGTTAAAAAAGTAGTCAACTCACGAAGTGACTGTTTAACTTCAGTTCTATTTGTCGTTTACTTGGGAGGGTAGGAATCTGCACCTGCTACTAAGATTTGCACATTTGATAAACACGAACAACGGCTGCCTGTAACAATTGCTACTGCGATAATGGCATCGACAATATGTTTTTGTAACAATTTATAACCGCAAGGAAAAAAAGAACTCAGTGGACTGAGGAGCAGGTCGAGTTTATCGGTGGTTACTGCCAAGTGTATTGTCACTTTCTCGCTTCTTCCATAGGGCGATATCAGTTCAGGCTTTATGACGCTTCTATGTTCATTCGATAGATAAGCCCACACAATTGATTTTGATGTTTTTCGCGCAACGCACACCGCAGTCGTGCCAGCGCAGCGCTGTAGCTCTGTCGCTAGGAACAGCTACATAACGGCTTGTCCGAAATGAATGCAGTGCACCAGAATTATTGTGCTATCATATTGGTTCAGTAGGCATACAAATGAACGAGTGTATATTCTCGCATAAGAGCCAGCAAAACGCTGGTGAGTGCGGCCGGCGGCTGTCGGTGAGGCGAGGTGGATGGTGGATGTGCTGCAAGTGCGGCGCATCGATGTTTGTCGCTTCTCGCGCGGACACCGTACACAATAAAAAAGGCTTCTTGTAGGGTAAATGATGCCGCAGCTGTGCTGTATTGCCATTTTTACTCGTCAAAATTGTGTATTCTGAAACCCAGAAGCGCCGATACCACTTGTTCGGGCTCGGTCGGTATGACTACTCTTTGGTTGAAATTGTGGCGGTAGAACAGAAGGGTGAAAGTCAAATTTGCTGGGGCTCATATCGACGCATGTCGAAAGTGAAAGTTTATGCATATTCGCACGCACTTTGTTAACTTAAAGGTACGGCTCAAACATCTCCAACATTAGAGAGTGCAAGAATTACCAGAGTTGCGTTTCTAGCGTGGTGACATCAAGTGACTGCTGTGTTCTGATCTAACATTGAAAGGGGCAATCGCAAACTAGGGCCCATTTATTTGTCGACAACTGTTCGCCGATGTAAAACATTTATTGTCATGTTCACAGTGACAACTCTAGTTTCTAAAAATCATAAAGAAACACATCGCGAATGTCAAACTGATGTAAGTACGTGCGCGAAATGTACACATATTCCCGTCCGCATATTCAACGCTCCACAAAAATTGAAGCATTGTTGACACCACAGGAATAAAAAAAGTACTATAAAGCATAATGAGCAGCGTTGGTTTCTTTTCACTGTAAACATATATCTCTGCGCAATCAATAAAGAAACACTAAAAATAAGCGATTTCTCAAGTATACTTTCATGTGCTTTTCATCATGCCACCGTCATCCACCTTTCTCACCAAGCCTTCCACCAAACACGTTTCGCCTCGCCACCATGAGCCGGCATTTTCCACCGTCACCACCATTGGCTCGCCACCACCACCACCATCTGCCACCATTTTTTCCACCCTCGCCGCCATCAGTCATTGAGCCCACTACAGTTTCCACCATATCTACTAATATTTCCACCATATCCACTATTCTTTCCACCATATCCACCAATGATTTAAGCATCCACCAACCCAGGATTTGCAATAGGGAATTGCTACTATTCAGTGTACGTAAATAAACTATGCATGATTTTCTGTGCGCGACGCCAAGCGACTACACTACATGACGGCAGGTGGCACCATAAGAACGTCTTCAATGCTTTTTACTTATTACTGTTTCAAACCCATCCTCTTTTAGCGAAGGTGGTGAGTGCTGAACTCTTCTTTCGCCAGAGTGAGTCACGTCAGTTGTTTTGTTCGGATGAGATTAAACTTCACGAATAAACCCTCGCGTACCAACGCTAAAGAACCTCGGGTGGACAGAACTTCTGGAGCCTTCCACTAACCATCCGTCATAGTCACATAGTGGTTTTCGGACTGTAAACACCAATATTTGTCAATAATATGTAATATCTATGAGCGCGATCAACAGATTGCGCTTCATTTTGTGTGTCTTCGAGTGCAGAAGCGGCGATAACCGCACGAAGCTTACATGCAGATATTTTTATAGGCCCAACGCCTAGTGCTAACATTGTGCACATGTTTTAAGAATTCAGTGGCGACAAGGTGATATCAGGCGCCGGAAACTCAGCGCAAATTTTGGTTTCACAGAACATGCACGCTCATTGCGGGTGTCGTGCATCCTAATACGTGGTGGAATGAAGTGAGATTTATGTGAATGTAAGCATTTGTTGACTTTCACAACTTTTTACAAAAAAAATGTGATATCCCTGTAAAAAATTTCTCTTTTGTTCATACAACTTCTCTTATTCCTTATTTTGTTTGTTAAAGCAACAAGTTTTCCTTCGTAAAACTCTCTGTGGTTCATGATAAGAGAGCTCACATAAAAAAGGAGGAAGTTGGATCACATAATAACGGCAAAACGGAAACCGTAATTCAGCGCGAGATATTGATCGTGACCCACACCGGTAAACATTGTATATAACTGTGCACCGTTTATAGCCTAATTAATTGCGTAAGTTGGCAATGTTTCGAAATGATTTCCGAAAACACCAAACAATCCAAACTCTTCACCAAATCCCCAGCAATCAGTTTTTTTACGAAGCAGTGACTTGTTTTTCTTTATTCATTATATAGTTTGACGCACATGCTGATCACATCTGAGTATTGTGAAATTCGCTATTACTGAGCTTTTACACAAGAGGTCACGTTTGCCTATGCAGCGCTTATGCTTTCGCATTTCTTTCGTTTTGCTTTTTGTCTGTGTTGTAGTTTTGTGTGGTTTTCTTGTTTTTTTTTCAAGGCATTCACATGCAACTGGATAGAGGCAACAAATGTTACTACGTTAAGGGTATTACCTTTGTCTGGTCTCATGTGGTGCACCTGGTATGCACTGATTACAAATAATTCATCTGCAGTACGCTCTTTTAACACCTCTATCATGTTATATTGAATAGAAGGAAACACTTGCCCCAGTATACAGCCGCGAGAAGTAATGAGGGCGTCCAAGCTGAAAATAAATTGAACGACAATTAGAAATTGAAGGATGAGAGCGACTCACGTTCTTCCCTGTAAATTTCTTACAAGTGTTTAAGAAAGTACTACTATTGCGCACTTAGGACTAATATAAAAATGCGACATAACAAGGTGGATGATCAGTGTGCTTTTATGCCTACGTGTAAACCACGGGAAATACAATTAACATCATTGCAAAAATTTTATCTGCCTGGTTTGAGTAACATAGCATATCTTTACAAAAACTTTCATAAGCTCTCGGTTCATTTCTTGAACTATTTCCTTTTAATGCTTCAAATAACTTCGGAAGTTCATACGATTGTTAGGCTAAAGGCGTCAAAATTGAAGCTGTCATGGTTGTTTCAAAGGCTCCCAATAAGCAAGTTATCTTATGGATCCCTCTGTAATAAAATAATGAGCGGGTGATAGAAAAGCAACAATCTTTTGGCAAAACAGACCCACAAGTTTCATCACTGCCGCAACGATGTGGTACGTAAGGCTCCTGTTAATGGTGTCACCTTGCATGTGAGGCAAACAGACCACTACGTCGTCCAGAAACTAATAGCGTATAGAAGGTCGCCACCCTAGGGGTGTCAGACTGACTCATCTTCATATTGCCTAAAGTGTAAATTAGAAATTTGAATTTTCCAGCATTGTTGTCTAATTACATCATTGTTCATCAATCATTGCCTACCCATCAACCTCATTGTCCGCGACCGAAACCTGGAGAGAGTTGCAGATGAAATACATAATAAAATTTTCCTAGCCCTAGTGACAAAACAAACCAGACCGTTCACTTATCAAGCAGGTGTCCACCCAATCAGCCAGGTATCTGTTTGGAAATACACTGAAAAGAACTTCTGTTTGAAAATTCACTGAAACAACTCTAATGGTTTACTAGTGCGACCTTTAATATCGCAGTAATATTGCGTGGAATAAGCATACATTCACTTCGTAGTTAAAAGCTGGCCACTGATAACAAAAGGCACAGACGTTACTCTACACATTTCCTTATGCCCGTGTAGTGGGTGCCTGAAAAGGTCGAAAACATTTCACGAGCATAAATGCTCATGGTTTGAATGATGCTTCCCATTACGAAGATAACCGCTGTAAGCAAAAACTTTACCGAGACAAGCCGCTTTTAAATTTATTGATTACATTGTAGTAATCCTCCATTCAGATTTCTTCAAAAACATTATAAAATAAAGGTGCGCACTGAGTGTTTGAAGTACGCACTTCGAAGGGAATATCGCTATTGCGTTGTCGCCTTCTTTTACCATTCTGCCTACATACCTCTCGAAAAAAAAATGCTGAACATCAGAGCACGTTGTTACAAAACTGCTCGCCATCGACATCCTGCATTTCATTGCCTTGGAATATACAATAGTCCACTTTCATTCATGGTATATGAAGTGCCGAGGAGAGTCTAAAGTGGCTACCGTATTGGCAAGCATGCATGGTAGATTCTACCAAGGGGAACTACTCGATGCATGCTGCTTGGCTGCTAAATCCACTGTCAGTGGTTATTAAACGGGCTCTGCAAAACTTTTTGAGCATGGTCCGGACACGCTGCCGATCAGTAGTAGAGGCTTCTGACAACGCGCGAGTCGAATATTGTTGCACTACACGTGGCCTGAAATTTACAATAAATTATCAAAATCAGCTGAAAATTGCTTTTTTTTCACTTTGAAAGTCGCGTTATATACCCAAAAATCACACGTCCACAACCCATCTATCAGCCATTTTCTGATTTGAACATAGCGCGCACGATCGTTGCAGGGATTGCCACGAGAGGCCGCTACTTGTTCATGCTTGCACGCGGGATCACACTGAGAAAGCCAGCATGCGAAGGAAAAAAAAGAAAAAAAGTGCTCAAGGTCGCGAAGTGCGTGTGACCTTCCTCTGTGTCCCAGCCATCCCTCCATACTTAGCTTCCAGTGCTTTCGTCGGGACAAGAGAAGGGAGAATGCCATTGCCGCATGCGACAAACTTCTGTACCCCACTTGCACTGGACGGATTCTTAACATTTTTGCGGCGTTCAATTTGTTAGGCAATGAGCTCTTCCAGTAATTTCTTTCCATGGTTACTTGAAAAAGTGTTTCAGGCCCCTTTAAAAGGCGGTAGGTTTCGACTTGGTACAACATCATAAAGGGTGTTTGATGATGAAGTAATAGTGTTTTTTGGCGCAAAGGTCAAAGCTGGCCAAAAAGCGCCATGTAAACTTTTGTTGGTATGTCGATGAATAATGGGTAACAATGTGTTAATGATATCGTGGCTGTAAAAAGGCCTAAAAGAGATATATACAACTAACGAAAGTTTGATTCGCTTACTGATTCGGGTGGGCAATGAGCTACATTTCGAAGTGGTAGGAGGTTAAAAAGAATTAAAGTAGTTGACAAAAGATTAAAGAATTGCAAAGGTGTTTCGTGAAAGTAACAGTATTGGCTCAACAGGTTCCTTGCTTGACCTCAAGGGCTTGGAGACATGCGCCAGTTACCCCTACCGCAGCAGCAGCCTCTCCTGAGAGGCTGAGCTACGGAACTGTTGGGGCGATAACACGCAATGTTTCAGCTTCATTTAAAACCAAAAACCGAGCCTATGCTGAATAAGAGGTCTGAACCAAGGAATCGCACTGGGTGTAGTGGTATATTCTGTTTATACGCCCGGGGAAGTACTTTGTTCCTAATGTGTCAAGTCTCCGGCATTCAAATAATGTGTGAAGGACTGTTAGTGTCTCGCCACACTCACCAGAGATAGGAGCATCATTGCTAAGGTGAAGGTGAGTGTGCATATCATATGTATGGCCTATTCTTAATCGGCAGAGCGTGAGCTCAGTGTGTCGCACTTTACTACAAGGAGGCCATTTTCCTATCTGTGGTTTGATTAGGTGAAATTAGTTCGAAGCCCTAGTATCCCACAATTGTTGCCAGCAGTCGCTCACCTTTCTACGCACAAATGTTTCAAGATCTAAGAAAATAAGACCTATACAAAGGTTTCTAGATTTCGTTCCTACTGTAGTAGCCATTCTGTCAGCAAGCACATTTGCCTTCAGTACACCTATGGCCAGGAACCCATTATATTATAACATGTTGTTCTGCTAGATACGCGTTGCACAGAGCTGAAAAATGTTCGACAGGAATCTGGTTTTGGTATGTTTTTAGTGATTTCATAGCTTTGACAACACCAAGTGAGTCTGTATTGATAACCGCCTTTGGAGCTTCATACTATGAATATACCTATCAGCAGAAAGGAGTGCATATGCCTCCGCTGTAAAAGTACTCGACTGTGGGTGCAACCTCTCCCAATCCGAGAACGACGGACACACAGCAGGATAGGACACGCTGGCGTTGGATTTTGATGCGTCTGTGAAAACTTCAGAGCATGAATAGTTAGACATTAGTTCTCGGTAGTGCATTTGTATATGTATTTCTGGTGCGTGCTTACTTACCTTCACAAAAGACGTGTCACACTCTAATACCTACCACTGCCATGGTGGCAAAAGCCTCGCAGGGGGCAGTAAAACATACTGAAGGGGGACATTCAGTTCTTCACTTAGGTTCCTCACTCGTTATGAGAACCGCTGTCGCACTGCAGGTTGGTGTGCATACAGCGTGACTGAGCTCACATCATTTAGAGTGGTGTAAGTGGGATGCTGATGCTGTTGATCGTATAGTATTTTAAGAAAGTACATAAAGCCTAAATATGACCTTTGCAATTGAAGGGACCATTCGTCACAGTCCACATAAGGGCTCTCTACTGGACTCGTCCTGAATGTTCCGATAGCCAGCCGGATACCGAGATTATGTACTGCATCGAGCATTTCAAAGCACTTGGAGCGGCAGAATGGTAAGTCACAGAGCCATAGTCTAAGCGTGTGCTATGAGGCTTTTGTAAAGTTTTATAAGGCATTCTCTATTACTGCCCCATGCCATGTGTGACAGTATTTTAAGAATATTCATGGGTTTAAAACACTTGCTTTTCAGGTATTTAACGTGGGATATAAAAGTCAGCTTTCAGTCTAAGATCACACCTAAAAATTTTTGTTCTTCGTTCAAGGGAATGTAGTGCCCTTGTATATGAACATCAGGGGTACGAATTAGGCCTCCCTTTGTTGGGAAAAGAACGCAGGAGCTTTTCTGAGGGTTTAATTTGAACACATTCTCACTGCCCCAACTTGACAGCTTACTGAGACCAAACTGTATCTGCCGCTCACATAATGCAATATTACAGGATCTAAACCCTATCGAAGCATCATCAACTTAGACTGAAAAAAAACAGGTTTCTTGGAATGAATGACCGTAGAGAGGTTATTTTTGCTAAGAAAAGGGTACAGCTTAGTACTCTGCCCTGCGAAACACCAGTCTCTTGGATAAATGGCTTAGACAGAGCGTTGCCTATTCTGACGCGGACGGTGCGATCACTTAGGTACCTTTCTATTACGCTTAACATGTTGTCTCGAATACATAATTTTGAGAGGTCTCGCAAGATTCGGAATCGCCAAGTAATGTCAGATGCATTCTTCAAATCATGAAACACTGAGAGAAAATTGCTTGTGGATGAATGCATCCCGAATGTAGGCCTCAATACGCACGAGATGGTCGGCTGTGGAGCGGCCCTGTCTGAAACCGCACTGATGCGTATCAAGAAGTCCATTAGTTTCGAGAAAGCACAAAAGACGGCAGTATATCATCTTTTCGATTAGCTAAAATAGACAGCTTGTCAAGGCTATGGGCCGCTAATTTGCTGCACAAGATGGTTCTTTGCCCTGTTTCAGGACGGGCAATACGATAGCTTCTTTCCATGCTAAAGGAGCACACCCCGCGGACGAGATCGTGTTGTAGAGACTGAAAAGCACCACTTGCACATAAGGATGTAGATTTTTTACCATTGTGTATATGATTTTATTGGCTTCCGGAGAAGAGTTGTGACAATAGTTCAAGAAAGCCATAAACTCAGCCACGCCAAAGGGACGACTGTACTGTTCATTTCAATCAGATTTACGGTTAAGTGATTTCTTTTCTGCTATTTCCTTGTATTTACGAAAACTTGCTGAGTAGTTTGAAGAGCTAGACACGCGCTCGAAATATTCAGCAAGTGCATATGCCTGGTCTTGAAGGCTGTTGCCCTGGTTGTCAACGGCAGGGAGGGCGTTGAACTGCTTATCTGATAGTATTCTTAACCTATTCCAAACTTTCACTTCTTGTGTGTATGAGTTGATACCCGAGGGATAGTTCACCAAGCTATCTCTTTTAGCACTACGACGAGTGCCCCTGTCTTCCGAATGTACTTGTTTAAAGTATTCAAGATTTTCTGCCGTCGGATGCTGCCGTAGGAAACGCCATACCCTATTTTTTTTCGTGCACTTCTGCAGGGTTCATTCCACCCTAGAACACACTTTCTTCTTTTGGCCCCATTTGTCAAGGGAATACACTCAAACGCAGCATCAACTATAAAAGCAGTAAAATGTGCATTAGCATTGTTTAGGTCAAATTCATTAAAATCATTCCTAGATATACAACTTATACGAGAGAACTTTTCTCTATCTGCGCATGCTAACTTCCACTGAGGGTTATGTGGTAGAAAACGGTTCTCCGTGGTCTTGAGGCAGATAGGGAAGTGGGCCGTAGGGGTTTTGAACCACCTTCCAATCTAGGCAGGGTAAAAGAGTGGCAGAGCAGATTGTTAGGTCTATCGTAGAATAAGTGTTGTGTGTGGTGCTGTAATATGTTGGTTGTTTTTTGTTGAAAAGGCATGTCCCAGAGTTCAAGAGATACCGCATCATCAAGCGGCGTCGTTTATCACACCGAGAGTCTCCCTAGAGTCAGTTGTTTGCTTTTAAATCCCCAGGTAAAATAAATGGCTCTTGGAGCTGGTTAACTAGGTCTTCAAAATTAGCCCTGCTAAGCACTTGATCTGCGCGGATATATAGAGAGCAGATAGTTATTGTTCTATTAGGCAAGATGACACGAATTACCACTGCCTCCAAAGAAGTTTGAAGTTGTAACTGCTTGCTTGCAAAGGACCTTACTACAATGATAGCTACACTACTGACAAGGCAAGGCGGTCAGTACGGTCCTTACGAAAAATGACATATTGATTTAAGAATCTTGTGTATTTTTGCTGTAGACGTGTTTCCTGTATACAAAATACTTTAGGATTAAATGTGCCAATTCATTCTCGCACGTCACCTAGGTTATGTAAAGGCATCTAAAATTCTACTGTAGGATCTCTGCAGCCATTATTACCCAGGAGTGGAAACGACTGCGTATATCAGGATTTGTTTCATGGCAGACCTTCTTTTGGAGGAGCTGTTATACGTTGTTTGTTTGTAGCAGCACGCTCAAGGGAGTGATGCCGCTCCTTCGATATCACTGGTGTCGAGGTGACTGTTGATGTATCCATCGCCTCGCTGGAGACGCTGGATGAATTCATACTGTGCGCAGGCTGTTGTTTCGGCCTCGACTCGCGAGAAGAGGCCTTGGAGGGCACCTAGCAGCTAGGCTGTTGATTTTTAGTTGAGGGCAGAGCAGCAGCAGGTGCTGCATTCACCTAGGGGGCAGGTGGCTTAGCCGCTACATCCATGCTCGAGGTTTGAGCGGAAGCCACTGGCCGTTGTGACACTGCCTCCTCGCGTGTCCCATCGGCATATGTAGTGTGCTGTACTATTGAAAAGCACTTTCGTGCTTTCTTGAACGATACATTTTCCGTGAACTTGACAGTTATAATGCCTTTCTCCTTTTTCTATGCATGGCATGATCGGGAGTAAGAAGGATGTTCACCACCACAGTTCGCATCGTGGGGTGTGTTACAATCATCAGAGGAGCGTGCATGCTCACCGCATTTTGCACACGTTGGCCGTTCCCTGCAACTCAAAGATCCGTGACCATACCTCCGGCACCAGGAACATCGTCTGGGATTAGGTATGTACTCTCTGACATGAACTTTCGTATACCCTGTTTCAATACGTTCTGGGAGCCTACTCGAGCCGAATGTAAGGATAAGGTGCTTGGTTGGTATTTCTTTGCTATCCTTGCGTATCATAATTCTTTTACCATCAATCACATTTTGCTCTTTCCATCCGTCCAATTATTCTGCCTCAGTCAGTGTAATCAGGTCATTGTCTGTCACTACACCACGAACTGTATTCTATGATTTGTGTGCTGTCACAGTTAAGGAGACATCTCCAAATTCCTAAAGCCTGGAAAGTTTCTCATGTAGGGATTTACAAATATCTCAAAAAAGAAGATATCCACTTGAAATTTTACTTATCTTATATTCTGGTCCTAGTTTTTCTCGGGGGCATTTGGCATCAAGAAAAGCTCAGACACCTCTCGCTGACTTGTTGGTTTGCTTGCTGTGGATTACATGAGACCGGGTGAAATTGTCTTTGTATGATTCAAAAGAGCTTGATGTCACTTTGGTGCGCACTCTTTTGAGAGAGTGATCGGAAAGCGGGGGGAAAGGAGTAGCCATGAAATGTTTTATGATTGAGCATATGGTAGCCACCCATCATACAGCCCATCAGGGGAACGTTACAATGCTTGGGTAACACATGTAGACGCCAGCCATATACCTGCTATAATCCGATATAATATATCCAAGGCTGGATATAAAACACAAGGTTAACCCAGGCCGCCTACAAAAACTAGGAAGCAACTGAAAGAATTAGAAGACAGGAGAGTAAGGAAAGAAGATAGGTAAGGAAAAGGTAGGAGAGGGGATAGGAAAAGGTGACCGCCGATTTCCCCTGGATGGGTCAGCCCAGCGGTGCGGTCTACGTGAAACCGGGACCAAAGGCGTTTGTTGCCTCTGCCGGGGGGCCTTAAAGGTCCAAGCACTCAGCGTCAGCTCAAACCCCAGGATCGCCTTCTCTCCAGACAGGGCTCAGCCACGCACAGCAAGGCGTGGGAGGGAGTCGAAAACCTACAGACCAAACGCCTGCTCGCGCGGACGCCCCTGTGGGGGATAAAGGGTGCTTAGCAGCAGATAGAACAGGAGGATATAAAAGAGACGAGACAGAAGGCTCAAATCAGCGCTCATCTCCTGTGTTCTATCTCCTTCTTTCGGATGCGCTGCGAGGCACTTTTTATCATGATTTTTTATAGTTGACATAACTTCGAATGCTAGAGAAAAGTCACGGCTTTGCTGCAAAGGCGAAGCAATGAACGCAATAGCAAGAAATTGGAAGGTCACGCGCCAAATGGTAAGCAGATCGAAACTTGCCCCGTGTTTCTCATGCACAAAGAACGCACGAATCGTGCTCACAAGTACAAAAATAACGCGAATTAGCGTCTCAGTTGTCTTTTTGCTGTGTCTGAAAAGCATGCTCTTTTCGCAAACGGAGGCTGTGCAACAATTGCAGGGACCTTTGTGCGCCGAATAACTACAACAGAATTGTTCAGACAAGCTCAAAGGGTAGCCAAGACGTTCGATTTTCCCCACTTCAAGATAAGGGCGCGCGATCGAGCGTACACCCCCTTATTCTCTACGCGGGCCAAAGTACGCGTTATAGACGAGAGCCGCCACACGCTCACTGCGCCATCTTGTTGATAATGCTGAAAACTCAAAAGTCTCCCCGCCCCCCGAGATGCCCGCCAACGGCGGCAAGTGGTAGATATGAATAGCTTACCATTTCAGCGTTGAATGAGGCATCTCTCGGTGGCTCAAAGCCTCGCAATCGTGATGCGAAGGTCCTACAATCGATTCCGCGCGTAGGGCTCTGTTTTTTTGGAATTTTTTTTCTTTTTCTGCGTTTTCATTTATATAGATATGTATGCATACACGGTGCATGACATCGACGCTGACGTCGATGCCGACGCCGATGCCAAAATCTAGCCAAGAGTGTCAATATAATTGCTACTGTAATAAAACCGAATAACTCATCCTACGTGTAAGTCTTCGTTCGGCTAAAAAATTCACTTTCGAGATTTGGCAGCCACCATTCAAAATTGTCTTCATCTTTCAGAAAATAAATGCTATTCAGAAGAGCGGGCTTTGAAAACGAATAGCTAGTATTTTTTGACACCTTGACCGCAAGTGCGTAAATGCCACAAGACACTTCTGCACTTTTTTTGCAAGATACAAATTGAACGTTTGTCTGCACATGTGTAATCTAAGTTACATTTACACAGGTCCAACCAGAATGCGACGCTGAAGTGCATTTGGCTTTTTTATTATTATGAAGCCCACATAAAAGAATATCTTCTTTCGTCGACAATTGTGTATAAACGTCAGAATTGTGATTTTGTTGCATGCTGATTATTTTAGTTTGGCTTCTGTAGACCTGTATTAGCGAACTATTTATAAAGTCACGATTCTCGGCAGACAGCACGTCTTAACTAACAAGTACCATAGTAAAAAGGCAAAAGAAGCGGACATAAGAAACACACTTCAACATATTGTGAGATAAAATTCCAGCTCCAACGTAACCTTTCAATACGTTTGCAATATTCATAGCCATAACAGTTTTCGGCACTTTTCACGGTCAAATTCCGCAACATAGTCTCAAAATCTGACGAGTCCATAACACAATTTTATCAAGCATCGTTACGCTCTCAAACAATGTGGCGCGGCCTGTGAGAAGCGATGGCAAGAGCATTTTGTGGCTAAAGCCTGATTACATTTATTAATTACATATAAGCAGGCAAGGTATTATGGAATATCTTTCTATAACAGCAGTGATCACGCAGATTGTACTAGGATATAAAACGAAAAACTTGCCCAATACGGATCGTTCTTCTTTGGACTTTGGGCGCGTTCAGGCTGAAAGTATATGAAACGAAAAGGGGTAAAAGAACAGAGGCCAACAAATAATCGTAATAAGTACGTATTTTGCTATGGCATGTGTGAAAAAGTAAGCATAATAAAAAAGTGTAAGCTGACGAAAGAAACATAACGCTGCACTGTGTTTCATCTGTTTGCTTTGTACACAGTTCTTTTTTTGTCAAAAACAAAATAATGGCTCAAGCAAGTAGTTAGCTGTCTTTAAAATGACCAAACTTTTTGACGTTTGCCTAATTGTGTGCGTATCTTGCGAGCTTGACTGATTGGCGCTGACGTATATGCCGAGGGTCTTCCCATGTTTAGTTGCTAAGTGTTTTCCACTCTCACTGCTGATAACACAAATGACACACAGCCAAAATAACGACATAAAATCAGGATACCTTCTTATATTTTTTACGTTCTGCTCACGGGTTTCGGAAGTGCACAACACGACTTTTCGAGGAGCACGTTAATTAGCTGTGGGTTATTGAAGTTGAATACATCATCTATGATGCAGTACTAAACGCTTTCCAGGAAGCATCCTGACAAGGCCCACCGGGGCAGCTACCACGTGGAGTGAGTTAAGCATATCTCACCCGCCATACCGCACGTTCTCTGGAACGCCCAAAGTTCATGATTACACTCACAGCATTTCTCCTTCCGCTCTCTTATGACCTTGTCTCTACATATTAAGGTGAACAGCCAGCACACGTCCTACAGTTTGCTTGTTCTCACGTGGTGACTCCAGGAGCTCTCAATTTATAATTTTTTGTCGCGTATACTATAGCACCTCTTAGCGGTTTCTTCCCAACGTTCCTTCTATTAGATTCATCAAATAAATATTTTGGTTTCCGTGAATAGCCTTAACAAAATTGGCAGATCCCACGTACAGTGGGAATCGATTATATGTGAAGCACGAATGAGAAATGTTGATATGTCACCCTAAAAGCAGCACAACGTTACGATGTGGAGGTAAATGATGCCGTACAAGGATTTCGTGTCATGATGATCATGTTTGGGTGCCTCGTTTACCTTCGTCATATATTCACGTCACGTGATACCACATTTAGTATATGTGGAGCTAGCGAAACGACCGCGAGCACGCTATAAGCGTGGTATGTTGTCATGTTCTTCCCTGACACGCGTGTCAAGATTATCATGTTTGCACCAGTTATCGATTTCGTTATTCATTGACGTCACGTAATACCCAATTTGTTATATGTGGAGCTAGCAAAACGGCCGCGGGCGCATCATGAAGGGCTCAATATACTTCAATGCAGCGTTGACGCACGCGCACGCTGGCCACATGTGCCGCAACGTTACCAGAAAGGGAGCACTCCTTAGTCTCACGCTGAGCGCTACCATGGAGCGTCCGTCGGCGCGGCCCGATGGCAACCGGCGCGAAATACGACATGCTGCATTTCGTGCCGATGCATTACCCAGACAACACTGCGTCTCCCTCTTTTTGTGACGGAGGGATGCCGGATTCGCTCAAACGCGCATGCGTCAAAGCAACGTAGCGCGGCGCCTGCCTGCGAATATATGGCAGCGCCGGCGCCTGGCGAGGCAACGCCGGCGTGACGCGATAGAATGAACGCTGTGAGCACGCGCACCGGGTCATGTCGAAATGTATCCGCCTTGACTGTGGCATGTGGTCATGTTCTCAGATGAGATGCATCTCATGATTATCATCTTTGGACCAGTAACATACCAGTGTCATCCATTTAGCGAAACAGCCGCAAGCGCATCATCAGTGTGCAGTCATGTTTTTACATGACAAGCATGTCATGATTATTATGTATGGTTGTGTCATTTACACATGTCATTCGTTCGCGCCGCGTAATACCGAGTTTGATACATGTGAAGCTGGCTGAACAGCCGCGAGCGCATCATGAGCGTAGCATTTAGTCATGTTGTTACATGACACGCATATAAAGACTATCATGTTTGCACTACACTATCATGTTTGTACCAGTCACATACCTTTGTAAACCATTCACGTATTGTAAACCAAATTTGGTATATGTGAAGGTAGCGGAACCGCCACGAGCGCATCATGAGCATGACATGTAGTCGTGTTGGCACATGACACGCAAGTCATGATTTTCATGTTAGGGTCTGTAGTGTAATGTGAACGAAACCATGTAACATGTATTGTGAACGAAACCACCGCAAGAGCTGCAGGACAACGAACTGTAAATCATGACCCTCATGGCATAGATATCACGATTTTCATGTCTTTACTAGTCAAATATGTTCTTAATACAATCATCTTATACTATATAAATTTTGGTATCGATACTTCTGTCGAAACAGCTAGGAGAGCATCGTAGCGGCTATATAGATGAATAGATGAATGGACGGATGAATGGATGAATGGATGGATGGATGGATGGATGGATGGATTGATGGATGGATGGATGGATGGATGGATGGATGGATGGACGAACGAATGGACGGATGGATGGATGGATGGATGGATGGATGGATGGATGGATGGACGGATGGACGGTCGGACGGATGGATGGATGGACGGTCGGACGGATGGACGGATGGATGGATAGATGAATGGGTGGATGGATGGATGGATGGATGGATAGATGAATGGATGGATGGATGGATGGTCGGATGGATGGATGGATGGTCGGACGGATGGACGGATGGATGGATGGATGGGTGGATGGTCGGACGGATGGACGGTTGGATAGATGGATGGGTGGATGGGTGGATGGATGTATAGATGGATGGATGAATGGATGGATGGATACGCTCAAAGTAGCCGAAGTTCGCTAAGAAATGCTTCGCATTTAAAAAACCTGCTTTGTGGATGCTAGAATCAATGGTGAGTAAGGTGAAAATATAAGTGAGGTGGAAAGAATAGTGGGTGTGGTTGAAGCTGAAGTGGTTTGAATGGCTGACGATGGTGAGGGAAGAAAAATGATGACAGATGGCTGTTGGTGTTGACGAGCATTGTTTGGTGGTTTTCATATGGCGGTGACAAGCCAAGGTTACAGTCGGAAAAGACTGTCGGGTGATGGTGACGCAGAGCATGTTTGGTAGATGGCGTGGTGGTAGCATGAAGGAGGATAGTGGTGTGATAGATGTGAACGTGTCAGTGTGTAAAATCATTGTTATATCTTATTCCTCCATCGACTGTGCAGAAAAATGTTGCGATTGGCACGGAATGAGCTTTTGGTACGCCACTGTGTTTATGTGCCGTTTTGAAACATAAAATTACAAGGAAAAAGTATGAAGACGATGTTGTCGTGCATTGCCACAGAAACGTATTTGAAACAGTATGTAATTTTATTCAAGAATCTAAGCGCAATCTGATATAACATCTTTGATATATGCTTGACGAATACTAGCGATATAATTGGTAAGTTGAATAAATGTACGCATACATTTCATACTGATCGGCTGAGGTAAACTCAACTGGCTCGTCAACCTCTTAATTTCAGTCTCTAGATATGATATCAGCTCTCAATTTTTCATTCGCTTAATCAATATATTATTATAATATTATGATTATTATTATTATTATTAATATTATTATTATTATTATTACCGTATATTCCTGAAAGCTGTTTTGATAATTCTTCTTCTTTCTTCGTACAATTTAGTAATAAATCATTGGATAGTGTTCACATATAGGCAACTAAAAGTTTTCTTGGCCAATCTCCCAGATTCAGTATGTGCCGATGTCCAGAGGCAACATGAGTAGACGTCGAAAGTTACTGTGGTATACAGTTAAATTAACTGCCTAATTAGCTAGCCCAGGCTTTGCCTAATGAACGTCTACTTTCAGTATTGCCAGAAATATAGTGCATAACATCAATAAGACATACAAAGTAAGCAATTTGTACAGGAATGGAGAAAAGTATTGCGAAATAGACAGACAGTGAGCACCTGAGATTTTGCAAGGAATCCTCAGTGGAGTCCATCTAGAAGGTTTGAACTTATATTGATCAAATCTCGATGCCATATTTTCTATTGAAACTTTTATATTCACAGACCTACTCTGGCAATATCTCCCTTGTGCAAATCCTAGCAAAAAAACAGACTATTGAGCATTTTTCTTTATATGTCGGAACAATTTATCAACTAACAAAAGACTTCTCGTTGTTCCATTTTCGAAGTTAGTTGTAAGTTGATCTGCGAAAGGTTTGCTAAGCTTTGGTGCCTTCACTTTCGGACACTGCCACAAAAACGTATTTGATGCCGTATTCCGGAATAAATCTTGCTTTATTATGCTAAAACTGTTATTGTGATAATAATGATAATATAAATAAATGAATTAAATTTCGATCAGAAGTAGAGAACTCTATTGTCTGGTAAGTTGAAATTTTCTGTTTTGCGATATGGTAGCCCTCATTTATCTTATGTATATTGATTTGAATTTATTATTTACTTTGTTTACTCTTGAAAGATAAGTTGAAAGTTTTTTTTTTCTACATTCAAGTAATTGAAGGATAATAATTTTGTAGTTACCACATTTAGTAATCTACAAGGTTTCTCAGCCAGCAGCCAGAGTGGAATTGTGCCACAGTTGACTGGCAACAAACAAACAACCAATTGATCATGTGTCCCCTAATAATCTTCATTTAATAAGGGCTGGTTTGGCAATATTGCCCCTTTGTTGTGTCCGCGAAGATATAGAAAACACTGAACGTTGTGTTTTTACATGTTGCAGATACTCACATATTAACAGATCACTTGTTACTCAGCTTTAAAACATGGGGCAAAAGTTAACTACACACCAGAAGTTATACTGTGCTTTCGTGCCTAGGTTTTAAGACATTTCCAAAAAGTACTTTTTGATGTAATCAGCCGTTACATTTAGGCATCTGAACCTACTTATGGTTGCCTTGAACACACGCACTCACACACACACACACACACACACACACACATATATATATATATATATATATATATATATATATATATATATATATATATATATATATATATATATATATATATATCATTGGAATGCATGAAATGTGTTTGACATTGCTATTATCAGGCAATTCAGCAGTCTAGCCTGCTAGCCCGATTGCGGGGCACAAATAAAAATTCTTGATATGTTACGCACTATTCAAACTATCTACCTAATTTAAAATTACGAATAATTGGCCAATACACCACCATGGATATGTGCCATGCTTCGTACGGCACCCCAAGGGTGTTAGCCACAGAAGAAGGTGAACGAAAACAAGGATCGGTTTGGTTGTAAGTCCAGTATTCTAACAGCATAGGATAAGTGTTATTTGTGATAACGTGACAATATGTTTATGATCCAAGTAATTCAACGCGGATCATTACCCTTTCTATCCCCGCGGCCGCCCTTTTGTCCTGTCATCACGCTAGCACGGTAATTTTTCATGTGCCGTCAATAAGCGCCTCAATGCTTTACTGAACACAGAATCTGTAAATAAGTACATATTGTAGACTTACTTCTGTATTATGACTATTTACGTGGGCTACCTCTGTTTGTCTGCAGCGCTCACCCGGGGGGCACTGACTACGTTAGCCGTTTCTATGGGTGCGTTTACGTCTAGTACCGGCAGCTGTATTGACTGCCGCTGTAGTGGGTGTGCTTATTAGCGACCGCTCTGGCAATGGCACTCCTACTTATGAAGATAAAAAAAATGACACTATCTGGGTATCAAGCACCACACTATTGCTGAAGAAAATGCGGGTCCCAGCTGCAGAGCTTGTACACTCTTCAAAAAAAGGTGGTAGTACTTACTAAGTTTGATTTAATAAGTACTCGTCACATATGTTTCTAACCGGTTAGTAAAAGAAGTTGGTAACGCGGAGGTTAGTAACACTTATTACCTCCACCGTTACTGAATTAGGTATGGCAACTAAAGTAGTTAGTAACGGTTGCTAGCACAAAAAAAAAGTTCTAGACACAATAACATTGCCTCACGAATCACCCGCTTTCATAACGGTCGTATTTGCGAGCTGAATATTTTCGAAATAACACTGAGTAATTACGCACGTAATATCATAAAGGAGAGCAACATACCCACACAGGTCTTTTTTTCTATTTTAAGACAAACACAAGTCCACGCGAAAACTACAGTTTCTGAGCGGTTTTAGGAGTATTTATAGCCTTAACTTTGGGGAATGCAGCTGGTGCTGGTGGGCGGCTATGCTGTACGTTGTATAATTTAAATTAGGTGGGTAAACTTGTAAAACGTACAGCTTATTAGGATGAGCGAGGTAACATAGTCTGTGACTTTTATTCAAGCATAATAAGAAAAACAATCAGTTATGTCTATTTTGCATAATACCACCTCAACACGGCCTAGTACGCAAGACATAAAATTGAATAGGAAGTTTACATAATTGCCTCTAAGAACTTGAATGCATACCTGTGCTGCTAAATAGGCTGTTAGACGCTCGCAGTAATAACCTCTAAGGTTTGTTTAAGAAAGTAAATAAATACGTGCATCACGAAAAGTTACCAACAGTGCGCGAAACGTAGTAACCGTTGTAAGCTGCAAGCGTCGGTAAGCATGGGAAGTAAAATGGTCGTAAAAGGTTAGTAATGCCCCAGGAAGATTAGTAACAGCTGCTGTTACTAACACTTCGCACATGGTTACAAGATTTTTACAAACTTTTTATAGGAGTGTAGCATTCGTATTTATGGCGAACGAATGAATAAATAAAGCAAAAGGTTCACGCAAAGCTGCACGATCGAATCAGGCAAGCATTGTTAGCAAGGTCCCCGATAATGTCTTGGCCATCGTTGTTTTAGCAGATTCACGCTTAAAAACGTACACCAGCCCCCCTTCCTTCTCCTTCCCAGTGGTCGACTTTCTCCAAAACTGAGCTCTTATACACACAGAATATTTGTTGCATTGTGGTAAAACACTTGCCTGACTTGGACTAGCAACAGCCGCTCCAGGACTTGAGACGGGCTGAGGCTGTAAAGAAGATAACGTCATGATCAAGCAAAATACGGAAAGGTAAACAACAACACTGTATATATTTCCTTACAATATCCGTAGAACAGCTATGAACAATATTATTGATGATTATAAAATTTATACGTTCAAAACCTGCCCTTATAGAAGAAAAAATAATGAAAAATTATAGTGATGATCATTCTGTACGTTAGTTCCTTGTGCTTTGGCCGTGCAAGGAATAGTCCGTCACTACAGTAGGTACCTGGGCGTAAAATTCACTGTACATTACCCAGAGTGTTACTATTGTCCGCCCTGTGTCGGCCCTGTGTCCACCCTGTGACGGACTACCTTGGCAGTTCGTAGAAGTGCATTTACCACTACCATCAAAAGCATCATTGGCTGCAGTGGTAGTGAATGCGCCGAGTTAAAAAAAATGTATAGGAGATGCCAAGCCCGTCAGATGCAACTCTTTCGTAGGAAATGAATGGTTCTCGGTAGATACAGGCAGCTGCTAGAACTTGCGAGTCGTGTGTCCTGTCAATTTCGAAGTGAGTCTGGCGACGTGCTGAGAGCTCTCATGTTTTTTATGGCAATGTCGATAATTTATTTCTCCAATCCACGCCTGTCTTGTTTACATCACAGGTGGTAACTGTCTATGCGGAAACTTTAGCGCTGTTTCGTGAAATCATGGTGGAGATGCAGGGTTGGTCAGCCTGGCAATAATTGATCGATTGATATGTGGGGTTTAACGTCCCAAAACCACCATATGATTATGAGAGACGCCGTAGTGGAGGGCTCCGGAAATTTTGACCACCTGGGGTTCTTTAACTTGCACCCAAATCTGAGCACACGGGCCTACAACATTTCCGCCTCCATCGGAAATGCAGCCGCCGCAGCCGGGATTCGAACCCGCGACCTGCGGGTCAGCAGCCGAGTACCTTAGCCACTAGACCACCACGGCGGGGCAGCCTGGCAATAAGAAGAGAAGAATAGAAACAACTGTCTATGTAGTCGGAGGTGCCCAGTTGGTATATTTCGGCAGCTGTGACAGACTCCGTAATCTTTCGCGTCAACGAAATCTTGCTAAATGGCACTGTAAATCCTGTCACTTTAAGAGGACAGAAAAGTATAACCCCCACCTCTTGCTTTCAGCACTTCGAAAATTAATCTTCCTAGTCATCGAGTAACACATATTCGTAAGTGTTTTCATTCAAGAAACTCCGCTATCTTTGCAATTGCGCGGAAGTATTGTCTCTCTGCCCACGTTTTCTTTTACTCACACCCACCTCCACAGTGCGCTTCTTCGAGTCTAGGGGAATTCTTTCGTGTTTTCTGTTGTGCCACTTTCTGGCATTGCCTGTCTACGACACGAACAGCGGAACCGATTACAATTATTGGTATTGTACGCTGGCGCGAGGAAAGATAACGTGATAAGCCAATGTGGAATCTAAACAAACAAAAAGTTCTAACAAACAGTTCTAAACAAACAAAAATTCTGCACCACGTGTATAGATCTGCGGACAACAAACTCGCAGCCATCTCCAAATACACATTTTCAATGAAAAACAGTGAATGATGAAGCCAAGGAAGACATTACAGGCATTATTTGTACCGATTTAAGTGTAGTCTTGTAATTGCGTAAAATAAAGTCGACGAAAAGAGGATCAGCCGCCAGAACATACCGAAGCTGCTACCCTTGGATAACGCTCCAGCTACTTATACAAACAGAGCCACGTGGCAGTGTAATTACATAGAGGAAGAAAAAGAAAAGGAATGGAAAGATTCAAGTGATGAAAAAAAAACATTGAAGCTATTAAGAGAAAGAAACACACATGAATGAAAATACAGAACGCTACGAACATATATATATATATATATATATATATATATATATATATATATATATATATATATATGACAGCAATCATGGCAGAAAGAGAAGGCAAGAAAGATGCGAATAAAAAACAAACAGGAAAGGTGAGAGAGACCTGGAATTACTAATCTCATAGAGCAATAAAAAAAAGCAAGACAACGAGATTTAAAAAGGTCATCGCCATAATGAAGCACATTAGAGGACCTTTCTTAGAGGTGCGCGGAACGTTTCTTGGCGAGACCATTTCTTCAGGAGAGCTTGTCGACGAACTAATGAATGATGTGCACGTCGAAGGCAGCGTTGCTGGGCAATCCGTGGCCGGCACTCCACAGTATTGACCACGTCGATCGGCGCGTTAACACCCCACCTCCTTCTCAATATGCCATACTGGCCACTGGCGTGAGTCAAATGCCTAACGCTCATACGTGGCAGACGCGGACCTATCAGGCGTTCTTCAGCGCGGTTGGTAGCAGGCAGGTGAGGGGGCTTGGGAGGATATCGGTGCCCGTACGTAACACTAATCGTAGGAACTTGTGATGTGCCACCGTGCCTGTGAAGCGACAATTTTCGTCCTGCTGGCTTGCGTGACAGCTTTTTAAATGCGGAACATTAAAAAAACTGGCGTAGGTGACGCCATCTATCTCCCCCTCCCCCTCGCGCATGCTCGCGCGTCTTGTCTCGTGCCGCAGGCTCGCGTACTGATGCCGCATGTTCTCGCACCGCATCCTCTCGTATTCCTGCTCGCATGAATCAACTGGTAATTGGATGATATTCATCCGTTCTCCTGGTGACATTTGCTCTTCGCTGTACGCCACGTAGACGTTATGTCATAAATATCTTAGAATTAGTTACGCACACTTGCCCAACTTGGACCAGCCACAGCAGCTCCAGGACTTGAGGGGGAGCCAGGCTAAGAAGAATATAGAGTCACTGTCACCTAAAATAAATCACACTCACACAAATACTGACAGCCTAATATTCTTTATTTTAAAACATTTAGAGACCGACAGTACACTTTATAAATATTTTAGTGCTCAAGACGTAAATGTGTTAGATGAACGAAAAATGTTATCCTATACCATCAAGAATTGTGTTTTCAGTTTACTCTGTCAACAAAGCAGATAAAATAGACTTTGACCATGAAATTCTGTAGGCTGTAATTGAATAGTAGACTTGCCAGAACTTGACGAAGAGGTTGCATCAGGGGACTCGGATGGTGCCCAATCTGCAAGGATCATAACAAGACGTGCGAAAATAAAGAAGATATACGTACATGGTAAAAAAAAATCAAAGAGTGCATTCCTCTTTCCTCTCCCAAGACCCTGGGGCAGGAGGAAGTGCCGAGATAGGCGTATGGATGATGATGGCTTGATGAGTTACCTGATACTCCGGGACAAAGCGCTTCGCTCCACGTCTCCTTCTTATCTAACAACGGCACCGAGAGCTCACGCATTGAGCACAATTGGTCATCGCTCGGCCGCATCTATAACCCACAAGCCAAGGCAGCAGCGTGAAGGCTCCCCACGCAGCTGGAGCTCAGGCTCGTTTGCTGGCCCTATGGTGGCTGCCCGGAGGCAGAAGCGCAAATGGCTCGCTTGCAAGCATACCCGAAGCTGTTTGTTGTGCATATCAAATTTTCATAGTTGATCAAAACTTATTGAATGCATCCAACTGTAAAAAAATATTCGGTATGTAAGCTATATATCAATGTTGTCAAATAAATATGATGATAACAGATGTGTACGGAGAACTTGCTGGTTACCCGACCATATCCGAGCAAGCTCCTCTATCATTCACTTTGCGGGTTTGGCGCAGATTTTTTGGACCATCTCAATTAGAGCACAGCCGCAATAAAGGGCCCGTGGTACACGGTGAGACGCCGCGCATTATTGCTGAATGCATCAACCCACAGATAACGTGCTCATCCAGGAAATCTTAACGTGAAGTTGTTATTGTACTTCGGTCATAGAAAATGGAATGTCCGGCCCCGCCGCGGTTGTCTAGTGGCTAAGGTCCTCGGCTGCTAACCCGCAGGTCGTGGGTTCGAATCTCAGCTACGGCGGCTGCATTTCCGATGGAGGCGGAATTGTTCTAGGCCCGTGTGCTCAGATTTGTGTGCGCGTTAAAGAACCCCAGGTGGTCGAAATTACCGAAGTCCTCCACTACGGCGTCTCTCAAAATCATATGGTAGCTTTCGGACGTTAAACCCCACAAATCAATAAAATAGAATGTCCGCTCTGACGAAGTTGAACACCAACAAGTTCCAACAGATTAAAGAAAAATAGGAACCATACTTTGAGCCGGAATTGCTTTAGCCTGCATAAAAGTGATGTTTTTACTGCAGAAGAATGTTAGTTCTTCAATGTTTGCGAGATAAAACGCCAACCACATATCCTGTTTGGACGTGGCCAGTTGTTCCTGCAACGCCGATTACCAGCTCTTAAGGTAGAGTGTCAGGAGCAGGTTTTTCAGAAAGAAGACTGCCAATGTGGGGGTCATTGGCTGCCAGAAATTAAAGTCCTTATTGTATTTGGCCTTCGATTTCAAAAGTATACTTCCTCTACTTTTCAATCATGCACAATATGATTTTCCTCACAGCCAAGGACGGTCAGTTGGACACTGATATAGATGCCAGAATTTCACCAAAAAGAGCTCTTTAACGCTGTCGCGTTAAAAATCATAGGCAGCACCAACAGAACATGGTACGACAGTAACATTCGAATTTGCTCATTCGCTCTTCTTTGTATCGCATCGCAGTGCCCTTCATTAGCCAGCATGAATCAAGCACTTACCCCACTTGGACCGGGAACGGGACTAGCGGGGCTTACTGGGGGCGGAGACTGAAAGAAGTACAAAACGGCACATTTAGGGAGGTGTAAACCTGCACAAGTGATCACAAAAGTATGTTTTTTTACAGTAGTATTGAAAAGGTTGGAGTTGAATCGCCCAGTTCGGGCTCATGATACGGCGGCAAAGTTAAACCTTACCGTCCCAATGTGGAAGCCGCCTGCGTCAATCAAAGGTTTGATCTTCATAACCTGGTTATTGTTTACCACACCATACCAATACTGTATTAATGATGCATTTCTCGGGTAGGTTTAAACCAGACCAACCTTCATGTCTGATAGCGGTGCATCATTCACACATCTTATGCATAAATATAGATGTTGCCGGTCAACGCTTAGTCGCATTTTCACGTACTGTTACATTGCAAGTTGAATGTTGTTTTTCAGTTTTTCAAAGCGTATGGAGCCTGCGAGTAAGACATGGGTCACAAGCCAGACTTCTAAATTTTTGTGCTGCCGTGCTTCGATTGATTTTAAATTCTTACGCCTCTAAATTATTGGGTCTCTCTTGCGTCAGTACTGTTGTTTTTATTTCCCAATTTCCACGCATGCGCATTAGGGTGTAAATAACAGTTTGTCCACTGAAATCACTACCAGCTGATTAAGGCCCGTATTTTTTAACAATTGGCAAATGATGGTGTTTTCTTTTTGAAAAAACAGTGTCCTGTCGAGAATGTTTGGTAACGCTTGTAGTTACATACTGTTATTAGCACGGCAATGATGTGAATTGGCAAAATTACGTTAATAGTTTTCTGGCAAAAGCACATCCCAAATTCTCAATATTTGTAGAGTAGTCATGCGACAGAAATACTCCCGAAATATTTTTCATTTTCGTTATTCCTATCAGTGAAAAGATAATGACAGGCGGATATTTTTATTCTTTCACTGCATGCGACCTCCCTAATACCGGTTCCGACCACAGATATTCTGAAGGCAATCATACTTTCAAAGATTCAGTCTGTCGTCCTAAACTAACGTCAAACGATTCTTTCTATTTGCTACGCGAACGACACATTTTACAAAACATATAATTCTTACTAGAACAAAAACTAATTCTAGAACGGCACGGCTACGGAATTCTCACTCATTAAACGTGCCTTCGGTGAAGTCGCAGTCTTGGTTCGCCTGGTGTTTTCCGGCAGAAGCCCGTGTTCTGGCGGTAGATCATGCTGCCAGAAGCTGTTTTGACGATGAAGATTTTTTTTTGTTTTTTTTGCGTTGTCTTCTTCGTGACTTGAGCTGGGTTCACGGTTTGACGGGGGTGTTCGGTATTTAAACGAGAAGCACCTCCGCCATTTGTCACGCGAGTTGCGATGTTAACGAAGACAGCTGTCGGTATGTCCAACATCAAGCTGTTTCTTATGTAAACTTGTGGCCGGTTAACGGAAAGTCTGATTACAGCAATACACTATGGTACCCATAGCGGCGAACACAGCGTCGGTCGTTGATCAACTGACAAGCAGTGAAGTGCGTCACAGTATTTACACGTGTGGCATCAAATATTCCAGCTTTATTGCTAGCGGCCACGTGAGTTCCTGAACAATCTGTTATGTTCGCGTTCACGAGTAATCTCGTGAACGCGAACACTAAATAAAGCACTCACCCAACTTGCACCACCAGGTGATGTTGCGTGGGTTAAAGGCGGTGGAGACTGAAAAAAACACAACATAACACGATAATTTTGACTCAGATGCACACATACACATAATATATACTGGATGAGAATTTTAGAAGCAGTATTTGCAGTTGTAGTAAACATTGTTTATAATCAAATTTAACAAGCGATTCATGCCTAAAGCACATTATATCTAATTCCGTACTGCACGTTTTATAACGATCTATCTTTCAAGTATAAACCCTAGAAAATTCCTAATTGTCCCTGGACGCTTATGGTATGCAGATGACAGTGCCTTGAACGTTTAGGGGTCCTGTGCCTAGAATGATGCCTCTTGACGAGTGCCATACAAATTGGAAGTGAGCAGGGACAAGTCAGCCTACTGATCGGTATTCTTGGTGTGCAAATTTCAGAAACGGCTATTGCTTTTTATCAAGTTCAGGATGTGTTATCGCAAGCCCGATTGATTGATATGTAGAATTTACCGTCCCAAAACCACCATATGATTATGAGAGACGCCGTAGTGGAGGACATCGCCGATTTTGACCACCTGGGTTTCTTGAACGTGCACCCAAATCTGAGCAAACGTGCCTACAACATTTTCACCTCCATCGGAAATGCAGCCGCCACAGCCGGGATTCCATCTCGTGACATACGGGTCAGCAGCCGAGTACCTTAGCCACTAGGCCACCACGGCGGGGCAATGCAATACCGAGAAGCACTCATTTCCATCAGCATCTTGTCAGTTCATAAGATTTGGGGGGCTGAGCCAATATCTTTATTTCTCGTGCGCGGGGATGCTGGCTACCTTGGTAAAGCGGTGAGGACTAACCAGCCACCTTGTGAGTGGCTTGTTATTTAGTTGTATGTTAAATAAGACGAGGTTGTTAAGCCATTGCGGCGTCTACCAGTTATGACTTTCTGTTTTGTAACGAGGTTCTTGTAGTTTCTTCAAGAAACCAATGCCGGTACGCTGCTACTCGGCACAGTCCTTTTAGTTGAAACTCGCAATCCGCTCGCACGTTTGCAGCTCGCTTTTCTGGGATTTCGAGCGTCTACTTACAGAAAGCCATCGGCAGCACAAGCTTCCGCATCATGACCGTATCAGGTGACACAGCTGCCGACATAGTGGCTTCTATTATATTGGGTACGGGTTAGTAATGTGGTCGCGAAAAGCTAGCTCGTGGTTTGTTTGATGCCTTTGTATCTTCGTGATATCGGCTGAGTTCTCAGCGTCAAAGCTGCGTCGGGCACAAAAAATGACCCGCGAGATACCTCGTAGCAGTGTCCGCGATGATCTAACGTATGAAACATTAGGAATGAGTTTTTATTGACTGGTATTGCTCGAAGCGTGCCAAAAATTTTGAATTCAGCCACATAACACCAGCGGTACCATAGTGACCAGCACATTTGCCAGACACCAGTTAACAGAACACAAGTGTGTTTTTTGCGTACTTATTATTGATTACTCTAGCGTTATCGCTGGCACTAGCATGTGGTCTTCAAAAGTCCTAACTACTCGTTTTGCGTGCCATATCAATACCTTATTATAACGTCCTACAACAATTATGGTTCTAGCTAACATTCCCTGCACTGAGTGTTCGTACACGTTCGACAATTAGATTGGATCGATTTTACAGCCACGCATGATAGTATACGACACACAGGCTACCTTGTTACTGAACGCGCCCCCCACCTTTAACAACTTATATAAGCTTGTTCGCGTACTCATTTAACACAAAGTTATAGATTTATTTAGTGGCCCTGCAACATATTTCTACGTAGTCATTGAATAGATTCACTAAAGTGTGTATGGCCTCGCAAATTCATCGCCGCAAATATTTTATGAATTCTTCCAGTAGAAGCGGGAATACGAAGATTTATCGCATGCTGCAATTTCGTTCTCTCTTTTACTGTCCCTACGAAAGCGCTGGAAGCTAAACAAGAAGAAATGGTACGGGAGAAAAAAACACGACATGTGTGCTTCGTCATCTTGAACATTTCGTTTATTTGCCAATGCGCGGTTTTTCATTGCGATCGAGCGCGCAAGGGTGGACAAGTTGCAGCATACCACGGTGGCCCTGATAACGACTAAGTTCATTTGCACAAATCAGCCAATGACTGATACTAGACCTGGGACATATTGCCACGTTCCATTTCCCAAGTTTTTGTTATCGTCCCAAAACACCGCACGATTCTCAGCGCAAACCGCGCCTGCAGTTTTCGAGAAGGTTCCGGACTGTAGTAGATTATTTCGATAAGATCACGCCCACTGTGCGAACGGTACAGATTGTTCTGGAACCTACGCCACCGCCAGCGATAACGCTAGAACATTCGATGGCAAGAGTATAAATGCCGACGCGCTTCGCCGCTTGTCAGTTGTTGATCGAAGGCCGACGCTCCGTTCGCCGCTATCAGTCCGAGACTGCTGTCTGTGCAAGACTGCTGCTGTAATTGGACTTTCCGTTTACTGGGCACAGGTACGCCCAAATAAACAGTTAAATACCAAAACGAAGTCTCCTGTCTTCAGCCACGTCACGACACCGTGACAATATAGATTTTGAGCCCGTAGCTTCATCTGTCGACAGAAAAGAAAGCGATCTTTTTTGGGGCAAACCATCTTAAGCCAAGGGTTTTGTTTCTCTTATTTATGTACTAGTAGTAGTACGTATAACCACGTCTCGTTTAGTCCTTGGAATGTCATCTGCATGGCGGCACTTATATATGATGAATATAAGATGAAAAGATGTCAGAGGTGGTACTTCTAGTGTTCACTAGTATGCACAGATTGGTGGACAGATGCAGAAACCGACAGACGGACTGTTGGACGCAGACAGGCGGATGAACGAACGGACGCACAAACAGAAAAGCAGACAGACAGGCGTACGTACGGAATGACGCACGGATGAAAACACGGATGGATGAACAGATGGATGCATGAACGTATGGACAGAAGCATCCACGGATGAACACAAGGATGGACCGACGCACCGATGGTCGCACGCAGGAGCGCATAGACAAAAGCACGGATGGACAGAAGGATGCACAGACGGACGCATGGATGGTTGTACGGACGGACGCACGCACGAACGGATGAAAGCAAGAACGAACATATGGGCGGAAGCGCGGATGAACAGACCCACGGTCGAGCTGACGGACGCTTCGCCGCCCCTCATCAAGTACTCTGCTGATATGCCATAGTGTTTTGCTGATTTTTAGAATTTATTCAGTGTGCTGCGCTCTTATATTTAATTGACACACGTGTTGCTGGTGGCTTTGACTACCGATCTGCAGCGCTTTGTGACAACGCTGGAAAAGCTTTGCATGGCACCTTTAAGCGTCATAGTCTAATCAAACAGGCTGTTGCACTGAAAACCAGAAGTTGTGACAATACCACGCGAGAGCTATGTTCAGGTGAGCATTTTTATTCGCTTACTTTGGTGACTGTGGTACGGTGTTCCTTTAATAATCTTTTTAGGACTGGTTTACCTCCGTGCCTTTCCTTCCCTATTTCTTCTCTTCTTTTTTTTTGAGCCAGTAATAGTTCTCAAGTTCCGTTCAAGAAGCCTGTGCTCATGAATTAGCCCTGTAGCTTTTCACTTTGCGGCCTACAGCTGCATACTCTTGGCTTTCTATTTGTAAGCAATTTTTCTGCTTGGGTTTCATCTACGCCCCGCCGCGGTAGTCTAGTGGCTAAGGTACTCGGCTGCTGACCCGCAGGTCGCGGGTTTGAATCCCGGCTGCGGCGGCTGCATTTCCGATGGAGGCGGAAATGTTGTAGGCCCGTGTGCTCAGATTTGGGTGCACGTTAAAGAACCCCAGGTGGTCTAAATTTCCGGAGCCCTCGACTACGGCGTCTCTCATAATCATATAGTGGTTTTGGGACGTTAAACCCCACATATCAATCAATAATAACGTGTACGACAGTTTGAAGACACACAAAACTTCAGACACAGTTTACTTTGCCGCAACACGAAGCTGCTATCAGAAGTTGCATTATGTCATAGCATAATCAGCGGTGAATTTCCTACGATTGTTACAGCACAAGCTCAGAACAATGACATAAGGAGAACAATGACAAAAAGCACTCGTCCTTTCGTCGTCATTCTGAGCTCGTCCTAAAACACTCGTCATGACCTACCAACTAGCTCAAACCACCATGAAATTTTTGTTCTTTTCAATCAAGGACGTTTCTATAGAGGCCAATGCTTCATGATTTTACAGCGATTTGTAGCGCCATGTACATTGACATCTGTTGTATTGATCTTTAGGAAGGAAGTAATGCGAACCGGGCCAAACACAATATATTAGGCATCGTTGTTTGCAACACGCTGTGATGCGATGTTTTCAGTACGGCGTGCACAACACACGAGGAGAATATTACATAGGAGCGTCAGGGATGACTTTATCTGAATCAAGATATAATACTCGCCCAAATTGGGATAGGGCTGCCGATTCCAGGCATCAAGGGGGACCTAGTCTGAAAAATGTTTAGCGTCACAAATACGTCAACCTCGAACAAAAAATGGGCCCAACCGCTTAACAAGCAGAATAACACTTTTGCAAACACTACCTAAATATAAGCAGGAGCAACTGTCCAGCCCCCCAAAATTTGCAAGAGTTATACTGCCCAAAAAAATTCATGATTGGCTGGCCCCTATCTGACCGGGAATGGCTTGCTGATTATTTGAAATTAATACCAGCTGCTTTGCAATCAAATTTCTTAGTAAGCGGCCATTGTCCATAAAAGTGTCTTGCAGCCCGCAAAGTTACTTCGTGAATGCCAACCTCTTCGCTTCATGCGAGAAAGAACTCTGACTACACATACTTGCACTAGGACTAGCCCTGTTATAGTAGAAGTTAGCTTCGGAAGCCCAGCTTTCAAGCCACTGCTACTTGGTCTACAGCCTGCAGTATGTAATAATAAATTACTAGTTGACCACTTTGTTACTCACGGGTTGTGTCGTAGTAAATTGGGTCGACATGTTTTCAAACTATGGCCAATATCAGTTGAGCCAGGCTGTATATCAAGATAACTATAGAAATAGATGTAAAGTAAAAGGAAGTAAATTGCAAGATATGTTTAGTGAAAGAAAACATAAGGATGCAAATTGCGTGTGTAAGTTCGTGCATGAGCTTGATTTTGGAGCAGATAAATTTGGCGCATGAAAGCACCTGCAGAATTATCGGTCACTTAGGCATATCTGCATTTTTTTCTTACTGACAAGAGATGTTTTCTTATCAGAGTAAAAATGTGTAGAAATGTGCTTTTTTTCAATAAAGGAATCGGTATAACCCATGAAAATCAAACGTATCTTCACAGAAACAGGTTAATGATAAGTGTACTTGGATATGTAACGTTTAGACACCAGGATATAGCGAAATGCCTGTTCCAATACATTTTCATAGATGAGCATGAACTCAACCTGAATAAGGGCTATTATGGCGTTTTTAGACCTATAAAGGCCTGTTTTGGGCTATTGTGCTTGAATACCTGTTTGTGCAAAAAAAGTCTATTATCAAAATTGTTGTCACAATGAACGCTATTGAGCGTTCAATTTCGTTTTTCAGCACAGTTTGAGGCCTTTATTTATACAATTATGAACATTGGCCTTTCGGATGTCAATGAGATTCAACTTAATTTTGTGGTTCAAATGCCCTCCTGAAAACATTCGCTGGCAGGAGTCACATGGGACGGGGAGGCGTGACTGACATGGCACCAGCGGTTAGACGTGGAGGGGGAGGAGAGGTTGATAATACACGAAAGACGCTGTTTTTGCAATTCTTAATAAAACCCTGTCACAGCGTCTACAGCGATATCGGTAAAATAACGTCATTATAGAGAGATGAGTGTAAAAGAAGAAGAGAGTTGCTCCTATGTCCGAAGACGCATTGGGAAGCTTCTGCGAAAATACGAAATAGAAGTGCATGACAACTCACTTGTTTCAAGTGTTAAAATATAGGCACGAAACTCGCCCTCACAGTAATCAGGCATTTGTTTTGACAAAGAGATTACCAATCTATAGGACCCTGAAAATCGTCTGTAAGTACGTCGTGAATTGCCTGGGGAAAGCATGTCTCCCAGCTTTACACCGTTCTTCACTGGCCTTCTGTTGCTCTCTTCACAGAAGACTAGGGTGGTTATAAGTCCATAGCAGTTTTCTTCCACTGTGTTTCTGTATGCTTCGTGACTGCCCTGATTTTGTAATACCTGCATAATGGCTGATATCTCAACCAAATGAAATGTTTTTGTAATCTCTGAAGCCTATATATGGGGGTTCAATTTATCCAGTGCATTTTTCTATCACCTAATAGCTTCGGGAATGGAAAGGAAAGTGTCAAGTGTAACCTTAAGAGAGAAGAAGAGAGCATAGTGGTTCAGGCAACGATCTGGTGAAAAGGACATAATAGCTGTAATAAAACAGAAATTGACATGACAGAGAAAAGAAGTAAGGAGATAGACGGGGATTTCAGGCAGGGCTTAGCCTCAGTGGGCTACCCTGCACTGGGTAAGAGGAGAGGAGGAAGGCAAGTTATAGAGGAGGAGAAAAAAGTCACTGAATGGGCCAACACGGAACAGTTACACGTTTCACATGACAGACAATGAAAGAGACCAGTGTCTTTGAGGAAACTCAACAGCGCTTTTCTTTTCTTTCAGAACCTCGATGGACAGCGCCAAGGTCCCAATACCTTCTCAACAGTGGAATCACTTCCGCCCAGTCGATTTAGAACATTGCAGAAGTGAAACCTCTCGTTAGTCTATGTCAGGGTCTAACACAAAATATGTTTAATAGCCTCATCGAAAGTGTAGTCGTTCCACTCCATGCTGTCGTTCCACTCCATGCTGTCGTTCATCCCATTTTTAAATTAGTAGGCATTGGTGAAGGCTACATGGAGAAGTGATGTAGCGCGAAAGCCGGATAACCAGTTGTCATTAAGCGTAACTGACTCGATGGCAAGAAGAGAGGAAGTTCTGAGAGGGGGAGGACGAAAATTGGGTGGCCAGATTAAAACAAGAAGCTTAAGAGAGAACGTGGCATTGGCAAATACATAGAAGAGTTAGCGGGAACAGTAGGGCAGAGGCCTTTGCACTGCTGCGGACATACTCTGGATGATGATGGTGATGTTAAAATAATTTATTTTTTGTTCTTTGAGGGGCAAAGCTCATAAAGCCGTGAGTGTCTACATGGTTGTCTCTTTCCGTATGTGACTGCCTAGCTCTATGACTTACTGAGCTTGTGTGGATGGACGGACGCACAGATGGATGCAAAGACAGACGTATAGGCAGACAGACAGACGGTTGGATGGACACAAAGATGGACGAACAGACAGACGGACACACAGACGTATAAATGAATGAGCAGACGGACGAACGGAAGACAGACAAACACGCAGACATTCGAGCGCATTGTGAACACAGACAGACAGGCAGACGAAGGACAGGCGGTGGGCACAGTTTAGCAATAACGGGGACGGTTTATCGATAGAACCCTCCAAAGCTCCACCCCATCCATCATCATACACTCCGTGTATATATGATGCTATTTGTTTTTTCTGCTATATTCAATACATAATTGGTGATCCCATCATGATATACTACAGGTTTTTAGTAGATTTTTCAGGGGCGAAGCGCCGAAAGCCGTTGGTCTGCACAGGCGTGTCTCTCTTGGTACGTCACCGCCTAGTTCTATGACTCACCCAGCAGGTGCCGACAGACGGAAGGACGTACGCACAGACTGATAGACGTACATATGGACGGATGGACAGACAGACGCGCAGACAGTCACACAAACAGATTTTCAAGTTTCAGATGTGAAGCTCCTGAAGGCATGGGTGTGTACATGCTTGTCTCTCTTGGTACGGGACCGCCTACTCCTATGATTCACTCAGCAGTTGTGGACGGACTGACGATGAAATGAACGGACGGTAATACAGACAGACGGATGGACAGACGGACAGAGAGACAGACCAACGGAGTGAGAGACGGACGAACGGATGGACCTACAGAGAGATGGAGGGACAGACAGACGGCCAGACAGACACACAGGCAGTCAGGCAGGTGAACGAACGCTAGAGAGAGACTCAGATATACATAAGACGGAGGGGCAGATTGACAGACAGACTTACGCACAGACACAACGACGAAAAGAGTGACAGACTTACGGACGGAGTGAAAGACAGACTGACAGCCAGATGGATGAAAGGACGAAGGATTCACAATTTACCTATAAAACCCTCCGAAGCTTCGCCCCTCTGATAATCATTCGCTGCGGGGATATGTGGTGATTTTTCATTCGTCGGGTAGGATTGCAAATAAACCTAATTATCCAGAATTTTTACACGATAGTGTTAGAGAGCTCGTGTCGCTGAAAACCCGCCGCCGGCGTCAGCCCCGCTGGTTGTGAACGTGAAATCGTCTGTGCAACTGTGACAGAAAAATCAATTTACCGAGATAGCCACTGGAGGCCACTAGTTGCCCAAGCGTGCGCACGCGATCACACTGAAAAAGCCGCGCGTTCAAAAAAAAGTACTCAAGGTCGTGAGGTGCGGTTGTTTCTTCGCCCAGCCACCTCTCCCTGCTTAGCTTCCAGCGCTTTCATTGGGACGAGAGAGGAGATAATGCAATTGCAGCTTGCGACAAACCCAAGTAACTCTCCTCGCACTGGACGGATTCTTAAAATTTTTGCAGCATTGAATTCGTGAGGCAATAAGCTCTTCTAGTAAATTTATTTTATGGTTACTTAAAAAGTGTTTCAGGGTCCTTTTAACGCAACTTTTTTGACAGGTGTTACGACAAAAACGAGTTCATTAGGCAATAATAGCGCGCGCTGGTCCAATCTACTGTGTGCATGTTTGTGTGCGTGCGTGTGTATGTAACAAAGCATATAAATAAGTATGCACTTAGCACTTTAAGGGTGCACTAGGGGCCGGATTTCGCTATCGGGCTCAACTCTTAAAGGCGAAGCTCCAGGGTCCCCCAATTTTTTTATGTATACAGGTTACGTGCGACTGTCGATCATTGCCATGTGAATATGTGTTTCATTTTGTATCAGATGGACACTGTGTAAGCTACTCGAACATCGAAAGTAGCATAATTTTCCCCAGGATAAAATAATTATAGGGTACTGAATTGGGCAAGTTGCAAAATACTCATGAGATCTAGCACAAAGAGAACATGATGCAGTTAAGTAAGGGATATCCGGCGTGTCTGTGTCGACCATTTCCCATCCGCATGGTGCTTTAATTTTTTCGCGATCATAAGTAAAACACTTACCCTAATTGGACTGATCGGGAAAGGTGCGTGAGTTAACGGCGGAGGAGACTGAAAAAAATATAGTGAACCAATTTGGAGTATCCCACACACCTGCGCATTATCTCTATTGTATGTTATTTTAGCAAAAGTATTTACACAGTCGAAGTAAGCATTGTCTGCGTGCCATATTTCACAAAATGCCCATTAGTGCACCTTGAGATAGGGGACACTCTTAAGGACTCAATTTGCCTTGATAGACACAATATCAATGAAAACTAACAGGCAACACGGCAACGGTAAGAACAGGGGACGTTATTATAAGAAAATTCAGTTTAAACATGAACACAGACAAATAAAAGAAACGTTACTTGGCAGTGGCGAGGTAACCAAACTGAAACAACCAAACTTACAGATTGTCACTGTTCGAAAACTTGACGTCACGTAACCACCTATAATTTATTCTTCATAGTGCAGGCATATCACCACTGAACATTTATTTAGGATCGGTTCAACGATATTAGTGTACTGTAGGTTGCATTTTCAAGAGTATGATGCGCCTTTCTGAGGTAGAGTCTATTATATTTTGGCATTTTTACACAGGCAGTGCGCTATTTGTTATATTGTGTACCACAAACACTAGTACGTCATTAAAGCAAGGGTTTTGACAAACTAGAATGGTGGTAAGTGGTGTAAATATCTATTCATTCGTCACTCTCGATGGTGTCCTCTATCTCTTCAGGTGTTGCTGCGCCCTACAACGCACAAGTGTTCTGTAGTGACGATTTCAGCGCTCTTAACACACAAGTAGAAGTAACCGATGTAGAAACGAACCTACACGGCTACGTTCACTTGCATCTGGGGTCAAGAATCTTTAATGGTGGATGGCCAAGCTTGCATGAGCACCTCGAGTTGGGGATTGAGGGGTGGGGGGGAAGGTGGTACACTTTGCAGGTAAGTTATCCTGTGAAAGCGTTGTAAAGGAACGTGATTTTTGCTGGCGTAGAATGATGTTCCTGCTGTTGTTACATGTCGGACGGTCACATGGAATCAGTAATAAAACGATATTAAAAAGGCATGAAAATATGTGACAGACAGAACACTACATACCAAAAACTTTCAACACTCTCACAAGGCTCTATCGCTAGGAAATTGAACTCATTCAAAACGCGGTATCGCCATTAGCCACCGTGCTCTATTTACACAAATTTCTGCGCTGAAAGTGAGCAGTGACGGTGGCACTCGAGATGTACACATTTTTATTGATTTGAATGAATGCCTGGGAGAGCCTGAGCAGTTCGCCCAATTACCTTGTAGAGCCTACAATACTATTTATTATAGGAGACTGTCCGTGATGTGAGTTGTTGATCTATCGTGCCGTAGTTTTTCGTTCATGCTGTCTACGGCTGCGTATTCATAGCATTCCTGTGTGAAGTTTCTTGTCTGGTCTCTCATCTGCGTTTTTCTGATTAGACGAAGAGTTTGCTCTCGTTATTATGGCACTTTCGTTAAGCGTCATTTGCACAAAGAAATCGTGCCTTTTTAAAGGTACTTCCTCTGTGTGGTTTCGTCTTTTGTTATCAGCTTGAATATTGCTACGTGCCAGTGAATAGAGATGAAGAAGACAAAGCAGATAGAATGGCACGAGCTAATGTTTGTGGCTGGCGCTGCTCACTTAACCGGCTGTAAATATATTTGTGACTCTTCCTCCAAGTCAGTCTCCTTCTCGTAAAATATTTAGTGAAGTTGTGCAATCCCCGTGCTCACCACGGAACTCCGAAGCGGACGCTCCCACACGGCTTTCAACATGACCACTCAAGACTTGGCTGCATCCTCTCCGGTCCCCCGCCCTTCTGCCCAGCCTGTCAACCAAACGCCCGCACAAACTTTCGTGTCGCTCTCCGCCCTCAAAGACCCCGGCGTGTTCTGACAGGGTTCTGACGTCGACCAGTGGCTACGCCTCTATGAGCGCGTCAGCACCTTTTACAGGTGGAATCCTACAGCTAAACTCACAAACGTCATCTTTTATCTCGGCGGAACCCCTCGTGTTATGTTCGACAACCACGAGCATGACATTACAAGCTGTGACAGCTTCAAGGAAAATATCCGTGAGCTTTTTAGGAACCCCTTTGTTCGTCGTCAAGCTGCGAAGAATGAGTCAAGCTACGTGCAAACTTCCACAAAGTCCTACATCAGTTACAATATGGCTGTCCTGGCACTACACCGCCTAGCTGATGAAAACATGCCCGAGCCTGACAGAGTTGCGCAAATTCGAAAGGGTATCACCGACGATGCGTTCAATTTATGGTATTCAACAATGTGTCATCTGTTGATGCCATTATTCAAGAATGCCGCCCGTTCAAGCAAGCGAAACGCAGGCGCATCTCCCATCAGTTCCAGCGTCTTCAGAACACCGCGGCGATGTCCTCGTGTCTTGACACATATCATCCACCATACCTGTGACAACTTGACGCGACTTGTCATGCGGGAACTTCAAGCGCCTGCTCCAGCTAAGGGATGATCAACGTCCCCTGACCCCTCCCCTCCAATTACATTACCCCTCATTCAAAGATTCGTCCAGCAGGAAACCGCCAGCTTGAGATTTAGCTCTATTTCACACCCTCCCACACCGAATTCCCGCCCCAATACACGCCTGCATGTCCCTTCTTGGGTGGCTCTCCCTCACTCTTCTGTAATCTGTCCTCATGGCAAACACACGATGACAAGCCGATCTGCTTCTCGTGTCACGGAATCGGGCACATTTCTCGCCATCGGAGAAGTCACTGGGGTCCTCCTGCACAAGCTTCCTTTCGTATCTTCCATGCACGTCCCACCTATCGCCACGAAACCAGCCGTGATCATTTTGCCCAGGAACCTGCTACTGAACGCCGCTACTCTCGCTCTCCCTCCCCCCAACGTCGCCAGTCTCGTTCTCCACTGCCCCACCGACCATCTTTCCTCGCCTTTCCACAGAGTTCCCCGACAGAAAACTAAGTGTTGCAGCCCCCGGAAGTGGCGCTGCATCTTTTTGACTGACAGAAAATCTTCTCTTGACGATGCAGACAAAACGTAACCTTGTAGACGTACAAGTAGACGGCGTACACGTCACTGCTCTTGTCGACACCGGCGCTCAACCTTCCATGATGACGAGTGATTTTCAATGAAAACTCAAGAAGGTTTCCACACCTGCGACCACTCAGTTTGTCCGTGTTGCGGATGGCGGAATAGCACCTATCGTTGGAATGTGCTCCACTCGTGTAAGCATTGCAGATCGACACACTATTGTTCTCTTCACCGTCAATGATAAGTGCCCCCAGGACGAAATCTTGGGCATCCATTTCCTGTGCGCGCATTCTGCCCTCATAGACTGTTCGACCAGTACGCTCCCTGTGCACTTAACCGCAACATAACCTCTTGCACAACGACCAAGTCGCCTCTGCACATCGGGAACTGCGCGCCTTCCTCCACATACACGGACCCACGTAGAGCTCGCCTCAATACCAGCAGTTCCCGAAGGTGACTATGTTCCGACGCCTACCACTGATGTCCTCATCAACCCCGGCATTACATTACAGCATACCATTTCGTCCGTCGCAGAGAATCGTACGTGCCTCCCAGTTGTCAATTTTAGCTTGCCACTTCAAGTACTGCCACAAAGGTGTGCTATACCGCCGCGATTTCTTACTTGAAGGGCCTGACCTTCTCACTGCTGTGCCTAAGCATTTGTGGCACTGTGTTCTCAAAGAACTTCACTACGCTCTCATGGCCGGACACCTTGGCGTATCCTGCTCGTACGAGCTCGTCCGGCATCGTTTCTTCTGGCCACGCCTTTATCGCTCGGTACGCCGATACGTCGCCCCGTATGATCTATGCCAACGTCGTGAAACGCCGTCGCTGCTACCCGCTGGCCATCTTCAACCAATCGATACACCCGCGGAATCATTTTACCGTGTTGGGTTAGACTTGATTGGTCCTTTTCCCACATCGACATTGGGAAACAAATGGATAGCTGTAATTACAGACTATGCTATTACGCGAGCCCCACCGACCAGCTGTGCAACAGACGTCACTGACTTTTTTGTTATGGGACGTTATATTGATTTACGGTGCTCCGAGACAGCTCCTCACAGACCGTGGTCCTGAATTTCTATCCCAAGTCATCGCCGACATTCTGTGTTCTTGTTCCACGCAACACAAACTGACAACCGCTTACCACCTTCAAACAAACGGCCTCACGGAACGATTTCACCGTACCCTAACAAACATGCTCGCCATGTACGTGTCGTCCGACCACCGAGACTGAGACCTTGCCTTACCCTACGCAACATTCGCATATAATTCAACCCGTCACAACACAGCGGACTTTTCGCCGTTCGACTTATTGTACGGAAAAGAGCCGACTTTACCACTGGACACAGTCATCTCAGCTCATAACCCGTCGACCAGCGACTATGCCCACGACGTGATTGCGCGAGCCGATCATGCCCGTCAGCCTGCCCGCGCTCGGCTGATGGCGTCGCAAACCAACTAATGCCGTCGGTACGATGCGGAACATAGAGAGGTAAATTTCGCTCCCGGTACCCTCATTTTTCTGTGGTCCCCTCATCGTCAGCTGGGCCTATCAAAACACCATAAGTCTCATTACATGGGACCTTACCATGTATTGCGGCAAGTAATACCTGTTATCTAGGATATCAGCCCAATCTATCCATCATCATCTTCTGTGCGGTCCACTTATAATGTACACGTCTCGCAAATCAAGCCCTACAAGAATGCGTCAAATAACGACCTTTAAAGTACCGGCACATGTAGTGCCTCTGCCGCCGGGGGTCATGCTACGTGCCAGTGCATGGAAATGAAGAAGACAAAGCAGATAGACTGGCGCGAGCTAATCTCTGTGGCTGGCGCTGCTCGCTTAACCAGCTTTAAATACATTTATGACTACTCCTCCGAATGAGTCTCCTTCTCGTAACAAAATTATTTCATATGATCATGCTGTAAAACTTTTGAAAGGGACATGTAAAATAATGCATTACAATGAAATACTTGCCTGAGCTGGACCACGAACGTGGCGGCGCCTTTGGGACTGAAAATAATTCAGTACAACAATGAGAAGCCAATAATACATGGACGTTAACAGTTGCAACTGCTTGTTTAATTAAAAAAACTCCACCATTGTTTCACGCAATGAGTCCGAGATACTTTAAATGTGATACTTGTTGGATGCCTTCAAGATAACTTCTGTAGCCGCAGGAATCATGTATAAGTACAATTGCCGGGACAAGAGTTAAGAAACCAACTTCCTACTCTTTAATCAGCAAAGTAGGCTGTTAGATGAAGGAATAAAAGGCCATATTGGGGGAGGAGGAGCTCTTACTTTAGAGGCGCCACTAGCCTGCCACACCCATCTCACAATTTTGGGAGTGAATGTGAAGGAGTAACCTCAGTCTCCTGGGTCACTCCTCAAAATAGCAGCAGTGGGCAAGAACAAAATCGTATTTGGTTCACTTAACCAGCCTTCGATGTGCGAGTTGATGACATGTACAATCTATGTGCATGCAACACATTCAGAAATAAACTTTGGAAAATTTCGAGCGAGCCCACGTGATTTTACCTTGCGACCACTAAGTCAGTATACGCGTGCACTGACCAGTACGCCACACCACTATGGCACCGTCCGAAAGGAAACAGGCTTGTGTAGGCACTGATGGCTCGTTTGCACACAGCGCGAACATTCCTGCAGTGATTTAAAAAAGGCACTTAACTCCACAAAGTGGAAAGTGCCCCTCCTTGCCGTGACGTGTGCAATTTTTCACGCGCACTTCGTTTTTTGGAGCAAAGAGTCTTTTCGGGGTATCTGAGCAGCTTTTCCGGGAAAATGTTAGAGTGTAGTTTACATGCGATGCTTTTAATGTCCTCGAGGTTGCTTGTCTCAATAATTTTCACCAAAGTGGGCATTTTGTGATATGACTGCATTACATACATGATTCATAGGGGGAAGCACGAAAATCGTTACTTGAATATTGTGGACAACAGCAATTCCATGCCGCGTTCATGCTGTGTTCTCCACCAGTTGGCCAGAATGATATTCGTTGAAACTGGTATCGCGTGAGGGGACGGTATGACAAACATTATTGAAAGGTCTTAGCACAGGAACCATTGCAGGAATTTATGCACGACGTGATTTACATAACGTGCTCATTGTAGGGTAGTGGCTGGTTGGATAGCCTAATTCTCAAAGAAGTTGATATTCTTTGAGTTGACTGTATCAAACGAGAACGAAAGATTGGAACATCAATATTATGACGTGAATTTATTGCGCAAAATAATATGCATACGGCACTAATAGTGTGCTCGCGGCCAGTTGGCTAGTTTGATATTCACCACCGTTGATAATGCGAGAGGCGACTCTATGACGATTATAAAATAAAGGTGTAAATATCAAAATCATAACTTGATTTTTGTGTGAACATGACATTTGTTTACATGCGTTGCTCATTTCCTTGCGCCTGGTGGGCTAGCTCGGTGTCCATAAAAACTCCTAATGCGTGATATTACTGTATGGAGTACTCGAATGACAACTGACAACATTAAAGTTATGACATACATAAACTGGTATTTGTTGCTGGTATTTCTTGCTGTAAAACACTCTCAATGAAACGATCATTTGAGCGTTGTCAAGGGCATTGTTTCTTTACATTTTCATGTTGTTTGGCCTCGATACCTATAATATTGGCCCCGCAACCTGAAATTTTTTGCTCTTCTTTCAGTTCTCTGGGTCTGTTCTGATCTCTGTGAGAATTTTAATTGATATAGTGACTTGGCTTATCATCGAACATCACTGTTTTTGTTGAAATAAAATCACTTGCCTGTGCATAAGGTTGAGAATGTAGATGAGCAACCTAAAAAGAAAATAGCATCACCGCTCAGAAGGCAAAATAGATACAAGCGCCCACTACTAACTACATCAATAATTGATCAAAAGCGACTATCAAGATGCCGTAAAAGGCCAACAGTCTACAACGTTGTACAAAATCCATCATATATGACTGAATACTTCACTCCCATTTTGATACGAGTAATGGCCCTAAAAACGGCAATACTTATGAGGGGGGGTGGATAAAACGTGAATACAAAAAATTTTGTAAACATATGCAGGTGAAAATTGACACAGAAATTATGAAGTACTTTAAAAACATATATTTAGAGTTCTATCATTTTTAGCATCGTCCAACTCGTGAAGCAACGAATACAACTTTTTACGAAAAGTTGTAAAGGACGAAACACAATTCAGAGAAGACAGCAAAAAAGGCTGCAAATATGAACCAGCAAAGCATATTTGCGATGGCATTGTTGCAATATATAGTATCAATTTCTAACTTTTTTTTTACTTTCTGGACGTTAAACCTTGACGTTACAAAATATGCAGACACGTTTAACCTACGAAGGGTTTTCTTTGAAAAAAAATAAACGTCATTAGAGAAGCTTTGAATGGCGATGATTTTGCAAGCGAGATGATAGACCTGGCAAAAAGCTCCATTCTGCAATTAATAGTGCTGACAGCGAACTTGGATAAAAATTGGTCGGGGCGGATATAGCCTTACTGTATTGACGTGTTCTTGCCGCATTTATAGTCTGGGAGCTGGCCAACGACTAGCTTAAACAAATGGAGCGTAACCATGTTATGTGTTATGAAAAACGAGAACCGGCAATTGTTCTAGGTGAATCTAAACACGATATCTTGTGATTCCTTCAAGACAGATGCACTTTTGTAATGCGTATATAAGCCCAACCTGAACAGGCAATATTTATTTTAGGCTGATTTGAGTACGTTACACAATTAATCAAGATGTGGGTGCCAATCGCTAGAGGCATATTGCAAAAGCCTGATTAGCGATTTTAGGCTGCAAGCCCTGTAACAGTGCATGCAATATGTAAGCATCGCTTAAAGTAGGCTAGGTTTTTTCCCTATTTAGAAGTGACGTATTCATTGCGCCCGTACCGGCTTAAGTTCAATTGAAAAAATTCAAACAGCTCCATTAGGTGTATCATGACGAGTGGGTGAGGCTAGGTCTTAAGGTCCATATTCTTCCCGTTGAAGTCGCCCACTTGTAGAAAGGACAGACAGATCGACGGATGGACGAGCGCATGCACGCGCGCACTCATGGACGGACGGCGCATGTGATCATGAATTGTACTGTCATATTGTTACGATGTTGCAGTCATTTGCATAATAAAGTAAGGGGACAAAAGAGGACGACGTTGGCTGGTGATGAACGACCACCATTTTTACCTGCTGTATTCTCCGCAGTAATGCCTTTGCAATATATTTGTAACAATGTACTCGGTTGGCGTACAAATAAAGTCATTTTTTACGGTGAAGTTTGTGCAGGTGTTGGATTTCGGTTTCAAGTTTGTGCACATTGACGGACGCGGACAACAAGGCTCGCGGTAATATGGGCAGACAGCCTAGTTAATTTTGCGGAATAGTGATGCTATAGCACACACTTGCGAGGACACAGACGAAAACGACACAAGGTCAAGCGCAGACTAAAAAATTAATTTTATTCAATAAGAAAACCGATTATTTATACTTTTCAACGCCTCATGATTGCTGCGCGTGAGCGAAAACAGCATCGTACTTTCCATCAAATAAGCCAATAACTCGTTTAATAGATGCAGCGAAATGTCACATATTACTCAGCCGTTAATTTTTTCTTTCATCTATCGATACTTAAGGGTGACTAACGCACATGTCTTTAGGTATAGAAATATGCTAGTTAACACAAGTGCGATAGTCATCCTTCAAAATTGATGAATGAAAAATAAATTGAAATGCTGAATAATATGTGATATTACACTCTACTCAACCGGCGAACACATCTTTCTTCTACAAGAGTACGCAATTCAAGACTTGTGACCACAACGTGCATGTGCCAGGGATATTGCGGTGTCTAACTGGCGGCAGGACACGCCTCAATCAACCAAGATTAGATATAATTCCAGAGACAAGCTTGCCGCTTTTGAATGTAATAAAATCCCTGCATATCGATGAAGTGAATGATTATGAGTGGGAAAAAGCGTCCGTAAGACCATTCGAGCGTCCGTCCGTCTGTGCTTCCGTCCGACTGCGCGTCCATCTGTGCGTCCGTTCATGTTTTCGTCTGCGCGTCCGTCCATCCGTGCGTTCATTGAAGCATCTGTTGAAGCGTCCGTGCATTCGTCGACCTGTCTGTCACTCCTTCTGCCTGTCTGTACGTCTGTGCGATCGTCCGTCTGTCTGTCTGTCCGTACATCTGTCTGTCTGTGTGTTCATCGTTCGTCCGTCTGTTCATCTGTCTTTCCGTCCATCTAGTGAGCTCTTCAAGTGACACCATCTCGCATATTTTCATCATATTTTAATTATATACAAGTACCGCCATATGGTTGACATTCAAAGTACTAAACGAGAGGTGGCCGCCTTGTTCTACTACTACATACATCGGGGACGCACGACCCTCGGCTTAAGGAGCTTTGCCCCTAAAAAAGCAATGCTAACCACCACATGCTTAACTGAAAGCACATGTCAGTGAATTCCGGCTTTTTTAGACGTCTTTACGTGGTGCATGATAGGCATATGATGCCTATCGCAAGTGATATGAGTACTTGCTTGACACGGTGGCATTACTAAGAAGTAAAGATTCAAGTGTTACATTATCTTCACCTATTATAGAAAACATAAAAACCCAGACGACCCCATGACTTCATTAATAGACAACAACAGACACCCGCAAAGAAATATTGACAGACATTGCCTAAGTTCCAAGAATAAGTAGCTGCAATGAAGGCATCAGTTTAGACTCCCGTAGTCCGAAAATCAGTTTTTGTCATTATATTTCGATTCTTCAGTACTGCTAGATACCTACTTACTTTTTTCTCTTTAGGACATACTGATTCCTCCACGAAGAATGCCAGCACTATTACTACGAAATAAAGCAAAAAGCAGCCAAAATTTATGCTCATCTTGCGAGCAAAAAGTTCTGCTCAAATAAGCGAAGTGAATATTTCTTCATGCCACATGCTATATATAATTTGCATGCACTATTACATTACAGATATTACATTACAGATATTACATTACAGCTATTACAGATATTACAATGAAACATCTGGAGCAGCGTTTACTGTATGCTGCTATGCCTGCCCATGACTTGACTTATGATGACAGGTGTTTTCTTAGTTATTATATTTTAGTTCTTTTTTACAATGTATAACTAGCTTAAAATAACTGTGAATATATGGAATTTCATCAATATATTGTGAACGTATCTACGCGTCACACTTTATAGACTCCGCTGCATTGAAAGTAGAAATGTGTTAGAAATAAAATTTCTCATGATAAAATCCACCGCAGAGTTTTTCATGCAAATATCTGAAACTTTTGTCCAGGTGTTTTCTCCACCCATTAATCTCCACGTGCAAGCGCTTGCACTTCTTACACGCTATAATGTAGCAGGTTGCGACAATTTCGATCAAATATAAAAGAGAATTTTTGCAGGGAACCATTTCTCTTTCAATTTGCTAACAAAATACTCTGGTAGCTCAAGGTTCCAGGTTTACAATACCATACACTTTCTATAGTACCCTTCTATACGCGCAACAATATAACAATCTTTTGAAAATATGGCGTTCTGCATTCCAAGACCTGGTAGGATAACGGGGAACACCTTAAAAGAGGTCTTCGTAAACTTCGACCGTCCGGTGTTCTTTAACGTGCACTAACATTGCACAGTACTGGGGCATCTAGCATTACGCCACCATCTAAATGCGACCACCACGGCCGTAATTGAATCGGCGGCATCTGGACGGTTGCCGAGTGCCGTCCTAAGGCAATTTTACAACGGCTGTCACAATTTGTATTCAACTACACTGGGCAACGACTTTTCTTGGAATTGGAGCGGAAACTGTAAAGCCAAATTGTGGGCCTTTTAACGCCAGTGAATGTATTTCCACAACAGCGCCCGTATTTTCACCTTGAAATATTAAAATTCGCCCTTTATTTTTTACGTAAAACTATTTGAGCCAGGACGCCGCTCCCGCCAATAATATAGTCGTATTTACTTTAGTTTATTCGTTGTGACTTCGCGTTTTCAAACGGGCCAAAAAGTCCCGCCTTTTTACATGCACGTTTAACGCAAGCGGCGTCTGCGTCTGCATGAATCGCTAATGGTGCGCCCCCGTCACTTTTCATATTGTTACGAGATACGCACTAAAACGGACTACTTCGCGTAGTTCTACATGTGCAGAAGCTCCCCCTCCGTAGCTTTTTCTTCAGCGCCAAGAAATGTTGTCGCCGAGTATAGCATTGATACAGTAAAAGTTTCGGCAGATCCTACGTACCCTTGGAAATCACGTTATGTGAGGCATGCGGTGGGATGGTGACCGTGTTGATATTTTTTATAGAGCGACATGTTTTGAAATGACGAAAATTATATGTACAACTACTGCATGCACAGACATGTGTTGAACACTTGCAGAAGTGTACATAAGCAGCGCTTGAACTTGCGCAACAGTGCCAGCAAGAAAATGAGTATTAGGAACACCAGAAGCAATAAGTAGATATGAAGCGCTTACTTCTCTACATAAATTAACTTGCATGACACCTAACTACAATTAACGTTTGCCTGATGTGTCCCCTTTCTTAATCCCCCAGTGTAGAGTAGCCAACCGGATGCCTTTCTGGTTAACCTCCCTGCCTTCTCCCTTTTTGTTGCTTCCTCCTTTCTGCCTGATGTGAAGGCTGTATCATATTAGTGCATATGTGATGTTTATAAAAACTGAAAGAAAGCACTATATTCCCAATTGATGTTTTATGAACTCTGGGTTCAACCTGAAAAGTAGCTTCCAGACCCATCGTGGCTCTGCGTAGAATGCTGATTGTCACGCAGCATAGTTGGGTACGATTCCTGCGGGGACCCTAAAATATGTTCTTTGCAGACAATAACAAAGAGTGTTGAGGTTACTGGACGCCATCTTACAAGTGGTGGAGACTGCTGCCCGGTTCCTGCGTCCTCTCGTGCTCTCGGACACCCCCAGCATCTTCCAGAACACATCCCTGCACATTCCTTCAGGCCACCACTTAAACGAATTGGGTACGGTAATGTCGCAAGCCGAGTGAGTGATTGATTTGTGGGGTTTAACGTCCCAAAACCACCATATGATTATGAGAGACGCCGTAGTGGAGGGCTCCGGAAATTTAGACCACCTGGGGTTCTTTAACGTGCACCCAAATCTGAGCACACGGGCCTACAACATTTCCGCCTCCATCGGAAATGCAGCCGCCGCAGCCGGGATTCGAACCCGCGACCTGCGGGAGCCGAGTGAGTGAGTTAGTGAGTGAGAACTTTATTTTGGTCCAAAGGTGGAAGAGACTGGACGGCACCGGAGGCCCCGCTAGCTCAGCCAGGTGGCTCCGCCCAGGATGGTGCCGGGATCATTCTCTCGGCGATGTCCCAGGCCTTCTGGACGGCCAAGGTTTGGTCTGGTAGTTGTGACCCCAACCTAAAGGGCCACAACCAGAGCATGTATTCGAAAATACAGTACTCGTGATGACAGTGCGGGCAGCGAGGTGAAAAATCTGGGTCGAGTCTGTGCAGTATGGTTGGTGTGATGTACGTCTGCATCTGTAGTTGCCGAAGTGTAACTGCTTGACCTTCATTCAACTAAAGGTGTGGAAGATGTAAAACTCTGTGCCCTAGTTTACAAGCTGTGGTGATCTCGTGAAATGTAATCAATGGATCCTTGAAGTTCATACATTCTCGTTCGGTACCCCTCTGAGAGGGCCGCCCACCGCCGCCGGTAGCTGAGCCCTCTAGTTCGGATTGCCGGTCGGGTAAGACGAGAGATTACCCATATGGGCTGGAAACCATGCAATATGTGTCAATGAAACTTCCACATCATTTTCCTAAGTAGGTACCTTATTCGTGATGTGAGCAGCCATAGTAGAGACAAAGCCGTATGACAATGACTGGACGGCTGTTCTTGAGTCCAAAATGTAGTGACATCCCTTTTTTCGTTCGTGAATAGCAACGGCGATTGCGAGCTCCTCGGCTTCGTGAGTAAATCTGGTGATCGCCGTGGCAGCATTTACTAGGCATCCTTTCTCATTAACAACAGTGACAACAAACGCATCCTTCTTCCAGTATAAGGCTGCATCGACAAAGAGGGCAGCTGAGCTTGAGCGCCCAATCTTCCTCATGGTGTACTCTGCCATTGCTCGTCGGCGCCCTTCGTTGTGCACCGGATGGTTCCTCCTGGTGACCGGGTCGACACATATGGCCCCTCTTATCTCAGCAGATATACTCTTTTTTCTTGTGGCATAAAGAGGGGTTGTAGCCCAGCTTCTGACACTATCCTGTTGCCTGCTTCGGTAAGTGACAATCGGTATAGCTGCGCTTTTTGTTGAGCTTCAAAGAGCTCCGTTGCTGTGTTATCCAGTCTGAGCGTAAGAGCCGCTCCGTGTTTCTGCTTATTTAAGACCCGCTTTAGCACCGTTCTGATTAGGGCGTCAATCTTATTAAGTTCCTTCTTTGTTAGTTTTAGGAAAGGCGCGGCGTAAATAATGTGGCTGAAGAGGAACGTATGGAAGGCTTTTATGAGATTATCCTCCTTCAGCCCTTCTCTTTTGTTGGCAACTCTAGAGATGACCCTACTGAAGCTGTGAGCGCTCTTCTCAAGACATCTGAGTGCCTCGATGTTGTTGTTGCTGTATTTTCCCATTGTCATGCCTAGAACCTTGACTGATTCACAGATGTGAATTGGTTTTTCACTTCTCAATCGCAGACTAATAGGCTTCCCATAAATCTCTGCCCCCGCCTCAAAAAACGCTTGTGCAGGAGGAGGTCTGAGTTATAAGAAGATAGCTCCATCCCCGTGCTCGTCAGGAAGTCCTCAGTGACATTGAGTGCTCGTTGTAGATTTCCCTCCAGCTTCCCAAGAGGGCCCTTCGCGGACCATATGGTGATGTCGTTCGCGTATACTGCATAGCGAATGCCTGGAACGTCGGGGAGCCACTGAGACAGGTTGTGCATTGTAATGTTGAATATAAGTGGGGACAACACTGATCCTTGCGGTGTACCAACGTTACCCAGTGTGTACTCTTTGCTCTTGATTTGGCTGATACTGATTGTAGCTTTCCGATCTGCCAAGAAAGACTTGACAAAGTTGGAAAACTTTTCGCCGAGGCTCAACTTGGAAACCTCATTAAGAATGTGCTCATGCTTCAGTGTGTGAAAGGCCTTCCTCAGATCGAGCGCCAATATCCATTTGAATTCTAGAGACGTGTTATCGAGTATGGCCCACTTGATGAGAAGCATAGCGTTTTCTGTAAAAAGGGATTTGCAGAAGGTCACCATATTGAGGCGAAAGAGGCCTTCGTCCTCAATGTGTCCGCTAATACAATTATGAATGACATGTTCCGCCACTTTCCCCAGGCTTGATGTAAGTGATATCGGGTGCATGTTTTTCTGGTCCCAGCGGCTTTTCCGGTTTAGGTATGAGTACGACCTTAGCCGTTCTCCACAACTCTAGGAAATTGCCACGAGACCATACTTGATTGATCTTTTCTGTCAGGACTTCTATCGCTGCGTTGTCAAGGTTTCTAAGAAGCTTGTTTTTAGATTCCATCTGGGACGAGCGCCGACCATCCGTTGAGGTCCCTCAAGGTTTGCACGACCTCCGCAACTTCAAAAGGTCTACCTAACGCAGACTGTGGGGTTCCCTGATATTCAGATGTGGGATTGTCCCACGGTATAGATTTTCCTTCAAGAGGTAAGTATATGTCCGCCAATTTGTCAGCAAATGTTTGTAGATCGCAGCCTTCCGAAGTGTTCATGTAGACGAGTCTCTCGATTTACAACTGGGCGCTGCTTTTAGATGACCTTGTGCTGTCAGTAAACAGATTCTTGTGTAGGGCCCATTTGCTTCCTTTGCGCATTTAGCCGTCTGCTTCGCTGCAGACCTCATCCCATTGCTGTGCAGCGAGTTCCTTGGCATGCTGTTCTAAGTTCTTGTTGATTTGGGATATTTTGGCTCTGAGCGGCCGGTTAAGCTTTTGTTTCTTCCATCTGTTATGAAATGCGTTCTTGGCCTCCAGGAGATGTACTAGCCTAGAGTCCATTGCGGGTACCACCAACTCCACGGAGATTTCTTTGCTTGCCTTGTTAACCGCTTCTTTCAGATTACTCACGTTGTTGTCGAATGTTTTTCGAATGTTTTTTGTCTGGTTTCGTCGAACGCGGACTTCACTGGGCAAGCTGTACTGCGTGTCCACCGTAGTCGTGGTCAGCTCTAATGTCGAGCCTAGAAGCGGTCAGATTCAGCAGCCGATGCACCGCGTCGACTGGTCACAACCTGATGAAGTCCCGAAACATTCACTCACTGCGGAAACGGCAATATTCTCGTAAAGAGCGCTGTAGGGCCGCTCACTTAAGTTCGAAAACTTGGCACAAGTTGTCGAAAAGATGGCTGAAATCACATAAAAAAGTGGGAGCCGACACAGACATGCCCGCACTCCTCGGCACCACCTCGTCTCTCGCAAGCCGACCAGCCCAGCGCGCCAGCTTTGCCTTCACTCGCACCGCCAAGGAACCCTTCTTACCTGATCACCAGCCCTCAAAAGTATCCTCCGCTCTTCGCAGGGCTTCCAGGTGAGGACAATGGAGACTGATTCGAGGTGTATGACCGCGCGAGTGCCATCAACTGGGATGAGCCTGCGAAACTCGCAGTTATATTCAGGACAAGCGAAGAATGGTCAGTCGGTAGACGGTGCCTGACGACAAAGGAAGATAATGAAAAGAGGCTGCCCAGACGAAGGCTAAGCCGTTCTCCTCAGAACGCGTCTTTGTCGTCGAACCCCGTGAGTCTTTGTTAACCGTACCTTGTGCTGGGAAGTCACCCGCATGGCGGTAGTGCTCTCACGGTGAGCCAGACGGAGAAATAACTGATCGCTGTCGCAATACGGCTCTGACAAGATAATGTGACGCCATTCTGTAACAATACGTGTGGATATACGGCTAAAGCGTGCCTACTAACTCCAGACAGCCGACCGGCCGTCTAGACAGGCTTGTTGTCGCACTGGTGTATCATTAAAGCTGTACGTCGTTGAAATGATGGATGTCTTCGTAGCCGATGCTCGGAGGATATCAAAGTTTGGGAACGCAGAGGTGGAGACCCATCTCTGAGGAAAGAGCAGTTGTTTGCCCCATTGGTGCAGCATCGAGTAGAGGTTCGTCCCATGAGGCTGGCCCAGATGAGACGGGAGGTATTTAATGAAGAGAAATTAATGGAGAGAAGGGGAGCTTGGTGTTTGGGCATGGGATTGGGAAGCGGGAACATAGGTCGTGCTTAGCGCAGACTATAATCCGAGGTTGATACTGCATTGAAAGACGACAAAGGTCGTGCTTTGTGCAGACTATGTTCCAAGATCTCCTAGGAGACAAGACAAGACTATTTTCCAAGGTTGATACTACATCGAGGCGTTGGTGTCGATGTGCGGAGTATATGTAGGGCTCGGCAAGTAACGCCGACATTATTATTAATACAGCCCAGTGCATACCGTATGGTCGCGCCAGATGCTAGCTGCCCTTGGTCGTCACACCTACCTGTAAATATTACAAGTACATTCGTTTCTCTCTTCCGTGGGTTTGTAATCCCCGTAACGAAATTGTGGACGTGCTGGGTAACAAAGCGCCTTACAATGGAGCTCCGCAGTGGTCGTCAAATCGGAGTTCGCGTGATGAAATACTGAACTAGTCCCATGGCCAGCTCTCCATCGGCCTCGGCAACGCTTTTATCATCCACGGCAATGCCTTCACCAACCCAACCCCCAACTACGTGCGTGCCGACGCATACGAAGCAGCCAGGAAGGTTCTGCGGTACCGACGAAGTTGATGTTGACAACTGGATAGCTGACTACGAATGTACCACTGAGCTCAACCAGTATGACCAGACTCTCATGCTGACCAACGTGCTATTTTATCTGAAAAGCACGGCCAAAGTCTGGTACGAGAACCATGAGAAGCAGATCGGCAGTTGGGACACATTCAAGGCGAAGTTTCGCGACTTACTTGGGAAGCGCATTGGTCGAAAGGCGGCTACAAAAAAGAGTTGTCTATACGTGTTCAGACGTCCACAGAGCCGCATATTTCGTATATACAGGACGTGCTGGCTCTATGTCGTAAAGTCGACAATGACACGTCGAAGTCTAATAAGGCTGTCCACGTCCTCTTTTGATATAGTGTTTCCACCAATCAGAAGAGTATTTCGTAAATGTTGTCATTATTCTCAAGAAATTCACAATTCAGCACATACCTTCAAATAATAAAATCTGAGTATAATGCTGAAATGTAGAGTAGCCTGGTTTGACCATAATATATTACTGACAAGCTGCGCAAACCTGCAGATTAACCTTGCTCGCACGAAAATTGTTTAGAGTTTTGCGAGTATCACAGCCCGCCACTCACCGGATTATTCTGAAAAGGTGTAACGTTCATTTGGGTAAACCTCGGTTGAAATCACGCTGAAAAGTACACAAACAACCGTCTACTTGCAAACACTAACTTCTAAATACTTTGTAAAAAGGAAATATTACTTGTATGTACTTGCCTGTATTTATTTTTTATTGGTGCACCGTCGCTTTTTCAGGCATGATTAGCCTCAGCAATTCACCCTGGCTTCATTCGTGCTGAAACGGCAAGTCTTCCATTTCTCTACTATATTCAATATTTTCGATGTTTTGAGAATGCACTAATCAATGTATTATTATGATTTATTTGGTCAAAAAATGCCGTGCCACATAATACATATCTCCCCTACCTATACGCACCAGTGAAACAAGAGACGTGGAATGAGTTCTAAGAAAGACGTCAAAGAAAAATTGTATCTGAAGAAACTCTACTGCAAAAAATGTACAATTTCTTTTTTCGTTCTATAATCAGCCCCGATGGGTGGCCCATACTAAAGTTTACGTTCTTTTATTGATATGAATAATAATGCTAAGATGGTTGCTTTTTTAACTATGACACAATATGATATTGAAAAAAATCTATTTAAGTCCGTCAGGGTGTGAACTAGCATGTAGCGGGCTGCCCCCAATTCGGAAAAGATAGGCCAAAGCTCTCCGCCACGTTATGGGTCCATTGTTTTTTTCCATGAAATATCGATGGTGAAATTCACATCACCACACAATACTTAGTCCGTGTCAGTGGCGTTATACTAATAAATGTATTTCAACCTGTGATCGTGGGAGCCTACTTTCTGTTATTGTATTTGCATTGGAGCATAAACATAGGGTGTAATATAGAATGGAAATAATTGTTCTTTTCGTCGCTGCAGTGTAACTGATTTTCTTTTGTAACAGTACTTTCTTAACACACGGCGTCGAATGTCTGTAGGTGGCTATAAAGGCAATGCCAATATTCACTTGTCGGATCAAATAATTGATCGTGGAACGCGATAATACTCAATTGAACAATGCTAGACAAGATCTTTGCAGTGCTGTCTTTTCTACAGTCCATTCACGTCACACAGTGCACCATTTATTCATTGATGTGCCTACATCAGGCACTTTGTCAGACAGCCTATTTCTCAGATCTAGTTTGGTCGCTATCAATTTTAACACAACCCTTTTTCCGGGGCTCACCATGGCTTCAATTACGTATTACTATCATAAAATTCACTTCCGAAAACAAGAAAAAAATTCTGCAAATTGAAGTCGAACCCATTACCACCGGGAACAAAAAAACAAAAGCCGGACACGCTATCCACTGCACACAGTCTCTGTGTATATTTCTAAAATATGCCTTAAATAAATAAATATATATATATATATATATATGGGATATGGCACAACGGGAGAGTTGTCAACAAGGATAAATATATTTATTTCCTAACAGTTTCCCAACAGTATAACTCATCCCCTGATGAAGGGAGGACCCCTCCCGAAACTGTTGGGAAATAAATACAATTATCCTTGTTGACAACGCTCCCTTTGTGCCATATCCCATACCTTCACAAAGACTAACTGGCCCATTGAATTATTACTCCCACTATATATATATATATATATATATATATATATATATAAAGATGGCGTTCCCTACCCTGAAGACTTTTATATTGTCTCGAGTATGTGCCCCACAACCTAAATTGCAGTGGTGATGATGAGTATGTGCAGATAAAAAATAGGACGCATAAATAATGCTCACAATATTTTTCCCCGTGCACTTAAGCGGCCAGCCCAGCCCAGACTTAGGCGGGAAAAGTACGGCAAACAAAAAGTTTCAGACGTGAAACGTGGACTATCTCGGAGGCATGGTAACGACGGTCCGAGGAACCCTCTACGGAATTAACAAGGTCATAGACAGGAGATGTTCGTTCACAAAAAACGTAAGATCCGAGAAAGCGTGACTGAAGCTTTTCACACAATCCGGGTGTACGAACAGGTGTCTAAAGTAGTACTTCATCTCCAGGTTGGAAGGTGACGTCTCAACGAAAGGTGTTATAGTGTTGCTTGCGGCCTCCGTGTTGAGTTGAGCACGTTGCCGTATGTCAGCGAGAATGGAGACAAAATGTTCTGGCTTAGTCGTGGACGCTTTTGTCGTTACATTGAAGAAAGAGACGTCAATGGTGACTGTCGGCGCACGAACATAGACGAGGAAGAAAGGTGAATACCCGGTGCTTCGTTGAACAGTGGTGTTGTGTGCAAACAGTTACAAATGGCAAGATTTTGTCCCAGTTATCGTGGTTCGGTCCGATGTACATGAATATTATGTCGGTTAGAGTCCGGTGGAATTGTTCTGTCAGGCCATTTGTCTGTGGGTGGTAAACGTATGTGGTCCTATGAACTGTGCCACAAGTTTTTAGAATTTCGTCAAGAATCGTGGACAGAAAGGCCTTGCCTCGGTCAATCAATAACGCGCGATGTGCACCAAGACGCAACACAATTGCTTCTAAAAAGAAGGCAGCAACGTCTGAGGCAGAGATAGTGCGTAGAGGAGCGGTCTTCGCGTATCGTGTGAGGTGGTCGACAGCTGTGACGATCCAGCGGTGGCCCGCTGGCGTTACCGGAAGTGGCCCGACGAGGTCTATTCCGACAACGACAAAAGGTGTATCGGGACATGAAATGGGTTGTAATAAGCCTGCACGAGCTAACGTTGGTTGTTTCAGGCGTTGACAAAGTGCGCCAGAAGCGACATAATAAGCCACAAAAATAGAAAGACCAGGCCAAAAGAAAGGGCTCCTAACGTGGTTGTAGGTCTTCCTAAATTCTAAGTGTCCAGCTGATGGGTCGTCGTGCAATGCTTCGAGAACTTGTTTTCGCTGTGAGTGGGGAAGTCCTGGCACCCACCGACGCTTATCCGCATTGTAAGTATAGCACTGCAGGACGTTGTTCTCTAGCTTGAACTGCCGTAGCTGACGACGTATTGTGGCATTAGGTAAAGAAGGCGAGCCATTCAAGTATCCGATGTTGCGGTTACAGTAGGAGTGGTCACGTTGGCACGCGGCAAACTGAGTGCTGCTGTTTAAAGATAGTGATCCAGACTCTCCCAGAGGTGATAAAGTGAGTGAAGAGGAAGCCGCCTGATCTTCTGAGGGACATTGAGGATGCGTGGGTGGAGATCAAAGAGGCGAGGATGCGTGGTTGGAGATGAAAGTGGCAGAGGGCAGCAAGAGAGAGTGTCGGCATCTTGATGCTGTTAGCCAGAACTGTACACAATGTCAAAAGTGCACTCTTGCAAACAGAGTATCCAGCGACCGAGGCGCCCAGACAAACTCTTCAGCGAGGACAACCAGCATAGAGAATGGTGGTCTGTAATCACAGTAAAGTAGCGTCCATACTGATAAGGTTGAAATTTCTCGATGGCCCAAAAGACAGCGAGACATTCCTGCTCTGTTAACGGGTAGTTCTGCTCCGCAGGTGTTAGTGCGCGGCTGGCATACGCAACTGCTCACTCACGCGAAGTGTCGTTGCGCTGGAGGAGGACAGCATCGATTCTGTGGCCACTGGCATCTGTGAGCAGGAAAGTGGGCACACACTCAACGAAGTGACGAAGGATTGGGTCTGATGTCAAAGCACGCCTAAAGGCTTGGAAAGCACACTCGCCCTCGTCAGTCCAAGTGAAAGCCATTCCTGACGTCAGAAGCTTGTGTAACGGCACCGCGATGGCAGCAAAAGGACTGATAAGCAGGTAAGACGCCAGGCGCACGAAACTTCGCAATCGTTTTTGATTGCCCGGACCTGGAAAACTAATTACAGCAGCAAACTTGTCGGGGTCGGGTCAAACGCCATCTTTGCTGACAAGGTGACCCAATATTTTATTGCTTTTGCTGACGAAGTGGCACTTTTTTGTATTGAGCTGAAGGGCAGCATTCGAAATGCACGTTAGAACTTCGTTCAAACGCTTAAGGTGCCGAAGAAAAGCAGAAGAATAAATTACGATGTCGTCTAATAAACATAAGCCGATTTTGCACTTGAAACCACGTAAGACAGTATCATCATGCGCTCGAATGTTGCTGGAGCATTGCATAAGCTAAAAGGCTTGACGTTATACTCGTAAAGCTCGTTAGGCGCTGCAAACGCCGTTTTCTCCTTGTCTGCTTGACGCATAGGTGTTTGCCAACACCCGGATCGGAGGTCAAGGCTGAATAAATATTCTGCGCCTTGTAGAGAGTCCAGGGCATCATCTATGCGTGGCCACGGATATACATCGTTTTTCGTGATCTTATTGAGCGCTCTTTATTCAACACAAAAACGAACAGAGTCATCCTTTTTCCGGACCAACAGTACAGGAGATGACCAAGAGTTGGATGAAGGTCGAATAATATCCCGTTTGAGCATGTCGGCGACGTTTTTCTCAATGATTTTCTGTTCCGCCGAAGCCGCACAATGCGGCGCACAGTGGAGCTGCCTTCGTTTTCGATGCTTTGCTCTGCAATGGAGGTGCGGCCCAGAACTTTGAAATGTACGTCAAACGAAAGGCTATGCTTTTGGAGAAGGTCTAAGAGGTCTCTCTTTTGCTCGGCAGTGAGGTGAGGAGTTATGGTAGCATCTAAAGCAACAGTGGTAGCCTTCATATTAGTTGTAGCAGACAAAGGCGGTGATTCAGCGTGAAGGAGAACCAGCGAAAAAGGCTCGCTGTCAGCGAAGCAGCTCACAGCAGTGCCCTGGGGTTGCATCACTGGCAAAGAAGTTATGTTCCAGGTGATGACCAATGCTTTACCGTCATTAAACAATCACTTGAAGGCTGAACAGTAACTCAATCTGCGCAACGAAGGGGAGGGCCATCTTATGGTGTCCTAACTTATTTCAAGCGGGCACAAAAGTCTGCACTAATCACGGAAAGTGATGCAGCTGTGTCTACCAGTGCCCCTGTCTGTATACCTTCAACATACACCAATAAAACATTTGATGGCCGGTCCAGAGGATTTTGACGCAGTTTAAAATATGCAGCTTTCCCTTCCGAAGCTGCACAGTTTAGCTTTCCAGTTGTTGGTCTGGAATTGAAGCAGAAGATCGGAGGGGAGAAGAAGAACGCCGCATCGTTGAAGGTGAGCGACGGAGTGAGAAATGGGAACTGCCAACTGAGCCAAAGTTCTGCGGAGACGGCGACCGACGTGTGCTGTTTTGATACAGCCGGCGATAGGGTCGTGACGTGGAGCACCCGTCGTCCCGTTCAAAGTCATCGTGGCTTCGTCTTTCGTCTTGCTGATGGCATTGGCAAAACCTTCAAAGATGACCACAGATGCCGCGATAGAAGCAAGTCGGCCGCGTAGTGCACCAGGCGTTGTAAGGCTGGAAACATGGTCGTGGTGCGAGTGAGTTAAGCGAACCATGCACATCGGGTGCTGGTAGCTGCATTGGGCTTTGCTGGGGAGCAGGTGTCCTAGCAGCTTCTTGAGCATAAGTTGGCTTGGCCACAGGTTGTGAGCTCGGAACAGGTGTTGCAAAGCTTTGGTGAGAGCAGACGTCGTTGCAGCAACGTGAGCATAACTTAATATGGGCACTGGATGTGAGCTTGGAAGTGGTGTGCCAGTGATGAAGACCACTTCCTCCCTCATGACGTCGCGTAAACTAGCAGCCGGTGGGGTCGTTCGAATATCAAGGTGGCGAGGTGAACCTGTGCATGAAGTTCCTGGCAGATGATAGAGAGGATTGATGTGCGCAGCTCTACTGGGTCATGACTCGAGCGCAGATCAGACATATCAAGTTACATCCGAGTGGTCAGAAGCTCCTCAAGGCAGTGACAGGTAGCGACAACATCGGCTACGGTCTGGGGATTCGGCACCACAGGCGCATTAAAAGCGACAGTCGCAATGTCTTTTAGCAGGTGGCGCACACCATCGTTTCCCGCCATATAGTTGTCGATGCGGCGGCAAAGGGCCAGAGCATCTTCGATGTAAGAAGTGTAAGGCTCGCCGGGGCGTTGAACACGTGCACCAAGCCTCTTCTTGGCGATATCCAAGCGCAATGGCGGGTTGGCGAAAATCCGGTAGAGCTGACGGGAAAAGGCGAGCCGTGTCGGAAAATCTGTCGCGTGGTTAAAAACCACGCTTTGCGTCGCCACTCAAGTAGAATTCAACGTGGGTGAGAGTCAAGAGTGGGATGATGGATGTAATCCCGATGGTTCAGATAATCACGACGACACGTTGAAGGACTAGACTGCTTGCTCACTGCTTGGCAAGTTTTAGTTTATTTACACACTGACACTTATTTGAAAACAAAGGCCGGAGTGGCCCCTAAACTGACCACACAGTAAGCACTGGGCTGTATTAATATTAATGTCAGCGTTACTTACCGAGCCCTTCGTATACTCAGCACATCGACACCAACGTCTCGATGTAGTATCGACCTTGGATCATAGTCTGCGCAAAGCACGATCTTTCTCCCCTTTCAACGTAGTATCAACCTCGGATTAGAGTCTGCGCTAAGTACGACCTCTGTTCCCGCTTTTCGATCTCATGCCCGAACACAAAGCTTCCCTTCTCTCCATTTCTCTTCATTAAATACCTCCCGTTTCACCTGAGACAGCGTCGTAGGACGAACCCCTACTCGATTCTGCACCAATGGAGCAAACAACTGCCCTTTCCTCAGAGATGGGTCTTTGCCTCTGCGTTCCCACACTTTGCTATCCTCCGAGCATTGGCTACGCAGAAATCTATCATTTCAACGACGTACAGCTTAAATGATACTTCAGTGCGACAACAAGCCTGTCTAAACGGCCGGTCGGCTGTCTGGCATTAGTAGGCACAATTATGCCGTATATCCACACGTATTGTTACAGCATGGCGTCACATTATCTTGTCGGGAGCCGTATCACGACAGCGACCAGGTATTTCTCCATCTGGCTCACGGTGAGAGTGCTACCGCCATGCGGGCGACTCTCCAGCACAAGGTGGGGTGAACAAGGCTCACGGTGTTCGACGAGTAAGACGCGTTCCGAGAAGAACGGCTTAGTCTTTGTATGGGCAGCCTCTTTTCCTTAACTTCCCTTTTATTCATGCGCCGTGTACCGACTGGCCATCCTTCCCGTGTCCTAAATATAACTGTGAGTTTCGTGGGCTCATCCCAGTTGATGGCACTCACGCGGTCATACACCTCGAGCCAGTCTTCAACGTCATCACCTGGAAGCCCTGCGAACAGCGCAGGATGCTTTTGAGGGCTGGTGACCAGGTGTGAAGTGTTTCTTGGCGGTGCGAGTTGTGGAAAAGCTGGCGCGCTGGGCTGGTCGGCTTGCAAGAGACGCGAGGTGGCGCCGAGGAGTGCGAACATGTCTGTGTCAGCTCCCACTTCTTTGTGATTTCAGCCATCTTTTCGACAACTATTGCCAAGTTTTTGGACCTACGTGAACGGCCCTTCCTTGCTCGTTACGAGGATATTGCAGTTTCCGCAGTGAGTGAATGTTTCGAAACCTTATCAGGTTTCGACCAGTCGACGCGGTGCATCGGCTGCTGAGTCTGACCGCGTCTAGGCTCGACATTAGAACTGACTAGGACTATGGCGCACACGCCGCAGAGCCGGGCCCCGTCAGGTCCGCGTTCGACGAAACCAGACGCAATGCCCCAGACAATCGCAGTGGAAGGAATGCACGCTACGCAAGATGATCTTTTAGACGCGGGCTGGATTACCACCTATGGTAATCAAAGACGACCAGACCAGGCGAAGAACGCGACGCCTGCGTCTGGCGCGAAAAGTGAAGACGCGACTAAGAAAAAGGACCTTACAAACGTACGCCATCGACATTTCAGAGGGTTGTAGTCGGCTCCCGACTGCCCGGCATTCCGATAGAACACCTCAGGGTTATTTTCCGTCCCAAGGGAGGCATGCAAGTTTGCATAGTGGACCACTTTGCACTCTCGAGTTCCTTGATTATGGCCGCAACTCTCATGGACAAACAGGCAGAGTAAGACGTCGTTTACTTGAACAAAGTAATAACATTATCGTCGTTTCTACTCCAGAGACAACAATGGCCAAGGCTTGTGCCACCATACGAAGAATACACGAAAGCTTTCGAGCCTTCGAGGTATCTGCCTACGTAGCGGCCCCGGAGAATACCTGCAAAGGGGTACTTAGAAACATAGACCCGTCGATCACTGAGCCCGAACTCGACGAGGCAATTGTGAAGCAGCCGTAACCCAACAGCAATTGACGTGAAGAGAATCAAGAACATGCGAGCCGTGGTCGTATTCTTTGAATGTTCACGCGTACCAAGGCACGTCGCGTGCGTGTCGGCGTACATGGAATGCTCGCTGTACAGAAGGCAGGTGGATATCTGCTACGCTGGCGGCCAAGTGGCGCACCGAGCCGACGTATGCCGCAAGAGCAAGAAGGAAAAAGAAAAGTGCCACAAGAGCGGGATGAACATTCTAGAATCTGCTGAACATTCTAGAATCTGCCCGTGAGACGCACAGTTGCCCCCCCAAATGCAAACTTTGCGGAGGAGATCACATCACGGGTGAGCATTCGTGCAAGAGGAGATACCACGTTCCGTACATAGTGAGAAAACGCCGAAGGAACAAACGATCCAAATTGCTGGATGACCAAGAGGAGGCTGCTGGGATGGTAACGAAGCAAAAGACATCTGATGCTGCTGCGCGGCAAAGCTCCCTGTCCAGGGCGAATTCTAGCTCTAGGGCGCGTTCCTGCTCTACGGAGGCTTCTCGCTCCCGAGAGCGAGAGCACTCTCGAGGACGCTCGTATCACCGACGCGGTCCCCGGGGATCTGCCGGTAGCCGATGCAGGAGCCGCTCTCGGTCCGAGGCCAAAGTGACCTGGGCTGACAAGGCGCAGAGTGCTAGCCGCAGCAGCGGCGACACCTTCAACGGAGCGAGACCTGAGCCCCTGCCCTCGACCCCAATTAGAGGTAAGGCACAACCAGAGCATAATGAATATGAGAAGCGCGTCATTACCCTAGAGTGCGAAAACAGGGAATTAAAGCATAAACTAGAAGAATTTATGACACTAGTGACCAAGAGTTCGTGACCCTCAAGACAGCACTGCACAAACCCCACACTTTATAAGCAACCCCCTATTGTCGTAAGCACATAAAGAAGCACACACAAGCGCAGACCAGAGGCAACTACGTCGGACGAAGGCGAGTATGTGTTTAGTGACTGCATGTGAGACATCAGCGAGGCCCCCTCCAACGTCTCCGCTGGTGAGGGTAACTCCATGAGTCGACGCCACAAGAGCCTAACTAACACGTTGAGCACCATCAGCACCGTGCTAAAACGGCCACAAGAGGTGATCGCACAGATCAACTCTACGCTGAATCGCTTAGAAAGACCAGTGGCACACCCGAAAACCGCCAAACAAGCATATTCTTCTGCAGCAGCAGCACTTATGTCCTCTCTGAGACCAGTGGTACCGCCACATAAACCCACTGAAGTGCACAAAGCTGATGCGGATTGTGCCAGTGGGGTCGTAACACTAGCACAACCACATCATGGATAGTTCACCGCAGCTTTTTAAAGTGTGCAGTGGAACTGTAATTCATTTCCCAAGAGGAAAACAGTCTGGCACAACTCATTGGATTATGCAAAGAAAAGCTACTGATTATTCCTCTGCAAGAAAGCGGAGTCACTGAATCAACACGAAACCTAACTATCCCGGGGTACAGGGTAACCACGCCGACCCTGTGCCCCGGCTTCAAGCGTGCGAGGGGTATAGCTACCCTTGTTCATAAAGGCATCACCTTTATGGAGAAGACCACCCTCGCATACAAGCAAGGCCTGGAATCACAGCTGGTAGAAATCACCCTCGGTCGTGCTAGCGAAGCTAGCATTTTCATTTTAAACATCTACATTCTACCGAGTGACAAACTTCGAAACTTCAACAGCCTCTTCCTGGGGGCTACAAAAGAGGCAAAAAATAAGCCTCTCATGATTGCAGGAGACTTTAACGCACATAACAAATCATGGCGTTACTCCAAAATTGATGCCAAAGCAACCAAACTCGCTGCATGTGCGGATACGCTTGGTCTGAAACTCATCGCGGACCATCTATTTCCGACACGCAAGGGCGACTCTGTCCAACGTGATACCACTCCCGACTGTAGAAGGGTCGCGAGACAACCTACAGTGGGACCTGGGTAGCGACCACTTCAACACAAAAATAAACGTACACATTACTCAGCCCCCGCTAAGAAAATACACGTACGTTGATTGGGATATGTTTCGCCAGATCAGAAACAATAAACCCAGGCATCGAAAAACATTCGACAGCCTCGTGAGTAATCTGAAAGAGGTAGCTAACAAGGCAACCAAAGAGATCTCCGTGGAGTTGAGGTTCCTGCAATCGACTCTAAGCTAGCACATCTCCTGGAGGCCAATAACACAATTCGTGACAGATGAAAGAAACAAAAGCTGCACCGGCGGCTCAGAGCCAAGATATCTCAACTCAACAAGGACATAGAACAGCATGCCAAGAAACTCGCTGCACAGCAATGAGGTGAGGTCTGCAATAAAGTAGACTGCAAAATACGCAAAAAAAGCAAATTGGTACTTTTCAATAATCGGTTTACTGACAACACCAAATCATCCAAAAGCAGCGCCTGGTTAGAAATCGAGAGACTCGTCGACTTTAACACATCGGAAGGCTGCGAACTACAAACCTTTGCGTACAAATTGGCGGACATATACTTACCACATGAAGAGAAATATATACCGTGGGACATCCCCACATCAGAATATCAGGAACCCCACAGACAGCCTTGGATATATCTTTTGAAGTTGCGGTGGCTGTTCATGCCTTGTGGGACCTCAACGGACGGTCGGCGCCCGGCTCAGACGGAACCTCAAACAAGCTTCTCAGAAACCTTGACAACGCAGCGATAGAAGTCCTTACAGAAGATATCGATCAAGTATGGTCCAATAGAAATGTACCAGAGGGATGGAGAACGGCTAAGGTCGTACTCATACTCAAACTAGGAAAGCCCCTGGGACCAGAAACTTTGCGCCCGACATCACTTACGTCATGCCTTGGGAAAGTGGCGGAACATGTCATTCATAATTGAATTAGCGGACACATTGAAGACGAAGGTCTCTTTCGCCACAATATGGTGGGCTTCTGCAAATGCCTTTCTACAGAAGACGCCATGCTTCTCATCAACAGGGCCATACTCGATAACACATCTTTGAACATCAAAAGGATATTGACGCTCAATCTAAGGAAGGCCTTTGGCACACTGAAGCATGAGCACATTCTTAATGAGGTTTCGAAATTGAGCCTCAATGTAAAATTTTACAACTTTGTCCAGTCTTTCTTGGCAGATCGGACAGCTACAATCAGCATGGGCCAAATCAAGAGCAAAGAGTACATACTGAGTAACGTTAGTACACCGCAAGGATCAGTGTTGTCCCCGCTTTTATTCAACATTGCAATGCACAACCTGTCTCAGTGGCTCGCCGACGTTCCTGGCATTGGCCATGCAGTACACGTGAATGAAATCACCATATGGTCCGCGGAAGGCCCTCTTGAAAAGCTGCAGGGAAATCTACAACGAGCACTCGATGTCACGGAGGACTTCCTGACGAGCACGGAGATGGAGCTATCTCCTCATAAGTTGGATCTCCTCCTGCACAAGCGCTCTCTGAGGCGGGGGCCAGAGATTTATGGGCAGCCTATTGGTGTGCGATTGAGAAATGAAAAACCAATTCACATCTGTGAGTCAGTTAAGGTTCTAGGCATGACGATTGTAAAGTACAGGAACAACAACAGCGAGGCACTCAGATGTCTCGAGAAGAGCGCTCACAGCTTCAGTAGGGTCATTTCTAGAGTTGCCAACAAGAGAGAGGGGCTGAAGGAGGATAGTCTCATGTAAGCCTTCCATGCGTTCCTCCTCAGCCACATTACTTACGCCACGCCTTTCCTAAAACTGAAAAAGAAGGAAGTTAATAACATTGACGCCCTTATTAGGACGACGCTAAAGCGGGTCTTAAATAAGCACAAACACAGAGCGGCTCTTACAGCTCGGACTGCATAAATCTGCAACGGAGCTCTTTGAAGCTCAATGAACAGTGCAGCTATGCCGATTGTCACTTACCGAAGCAGACACCGGGATCCTTTCAGAAGCCGTGCTACAACCCCTCTTTATGCCAGCAGAAAAACAGCGTATATCTGCTGCGATAATAGGGGTCATATGTGTCGACCCGCTCACCAGGAACAACCATCCGGTGCACAACGAAGGGCGCCGACGAGCAAGAGCAGAGTACATCATGAGGAAGATTGGGCGCTCAAGCTCAGCTGCCCTCTTTGTCGATGCATCCCAATACTGGAAGAAGGATGCGTATGTCGTCACTGTTGCTAAAGAGAAAGGATGCCTAGTAAATGCTGCCACGGTGATCACCAGATTTACTCACGAAGCCGAGGAATTTGCAATCGCAGTTGCTCTTCACGAACGAAGAAGGGATGTCACCATCTTTTTGGACTCAAGAATAGCCATCCAGTCATTCTCATCCGGCTTCGTCTCTACTACGGCATTCACATCACGAACAAGGTACCTACTCAGGAAAATGAAGTGGAAGTTTCACTGACACTTATGGCATGGTTCCCGGCCAATATGGGTAATCTCTCGTCTTAGCCGACCAGCCATCCCAACGAGAGGGCTCACCAGCTACGGCGCAAAGTAGCTACGCGTGGCGATGAGTGGCCCTCTCACAGTGATAGCGAAAGGAGATGTATGAACTTCAAGGATCCATTGATTACATTTCACGAGATCACCACAGCTTATAAACTAGGGCGCTGAGTTTTCCCTGTTCCGCATCCTCAACTGAATAAAGGTCAAGCAGTTACACTTCGGCAACTACAGATGCAAACGTACATCACACCAACTATACTACACAGACTCGACCCAGATTTGTCACCTCACTGCCCGCACTGTCATCACGAGTACTGTAATTGCGAATACATGCTCGGGTTGTGCCCCTTTTACTCGGTGTCACAACTACCAGACCAAACCTTCTGGGAGGCTGCCACGCGCAGCACGCAACTCGACAACCAACTTCTGGCCGTCCAGAAGGCCCTGGACATCGCCGAGAGACTCCACCTCCCGGCACCATCCTGGGCGGAGCCACCTAGCTGAGCTAGAAGGGCCTCCGGTCCCGTCCATTCTCTGCCGCCTTTGGACCAAAATAAAGTTCTCACTCACTCGGCTTGCGACATTACCAAACCCACTTCGTTTAAGCGGCGGCCTGAACGAAGCTCCAGGGATGTGTTCTAGAAGACGCTGGGGGAGCCCGAAAGCGCGAGAGCACGCAGGAACCGGGCAGCAGTATCCACCACTTGTAAGAAGGCGTCCAGTACCCTCAACACTCTTCGTTATTGCCTTGGGTGTGTGCCCCACAACCTCGACTGGAGTAGTGATGGTGAGCATGTTCAGTTGAAAAAATGGGACGCATCAGTATTACTCACAGTATATATATATATATATATATATATATATATATATATATATATATATATATATATATATGAGATCTAACAGACAGTAATGCCAAGGAATGTACAGGGAAAGTTATAAGAACCAATGAAATGTAAATAAGAAGAAAGAAAAGTGGATGAAAAAATTACCAACCGTAGGCAGGAATCGAACCTACGACCTCCGAATAACGCGTTCGATGCTCTAACCACTGAGCTACCACAGCGGCCTTCACGCTGCCCGCTCATAATAAGTTCACGTGCTACGTGACGCCTAACATACGCATAAGAGTGTTTTCACACTCGTTGTTTGGTTTATAGATGGCGCTGACTGTCACTCCTACTTCTAAATTCACATATAAGCCCCAAAAAGTGGATGGAGGGGAGGCCGCTGTGGTAGCTCCATGGTTAGAGCATCGAACGCGTTATTCAAAGGTCGTAGGTTCGATTCCTACCCACAGTTGGTTATTTTTTCATTTACTTTTCTTTCTTCCTATTTACATTACATTGGTTCTAATAACTTCCCCTGTACATTTCTTGGCATTACTGTCTGTTAGATCTCATTAATATTGTGTTAAAACACGGAAAAACGAGCCCTTAGGTGTACACAACTTTCTCCTATTTCATTAAACGAGGGTCTCGTAATGGAAGACTTGGTGTGTTTAGGTTGTATAAAAGAGACAATTAATCAGCTGCCCGCTCATAATAAATTCACGTGCTACGTTACGCCAAACATACGCATAAGAGTGTTTTCACACTGGCTGTTTGGCTTATAGATGACGCTGACTGTCACTTGTACTTCTAGATTCACATATAAGCCCATAAAAGTGGATGGAGGGAAGGCCGCTGTGGTAGCTCAGGGGTTAGATCATCGAACGCGTTATTAGAAGGTCGTAGGTTCGATTCCTGCCAACGGTTAGTTATTTTTTCATCCACTTTTCTTTCTTCCTATTTACATTTCATTGGTTCTAATAACTTCCCCTGTACATTCCTTGGCATTACTGTCTGTTAGATCTCATTAATATTGTGTTAAAACACGGAAAAACGAGCCCTTAGGTATACAGATCTTTCCCTTATTTCATTGAACGAGGGTCTCGTAATGGCACACTTGGTGTGTTTAGGTTGTATAAGAGGGACAATTAATCAGCTGCCCGCTCATAATAAGTTCGCGTGCTACGTGACGCCAAACAAACGCATACGAGTGTTTTCACACTCGTTGTTTGGCTTATAGATGGCGCTGACTGTCACTCCTACTTCTAAATTCACATATAAGCCCAAAAAAGTGGATGGAGGGAAGGCCGCTGTGGTATCTCAGTGGTTAGAGCATCGAACGCGTTATTCGAAAGTCGTAAGTTCGATTCCTGCCCACGGTTGGTTGTTTTTTCATTCACTTTTCTTTCTTCCTATTTACATTCCATTGATTCTAATAACTTCCCCTGTACATTCCTTGGCATTACTGTCTGTTAGATCTCAATTATGTTGCGTTTAAACACGGAAAAACGAGCCCTTAGGTATACATATCTTTCCGCTATTTCATTGAACGAGGGTCTCGTAATGGCAGACGTGGTGTGTTTAGGTTGTATAAGAGGGACAATTATTCAGCTGCCCGCTCATAATAAGTTCACGTGCTACGTGACGCCAAACATACGCATAAGAGTGTTTTCACACTCGTTGTTTGGCTTATAGATGGTGCTGACTGTCACTCCTACTTCTAAATTCACATATAAGCCCCAAAAAGTGGATGGAGGGAAGGCCGCTGCGGTAGCTCAGTGGTTAGATCATCGAACGCGTTATTAGAAGGTCGTAGGTTCGATTCCTGCCCACGGTTGGTTATTTTTTCATCCACTTTTCTTTCTTCTTATTTACATTTCATTGGTTCTAATAACTTCCCCTGTACATTCCTTGGCATTACTGTCTGTTAGATCTCATTAAAATTGTGTTAAAACACGGAAAAACGAGCCCTTAGGTATACATATCTTTCCGCTATTTCATTGAACGAGGGTCTCGTAATGGCAGACGTGGTGTGTTTAGGTTGTATAAGAGGGACAGTTATTCAGCTGCCCGCTCATAATAAGTTCACGTGCTACGTGACGCCAAACATACGCATAAGAGTGTTTTCACACTCGTTGTTTGGCTTATAGGTGGCGCTGACTGTCACTCCCACTTCTAAACTCACATATAAGCCCAAAAAAAGGGATGGAGGGAAGGCCGCTTTGGTAGCTCAGTGGTTAGAGCATCGAACGCGTTATTCGAAGGTCGTAGGTTCGATTCCTGCACAAGGTTGGTTGTTTTTTCATCCACTTCTCTTTCTTCTTATTTACATTCTATTGATTCTAATAACTTCCCCTGTACATTCCTTGGCATTACTGTCTGTTAGATCTCAATTATGTTGCGTTTAAACACGGAAAAACGAGCCCTTAGGTATACATATCTTTCCGCTATTTCATTGAACGAGGGTCTCGTAATGGCAGACGTGGTGTGTTTAGGTTGTATAAGAGGGACAATTATTCAGCTGCCCGCTCATAATAAGTTCACGTGCTACGTGACGCCAAACATACGCATAAGATTGTTTTCACACTCGTTTTTTGGCTTATAGATGGCGCTGACTGTCACTCCTACTTTTAAATTCACATATAAGCCCAAAAAAGTGGTTGGAGGGAAGGCCGCTGTGGTAGCTCAGTGGTTAGAGCATTGAACGCGTTATTCGAAGGTCGTAGGTTCGATTCCTGCCCACGGTTGGTTATTTTTTCGTCCACTTTTCTTTGTTCTTATTTCCATTCCATTGATTCTAATAACTTCCCCTGTACATGTCTTGGCAGTACTGTCTGTTAGATCTCATTATATTGTGTTAAAACACGGAAAAACGAGCCCTTAGGTATACACATCTTTCCCACATATGCATATATATATATATATATGACGCAGGAGGCGTGATGGCTGTACGATGAACCATTTATTTGTCTTCGTCTTCCTCCTTGTCTGGCATTCCACCACACCGTTCTCGTGTGGTTCAATTCAATTCAATTCAATTCAATTCAATTTTATTTCATCCCAAGGATGAGGGCAGGCTCGGGAGAAAAGTGACGTTTTGTCACTTGAGGGGAACCCGAGCCTCCCTAATACATGGCAAGCAACGTGGACATGAGTAAAGAAACATAAGCCATGAACATATAGGCAACGAACATAAGCCATGAGATGTTTAGCGCAGTACAAGTCGGAAGATGCACGTACAGTAATGCTATATACAGAGACTAATATGCGTAAGTAGTTCGGCACAAATTCCGAAGTACAATGCAAAATATGACAGAATACAGAATACTATATATATGGCAACAATGCTATGCATAGAAATTGCGTGTACACACATACACATAAATATACACACACATATGGAGAAGCATATACAGACACATATATATATACACATATATATACACACACATATACATATATAGAGAGTTCCATGAATGCCTGGACCACCATTTTCTCAATTTTCACGATAAAAGCACTTCCCTAATGTCACGTGCACTGCATTTCTCAAGGATTATTTTAGCCTCCAGTAATTTATTTAATAACAGTTGGTTGGTTGGAACAGTGGTTCGTCACACGCTTCCCCCCTCCCCCGAGAGAGACGTAGGTGCAGGGGCGGATGATATCGTTTAAGTCTCCCGACATGAACGATGTCAGTCTGGCGACCGAGTGGAGCCACGCTGCGGTCAATCTCGTAGTTAACTGCCGAAATCTTGCGTATGATCGTATAGGGTCCTTCCATGATAGCGCTGAGTTTGCCGCGGTTCGGGTGCCAGGGTGTTTCATATAGAACAAAGTCTCCCACTTGAAGCTCTAATGGAAGGAACTTCTTGTCATATATGATCTTGTTTTTCTCGTGATATGCTATTGAATTGCGGACTACGTTTGTACGAGCTTCCTGCAGATTTTCGGTAACTCCTGGAAGAAGATAGGGATACGATGGTGTGCCATACATAAGAAAGCAGGGTGGGTAGCCTGTGACTTCGTGAGGTGCTCTACTGTACTCGTCGACAACGTCCGAGAGGAGACGCGGCCACGGTTTTTGGGGTTCATCGTTGATGTTGCATCGGAGGCGAGTAACGATCGTCTCATTAGTGCGCTCGTTTAGGCCTTCACACTGCGGGCGTTGTGAGCATGTTAATAGCTGATGAATATTGTTGTGCTTGAGGAACTGCTTAATTTTGCCGGCAGTGAATCCTGTGTCACGGTCGGAAAGGAACTTCCGCGGCTTTCCAGCAGCGAAGATACTCTTCAGACAAGAGATGTACGCGTCGCAAGTCTCATTCTTGTGTGCGAAAGCCCAGACATAACAAGTGGCATGATGAACGGCTAAGTGAATGAATCTTTTGGATGAGCCGTAGTTGCCAAAACCTCCGATAGTGTCCATGGCCAGAAGATCAAACGGTTGTTCCGCTGGTGGCAAAGACTCCAAGGAACCAAATCGTTTGTTCGTCGGTTTCTTGCAGCGCTGGCAGGTATCGCAGTGGCGTATGTACTCGCTCACGTCGGTGATGCTGTCGGGCCAATAGTACTGTGGAGAGAGAAGCCGCAGCGTCTTCTTTACCCCGACATGTCTGAAAGCGTCATGAGCTTTTAGGAGAAGAGAAGACCGCAGGGCAAAAGGCACATAGACTATTCGTATTCCCCTGCGTGTTACTATACTCAGTCCGTTCTCAATGGTATGCTTTCCGGGTGGTTTGTCGTTGTCATGCTCTCGCAGTTGCTCAGCAGTTAGGAGTTGAACTACCGGGCTTCGAGATAGTGCATCAGCTTCAATGTTGTCAATGCCCTTTTGGTGTTTGACGTTCACGTCGTACATGGAGAGTTTCAGGAACCACCGGAAAAGTCGGCCTTGGGGATTCTTGATGCTTTTAAGCCATTGCAATGCTGCGTGATCTGTGATCACAGTGAAAGGTTTCCTGTGTAGATAGCAGTGCCATTTATCGATGGCGTCAATAATTGCCAAACATTCGAGTTCTGTGATGGCGTAATTAATTTCGTGTTTTAGTAACTTCCGTGAATGGTATGCGATTGGGTGCTCTCTACCATCATCATCAGCCTGTTTCAAGACGGCGCCGATGCCTCTGTTGGATGCATCGCAGTATAGCACACAAGGCTTAGTGGCATCGTAGATGTTAAGGATTGGCTCTTCTGTCACGTATTTCTTGAGCTGAGTGAAAGCCAGTTGACACTCCGCATCCCAGTTCCAGGTGGCGTCTTTGCTGAGCAGGCGCGTCAGTGGGTGAGTGATTTGACTGAAGTGGTCGATGTATCGCCGGTAAACATTGACAGTGCCGAGAAAACGCTGCAACTCTTTAGGGCGTGATGGTGTAGGAAACCGTAGGATTGCGTCCACGTTGCTTTGCTTTGGAGTGACGGTGCCATGCGAAACCTTGTGTCCCAGGTACTCAATGGAGGTTCGAGCGAATTGATATTTCTTTAATTTCAGCTTGACGCCTTCGCTTTTGAAAGCATTCAAAACACGCTCCAGATGCCTCAGATGGTCTGGAAATGTGTCAGAGTAGACAACAATGTCATCGAAGTAGTTTGTGACGTTCTGCAAACGGTGTTTTGCCAATACGAATTCGACAGCCCGTTCGAAGGTGGCCGGAGCATTCCGAAGGCCAAAAGGCATGACGAGCCACTCGTAGTGACCCGTACGTGTGACAAACGCCGTTTTCGGAATGTCATCAGGGTGAATCTTCACGTTCCAGTAACCTGACGTTATGTATAATGTCGAGAAGTACGTAGATTTTCCCAGAGAATCGAGAACGTCATCGATGCGAGGGATGGGCTGATAATCAGGCACCGTCAATTCGTTCAGCTTGCTGTAGTCGATGCAGAATCGCGTGTGTCCTTCCCCTTTTTTCTCTGCCAGAAGTGCTGGCGCACCGTATGGGGAGGTAGAGAGTCGTATGACACCTTGCTTGAGAAGCTCATTGACCTGTCTGTCCATTTCAACGCTGTCAGTTTATGAGCATCGATAGGGAGCTCTATGAATGGGAACATTGTTGTTGAGATGAATGCGATGCATTTCGCCGTTGATGCACCCAATGTCTGTCTGTGACTTGGAAAAAATGTCATCGTACTTGTGGATAAGCTGCTTCAATGCCAAGTGTTGAGTTTTATTTAAATGTAGTACATGACAAACTTCAACTCCTTGCAAAGACGCGCCCTTGTTAACCGTGGTTTGGTTCTGTGTACGAGAATTGAGGATGTCTTTCCCTAGGCGTAGAGTCATAGCGTCAAGGTCCAGCGACAAGTTAAAGAGGCAAGCACTATCCAAGCCAAGAAGTAAGTTGCTCTTCATGCCTTGTAGAACATGAGCCTGAATTTCTCTTGTCACTTTTCCTATCTGTACCTTTAGATTAACGCGACCCAATGTTTTGGTAGATGATGTGACTTGTTGAACTGAGATGCATGAATCCCTCATTATTTGCAGGTGAAGTGCCTTCAGCACTGATTCGTTGATACAGGTAATCGTAGCTCCAGTATCAAGTGTAGCGCTGACAGGGTACCCGTTAATGAGGGCATCAAACTGAATTACATGAACTCTGGGTCGCCCTCCTCGTTTCCCTGGTTGGTGGAGAGGGCAGAAATGCTTGTACGTTGTGGGCATTCATTATGCCAGTGCATCTGTCGGGGTAAGCCATTCATCGCGCATTCACCGAGACATTTTTTCATTATAGTATTCCTTCAAGCTCTGGCCTGTTCGCAACTTGTAATGAATGAATTGGCGAAAAGGATCCGCGACGCCGCTCGTAAAGCGTCCCTTCATGCGTTCACATAAGCTCTCCCAAGACGCGTCTGTGTCAAAAACCTCGGGGAGAAACCATCGGAAAGCCTCACCTTCAAGGTAACCGGAGAAGTAGCACAGCTTGTCTCGCTTCGTCCATGCTGCGGCCGCAGTCCTCACCTCAAAGAGTCGGAGCCACTTGTCAAAGGGGATGTCCGTAGATGCTCCCGAGTACTTCAGGATGTTGATGACTTTCTTGGATGTGGCCATGATGAAGGGCACGGTAGATCCTGTCGACTAGTGTGACGCAGGAGGCGTGATGGCGGTACGATGAACCATTTATTTGTCTTCGTCTTCCTCCATGTCTACCATTCCACCACACCGTTCTCGTGTGGTTCGTCACACACACACACATATATATATATATATATATATATATAGTGAGTAATATTGAAAATCCTGGGTCGGTGGATGTTGGAATCGCTGGTGGATATGGTGGAAAGAGTTGTGGATATGGTGGAAATATTAGCGGATATGGTGGAAACTGTAGTGGGCATAATGGCTGATGGCGGCGAGAGTGGAAAAAATGGTGGCAGATGGTGGTAGTGGTGGTGAGCCAATGTTGTGACGGTGGAAAATGCCGGCTCTTGGTGGCGAGGCAAAACGTATTTGGTGGAAGGCTTGTTGAGCAAGGTGGATGACGGTGGCATGATGGAAGCTTTGTGGATAACGGTGGCATGATGAAGAGCACATGAAAGTATACTTGCGAAATCGCTTATTTGTAGTGTTTCTTTATTGAATGCGCAGAGATATATGTTTACAGTCAAAAGAAACCAACGCTGCTCATTATGCTTTCTAGTACGTTTTTAGGGGCGAAGCTCCTTAGGGCGTGGGCTGTGCGTCCCCTGTAGCCTGTATGTAGCCACCTCTAGTTTAGTTCTTGCAGTGTTCACTAGATGGCGGTACCGTCCCCTGTATGTAGCCACCTCTAGTTTTGTTCTTGCAGTGTTCACTAGATGGCGGTACCGTCTCCTGTATGTAGCCACCTCTCGTTTAGTTCTTGTAGTGTTTACTAGATGGTGGTACTTGTAGCTGATGATGAAAAGATGCAAGATGTTATAAACTAGAAAGCGGTACTTGTAGTTGATGAAAGACGCGAGATCTTATTAAATAGGAATGATGTCACATATGGCGCGTGTTATAGGTTCAAGGCAATCGTTCGATTTAGTGCGGCGACGTACGCTAGGGGGAGCGTTGTAATAAAACCCGTTCGCTGTTGGCGCGCGCTCGGAGTCGCCGGATGGATAAGGCTGCATAGCGGAGAGAGCGCAAGGCGGCAGCAGCGCGCGCTCGCAGACAGAATCCCGATGTGCGAGCGCGCGAGGCAAGGGACATCGCAAGCCATCCATCGTCTGAGAACAAATAAAAGTTGATTTGTGTATATACACACACAGCGTTTCTCACGTCTTTACATGATGATCGACTGGGCGAATTACACGGAAGATTCACAGTTTACCGATGAATCCCTCCGGAGCTTCGCCCATTCATCATCAGTCACCCCGTGAATATGCCGTAATTTTTTTTATTCCTGTGGTGTCAACAATGCTTCAATTTTTGTGGAGCGTTGAATATAATACGGATGGGAATATGTGTAAATTTCGCGCACGCACTTACATCAGTTTGACATCCGCGATGTGTTTCTTTGTTGTGATGTTTAGAAGACTAGAGTTGACACTGTGAACATGACAATAAATGTTTCACATCGGCGAGTAGTTGTCGACAAAAATTTGGGCTCCAGTTTGCAATTGCGCCTTCATTGTTAAAGCAGAACACAGAGGTCACTTTATCTCGCCACGCTAGAAACGCAACTCAGGTAATTCTTGCCTACACTATTGTGTGAGCCGTGTCTTTAACTTAACGAAGTGCGTGCAAATATGCATAAGCTTCCACTTTCGACATGCTTCGATATGAGCCCCAGCAAATTTCACTTTCACCCATCTGTTCGACAACCATGATTTCCACCAAAGGTTAGTCATACTGACCAAGCCCGCACAAGTGTTATCGGTGCTTCTGGGTTTCAGAATAAACAATTTTGACAAATGAAAATGTCAATACAGCACAGCTGCGGCATCATTTACCCTAAATGAAGCCTTTTTTATTGTGTACGGTGTCCGCGCAAGAAGCGACAAACATCGATGCGACGCGCTTGCAGCACATCCACCATCCACCTCGCCTCACCGACAGCCGCCGGCCGCACTCGCCAGCGCTTCTCTGGCTCTTATGCGAGAACATAGACACGTCAATTTGTATGCTTACTGAACCAATATGATAGCGTAATGTTTCTGATGCACTGCATTCGTTTTGTACAAGCCGTTATGTAGCTGTTCCTAACGACAGAGCAACAGCAGTGCGCTGGCACGACTGCGGTGTGCGTTGCGCGAAAAACATCAAAATCAAATGTGTGGGCTTATCTATCGAATGAACATAGAAGCGTCATAAAGCCTGAACTGATATCGCCTTTTGGAAAGAGCGAGAAAGTGATAATTATCTTGGCAGTAACTACCGATAAACTTGACCTGCTCCTCAGTCCACTGAGTTGTTTTTTCCTTACGGCTGTAAATTGTAACAAAAACATAATGTTGTTGCCATTATCGCAGTAGCAATTGTTACAGGCAGCAGTTGTTCGTGTTTATCAAATGTGCAAATCTTAGTAGCAGGTGCATATCCCGTCCCACCCAAGTAAACGACAAACAGAACTGAAGTTAATCAGTGAGTTTGTGGGTCTACTACTTCATTAACACCCTTACCGCCATCTGTCGGCGTGGCACAGTGGTTATTTTACCATGCTGGATATTTGGAGGCGCCAGGTTCGATTCCACGCTGGCGTGCAATATTTTGCAGGTCCTCCATTCTTTTTTCTACAATTATTTTTATTATTTCTTTAGCGGCAGCTCATCACGGTGGTATGAGGCTGCTTGACGCTCCGCACTGCCGGCTGGAGCGCGCCATTCACCATCCGCTCCACCATAGCCACCATGCACCATGTGCCTAAAGTTCCACCGCCATAATCCACACAAAATAGTGGATAATGGAATCCACCATTTCTACGATGGAAGTTTATCAATATGATATATATATATATATATATATATATATATATATATATACTCAGCTCTTAGTATTCCTGGTAAAGTGGAATAATTCATCCCATCCAGACTGTGACCTCCATTTGTAGATCTTTCAACGGGTCGTTCGTATGTGTCCGGGCTAATCAGTCCCTTTACAATCGGAGAATTGCTAATTTCTCAACGCTTTAACACACCTCAGGTGGTGACGTGACCACAAGCGTCAGCGTCGCTGATAGAAATTATTATTACCCCACTTACGCTTGCGCCTTGAATAACCGTCGCCAACCAAAGGGAAACACGACACGCATCGTGTTTTTCTGAAATCGGGCAGTGAAAAGGTTTAACGCTTAAAAACGCCGCTGAAGGGTGAAGTCTAGGAGGGCGCGGAGAAAACCAAAAGTTAGGTCGAGAGTGGTAGTGCTACTCATGATATTGATTGCAAGCAAGAGATGATCCCGCTGGTAGGGATGTCGTTAACGATGAATATATGCACCTATGCAGTGTTAGGACGACTGCCTAGTGCTGAAGTAGTAGGAGCGCCATAGAAGCAGGTTGAAATACAGGTCAAATTGTAAACGGCTAATTTTTTTTGTAACGTGAGTGGTCCTCTCCTGCGTAAGCTGCGCCAACTGAGGCTGGTAGGACTTTATTATATACGTATTGCTTACAGACCACAAGAATCAGACTCTGTGTCAGTGTCTCAGGGAAACCATCTCAATTATCCGCATTAACTCACTCCGACTTTTTAAAAGTACCTGTTCTCAGTGACCCGCCAAAAGCTCTAAATAGATGTGTTGTGATACAATTCTACCTGCTCCATTGTTCAAGGGCATGTACAGTGGAATGTAAGGGCAGGATGTGCTAAAAATTGCTAAAAGAATACACTTGGCTCCTGCCACAAACAACTTCTTTTTGGGACTTCAGACTGGTACACCACACGTCGAAGCGTTACTTGAAGAGGGGTAATTCTTCTCACCCAGGTGGTCAAAATGTTTCATTCCAATAGGCCGACAATTACTTATGTAGTTAGTTTACATTGCTAAGGGGTGTTTTTGTGTATATTGCAGAGAAATGTCAAAAAAGAATTCCCGTTCATCTATATGGTATCACATTTCTCCCGGTAGAATACGAGGGTGGTTTCCCATATGTCTTCCTAATATTAACATGCTTCCGCTGTTTATTGATGGCCCATATGGTAGCATTTCACTGCTATTCAAATGCAAGACTCGTAAGAATGTACTTCCCAGAGGGCATGTAAAAATCACTGACTTCCATTAAAAAGGCTCGACGACGCATCCCTGGTAACCCATGCAGCCGCTTGTCAAACGACGAGATGGTCTCTTTGGTGTCCCAGATGCTGGCGTCTACTAGGTGTTTTAGGCATGCAATTGATAAATTCTCTGGTGGCAGTTGTCCTCTGATCTACAACTAGTGAATGAACAAACCCTACGATTAGGCATCACTTGAAATGCCCACTAACGCTATACAAAAATTAATAGGCGCCATAGCGACGCCGTTCGAATATAACGCAGTGCTGTTACGTGCATGCATTACAATTACGCGTTAGTGAGATGACAGTAAAAAAAGACACAGCATTTTTTTAGGGGCGAAGCTCCTTATAGCGGCACCCGTTCATCCCTCGTAGTCGTAGTAGTAGTGTGTAACCAGTCTTACATTTTCACCTCCAATGTGCTGCCGGTGGGAGATTACTTCTGTGCATTGACGAACAATGAAAGATTTGCAGCGGGCGCGTCAAATAAAGCCGAATTTTCCCGTCTCTCATTGCCCTTAGCAGTCATTGGCATGTGCATTGGAGGTGAAAATGTAATCTGACAAGAAAGGGTTGCTACGTTATACTCGCTGGGAGTAACCTCCTTAGTTTCAGGAAGGTTTCGCGAGCGTTGGGCCGCAGTGCCATGAATACAGTGAACTAGTGTATACTATGAACTCGAGGTGGTTAAAGGTGGGAAGTAGACACGAAGCGCAAGCCGTAAGAAAGTGTGCGTGTGCCCCTCTCGTTACGTCCTTGGAATGTCCGCTGGATGGCGGTGCTTCCATAGGAGGAATACATGATGAAAAGATGCCAGATGGTGGTACTTGGAGTGTTGAATAGATGTACGAATGGACACACAGACAGGTGCATGAATGGATGCATGAATGAATGCAGAGGAAGATGCATAGATGGACGCACGGATGGCTGCACGGACGGAGAAATGCATGGACAGACGCAGGGGCGGATGCACGGGCGAACGCAGGGACGGACGCACAGATGAACGTGAGGACGCACGAACAGACACAGGCACGGTCGGGCGGATGGACGCACGGACGGCCACCCAGATGGACGCAGGGATGGATGGAACCAAGAAAGAACGGACGGACGGATGCTTCGCCCTACTCTTCATCATTCACTCCGTGGATATGCTGCCATTATTTTTGTTCATCCATGCATCCGACCTTGCGCCTGTCCTTGCGTCCATCCGTCCGTGCAGCCATCCGTGCGTCCGTCCATGCATCTGTCTGTGTGTCCGTTCGTCCGTCTATACAACACTCCAAGTACGAACATCTCGCATCTTTTCATTGTATATTCCCCATATAGAAGTACCGTCATCCAGCGGACAATCCAAGGACTTAACGAGAGGAGCACACGCACACTTTCTTATGGCTTGCGCTTCGTGTCGACTTCCGACCTTTAACTACCTCGAGTTCATTGTATATACTAGTTCACTGTACTCATAGCACTGCAGCTCAACGCTCGCTAAACCTTTCTAAAACCAAGGAGGTTACGCCCAGCGAGTATATCGTAGCAACCCTTTCTTTTTCGGTAGTGCTCAATGTACATGCCAATGGCTGCTAATGGAGAATGTGAGACAGGACAATTTGGGTTTTAGTTAACGCGCACGCTGCGAATTTTTTATTCTTCAACAACGCACAGAAGAGATCTCCCACCGGCAGCACCTTGCAGGTCCGAACGTAAGACTGGTTACACACTACTACGACTACGACTAGTACGAGGGACGAACAGGTTCCACATTAAGGAGCTTCGCCCCTAAACATTCGCAGATCCCGCGTACAGCTGGAATCGATGATATGCGATGCACAAATGAGATTGGTGTATATGTCACTGCGAAATCAGCACAATGTTACGAGGAGCAGCTAAATGACTTCGTACGTAACTTACGAGTCATGATTATCATGTTTGTATGTCTCGTTTACCTTCGTCATCTATTCAAGTCACGTGATACCAAATTTAGTATATGTGGAGCTAGCGAAGCGGCTGCGAGCGCATCATGAAGAGCCCAATATACTCCAATGTAGCGTTGATGTGCTTGCACGCTGGGCCAAGTGACGCTACATTAGCAAAACGCAAGAACTAAATAGTTGATGCCAGGTGCGACCAGCATTCGTCAGTGCGGCCCGACGGCAGCAGGCGCGAAATGCGACATGCGGATTTTCGTGCCGATGGGTTACCTAGACAACACTGCGTCTCCCTCTGTTCGTGACAAGGGACGCCGGACGCGCTGAAACGCGCATGCGTCAAAGCAACGTAGCGTGAAACGCGCGTGCGAGTATATGGGAGGACCGGCGCCCGGCGTGGCAACGTGTCTTGCGCCACTAAATGGAACGCCGGAGAGCACGTGCACCGCGTCACGTTGAAATGCATTGGCGCGTTGACTGTGACATGTAGTCCTGTTCTGGCATGACACACATCCAATGATTATCATGTTTGGACCAGTCACATCCCTTCGCCATGCATTGGCGTCACGTAATACCGAATAGGGCATATGTGAAGCTACCGAAGCGGCCGCAAGCGCATCATGAGTGTGGCACGTAGTAATGTTGTTACATGACTCACATGTCGTGGTTATCATGTTTGGATGTGGCTCAGTGGTCAATTCCTCGCTTTCACGTCATTTACCTATGTCGTCCATTCGCGTCACGTAATACCGAGTATGGTACATGTGAAGCAAGCGAAACTGCCATGAGCGCATCATGAGCGTAGCATGTAGTCATGTTGTTACATGACACGCATCTCATGTTTACAAAGTTTGCACCATTATCATACCTTCGTCATTCATTCACTTCCCGTAATACCAAGTTCGGTATACGTGACGCTAACAAAACGGCCATAACGCATCATTAGCGTGGCATGTAGTCATGTTGTTACATGACACGTATCTCATGTTTACAATGTTTGCACCATTATCATACCTTTGTCGTCCATTGACGTACCGTAATACCAAATTTGGTATATATGACACTACCGAAATGGCCGCGAGCGCATCACGAGCATAGAATGTAGTCATGCTGTTACATGACACGCATGTTATAATTTTCATGCTAGTGTCTTTCGCTTGTGTCCGCCATGCAATCATGTCATACCATACCAGTTCTGAAACATGCCATGTGGACAAAACCACCGCAAGAGCAGCAGGATCATGAATTGTAAATCATTACATTTATGTCATACATGCCACGATTTTCATGTTATGACTAGTCAAATATGTTCTTGATACAGTCATGTTGGCCATACATTGATTAATACCAATACCATTACCGAAACCGCCAGGAGAGCTAAAAGTCGTAGGCGGCTAGATAGATAGATAGATAGATAGATAGATAGATAGATAGATAGATAGATAGAACGATAGATAGATAGATATATAGATAGATAGATAGATACGGTCAAAATCGCCGAAGTTCGCTAACAAATGCTTCGCATTTGAAACAACGAAGCAGTGCACTGAATTCCTGGAACGCAAATGTTTATCTTTTGTGATGGATCCGGGAAAGCAAACACCGTTGGTATGACAATATTTTGAAGATGAGTTTTTGGAACTTAGGGGTCAAAACAAGACTGCAAAATGTTCCCACCAAGTCTGTTTCTTGGAGCAGACTTTTCGTATAATTGACGTCTCGAGCGTGAGAAATTGCATATCGAAAATTTGCCGGATCCCACCTACAGTGGTAATCGGTGATATGCGAAGCACGAATGAGAAATGCTTATTTGTCACTTTAAAGTCAGCACAACGTTACGAGGTGGAAGTATATGATGTCGTACATGACTTCCGTGTCTTGATTATCATGTTTGGACGTGTCATTTGCCTTCGTCGTCTGCCCACGTCCTGTGATGTGAAATTCAGTATATGTGGAACTATCAAAACAGCCGCCAGGACATAATGAGCGTGGTATGTTGTCATCTTTGCTTTAAAATCGTGTCGTGATTGTGATGTTTGCACCAGTGATATACCTTCACCATCAATTTAGGTCACGTAACACCGAATTTTGTATAAGTGGAGCTAGTAAAACGGGCCGAGCGCATCATGAAGGGCCCAATATGCTCCGATGTAGCGTTGACGCGCACGCACGCTGGGCACAGCGACGCTACGTTAGGAAAACCCGAGCACTCTATAGTCTGATGCCAGGCGCCACCAGCGTCGGTCGGCGCGGCCCGACAGATACCGGCGCGAATTGTGCTATGCTGAATTTCGCGCCAATGCGTTACCAAGACATCAATCACTGCGTCTCCCTCTTTTCGTGAAAGAGAGACGCCGGCAGCGCTGAAACGCTCAAGCGCCAAAGCAACGCAGCGCGGCGGCGCCTGGAAATAAATGGCAGGACTGGCACTTGGAATGGCAAGGCCGGCCTGGCGCGACGTAATGAACGCCGGTGACTGCGCGCACCACCCCACGTCGAAATGTAATGGCGCCTTGACTATGGCATGAAGTCATGTTCTCACTTGACACGCATCTCAGGATTATCATGTTTGCACCAGTCACAAGGCTTGGTTATTCATTGACATCACGTAATACCAAATTTGGCATATGTGAAGCTAGCGAAACGGCCGCGAGCGCATTTTCAATGTGGCATGTAGTGATGTTGTTACATGACACGCATGTCATGATCTTCATGCTTGGATGTGTTATTTTTTATGTCGTCCATTCGCGTCACGTAATACCGAGTTTGGTACATGGGAAGCTAGCGAAACGATCGCGAGCGCATCATGAGCGTAGCATGTAGTCTTGTTGTTACATGACACGCATCTCATGTTTATCATGTCTGCACCCTCCACATTCCTTCGTTATCTATTCACGAACTGTATTACCAAATTTGGTATAAGTAAAGCTAGCGAAACGGCTTCCAGCGCATCATGAACGTGGAATGTAGTCATGTTGTTACATTACACATATCTTATGATTATCATGTACGCACCAGTCACATATCTTAGTCATCCATTCACGTACTGTAATACCAAACTTGGAATATGTGACGCTAGCGAAATGGCCGCGACGGCATCATGAACGTAGCAAGTAGTTTTGTTGTTACATGACACGCATGTCATGATTTTCATGTTAGAGTCCACCGCTTGTGTTCACCATGCAATCATGCCATACCATACCAGCTTTGCAACATGTCATGTGAACGAAGCCACCGCAAGAGCTGCAGGACCATGGAATGCATATCGTGACATTCATGGCATAGATATCAAGATTTTCGTGTTATGACTAGTGAAGTATGTTCTTCATTGAGTCATGTTATACCATACCAAGTTTGGTATCGATACTGTTATTGAAATGGCTAGGAGAGCTAAAGGTCGTAGCCGGCTAGATAGATATATAGATCGATACGCTCAAAGTCATCGAAGTTTGCTTAGAAATGCTTCGCAATTGAAAATTGGCCCCGTACCTGCATGGTAAACTGCAAATGTCGTCGAAAGACGATAGTCTTACGTGTGGAGAGAGTGAGCACAACATTCACTTAATGTTCTGAGCAGGAAAATCGGTGAATGGTAGTCTGGAGGCACTGTGTTAGAGCGCCTCGAGCGTGCAGTGGAGGCGAACGAGTGCATCAAGTCACGTCACACGTGAGACATGATCGCTATTTGGCATTTTTCTGGGAAATCGAAGCGTGCGACTCTAAGACGGGCGTGAGCCCATCACATAGGTGATAAGGTGTAGAACGCAGGGCAACGGGTAGGTGCCACCACTGTGTCGTCTTAGCAAAGCGTTGGAAACACATATCTTTTCGTTGAAGTGCTGCGTGGACAGCGCAGCGTGATAAACGCTACGGTCCTTAGAATTACTCATATGTGCCTTTTCTATTAAAATACGCACTTAGAGAATATATACGTGTTGTTAAGGTGTCTCAGATATGCGCAATTGTTGCTTTTTAAATGACAATCGCACAAGTACGAATGCTAAATATTGAGCAACATTGGCGGGCGCTGTGGATGGGGTCGGCCATTTGGGGCATCGGCTGGTGCCGTTCTTAGTACCCGGCAACGTTAAAAGTGGACAGACATACAAATGTACAGACAGACAGACCAAAATTTTAGCGTCGAAGGTCCCCAAGAAAGACTGTTGTCTTTAAAAAAGAAATACCTTCAACGCACCTCGATAAGAAAAATAGGCTACCAAATGCCATAATTTCCTCAGAGAATGCGTGAAAGTAGGTATACGTTTGAGGTGCTTATGCAAAAAAAAATGTCTTCGCCACGACGTTTCAGGCTGATTTGTAAAGTACGGAGCTCTCTACAGGCCAGCATTTTATTTAAAAAAAGAGAAAATTTCTCGCGCGTGCAGTAGACGACTGCTCATGGTGGTGGCCTCCTTGACACCAACGGCGTCTTCCGGTGACTTCAACCGCACGCACTCAATGTGCCATCCATCTAGTAAGAATCAGTGGTCGAAATACGTAGAGTTTCCGAAAGAAAGAAGCCTCAATCTGAGTTGTTCTCGAGGATTGAACAAATGAGAGCACTCTAAGAAGTTTTAAAATTGTGACTGTCCAGGAGAACTGACAATTTTGTGAATATGACCCCCATTTTATTGTGGTTGCACATATAGTATGGGAACTCGGCTGCTGACCCGCAGGGCGCGGGTTCGAATCCCGGCTGCGGCGGCTGCATTTCCGATGGAGGCGGAAATGTTGTAGGCCCGTGTGCTCAGATTTGGGTGCACGTTAAAGAACCCCAGGCGGTCTAAATTTCCGGAGCCCTCCACTACGGCGTCTCTCATAATCATATAGTGGTTTTGGGACGTTAAACCCCACATATCAATCAATCAATCAATCATATAGTATGGGAACAGACAATACAAAGAAAGACATTGAGGGAGGGGAGCTCGGAGCACGGTCAACATGGCGAGCAGAGAGGAGGCCACTTGGCACAGCGCTAACGTGTGAGTGTTATGCTTAAATTGATATGTGTGGTGTAACGTCCCAAAACTAACATATGGTTATGAGTGACGCCATAGTGGAAGGCTCCGGAAATTTCGACCACCTGGGGTTCTCTAACGTGCTCCGTAATCAGAGCAAACAGGCCTACAACATTTCCGCCTCCATCGAAAATGCAGCTGCCGCAGCCAGAAATCGAGCCCACGACCTACGGGTCAGCAACCGAGTACCTTAAGGCACTAGACCACCATACTGATATATTGTAGGGATCAAAAGAAGAACACAAATAAAAAATGGAGCGCTGAAAAGGAAGTGCGGCGCACAGAACAAAGCGCCCATCAGTGTGCCCTTCTCTTCCTCGTTTTTGTTAGAGGCGCTGTTTAGCCGCGCTGCAGTGGTTGCTGCACAAGCCTCAGAAGGAAAAGCATTGATGAAGCAGAAGTGGTGCTAAAGACCAAAAAAAAAACTGTAAGTACTGCAACAAGACTACCTCAGCTATTGAACCCCGTGATAATCCAACAATTGTTACCAATAGGAGCACACACTCTGGACATTCTTGTGGACACAGATGCTTAGGCAGTCGGGCATGCCGAGCAGACAAAGACATAAAATTTTTAAATTCATGAAAGTAGCTACGAATAAGTAAAGTTAAAGGCATACACTCGTGACGTCTTTGCCTTTAATGTCCTTAAGCATGTTCTGCAGTTTCGGCCGCACCGACGCAGCGCACCCTTTTCCGCACCACCCTACGCTAGTCTTGCACAAAATTTCACTGTCCATGCACTTTTGTGCTGTGATGAGGATTAGTCGCCACAGCAACCAAGACCACTCTTTTTGACGGCCGTTTTGCTGCCAGGAAAATACGATGTCAATCTGCAAGCGCCTGAAAACACTGGTAGGCCGGCCCACTTCCTTAGGCTCAAGGAATGTTGATTGGTTGAGCGCGTAGCCAGCGGCTCACCCACAGACACATGACCAAGACCCCGGTCCCGTCCTCGCAAAGCTGCTAATCATACGAGATTATTGGCATTCCACTTAAGAACAGGGCCGTTGCCGTAACTATCTCGCAACCACCACAGTTGCTTGGCGCTCGGCTTCTTTACCTGTTTTCTTGGCCTTTTGTTTTTGCTGTTTAAAGTTTTTTTTTTCACAATTGGCAATCACAATTTCACAATTTCGCAATCAAAGAGACGTGGTCCAGCACGCAAGAAGGTGTCGAAGGACGAGAAAACGTAACGTCCGAAGATGCTTTGCAGGGTCAGTCTTCACAAGAATACTTCTTTGTACTCATGTAAAGAAAAGTAGTTATATTTTTAGAAAATTGTTTAGCAACTCAGTCATAATTTTTTCTTCTTTAATTGTTTTTAAAATTGCTGAAAATGCTAAAAGTGAAAGCTTTGTCAAAGGATCAATGTGCTTGTAAGAACTTTAGCTGCGTTTACTCGCCGAGTCAATAAAATAAAAGACAAGGTATACTGAAATAAGATGGTTAAGACTCATGGAGGAAGTGCATGGGTTCTTCATGCTTAGAACTCTCATATTCTCGAAACGTTCTACGAACACTTTAAGTGGAGCTTTTATAGGCTGCATACTGTGGCGGGGTCAGAAGTATAGTCTTCGACATACGCCGCCTTAGCCAGCGTACCGACGTGTAGTCTTCGAAAGGTATCCTTTGAAAATGCGCCGTTCACATGCATAATTATGAGCTTCATGTTTCAAATGAATAATGCTGTCTCGAATGAAGGCTTGTCGAAGATCGCCTGCGTTGCCACGACAATCTGATATTCTTTAGCGGTTGATTGTAATTTCACGTTGGCCGATTTTAGTGCTGCCTGGTTATGAACGTGTGACCACAGTTCGCAAGTAGAAACAACAATCTTTCGTTGCTTAGCCGGCGCACTGTGTGCAAGGAAGAAGAAAAATGTAAGAACACCCATAGCTAACGCTATAATAAAAAAAAGAAATAATATTGTAGGCCAGTTAATGAAGTACAACGTCTCATTTGGGTCATTTTCCCCAACAGAGGAGAGGCTAGTAACGTTTTCTGGAAGTGCGCAGAGTTACCGCACATGTTACTGTAGCAGGATAATAACGAATACTTCTTCATGACGTTTATAAGTCATGCTTAATCCTTCCATTTGATCGTGCAATGGCGACACTTTGCAAGTTTCGTGTCCTAGATAATTTGACAGCGAAGGTAGCGAAGGCAAGGCCACATATTTTGTTGCCACAAGTTTCATCTTTCTCTGATCTGGAAACTTCAGATCCTTCTTAGCAAGTACCCAACGTTCTGTCTGATATCATCGAACAAATTTGTTTCAATGACCATGTGCACATTAATGCGTAATCACCAGAGTGTCTTGCAATGTAAGCATTAACAAACTGAGTGAAAAAAGATACAGAATAATTTAACCTACCCAAATATTAAGCGTCAATGTAACCTAACATAACATAACTTTATTTTTCTTAAAGACCCCTTGGGGGTTATCACATAAGGAGTGGGCTAACATATATTTTTTATTGTCACAAGGTTTTATCTCGACAAATGGACACATATTCGTTCAAAAAATTATGATGAGCATTCAGTTGTGACGACATCATGGGGAAGATCATTCCAGTGTTTTGCTGTTCGTACAAAGAAGGACATAGAAAAGGTGGTCGTCTTAATCCGCGGCCGGGCAACTTGAAGCGATTGGCACGTGCGGTGAGACATGCGAGCTAGTGGGGTGATGTGGCTGGTGTTAAGTGATTGCGAGAATATCAGCGACATAATCACTGAAGAAGCACATTTTGTGTTTTTAGGAATTTCGGAATTAATTCCGTCCACAACTGCTGAAGAAGATCTCTCAATTTTTCAACGACAGATATTACACCCTCTGGGATAAATGTTATACGCGACATAGAAGACGGTACACAATTTGGTAACACAGGGAACGGCATAGGGGTTTCGTAGGTAAACACAGATGAAAACGCAGTGTTGAATAGGTCAGCGCTCTCGAAATCACCAATATTGTCGGCCACTTCACTTTTGAGTATAATGCTGCGCGTTTCCTTCGGATTAATTATTTTCGAAAATTTCTTGGGGTTATTAGTAAGTATCTTGGGTAGCGCTGGGTGCATAAACGAGTGCTTGGCGCCGCTCAAGGTGAGCAAATATGCTTATTCAGCTGCATATTATTTTCCCAATAGTGAGCACTGTGTTTTAGCTTGGCAGCCCAAAATGAGCGTTTTTTTATTGTTTTCTAGTCTTTTCAAGATTTTTGAAGGCCATGGTTTTTGGGGAGACGTGTGAAATATAGTTGTAGATATGAACTTTCTTGCTAACTCCCCTATTTTGTTTTTGAAAATGGTCCAGTTGTCTTCGACCGTTCTGCTCGAAAGACGCGTACAAGCTTTAAAGTCTGGTAAAAAGCCTTAAAGTTCGTTGTTGATTGCCTCGCAGTTTCCTTCATCATACAGGCTGATAGTCTTTAATTTAATCTGGCTGGGCAAGTGACTGACATTGAAGACTGAGTGTATAACCTTATGGTCGCAGATTTCGCGCAGGTATGTAAGCGAAGATAGTGTGTCAGCATGTGTTGTTAATATCAAGTGTAATGTGTTCGCTCAACTATTCGTCACGCGGGTTGGCTCCCACACCAGCTGTGTGAGGTTGAAGTTCAGGCACATATTGAAGAATTATTCACGTTAAAGAACCCCAGGTGGTCGAAATTTCCGGAGCCCTCCACTACGGCGTCTCTCTAATCATGTGGTGGTTTCGGGACGGTAAACCCCACATATCAATCATAGCAATCAATTGACGAATTTTTTTGCTTCCACGCTTGTTCCTGACAAAGCTTCCTGATCTTGTCAATCGATGTCGGGATAGTTAAAGTAGCCGAAAATTAGGACGCGCGCGTTGGGTTGTTTCAAAATAAGATGGTTCAATAAATTGTTAACTTTCTGTGGAAAGTCTCGGCTGCTTTGCGGGGGCCGATAGCACACTCCAAGTAGCAATATTAGTGGCGTAGAACGAATGAGAAGCCATAGGATTTCTAAGTCAGTCGTATTATCAACGACTGTGCACGAGAGTAGCTTACTAGTGGTGATAAGAACACTTCCCCACGGGCGCCCCTATGATCGTTACGAATAACGTCCACGTTCGGGAGATCGGTCAGGATTTTGTCGTCTGTGACGTCATCAGAAACCACGCTTCGGTGAGCACGACTATATTGCTGCTAGATGACGAGACAAGACTACATAATTCCTCAAGTTTTGAAAGGAAGCTGCGCACGTTAGTGTAGACCACGGAAGTAGTGATATTTGCTCGGGCGTCATTACGGGGGCGGTGTGGCCGTTGGCGATGCTGCCTGGTTCGCTATAGGATTTCTTTGACTGTTTGCGATACTTTATCGAAGGCATACTTCTTTGAAGCAAGAAACAACGTTTTGTAAGGGCACGAAAAAGTGGTCGACTAGTTTCTAGCAAAGCCTATTAGTGGTTTTCGCGCATTTTGAACCGAACATGAGAAGTCCTGCCTGATTGCGTAAGTTGTACCTTTAAGTTTTTTGCCGTTAGTAAGGATCACTTATTTAGTTTTAAAAGATGTAAATCTTACTATGATAGGATGCTGCAGACCAGCTTTGTAGCGGCTGAGCCGATGCGCCCTTTCAATTTCCTTCGGGTCAATATTTATGTTAATTGCTCACTGCAGAGGTTCATAATTAAATCTTCCGATTCCGAGAAAGTTTCAGAGTGGTTAGTATCTGTAAGTACGTGGAACAGCAAGTTGTTTCGTCACGAGCGATTTTCAGCGTCCTCAAACCGGGCCTCTAACGTTTCAATGTGACGGCTGATGGCAGCCGTACTGGTCTCTAATGTCACTAGTTCTGATTGCACAGTTGAAAGGCTTTTGTAGTGCTCCTTCATCTGGGCTATTCTATCACTTAGGCCACGAATAGTTTTTTCCGTAGTATGAGGTTGTACTTTTAAGTCTTGCACTTCGGAAAAAAGTGCCGACTGACGGATAGATATTTTTTCTAGCTCAACCAGAATTACAGGGTCAGTAGACTCTGGATTGGTTTTTATGTCCCCTGACAGTAGAAGTAATAAACAGTGAATGACATCGATACATTCAAGTGTACACGTCTCCATTTTCGGACATACATACGGAATATATTTGGTCCACTGTTGCCTATTGTACGTGTAACGCTTTATATATTGTTCATTCTGTATCTCTAATGTATTATGTTTATTGTTAAAGAGTATTCACACATGTATTCTACACTTTTTGAGTTGCGCACTACAAGCCATAGGAACGCCGTGGAGCTCAAGGAGTGCGAGCCCACTAAAAATGACACGTTACACTTGTTTGCTTAATAACGGTGCAGATTGATATACGTCCATCCACCCAGAGAAGGTGTCACGGGTCCCGTTAATTAGGAAGGCGATCGCCGGTCTAATTCCAAGGGCCGAAGTATCGGCCCCCCGAACCGCACCACGGAAGCGTGGACAATTTAGAAGTGGTCCTATTCGGCGCACCAGCCGACGCCAGCTGTGGCACAAAGAACAAGTCAGAACTGAGAGCTGATAAACAAATCCTAATTATATTCTCAATTATGGCAGATCAAAGCGATACACAAGTATGCACCCTCGAAAATAGTTGAATACAATATGTGACCAATCAAACAACGTACTACACAGTACAATCAGCCACACTCGAAACAACGGACACAGACAACGATACGCACTAAAATGCAGTCGCATGCATCGAACAACCAAGACACCTAACGACTAAAGAGTTAGAAAACTTATTCAGTCCAAAGTTCATGGAACAAAAGTCTGAATGATACTCTTCCGAGAATCACTCACTCAAAGTCCAGCGTTGTTGTCGTTCCGCTGCCCCAGAAGTTTCTCTTCCAGGAAACCTGGCGTCTTCAATTGGCCGCTCTCCAAGCACTCAACTTTTTCGCCGGTAACACGTTGGCTTCCAACACGCAGCTGTTGCCACGCATCTTCGCTCGCTAGCGGTAGACACACACTCTTGCCTGTAGCTCGAGTCTTCACCCCTCAGGTGGAAATGCTCTTCTTCTCCTCTCCTGTCTCGGAAGACAACAGGCTTCGCCCACAAGGCGGAACACCCTACGTGCTCTGGCGCATACTTTCTTCTTCTCCTGCTTTGTTACTAAGGACAAAACCTTCACCGACAGACACGGCGGAATAACCTCCACGCACACTGGCGCTAACTTTTTTCTTCTCCTGATCTCTCATCTCTGCTGCTCGATTACATACCTTCCGCGCGAGATTCCAGAAAGTTCTCTTCATTTCGTCGGCGCAATACGCAGCAAAGGCTGGGTAAAGCGCGAGACGGTACGAGGGGCGTCCGCGACAGATGACGCAACCCTGCACCACCACGCCTCTTTCCATCGAGAACTTTCTAGGGCTTGCTCGGCCGCCGATGTGAGGAGGTTCGTCGGCGAACCTACGCTTCCGAGGGAAGGGAGACGTGCGCCCGGGGAGTCTTTGGATGCTTGTTTTCTTCTTTTATTGTTGACCTCAAGGCATCTCTCCGGCGCTTCGTCGCGAGAATTTGGCGGCGCGCCCTTTTTGAGCGCTCGTTTTGTGACAGAAGGTCTCCTGAAAGCTGTTCTCAAAAGTGGCTGCCGATGCGGTGCTGATGACGCTTAAGTAAGTGCATTCCTAACGTTGTTAGTACAGCCCCTATCACCATCAAGACAGCTTCCTTCATTTGTTTTATTGGTATCATACAGCACCTAAATCTGAAAAACTGTATATAAGTAAACAAACGCATTTATTGGACACACAACATTCTTTCGCCTATATTATTTTTAATTATCACAAGTGTTGTGTTGTAGGAAAAAAACCTTAGCATAGCATTTGTGACACTATACTGCTGCGTTCTTTTTTTTGTCCACGTCACTATAGCTGAGGCGCAAGAACGAACAATGCAGCAAGTATACGATCTGCGTAGAAGGAGCCTTATGTCTGGAATACGGCCGCACCCACAAACGATGTAAACCACTAGGCCGTTGTGGTGACCGTTGTTCACCTAGGGCTCTAACCAATGTGTACACCGGTGGTTGCCCATGTGGTCCTAATCCAGGTAAGATGGAATTTGTACTAGCGTTCATATAAACAACGAGCTAGAATTTCTCTGATTAACTGGCTTCATAGAGTTTTATACCTGAAAGTAAGTGAACAGTATTTCACCTGGAGGTAGGTTGAGCCGTGATGCAAGCACGTGTGAATAAAGAAACATACAAAATAAAAGTTTGAGGCTTACCTGGATGAATTCGCAATATAAAATATCGATATTCGAGACAACAGTGATTTCACCGGAAGTTCACAAGTCCTTATAACCGATAATTACATGAATCGGCCGAAGGTCATAATATAGTGATTGACTTTTATCTTAATTAGTTTAAGGCAATTATTGCACGTGGCTTATTGTGGTGGATGAGTTTGCATGGCGTACCAAATGAAGATAGTTGGTTAAACTGGAACCACAGTGAAATACGCATTTCAAATCTCTGGAAATAATTCAGGCGTCCTTTATGGTGACCTTCGTACCATAATGAAGCAAAACGAAATTGTCGCGAAATGAAGGTTTGAAGAAACGAAAAAAAGAGCAAGAAGCAAGACGAATCTTTCTTCAGGTTAGCAGAAGCCTGGTCATTGTTTATAGTGAATTGAGTAACAAGAGATGCAAGAAGTATTCCATCTCCTACCATGAGTCCCGTTTATTATAGGATCCCAAAGTAAAAAAAATGTCTATATAACTTCTTATACCACTTCGCCCCTTGCTGTTTGTACTGCCTCTTTTGCACTAAAACAAACTTGTTTGCAAGATTGCTACTCACAATTTCGTAAAAGTTTAATAACGCTCAACACTCTGCTGAGACGATAAATACATCCCAAGGTCTCAGCTGACAAATCGTGTAAAGACTATCTGGCATATTATTATTGCAAGAATATAATATTAATTTAGTTTTGTACAGTATAATTCATATCACTTTAGCATTCGTACATGTCCGCTGTGCCAAGGGAGAGTTTTCTTGGAGTTTTTGAGCAGTAAGGGCGCACGTTATTTTCCACTCGCGTATTTACGTCTTTGGCTTGCAGCCCTGTGCCTTTGCACGCGAAGCCCTTTTCAGGTATACAAGATGTCAAAGACGCAGAAGCTCCTGAAGGAGTTCTATCAGGAAGACGAGCTCACACCGGCCTTGTACGTCACCCTCGGGTTGCGCCAGAGAGTAGAAAAGGAGGCCAGTAACGGGTCACCTAAAGACCAGCTTGAGCAAAAATTGACGGCAGATACACGAGGTGAATGATGACGAGATTCGGCGAAGCTCCTGGAAGTAATACCGTGAAATTTTCTTCTATTGATTCGCCTGGCAATATGCGCGCTTCCTCGCCGCTTCCCATTTTTGAACGTTTTAAAGATCTGCTTCGCTACGTTTACGTGTGTCTCGGCCTCTCATTCCCGAACGGAAGGATCTTGCCGAGGCTGACGTGCTGCTGCAGCTTCTTTTTCACGTATGGCGAAATCTTGCCGACGCTGCCTCGTTGAAGTGGCTTCTTCTTCCCGTACAGCAGGATCTTGCCGATGCTGACGTGCCGCTGCAGCTTCTTGTCCACGTACGGCAAGATCTTGCCGACGCTGACTTGCTGATGTTGCTTCTTGTTCCCGTACAGCAGGATCTTGCGACGCTGCCTTGCTAATGTGGCCTCTCGTTCCAGTACGGAAGGATCTTGCTGACGCTGACGTGCCGCTGTAGCTTCTTTTTCACGTAAGGCGGGATCTTGCCGACGCTGCCTTGCTGATATGGCTTCTTGTTCCCGTGGGAGCTAACGTCTCTCGGACTTGTGTTCGGACGCACACCCATCGCGCTCCGCTGCGAATGCCAATTCAGACCGGTCAACGGCCTCGAATCTTCCTGAGCTGCACGGACCATCTTCCGCGAAGTTCACCTGAACATTTCGACACCTGGTTCACCAAGGTGGGCTTGTTCTTCATCATTTTAGAGGCCTTTTTGCTGCACCGGCGGGCTAAGCCTAGGTGAGCCTCCCCGCCTACGGCGCTCGCACGCCAGCTGCGAGATTCCGCAGCAGATTGCCATGAAGGGGGACGATGTCACCCCTGAGGAATTACAAGATAACGAATGGTTCTCAATTCTAAAAAAATTGCCCGCAGCTTCCCTCGCGGGAACACTGAGGAGGATGCGGAGCATATAATTGGTTAACGGGGTGTTAAAGTGCGACTTACTTGGGTCGATGGCTAAATTGGTTAACGTGGTTGTGAAATGGGGTGTTAAATTGCGACTTACTTGGGTCGATGGCTAAATTGGTTAACGTGGTTGTAGGAGGGGGTGTTAAATGAGTGAACACGTACACACGTATGCGAAAGGGCGGCGCTGGTCGAAGGGACGTCGATCATTGTGTTTGTGGATTCGTTGGCATTCGTTTCACGGCGACTTCGGACGTCGACGCGCCGTACAAACCAACGGACGAGCGGCAACTGAGCGAGCGAGCGCCGACCTTGAGTATATACGCAGCGCGACGGCGCATGCGCTGTCAGCTGTCGAATGTTCTCGAAGGAGAAGCGCGCGCGCGGCACAGATGGCGACGGCGCGACGGCGCATGCGCTGTCAGCTGTCGAATGTTCTCGAAGGAGAAGCGCGCGCGGCACGGATGGTGGGCGACGGCGCGACGGCGCATGCGCGCGCGTCAGCTGTCGAACGTTCGAGAAGCGGTGCGGACGGCGTGGACGGCGCACTACAAGGCGCGAGTATAAGATGCTTCCGCATCTAAAAGACGGCAAGAATCGCGCGCAAAGTCACACGCAGCCCTCCAGTTGGGAACGCAACGAGGCTCGACAGCAACGCCTAACGCTACCCTACGACGCGTCGCAGCTGCGAGCCGGCTGCCGGCGATGCCACGTAGTCACAATCGAGTCATCTTGCGACCGGGAGGCGGCCTCAACGTGCAAGCCTGCAGCCCACACACGATTCTTGCCTCACTAACCATGGCAGCTCAGCTAGCGCCGTCGGTAACGGAGTAGGACATTATTTGTCCCAACTCGATGCAAAACATTTTTGTCGTCAGTACGCCCAGCGCTACTAATCCAGAAGCGTACAGTCGAGTAACAGAGATCATCCTCACCTACCAGGGACACCCGGTCACGGCCTACCTCTCACCTGCCGGTATCACGAGCCGAGGCGTGATTCGCGGCGTCGACACTGACTTCGACGACACTGCACTCAACCGCATGCTAATCCAACCGCGCAACTCAAGCCTAATGGGAGCGCGTTGCATAAAGAAAACTGAAACTGTGATTCTGATCTTCAACGCGCTCAAAGTGCCCAACTACGTCTACTGCGACCAGGTCATCTACCACTGCACGTTGTACAAGCGCCAAATAGACACCTGCCGCACCTGCGGCCAAGTGGGCCATCGCCAAGACGTGTGCCCCACTCCTTCAACCAAGGTTTGCGACCACTGCGGACAATTACTAACGGACAACCCACACGTGTGCAACCAACCATTGTGTGTCTTATGCGGTGAAGCACACCGCACGGGCGACCGCGAATGCGGACATCGCTACCAGCTGCCTTACCTGGTGCGCCGTCGTCGTCAGCGTCGTCGCCGACGAAAGCAAGCCAAGCAGCAAACACCCACCTCAGAACCCAGCCCGGTTCCTGCCAAGACCACCGAACCGCGAGGACCTCCTCTAGGCCCAGGAAATCCTACTTCCACTGACCAGCCTACCTGGGCCGACAAGGTGGCATGCAAAGGTGAGGCCCGCGCAGCGCAGCGTCAGGGACACTCGCCACAGCAACCTGACCCAGAACTAGCACAGTTAAAACGCATGTATGCGGAGCAGGCTAAAGAAATCCAATCGCCTAAAGAAGAGCTAGCAAAACAACAAGCCCTCGAATCGCGCGAGGGTAGCACTATCAGCGGCCCCGTCTCGATACGCAGCGCTAAGAAACGGGTAGGCCCGACGATCCAGGCCGAAGAGCAATCCGAATTTCACGGGTTTACAGCCAATATATACGCGATACTAGAGCAGTACCGCGCAGAGACCACGGCCGAGTATAGCGCTTTCAACGCTAAACTAGAGAGCATAGAGAAACAACTTATCGAGCTGGCTGCATGGCCAGCACAAATGGACACGAGGACTAAGGTGTTGGAGGAGGACCTGGCACGCAGTAAGCGTGCTTGGCTAATACCTAGACCTTAAAATGGCGTCGTCACAATCATCCACTAATTGCCAATTGAACGCAAGTACCCTCCGTACGCGGAGAGAAACGTTACAACAATACATTGGCTCTATGACCCAACGACCGGCCGTCGTTCTCCTGCAGGAAACGCGTATCGACCGATTCGCTCTTCGCGGATACAGAGTCGAGGCCGTCTGTGGAAACAAAGCTCGAGGAATAGCCGCCTGTGTGGCTAAGCCTTATGCTTACGCGACACATGCAGTACGCCCAGACCTGAAAATAGAGCTTCAGATGATAGAGATCATACCCAATGCTCACATTAAGCAATCGGGATTTATCCCTGACGTGTACAGTTCACCTTCACACACCACAGAAACATTCACCACACTACTAACTAAAGCGACGCAGATAGCAGGCAACCATCCCCTCATCATCGCGGGGGACTTCAACGCCCCCATGTACAATGGTGTTACAATCGCACAACACAGAAAAGACGCCACTTATAAACACACATCACTCAACACAATCTTATGTTACTAAACGACCTCTCTACCCCCACACACATAGGTAACTCAGTGTCACGGGACTCATCGCCTGACCTGACCCAAGTACGCAACGTATCGAATCCCACATAGATTAATCTGCAAGCTAACCTCGGTAGCGTTCACTTTATCTGTAGCAAAACAGTCAATATAGGCAGCCTTGTGCCCAGAGACTTTAAAGTAGTAGACTGGGAGTTCTTTAGGCAAATACGCAAACAAGACACCAACCATTACTTTTCACTTTTTGAACTCTTTGCGAGACTACATCGGGATGTAAAACAAGCTGCCAAAAATATTTCTACAACACGCAACATAGACCACATGGAAAGGCACCTTGCACATCTCCTGGAGGCACACAAATGTCTTCAAGAAAGATGCAGAATGCATAAACTCAATCGTAGGCTACGAAAAAAATTGCATTACTCAACCGACAAAACCCCGTCGCGGTGGTCTAGTGGCTAAGGTACTCGGCTGCTGACCCGCAGGTCGCGGGTTCAAATCCCGGCTGCGGCGGCTGCATTTCCGATGGAGGTGGAAACGTTGTAGGCCCGTGTGCTCAAATTTGGGTGCACTTTAAAGAACCCCAGGTGTGCTCAAATTTGGGTGCACGTTAAAGAACCCCAGGTGGTCGAAATTTCCGGAGCCCTCCACTACGGCGTCTCTCATAATCATATGGTATTTTGGGATGTGAAACCCCACAAATCAATCAATACTCAACCAACAAATCTAACAGTACAGTCAGACACTAGCACGTAATCAGTGGAATGAGGTGTGTAATTCGCTCGACGCACGCATGAGAAAGAGTCTAAAATGGGACCTTTTCAAGCATCTGCTCCGCGACAAGCCCACTAAGTCAGAGCAACGACTAACCCTAGATAGACTGTTACACAAAGCGCGAGGACAGCAACTTACCGACGCGCAGATTTTAGATGCTACAGCAGCCCGGTATCTATGCACAGAACCTACCTCACATGAAGACTATCCACCTTACGCGGGGGCCACAGACGACACATTTGAGCTGGCTATGACTAGCGCTGAAATACGCGCGGTAATGGTAGAGCTCAATACTAAGTCAGCCCCGGGTCCTGACGGAGTCACCAACAAGCTACTCCGCAACCTGGCTGACCATGACATTGAATCACTAGCCACCCACATGAATGAGGTTTGGGAGCAAGGGAGTGTCCCGCCAGAATGGAGGGCCGCGACCGTCATACTCATTCCCAAGCCGAACAAACCCCTAGAACTCGACTCTCTATGACCCATCTCCCTCACACCCTGTGTGGGTAAGGTCATGGAGCACGTCATTCTCCGTCCAGTCACAAAATATTCAGAGCGAAAACACCTCTTTCCAATCAATCAAGTAGGGTTCAGGCCAGCTATGGCCACGCAGGGCATACTTCTCATGCTGCAGGAGACGTTACTTGGAGTAAGGAGCAAAGACCTCAAAGCAATCCTAGCTCTTGACTTAGAAAAAGCTTTTGATACCATAAGCCACGCTAATATACTGCACGAGATTCAGGAGGCAGGCTTAGGCCGCCGCTTCTACGAATACGTCCGCTCTTTCCTAAGAGCCAGAACGGCCACACATAAAGTTGGGGATCTCAAGTCACACACCTACAACCTAGGCCCGCGCGGCACCCCGCAAGGGTCGGTGCTCCCATCGTTTCTTTTCAATTTAGCCCTCAGACAACTTTCGCAAAAGCTGAAACACGTCGAAGGCGTAGAACACGCGCTTTACGCCGACAATATTACTATTTGGCGCACTGGAGGGAGCGATGGACAAATCAAAGCGAGCCTTCAGGAAGAAGTCACTGCAGTACAAACATTTTTAAAGCCCACGGGCCTCAGACTATCGGCGTCTAAGTCCAAGTTGCTGCTTCTGCCACCACAGTACGGCCGTACCAAAGGCAATCCTACCATACACCTCTCCATAATGGATGGCTCGGTTATCCCGATAGTGTCGTCGGTTCGAATTCTGGGCGTTACCCTCCAGGAGAATAGCAAAAATGACTTAACCATTACACATCTCACCAAAAAAGCTGAGGCAGTCATTCACCTCGCCCGACGCGTCGCCAATAGACACGCAGTACTCACAGAAGAGAGCTTACTACGCATCTTTCATCTGTTCTTAATGTGCCACGTTCACTACGTTGCCTGCGCTCACCCGTGGAGCAAAGGCGATGAAACTAATGTAGACAACCTCATCCGAAAATGCATGAAACGAGTACTTGGTCTACCCATGTCCACAAGCACGCAGCGCCTGCTAGCCCTTGGGGTACATAACATGTTCCAAAAAATCACCGAAGCACAAAAAATGTCTCAACTCATACGCCTGTCTTCGACAGCTGCGGGTCAGGAACTCCTCTCACACATAGGCTTTCCTATCCCAACTCAAGTCAACGAACCAGAACCGTTACCGCAACACCTTCACGATAAAATCACAGTGCTACCCTTCCCCAGGAACATGCACCCGGTGCACAATCTGACTCGAAGTGCACGAGCTCAAGCCTTACTAAAAGCTGCCAACCTACACGCGACAGACGTGGTTTTCGTAGACGCCGCTTATTACGGGGACAAACCCTACTCTGCAGCTGTGGTGGTCGCCCCAGATGGAACAGCTCTTAATGCTCTTATCGTAACAAAACAGAAAGCCTGAGAGGCTGAACAAGTGACCATTGCCCTGGCTCTAGCACTCCCTCAGCGCGACACAATATTTACCGACTGTAAACCCGCTGCACTGGCATACCGCCGCGGTACACTTTGCCAGGCGGCATTAAGAGTTCTAGAATCTGTTCAAATAACTGTAGACAAGCACATCCACTGGTTCCCGGGTCTTGAAGGGATCAACGTTTACCCAGGGCTCCCCAACGGTAATCAGCTGGCCCATGATCTCGCACGTGATCTTACGTGCTGCGGGGGGTCGCGGTCCGGCTCACTGGCCGGGGACACAAACACGCACCGGGAGCCACTCCTATCATATCACAAAATTTGCTCGCACTATAAGTTATTTAGAAAGCAACTCCCCTCACCTCACTCAGCACTAAATAAAGCACAACAATTAACGCTTCGACTGCTGCAAATGCACAATTACCCCAGCCCCTATATCTGCAGCAAATACCTACCACATATAAAGCCGGAATGCCCCAAATGCCGAAATTCAAGGTGTGATTTAAGTCACATGCTGTGGCAGTGTCCCGTGCTAAATCCTAGCTTCGGGTCCCCTGCCACCGAAGACGACTGGATCAACCACCTCAGGAGCCCCGACAAGGCCCTTCAACGCCAGGCCGCCCAGAAGGCCCAAAAGGTGGCTGGCGAGCTCCGACTCCCTGTCCCCACATGGGCGGAGCCACCGGGCTGGCCCCCGTAAGGGGTGCCCAGTCCCCTTCAGGACCTTAAATAAAGTTAATTCTCTCTCTGTCTCTTGTTCCCGTACAGCAGGATCTTGGCGGCGACGTCGCGCAGCTTCCCGGCGCGCTTCTGCCTCACGTGCTCTAATTTCAGGGTCCTGTCTGCAAGCAAGCGCCGCTGCTGCCCTGCGCGCCCGCTTTCGGCATTCTTATCCATACGAGAACACACCAATGGCAACGAGCATCGGCAACTACAAACCTGTATTGATATGGTTTTGATTATAAAACTATTGCTTTAGAAAACACCTGGCATCTTTCGTCGAGCAGCTGGCGTCTTCGTTTTTTTTTGCTATAGAAACATCTTGCGTCTTTTGTTTCGCTTTTAGAAAACAATTGGCGTCTTTCATTGGTTTATTTGATTAATCAACGGCGTTTTGAACAAAATTTTTTTATTGTTTATTCACGTACAGGAGAAATCTCACCAGGCACTACCTTGGAGGTAAACAATGGCTGCTACTGGGAATCAGAGACAGCAGAAGTCGGCTTTTAACACTTCTACTTCTACTAACGTTTCTTACTGGAACATGCCGATGGCTGCTAATGGGGAATGAGAGACGGAAGAATTCGGATTTTAGTTAACGCGCACGCTGCGAATTTTTTTATTTGTTCAACAACGCACAGGAGGAATCTCCCACAGGCACCACCTTGGAGGTCAAAGCGTAAGACTTGTTACACACTACCACTACGACTACGACTACGAGGGACGAACGGGTGACGCTTCGCCCCTGAAAGAAGGCCAAAAGAGAGTCGGCTAAAAGCCTTTGAAATCACCACCCAAGCATGGCGTACAAGTGGTTAAACTGGCAAAAGCTGAAACGGTGGCGTCCTGGTCTTTAGCAGTGGGTTCAGTCCGACGCTGCAAAGAAGCATTTCGCAATGATTGGTTATATCGTCGTGCTTCATGCTGAGGTTAGACAGGGGTATGGCTTGGGATTACCACAGTGTTTATACCACATACCGCACGTTGCGCCTCGCATGATCCCGGTCGTGGAAAAACGCATTGAGTGGTTAAATGCGTCACACAAGGCGGTAATTATCTGCATTCTTTAAGAACAGCAAACAAACAAACAAACAAACAAGACGTCGCCACTGAAGCCAAGAAGCCGCTGAAGAAACTCCCGCCGAAAGTGAGCGTTCACTCCGAAGAACGCCCTCCCAAAATCATCACAATGGCACGGTCGTGTCCGCAAAGGCACTCGTTCGGTGCGGCGTTGTTGCAAGCATTTTTAATTCTTAATAACCTCGGCGGCATGGTTTGCAGAATCCGCCAGCCTCCGGTGCTTGCATTTCCTTTCTCGGTTTTGCGCGGCTTAGAAGGCCTCCAACACTGGGCCTCCCGGGCTTGTTTTCTGCCCAGACTGCACATTTGGCCTGATGAATGCGAGCTTCCTCATGTTACCACTGTCGGCGTTCTTCTAGAGTTTCCCACATATTACCTGTGTGGAACGTTCCAGAAAAAATGATGCGTGCGAGCTCGGTGCGCCGGCTGGGACGGGATCGTCGACGTCACTAACAACGCAGTTAATGGCGTGCATGCTTGGGTACTACACTTGCAACGACGTTACTGGTAGTACAGCTAATGGAGACGGCTCGTGACAGCGTTGCCAAAGGGTTTTTCGTTCCCTTAGCCAATAGCAGCTTCTGCTGTGATAAGAGGAAGCCCCCCTTTCAGCCAACTCAACCGGTAGCTACTTTCATGACATCCATCACTGGAGGCCACAGGTCAGAGCAAGCCATGGCTGTGTGCTCGACCTAGTCAGACTCCCAGGAACAGCTTCAGTTAGAGAAGTATGTAGTCTCTCCATGAGGTATCTGGCTGAAGTTGAAAGCCACGGAGGCCTTCCCGACTTCCCGGATAATACCACGCCTGCAACAATAACCCGGCCGCCACATCTTGCCAAGATAAAACTAGGCTCACAGGCTTCATGCCCTCTCCTCTCGCCGCGTCCCCGGCTGCTGCACTTGCTCTGGAGAAAGCTGGAGCGGCCACTTCCCGTTTCTTCATATCTCCCTGCTCGACTCTTTTAGCACTGAGCTTTCTAGACTCTTCGACTCTTCTCGCAGAAAGGCGCCACGTGAGACAACATCGTTCAGAGAGGCCACGGTGCCTCCCTGCACCCCTCTTTTCCCACTCAAAGCAACGCGACCACGCCTGTCTCAGTCAATCAATAAATAAATGAAAAAATCTTTATTGGCATGAGAAATATAATATATTGAAAGTAAATTATGCAGAAGAAGGTACCCAAGTAACAAAGCGCAGACAGAACATTCAATGTTAATACAAACAAAAAAGCGGAAGTACAAACAACGAAAGAGTGAGTAGGAAGGACATTTTGAAGTGTTTAGATCAGTTAACTGAAAATTTTTTAACAAACAAACAAAGCAAGATTTAGGAAGTTACCAAAATGCAGCAGTTCTACATTCAATAGACATTACTCAAATTTCGGCTTAAAACTTGTATGTACATTATATATTTCTTATGATGTGATAAAAAATTCTCTATTAAAATTGAGTAAAAACAATGCTCATAATTTCATGTTAGCACCAACAATAGGTAATAACAGGTTATAACAGGCGATTATAGTTTTATCGGGATTATTCAACAAGGCAGTAGAAAATATGTCGATGAGGGTGCGGTGTAAAACCTTGAAAAACAAAACACACACTATATAAACGTACATTTCCAAGACGGTTAACAAATCAAGCTGGCAAAAAACAGGATGTGATGGCGTCTGACATGAAGCGAAAGTTATGAGTCACATTTCTCGTTTTTGCAATACCTTTAACGGCCAAATGTGGACTGAATATGAATTATCTTATGATTTGATGCAATAAATGAGATTACTGTGTACGAATGCATATTACAATGCCTTCAGAATGTCGATGTTGACACGAAAATGTGAATTCACCAATGCCCTAATACCGAATGAAACCTTTTCGCGAAGAGAATTCATATGTTGCTGAAATTTCATAAGTGTGTCTATTATAACTTCGAAAATCACGTATGATCACTTAGATCTGCTGACTAATAACTTCCGAATTCTCAGAAAGGTGAATTCGGTAGCCGACCGTGAGCGGGAAAGAAGATACACTCAATGTTTGACCAGTTGAAATAAAAAGATAATTTCCTGACCACGACAATGGAAGTGATTGTTGGATTTCTTGTGACATTTCTCACCGTCAGACATGTGCTCGTCCACGATGGGTGCGACTTCGTGGTTATTGACACCCAACCATATTCAGGCCTTTTATAACTACTTCAAATGGACATGATCGGTCAGACGAGGGTGAAGCGCAAACGCTTCAGTAGCAACACCTCTGTCAGCCTGTCAGCATGGTGTACGCCATCGACCCGCATTTGGATGGCTCCGTGACGCGCCGCCACCCGAAGGCCATCGCCGCAAACAACGCTTCAGCAGCTCCGTCGTGTCGTGTGCGTGCACGGACGGTAAGCTGCAGGCTGAGCTCCGAAGACTGTTCTTCCAAAAGTCAGCCTCAGGAGGACCATCGGAGGAACAGCCATCCCCTTAAAATTCTACTCATCAAGCGGCAACGCCGAGTGCGTTCACAGCTGTCGCAGTCCCTTCAAAGTGTTCGCTGAAGTCGTTTCGGCTACGCTGCTGCGACCCACTTGTGCGACAAGCGCTGCCTTCACTGCGATGGCAGCCACGCCACGGGATCGTGCACCATGAAATGCCCGCGCTGCCTGAACTGCAGCGGCAACGATGCAGAGAAGGAACTGCGCGACCCGTTGGCAGGTCCATCACAACGCCGCAGTCATACTCGCCTTTTTGAATGGCTCCGGGACACACCGCCAAGCGCCTGAACATGCCAGCACTTTTGTCAACAACATTGAGAAGCAGGGCACTGCGGTAGTCGTCACGTGCAGCCCGTTCCGTGATACTGTCACCTGTAGCCACCCAACGACCTTGGTAAGCACTTCGAAAACTTCAATGAGTGTGCCCCAATGCCGTCATGGAGTTGGCGACAACCCAGCGTCCTTGTTAGATTACGATGGCGTCCGCATTCGATACAAAATATACAGTTGTTACTGAGCGGAAATCAGAAGGAGCTGTCGAAAGGAGAATGCGTACTCCAACAACAGGTGGCCATGTAGCAATCACAAATTCAGCTGAGCAATAGGTGTGGTGCTTCTACTGGCCAACATTTAGGGAAGGAAAATAATAAGATATCTTCATCTTTTTCAGGTACCCGCGAACGTGGCATTTGCACGTAGTTGGTGCTAAAAAATAATAGGAATTGTCAAGGTATGCTGTGCGGTGAAACTAAAGAAGTTTTGATGTTCGGCGAAATATGCGAGTCTTGTAGCTCGTTCAGTGTCCTGCTTTAGTGGTCTAATAGATATTGCGCAAATCGGACTCATTGACGCCACGAATAAAAAGTGTATCCACCCCACTTTTACAAAACGCCTGGAACTATCAGACTTGCTGTTATCATCATCGTTATCATCATCATCATAATAAGCCTTAGTATGGTCATTGCAGTAGAAAGGCCTCTCCTATTTCTATCCTCTCCCAGTGCGTGACAATAAATGAAGTCCTGTGGTCTCTGTTGCCACTGATGTAGCTCTTGTTTATGAATTGCCTTTCAGAAAAAAAAACTGAAAAGCTTAATGCTGAAACAACTGAGATCTAGACGAACACGTCCCAAAGCGAATAATTTCATCCACCGCATTTTAACAAATTGCGCAACTCCCCCCCCACCCTACCCACACACTTTCCCGAATACTACCGTTTCTACAACAGTAACCACAGCCGGTGCTTTTTGCCACGATAAATCGGGTGGCATAGGCTCCATCCCCAATCCTATCATGGTGTCCCCGGCAGCTGAACTTACGTGGTAGGAAACTTAAGCGGCCGCTTCCCGTTTCTCCATATTTCAACGCCAGAATCTACTCGCACTGAGCCTTTCACAAAGGCCCCACGTGAGGCAACACTATTGACGCAATTTTTCATCGTTGGCGACTCGAATAGTCTTGCTAGGGTTGTATTACGTTCCTTCATTCCCCATAGAAAATTATCACGCTAGAAGGCTTGCCACCACAGGCGAAATAAACGAAGAAATATTGCCAAACAAGTATATTGTGGACATGCTGAAAGTCCAAAAAAGTTAATGACTGAAAGTTGGAAAACTAAATATGCAGCAGTAACACAACCTGAAAACAAAAGGCAAGCGGTATTGTTTTTTGCTTGCGGCTGACGCGGCAACAAAAGCGTTGCCATAGGAACAGCAGTTTTTTATTGTATTTTTGTTTAACGGTTTGGCTTACGAAACACCAGGGGACAAATTGGTGCTAGTGAGGCAATCATTCCTTATTTGGAGGTGTACTAGCTGGCCTAGACAGGACCGTGTTGTTCTCAACATGTGGTTCTTGCACGGAGACGTGCGTGAGAGGCCTTGCAGGGACGAAAACTTCCGAGATGCCCTCACCTCAGTTGGTGTGCTTCCTGACACCGTGGCGTTTTGAAAACTCCAAACTTGCAATATGTGGGCGGTGGCCTCAACCATTGGTGAAGCCGCCAAGAAACTGGCCCTGGGTAAGGAACTTTAATTTAAAGGATGCCGGTGTACCATCTTCCACCTTAAGGACCAGCTAGTGAAGCTTAGCCTCTACTGGATTCTTCACGGTGTACAAGACGAAAATATTCAGGCAGCCTTTTTGGTCTTCGGCAACGTCACCGAGGTGACTCGAGAGCATTGGCGGGATCCAGTTATGAAGAAGAAGGACTCAACCACAAGAACCAACCCGGCTGGGGTGGCTGCATTTTCGATGGAGGTGAAAATGCTGTAGACCGTGTGCTTAGATTTGGGTTCACGGTAAAGGATACCAGGTCGTCGAAATTTGTGGAGCCCTCTACTACGGCGGCTTTCATAATCACGTGGTTGTTTTTGAAGGTTAAACACCGCATATGAATCAATCACAAGGACCACCCCCTCAAATTAAACTCAGATTTTAGGGAGACGACCTCCCACAAAGTCCTCGTTGAGGTGCCCAGGCGTGCTATGCAGTGCCTTTGATATGATCGCCCGGCACCCGTCTGCCGGGACTGCAAGGTGCCCCGGCGCTCGAAGTGCCGGCGTTATAAGCATGTGGATGCGGACTGCGTCTGTACCTACACGTTGGCGACAGGGCAATAAAAGGCGGGCGACCGTGAGAAAATGATGGATGTCATCGAGCAAGAGGAGGCAGCGCGGGGCATCCAGGAGGCTAAAAAGCTGGCGGAACCGCCATACTCATTGACACCTTGTGGTGGTAATGCCCCGAAAGGGGGCGTCCCGGGGGACCAAGCAGCACAAGTGGACTTGGATTTGTCTGCCGAGCAGCCGGTGGCAAAGACTCCGCAAGCAGTTTTAGCAGGCAACGCCCGTAAAGGTGACACGTCAGCCTTTCGAAGAGGGGCGGGCGATTCAACTGTGTCGTCTGTGTCGACGGTAAAAGCTACAGAAATCTTGGGCCGGATTCACAAAACTCACTTACGAAAACATTTTTGCGCAAGAGAAATTTTGTTGCGTAAGTCGATTCACGAAACAAAAAAAAAACGTCGTAAGAGGCCATCGTTGTCACATCGGCCGCTGCAAATAAAGCGCGCTGTGACTGCCCGGGTACATGTCAGCGATGGTGATGCAGTTGCTTTATTTGCTTACGTCACCGAAAAGTGCTCGTAAGCGGATTCACGAAGCGAAATTGTGCGTAAAAACAGCATGGCTGAGAAAAAATCCTAAGAGTGGTCCGGACCACTCTTAGGAACAATGTGCCTACTTAGAACCTGCTGCCGCGGCGGTATACTTTGGTGCCCTGGCTAATTTTGAGTAAATTCACGCCCATTAAGGGCTGCCTGATGACTGCTGGTGCGTTTTTATTTCTTTCGGCACTTTGAGCTTCGCGTGTTGTTTCCCTTGTACGCAGTGGATGGTGTTGACAACCACCATTGTCCAATAAGTTCGAAGTCGCAGTAATTGAAGAATTCTATTGGGCGTCAATGGCATAAAACTACGCATGTAAAGATTTGTGGTTGGATGAAAACCAATGTGATACGTGAATGGTCGGTGCATTCGAACGCGGCATGGCATAGGATCAACCTTATTTGTTATGTTGTTGTGTGGCGCCCCATCTCATCCAATTAAAAGTGCGACTCGAGATCCTTGCCTCATTGGGGGAAATTACCGCCAAAGAGGTTAATGGGAGCACATTCTTTGCACGTATTGGAAATAAAAATGAGAGGAAGTTGTCAGTGAGTGGTTCATAAAGTTTGTGCTTTAGTGTACTTTCATTGGCTCTAACTGTCCAATGGTTGAGATCTCTGAAATACAGCTGTCGATAATCTTTGGGACGATCTGGAACAAAGCATACTTTGTAAACCAAAGCGTATTAGGGGTGCGCGTGACTACGCATGGAACTACAAACAAATCATGCATCTTCACCTTCACCGTTCAGACACCGATATGGACCGTGATAATATGGCAAGCAATCGGAATGAAATGACCCTAGCAACTTTGTATGACACCGAAAATATGCAAACCCTCACGATTCTGGAGCAAACCTTGGCTGAATTCATCCCTGCGTCAATTACCAGCCATTTAACTTGGCGCACGAACATCATTCAAAGATAGAGCGAGCGACTGACATGTATTTTGTGCGACGCAGCGACCACTTGACCTGAGAATAATAGCGTTGCGAAGGCGAATCCCCTGTCGCATGCTCTGATCGAAGCAGACGACAAACGCGAGCAGACGACGGCTTGGCCGACAGGCACAACTTGTGATTGGTTGTGAAGCAATACCCTCTACATCAGCTCACTCCGTGACGTTGCCAAAACACTTCTTTCATCTGGCACGCCTGTCCTGTTCGTCATATCATTCCCCTCGCACATAAGAGAAAATTTTTTCACGCCGTGAAAATAGTGCAAGTACTTTCTAAGAGCTCTCTTATGTGCAGCGCAGTTGTCGAAATCAACATGGCGTCGTAAACAGCATATCGGTCGGTGCGACTTTCAGCAAACACTTCTCGCACGAGTTACTCCAGCGTTTGACCGGATGTGTTGTGATTACAGCAGCTCTTTCGGTGCGTGTAAGTAGTGCGGAAAGCTGTGGCAGTGCAATGGTGTACGGTGAAGCGCAGCGAAGCCTGTGCGTCGACGTGGTTATCAAGCGGGGATCGGCGTCGATGTATCGACGGCAACTAGCACTCGAGAAGCCTGCAATGTGCGTTTGTGTGCCGGTAACAGTTCGTTCGCTCGACTTTCCAGTCTCTCAGTTGGGTGCTGTGCATTTCGGATTGACAGTGTTTTGACACGTTACTTGAGTGACCCCAAGTACGTACGGAAACGTATGAACTACGCGCTCGGTTCTTGCTTCGCCACTAGTTAGCCCGTACGCTTCTAAATACTTGAGAGCAATGTACTCTTCGGCAATGAAACGGTGTTCGTTGTGAACAGTGGTGCTGTGTTGACGTTTCAAGACTTGTGAACAAGCTGTGCTCGTGTGACCGAAAATTGAAAGACAGCGTTGATAACTGTTTTGCCCTGCGAAGTTGTGGTGGGGCAGCTTGGCGCTTTTGTTTGTTAAGTCGTCACTTCTCCTTTTTGTGATAACCATTGTTCTAGCGCTGTGATGTGATAAACCAAAACTGCGAGATGCAACAATCTCTTGTGGATCGTGTTACTTTGGAAGTGCGCCTAGACTGTTCTTCGGTAACAACTTGAGAGTTCTATGTGTCAGCGAGAGCCCGTGAACGTCAAGCTTCCCTCCGGCCCCCAGAAAAAGCAAAGATTTCACCGGTGCCTTGCTTTGGATGAAGTTGTAGGCCATTATCGCGTAACTACAGGTTTCCGAGTTCGTCTGGCCATCGTTTTGCACGGCACTAGAGCCTTGACAGGAGCCGGTCATGGCCAGTTCTTACACTTTACCAATGGACGTGCACGCCTGGCCAGCCCTTCATTGCTGTCATTGGCAGCTTTCAGTCAGCAGATGCCCTTTGCCTGTTGGCCGTAGAGCACACTTGGTTCCTCATGACACCGACGGCTACTAAATGCTGCCATCGGTGAGTTCACCTTGCAGAACTGAATTTCACCGGTACTACAATTCACACAGTTCTATAACGTGTGCTAGTTTTTAAGCCCATCAGTTGTAATGTTTCTCTAGGGTAAGTTGATGCATGAAAAATTTACTACTACTGTTATATACATACATATATTATAGAGCAAATACATAAAAAGTTTTTCGTGATTTGATACAAGTAAGCTCTTGTTTGATTATGAGGTTGGGCCTGTCGATTGACCACGTTTCATAGTTGGAAAGTTAATGTGAATTTATTTTTCAGGAGCCAGGTTGCACGTAAAAAATTTCTGTTATTTTGGAAAATTAGTTCTATAGACGATTACCACTGTGGTAGTACTATACTTCAGTAGGACATATATATTGCAGTAAGTAAATTTTACATGATGCTTCAGTTTATTTCAAAGTGATTATTGCAGATTTTGGTCACTTTAACGAAGTGATAGCTTCCTCAAATAAGTATTAAAAAGGAGTGCTTTGAATGATTGTTTTTAAATATCTCGTTTTTGGCTCTTCACAGATCGCAGAGATTGGTTTGTTAAGGTCCTGTGATGCATCGGTTGCACATTCTGGCACATCAATCCTCATCATTACTTGGAGCACCTGTAAAAAAATAGGAAGGACACTTTCTCCCTAACTGTGCAAGCCTATGTCCCTGCTGGGACTGTTATCATTCAGCGGATGTGGCGTGGAAGCATGCATGGCAGCCTCATCTGGAAGTACTGCGATCTGCTTGGGAGCTTCGAGGGCACAAAACTGCCTAACGGCTGGCTGCAAGGTTAGTTTTTCTTTAATACATACGATTACGTGAACACCACTTACTGTGCACAAATTGAAAACCCAAGCATGGTTGCTTTCAGTGGAAACCTGTAATAATCTTACACATAATTCCTATTCAACATTTATAGAACTAAATTGCAAGATAATTGAGAATGTTGAAAGGTGAAAGCCTGCAGCTTATGAATGAAACTTCAATAATCTGAGACTCTAAAGCTTGTGCTTTGAAACGAGCACAAATACTTTGATTCCTTATTGAGCTCTCGAGCTTGTGACTCCCTCTGTGGATCAAGTGCTCTGGAAGGAAATAGCAAGTGGGTGAAAATTGCCTGGCTGTTCACAACTTGCAAGGAGAAAGACCTATTAAAGAAGCCTCAGATGACATAGGGCCAGTAACTGCATCTTTTAGCTAATGTAGCTTTTTCTCTCTCAGTGCTGTTGCTTGTGTTTCAGCCGAACATGTTCACCACGATTGCATAGTGATATATATTTTTCTACAAATTGTACCTGACCTAAGTATGCATTGTTGATCTCTAATGGTGACGTTCAGTGTGTTTCAAAGCCATGGCTTCTCATTTCTCTGTCTGTGGCTAGCCTATTTCAGCAGCAGCGCGATGCAGCTAGCACACATGCAATCCAAGTAATGGAGCGCTCTTTTGGTGTTCTGTGCAGGACGCAGCATATCCATCTGGCAAGACACTGGTATCAACAATAATGGTGCGTGTTGGTGGCACCTGTAGGAGCCCGTTGTGTTTGTTGCATAAAATTATTTCCCCTGATGAAGTGCATTTTTCAAAGGTTTTCTTCATTCAGAATAATAGATGTGAGCAACAAGCACACTCATAATCCACAAGTTCTTTGTGTCTTCTAGACTGCCCATTTGCTCCTATATGCGGTATGGTGAGCTGGCTATATTAGACAGCCTTAAAGTTATGAACATTGGCTGTTGTGTTGTAATGCAGTCTAACTTGTGTTTCTTAGTGAACTAATTTGTGGTCTACTTCTCGCACCTAGTGTAAAGTCGAAATTGAAGAAACTATATTGGCTTTTTATGCCTGTCAAAAGTTACATGCCTTCATCTATAACATTGTAGTTTTGCTCTTGCATCATAATAAATATATTTTCAGTCTTCACTGTTTGTGTGTGTGTGTGTTGAGGCTTGTCATTGGCTTCTGAAAATACAATATCTGTAAATATGAGCACATAATTGACAACAATACACTCTTGCATGTAGCATGGTTGTAACAATGATCTGTATTTTTCTAAGTTCCAGCAGTAACAAGGGGTTCGGTGCTCCACGGTCATGTACAGTGTGTAACGAGGTTTATTGGGCGAACCAAACGGGCAGGTGGGAGATTGGAGATAGCGACAGGACGAGGAAGATGGAGGAGCTCGAGCGCCGATCTCGTGGTGCCATACTCTGCGATGATGCTTACTGTTCCCTCTTGTTGTCATCATTCCTTCACTATAACTGCCCCCGTCGAGAAAGATCAAGCCATCCTGGCGATCTAACAAGTAGGAACGAGCGGGTCGAAGTACGGCTTCAAGCGGTCCACGTGAACAATATCGTGTCCACGCCGACGGTGGTCACCGGGTGGCGTAAGCGGTTCAATGGCGTAATTGACGGGCGATGTGCGCTCTACCACGCGGTATGGGCCATGGTAATTTGAAAGTAGCTTGGTAGACAAACCAGGCGCACAGGGTGGTACATGCAGCCATACAAGGGTTCCAGGGGCGAACTTGGCGGCAGGAGGGTGGTCGTCATCGCGGGCCTTTTTCTGGCGTTGCTGGTCAGCCGTAGTAAACTGCTTCGCTAGTTGGCGGCATTCTTCGGCGTGACGGGCGGCTTCAGACACGGTCGTGCACTCAGATACATCTGGTGCGTATGGCAGCAAAGTGTCAATTGTGTGCGATGGTTGACGTCCGTATAGAAGGTAGAATGGAGAAAAGCCGGTGGTGACTTGGGTAGCGGTGTTGTACGCGTAGGTCGCAAACGGAAGAACCAGGTCCCAGTTCGTTTGGTCAGATGCCACATGCGTCGCGAGCATGTCACCCAGGGTCCGATTAAACCGCTCAGTCAGGCCATTCGTCTGGGGGTGGTAAGCAGTACTCATCCGGTGTACAATATGGCACTGACGGAGAAGTGCTTGGATTACGTCGGATAGAAATACACGGCCCCGATCACTGAGGAGCTCGCGAGGAGGGCCGTGACGCAACACAAACCGATGGAGGATGAACGATGCGACGTCCTGAGCGGTCGCCGTAGGAAGAGCAGCGGTTTCGGCGTACCGTGTCAGGTGATCTACAGCAACGATGGCCCACCGGTTACCTGCTGTGGTCAATGGCAGTGGTCCATAAAGGTCGATTCCGACGCGATCGAATGGGCGGTCAGGGCACGCAAGCGGCTGTAGTGGAGCTGCCCCTGCATTCGGTGGCTGTTTTCGTCGCTGACACTCGTGGCAGCCGCGAATAAACTGTCGAACAAAAGTAAACATCCCACGCCAGTAGTACCGCTTCCTTAAACGCTCGTAGGTCTTGAAGACACCGGCGTGAGCGCATTGCGGGTCGGAGTGAAATGATGCACAGATTGTAGAGCGCAGCTTTCGGGGAATAACGAGTAGCCACTTCCTGCCGTCTGGTGAGTAATTGCGCCGGTACAAAAGGCCACCTCAAATGGTGAAGTGCGAAGCCTGGCGTCGCAATGCTCGAGTGATGGGAAATGTCGGTACCCCAGATAAGACGTCCAGAAGCGAAGTTATCCATGAATCGTCGCGCTGTGCAGAGGTCATTGTGTCGATGTCAAGAGCGGACAGCGCGTGTTCCATAGAAGATATAGAGGCAGCCTCAGTCGACAGTGGTGATCGCGAGAGCGCATCAGCATCGGCATGTTGGCGGCCGGAACGGTACACGACGCGGATGTCATACTCTTGAAGTCGCAGAGCCCAACTAGCAAGGCGACCTGATGGATCCTTCAGCGACGACAACCAACATAAGGCATGATGGTCTGTAACTACAGCAAAGGTGCGGCCATATAAGTATGGGCGAAATTTCACAATTGCCCAAAGTATGGCTAAGCACTCTTTTTCGGTAACACTGTAGTTTACCTCAGCCTTGTTGAGCGTTCTGCTGGCGTAGGCGACGACATACTCAGGGGATCCAGCCTTGCGTTGAGCGAGAACTGCACCGAGACCGACACCGCTGGCGTCTGTATGGATTTCAGTTGCTGCCGTGGGATCATAGTGGCGCAATATAGGCGGAGATGTCAGGAGACGGCGAAGAGTGTTAAATGCGTGATCACATTCGGAAGACCATGATGAGATGTCCTTGGCACTGCTTAAAAGTTGGGTCAAAGGGGCAATTATGGAGGCAAAGTTGCGCACAAACCGACGAAAGTAGGAGCACAATCCTACGAAGCTGCGTAACTGTTTTACAGTCGTTGGTTTGGGGAATTCAGCAACAGCGCGTAGTTTAGCCGGGTCGGGAAGAACACCATCCTTTGATACGACATGACCGAGAATGGTGAGCGTCCGAGCAGCGAAGTGGCATTTCTTGAGGTTCAGTTGGAGATGCGCATTCTTCAGACACGTGAGGACATGTTTGAGGCGTACAAGGTGTGTTGCGAAATCGGGTGCAAAGACGACGATATCGTCGAGGTAGCAGAGGCATATGTTCCATTTCAAACCCCGCAGAACCGAGTCCATCATGCGCTCGAATGTGGCCGGCGCATTGCAGAGGCCGAAAGGCATGACATTGAACTCATATAGCCCGTCCGGTGTCACGAATGCTGTTTTTGGACGGTCACCATCTGCTAAGGGCACCTGCCAATACCCCGAACGCAAATCTAACGACGAAAAAAACTCGGCACCTTGTAAGCAATCAAGGGCGTCATCAATCCTGGGCAAAGGGTATACGTCTTTGCGAGTGATCTTATTTAAGCGCCTGTAATCAACGCAGAAGCGAATTGTACCATCCTTCTTCTTAACAAGAACGACAGGTGATGCCCATGGACTTTGGGAAGGTCGGATAACGTCGCGCTTGAGCATATCGTCAACGTGTTCGGTGATAACCTGACGTTCCGTGGCGGACACACGGTATGGTCGCTGTCGTACTGGCGCGTTGGAACCTGTGTCGATGCGGTGGGAAAAACTGGGAGTTCGGCCAAGGGTAGGTTGAGCAACGTCAAAGGATTCACGGAACTGGTAGAGCAGCTGAAGGAGCTCAGAGCGTTCAGATGGCGATAGTCCGTCGGCAATCGATGAATCGAAAAGATCGCAAGGTGGTATATTGGAAGGGTTGAGGGCACTGATGGCGTCGTAGTCACCGGAACAATCTGGCGGCATGATAAAAATTTGTTCTTTATCAATGGCATGCACGTGTCCAAGAGATTCACCTTGAAACAGTTCAACGGGATACGGAAGGGGATTGATGAGGCAAAGAGCACTGTTTCCTTCAGAAATAGAGAGGGTTGAATAAGGCAGAAGAAGTGATCTTCGACTAAGGAAGAGGCTTGATGGCTCAAAGAATGCAGCTTCGTTCCTAATGCCGTCACAGGACACGGGGAGCAACACAGCTGCTGTCGGAGGAATTTCAGTGCCTTCTTTGACGACGAGCTTGTGTACGGCGGGCTGAATGCGGCTGGTTGGTTGGTCGTAAAACGGGAAAAGTTCAAGCTCCGACCTTGCACAATCTATAACGGCATGGTTACGCGATAAAAAATCCCATCCAAGTATGATGTCGTGTGAGCACGACGACAGGACAATAAACTCAACAGTATAGTGGTCCTTCGCGATCATCAGTCGGACAGTACAGGCGGCTACAGGCTGAACCGGGTCCCCATTCGCTGTTTGCAAGGACATCATATTAAGAGGCGTCGTCACTTTTCGGAGCTTGCGGCAAAGTTTAGCGTCTATCACGGAAACGGCAGCACCAGTATCCACTAGAGCATATGCTCGAGTACCTTCTACAAAAACTTCGACAATATTCGACGGCAATGTCCGAGGACTTGAGCATTTCGACAGCGCAGTTCTTGCCTCCTGAACTGCGGCGGTTAGTTTCCCTCGTGTTCAGGAGCTGGCCGACGACGCATGGGTGACAGGGAGCGACGACGGGGTGAAGGTGAGCGACCAGACATAGTACGCGGACATTCCCGTGAAGACGAGCTTGACTGAGGGTCAGAATTTTCCAGACGGGATGGGGAAAGGTCCATGAAGCTGTTCTGTGTACGGCCGTCTGTGTATCCCGGCACGCGACGACGGCAGTAACGGGCGATATGTCCAGGGCCGCCGCACGCAAAACAGATGGGCCGGTTATCGCGCGTTCTCCAAGTATTGGCGACGAGGGGACCAGTTCATGCGGCAGACGGGTGAGTCGAGGCTGTGGTGGCAATGGGAGGAACCCAGGCGGTGGACGGCTGAGTCGGGGCTGAGGTATACGGCAGTCCCTGGAACGACGGGGGGTGGTGTCGCTGCTGCCGCTTTAGTGCCTCAGCGTAAGTAAGAGGCGCGGTGACGGGGGGCTGCTGCAAGGGCACCGGCATAGCCTCGGAAATCTGCTCCTGGACCACATGTCGGAGCATGGGAGCCAATGGTGGTGGGTGTCGCAGTGGCTGTTGGTGCGAGAGCTCCTGGCGTTGAGCAAAAGGTAGCAGAGAAAGCTGCCGAGCCACTTCCTCTCGCACGAAGTCTTTCATTTGTGCGAGAAGGTTTGTCTGGTCAGACATAGCGTCCAGTGCGGTCACTGGTTGGACTGTCTGGAATGAGCGTCGCGTCTGAGCTCGTTGCCTCCGCTAATTCATCATAGTTTTGACACAAAGTCACTACTTCTGCCACAGTGCTTGGAGACTTCGCGAGAAGCATCTGGAAAACGTCATCGTCGACGCCCTTCATAATGTGCTGTACCTTCGCACTCTCGCTCATGGAAGCATCGACGCGCCGGCAGAGATCGATCACATCTTCTATATATGATGTGAAAGTTTCACCTGGCTCCTGTGCCCGTGTGCGCAGACGTTGTTCGGCGCGTAGCTTCCGTAAGGCAGGACGACCAAAAACGGCACGTATTGCCTCCTTGAAGGCGGACCAATTCGCGAACTCGGTTTCGTGGTTCGTATACCACAGCTTGGCCACGTCGGTGAGATAAAAATTGACGGTGCCTAACTTAGCAGCGTCATCCCACCTGTTGGGTCCACTGACTTTCTCGTATGAAGACAGCCAGTCCTCGACGTCCTGGTGTTCGGTGCCGGCAAAGATCGGGGGGTCTCGCTGGTGAACCGGGCCGGGGCAAGTAGGAGCCGCGAGAGGGGTTGTCTGTTGGGCAGCGTCAACTTGCATGGTCGATGGCAGGGTGCGAGATCGGAGTTCCAGCTTGTAGGCGATGTGGTTACCCAGCACCTCCACCAAATGTAACGAGGTTTATTGGGCGAACCAAACGGGCAGGTGGGAGATTGGAGATAGCGACAGGACGAGGAAGATGGAGGAGCTCGAGCGCCGATCTCGTGGTGCCATACTCTGCGATGATGCTTACTGTTCCCTCTTGTTGTCATCATTCCTTCACTATAATGTATCAAGAACAGAGCATAGAAGACCAACAAGTATAAAGGGACTGCCAGTGACTGTTCTTCTGCTCAAAGTTTACAACAGCAGAAAGAGCACATTGTGATGTCAGGAGCAGCTGCTGCTTAACTTCTTAGCAGTGCATTATTCAGCAGTTCATTTGCTTGCATTCGAAATTATTTAAATTTTTCATGGAAGATACCAAACTATGACTCTAATTTCAAGGCTGCTGTAGTGTTAGTGGGCAAATATTTTTGAGCTGAAGTTTTTAACATATGTGTTAAGTGCCTGCGTGCCTCTACATTTATATGCCAGAAATCACAGCATCCATGGTCGCCAATGGTAACTGTGTTTGCATTCTTTGTAGTACAAGAAGTAAAGCCATGGATGCAGTAATCATGTACTTAGTCGATGTAATCCTTCAGTGTACACTCATTTGTATAGCACCAATGATGCCATGAGTTGATAAGCTGTGGGAAGAGAATCTATGTGGATTATTTTATTTGGAAGGAAGAGCATCATCACTACTCCTAGTATATCTTAACAGTAGAGTTTAGTGCTTGGGTATTATCCCACTGCCTGTCCGTCCTTCAACAGTCTACTTATTTACTGTGTAAGTGTAACTTTTTAAATGTATACTTCGCTCGGATAGCTTTGTTCATAAAGTAATGCAAGTGACTTATCATCTATGCAGCTCTACTCAGACTAGAAATAAAAGTATTTGTTTTTATATGTAGCTATAGAATGCATTCACTTGTGTTTTTCTAGGTGCCTGTACAATTGTTTAGCCCTACAAAAGTGCTGGTATACTCTTATATTGAATCTGGCATCTTAAAATAGTTTGTTAGTGGAAGTAAGAATGTGTTTACAACCAATATTACTATCCTCAAATGAACTGTGAAAACTCTGTGGAAATTTATTTACATTTTTTGAAATTTGTGAAGGTAAATGTTGTTATGTTCTTTTATTGCGGTCCCTGTTTCATGCAAATGAAACACAAATACTTTGCAGTGGCATAGTATTCGTTGTTTTTTTACAGATATGTGCTGAGCAACATCGCAGTTGAGGCCAGCAGCAAGACATACATGCAGTGCACTGGAGCATCACCTCACATAGTGTACAGTCTTTGCCCACCAGTAAACTCAATATTTTTCAAGCAGACTAATAGACAGCTGTATGAGAACTGTGTTGATGTGCAAACTTTGAAGTCTTCTTGAGCAGTGTTTTGCATCATTTTTGTTCAAGTGAAGTAGCTACCCAAGGCCACAACTGGTGGGAATGTGGTGGTTTCCTCTCTCCAAAAGCTCTCCTACCAGCTGCCTTAATGTTAGCATGGGGTGAATTCACGAACTGAAAAAATAATTCGTCTTTGTTTTCTAGGCCGAAAGAGTCACTTCCACCGTTGAGCCACCACGACGTGCCAGAATAGAAACTTTTAGCTAAATAAAGTTGATTCTACTTTTGAGGAGTGTTTTGGGGAAACAAAATGGCACCTATAGCTGTCAATATAAACACTGTTTGAACCAAGGAGCTTAGTAGCTTATTATTGCATTATTCATGTATTGTCTAGAATTTACTCGCGCTGTGCCAACTTTCAGCCCAAGTGTCCTAACAAGCTTTGTTAGTGGGTTGTGAATGAGCCAAGCTATGTAAATAAACATAGTGATAATGCAGACATGTACAAAATATTAATGCACAGCCCTTTACTTTAGCATGACATTGTCAAGGGCTTTATTCTTGTGTTTTTTATAAAAACTGCTTGTCACTGGGCAGCAGCAGAAAACTATGCATCAAGCTTTTGCGAGATGGTTCGAGAAACACCGTGTTCAGACATAACAGTGCCGGTGGATTTCTCTCGTAAGTTACTTTCTGTAGTATATTCAAAATGAGTGTATTAGAATTGTTGTTTTATAGCCATTCAATTTAATATTTACACCTGAGTGTATGTATGTATGGGTGTACATATGTATATGTGTGTGTGCGTATATGTATGTATGTATGTATGTATGTATATATTGTGAAGAAGAAGATGTGCCTGCAGCGAGCAGCATCGCCAACGCCTGGCTCTCTCAGCTCGTGCTTCGGTTCGTTGCTGTGCCGATCGCTGGACGGTTCTTGACGCTGTCTCGTCGCTGTCTTTAACGGCTAATAAACCTCCTCACAATATGTATGTATGTATGTATGTATCTTTTAAATGAGAATCCGTTTATCATTGGTGAGTAAGTTTGGTAATGATTTGGCTGAATTTGTTTCTAGTTATTTCTCTTTTGAGCCAATATACATTTCATTTTGTTTTGTACTGCATAAAAATAAATGTAACCTTACACGGAATATGTGTGTTCGAAGAAGTTGTTTCATTACCAACCTACAGTCATGGGTAACAAATTGGGTAAAATGGAACGAACCTGCGAAGATTAGTTTAGAGCATAGCTACTCTAAATGGCATATCTCGTACACATTGCGTTGGTTGAATATGTCGATTTCGACCTTTCAATTTTAATCAGAATAAGCAAGCTATCACCCGTGGTTGTATATGTGTGTGATATTTATGCATACTGTGATACCGGTACGCAATTACAATTAAGGTCACAAACCTAGTCAAGCTGAATACACGAATTTTCTCCATGCACCTTTCATCTGCACTGGAACTGTTGTTAATAAAAAATAAACTTCAGTTTAGAAATTTATTCTAGTAACCAAAATCAGGGTATCTCTTTATCACACAAATCTAATTGCCATTGTTCTGTTCCCTTCCGGACAATAGGGGACCCACTCAGCAGAACTCGATCAACTGCTATAGTTCATTTTAACCATTGACAGCGACATTACACTGAAGCGTGCAGCATGACAAATAGCGGGAGAGATAACACAAACGTATCATTCTGTTTGCGTCAGCTCTAACTGTCCGTGCTCTTTGGTCTTGCTGCATATGATGATGCCCACCAAATTAGCACAAAAGCGTGTCCCTACAAAGGCAGTCAACTTGGCTGCAAGCAGTTAGCTCACTGCATGTGTAGATTTTCTTCAAAACACAGTGAAGACTGATTGCTGGTCGAATATCTAAAGACGTGAAAAGTAATATACCAGGTATGATATTGGTATTTCAGCACTGGACACATTTGCGATAAGAGAGGATGGAGTAGAAAATTATGAACCCTGAATTGTTTAATTTTTGAAGGAGCACAGTACAGCGCTTTTGGGTCAAAAGGGGAGTGAAAGAAGCAAGTGCAAAAGCATACTTCTTAAAAAATTAGTACCCGCCACCACGCATAATGTCAGGCCGGGCAACCTCTTGAAAAAAAAGTGCTCAGTGTTTCTGCGAATCGAACCAAGTACCTCCTAGATTGTAGGTGAGCGCTGTAACCGCTCGTCCACTGCAGCAGTGCTTGCATTTGCCCCATTGCTGATATATCGTCATTCCTTCGAATGAAGCCGAACGCAAAAACGTCCGGTGAAACTTTGTCAAAAATAGAAAAAATAGTTAGAATGCGTTTGCCCAAGGTTACTAGAAGATAGAAATCGCCACGTGTGACTGTATAAACGTGCGCTATTTATTCTTGCGCATTACTGTCATGACCTTGGGATAGCCGGTTCTAACGTAGCCTACCTTCTCATAGTTTGCCAAATATAAATAAGAAAATAAAAATATATATCGGCCTGTGACAACGCTAATCAACTATTATGAGTTCATTGTCACTAGTGTCACTTTAACTAGATCAATGCTCAGTTTGCTTCCATTATCGTTATTTAGGAAAGTTTTGGCTCATTAACTCAACTCTCCTAATTAGCATGGATTCTCACATCTAAGGACAGTCACACTTCATTTCGCTTTCTGAGTGGCTGTCACTCCCATATAACGCGTACTCCACTTTTTCATGCTCTCCGAGCATCTGACGCTGCTTTGCGGAGACTTTCCCTGACGTCTGCTGGGCCAGAAAATTGTCTTTATTATCTATCAATTTCAAGCTTTCGCGAAGCCGAAACGCGAGTCTCTCTTTTCATTCTTTTCGCACGTCTGATAACGTCTCTCGACCTCAAGACTCGTATACGCGTCCCTTGCTTTGTTTGCGCACTCAAACAACGCTGGACGAAATATTTGCACCGTGTTTTGTGAAAAGCAATAGCACTGAGACACCCCCGACGAGTCTCCCTCATTTTACGTAGACATATACCTAAGCGTAAGCGTATGCACGTTCTCGCATTCCGGCTTTATAAAAATGCTGCGGTGCATGAAACCAGCGAAATTGCGCTCACAATTTCATTTGATTACTGTTGTTATCTATTTCCGCACAATTCGTCTGCAGGCACCAAAGTAGTTCATGTGTCTTGTAATAAGAATATTGTAACAAAGGCTACCTTTGACTATAGGTACAAAACACCCTTACGTTCACCACTATACCGTGCTAGATTGCACCGAATTAGTTAGGTAGCAGCGCAGCTTCAATGAAATGTAAGGTAACTGGTCGCGTTAAATAGCGGAAGACATTCGAGGCACATTTTCAAACATTGCAAGCATCGATTTATGTGTGGTTTCATTTGTGTGGTGCACCTGGAGTGTTGTTTATTTGTACTTGGCGAGATAGTGCATGGATTGCTCGACGACTTAAGGCCAACAAGCAATTTCGTTTTAGCTACAGTCGTTTATGAAAGGCGAGTGCTTGGCTTTGCACAGCCCGCCAAAACGCCTATTACAACGTACGCGGCAACCCGTATGTGCTGTAGCAGACGCTCGCGGAACTGAAACCTAGATGCAGCAAATCATTGGCTATCATCGTATACTCTCGATGCTAGACGCTTTGCGTGCTACCTTGATATTATCGGCACACACTTCTTTCTTTCCTTGTCGTTTCATCGGCTATCGTGTGTCCTCCTTGCCCTCTTAAGTGCCGAATAAGTTAAATTCATACCCGCGCTATAGTAATCCTTCCAGATAAGAGAAGTTTTGGCTAAGAAAAATTGCCCGCAGCTTCCCTCGGGGGAACACTGAGGAGGATGCGGAAATTGGTTAACGGGTGTTAAATTGCGACTTACTTGGGTCGATGGCTAAATTGGTTAACGTGGTTGTGAAATGGGGTGTTAAATGAGTGAACACGTACGGCACGTATGCGAAAGGGCGGTGTTTTATTTATTGCGATGAACCAACGGACGAGCGGCAACTGAGCGAGCGAGCGCCGACCTTGAGTATATATACAGCGCGACGGCGCATGCGCTGTCAGCTGTCGAATGTTCTCGAAGGAAAAGCGCGCGCGCGGCACAGATGGCGACGGCGCATGCGCTGTCAGCTGTCGAATGTTCTCGAAGGAGAAGCGCGCGCGGCACAGATGGTGGGCGACGGCGCGACGGCGCATGCGCGCGCCTCAGCTGTCGAATGTTCGAAAAGCGGTGCGGACGGCGCACTACAAGGCGCGAGTATAAGATGCTTCCGCATCTAAAAAGCGTAGCCAAAGAGAAAGCTTTGTGAATTCAGCCCCTTATTAGCACCCAAGTTCGGCGAGCGCGAGGACTAGAACGAGCGACTGCCAGAAAAAAAGTGGTGTTCTACGATCGACCAACGTCGCCGCAGATCTCAAACGTCCCCACCCGCCGGCCACCTGGCATATTGCTGAAAAAACCGCAGCTGGCCTCGAGGAACCACCAGCAACGATTGCACATGGGCGGCGGCCATCAATTCGACCAAGTGCTAACGTTGCCGACGACAAGCGGGGCTCCAAAGTGTAGCCTGTCGGGCAGTCTTCAATAGCTCTGACGGATGGCACCGGCGACGACGGTACTGACTAGCCATGGTCTAGGCGTGAAAATTGACCGCAATGCTGCTGGTCTCCTTTCCTTTCGCAAAAATTGCGCCTGCCTTTCCGTTGAATGTCTCCATCCTTAATATTAGAAGCCTGTCAGGTGAAAGAAAACAGTCAACTTTACCGCCTCGTAATGGAGTGCGGCACTGACGTACTCATAGTACAGAAATTGAAAGTCAACAGCGATGCAGGGACCAGCAGAATAAATAGTCCCACGTTTAACATCAAGCGTGAATGTTAACGCGGTCGACAGTACGAACTTAGCGAAAGGAAACTATGATTATGTGATGTGTGCATGCCCGTGTCTTGCGCGTTGTTATGTTACCAAAAAAGTTTTATGCGGCGAAATGCTCAATAAATTCTGTTTTCACCTATGGACTTACGTTTTCATTATAGAACTTCAAATTAGTAAGTCGCATTGCACCTCATTGCATTTTCTTGCAACATTATCTGTGTTTTGCACACGAGGTCATCTGAACAATGAGTTCTTTACTACAAAATCTACTAAAACTTGTCTGGAAGCTTACGCTACCATTGCAAATTACTTACATTTATTGTGTGCAGAGTTGCAACACTCTTGAAAATTGTATGTTTTACGATTTAAAAAATTTAACACTCTAGCAAATCAGATTGCTTGCAGAGACATGATAAAAATTCACATCCCACATGAAAGGATTGATTGATATGTGGGGTTTAACGTCCCAAAACCACCATATCATTATGAGAGACGCCGTAGAGGAGGGCTCCGGAAATTTCGACCTCCTGGGGTTCTTTAACGTGCACCCAAATCTGAGCACACGGGCCTACAACATTTCCGCCTCCATCGGAAAAGCAGCCGCTAAGCCGGGATTCGAGCCCACAACCTGCGGGTCAGCAGCAGAGAACCTTTGCCACTAGACCACCGCGGCGGGGCTCTCACATGAAAGGAGGTTCATTTTTGCTTTTAGAGCACCGTTCTCATAAAGTAATGACGCGGAATGCGCTGTTGAAATCAAAACCGAAACGCTAGGCGGTTATGGGAGGACTACTTGGAGCAGTAACGCATGTGCTTAAGCGCCGCCCACGTAGCTTTAGCCGTACTGCCAAAGAAAGTTGACGCCAGATTTCTGGAGAGCCTAATTACACATTCATTTATTTATTTGTTTATTTGGTTATTTACACACTGGCCCATATATTTCGATATTTATTTAGTGTGTTACAATATTTCTTAGAAGGGCCGATATGGTCGTTATAAGAGGGCCTACAAATGCGGGAAAATAGCAAGTAGCAGGATAACGGTCGTCCATCATTTGTTTACAAATTAGACGAAATTTACCAAGGCGTGCAACTCTCAATGGCAGAAATCAATATTTTTCAATTGCCTCTACAAGGCTAACGGATTAGAAATTGATTCAAAAAAGACAGATACTATCAGAAACAGCTCTTCCAAAGAAGTTTGAAGGGTCTTGCGCTTTAAGAATAAAACAGAATTCAAAAATTCTGAAGTATTCAGTCGCACGGTGCGTATGTTTTATTAGTTGGAAGGCCTTCAAAGAGCAAAAAATTGATAATTCCTCCCTGTTGATGAAAAAAAGAAATGTGATCACGTTACAATAATTGCTGTGCGTGACTGTCTTCTGTTCGTGTGACAAACAAACCCGTTCACTTTCATATGAGCGATTCAAGCAGTCTATGAAAGAAGAAGCTCCAAGTCTCTCATATTTCAAGGCAAATCCAAGTTTATTATTTTTCTTCGCAGGACGTACTGCGGATATTCAATTCCTCCTAAAAGCAGGTACCGTCTTCGCACGTGCCTGAAAAAGTTCAAAGTGTTTTTTTTCTTTAGGCATATAGAATTGGCACTGTAATCTTTCGAGGAGACAACCACTCTGAGAGGGCAAAAAAAGCAAAAAAAAACTTCAGAGATCTGACTTTTTTGTTATAGATAGGTGTTAATTTTTTTCAGCTTACGTGCTATACCATGTCGGAATTGTCACTCTGCTAGATGTAGTGCCTTATTATACTGTACCAACAGGAATTGTGGAAAATTAGCTATACTAAATAAGTATTATCTCCATGAAGTGACACCCATAATCCAAAACAGCCCAAATTTAAGCATTATTGATATCCCAAAATAGCGGAGGAAAAAAAAGTGTCGAAAGGCTGAATCACAACAGAGCGTGCAGGCACCTATCTGTACGGAATGTTTCAGCGCTAATGAGCACGTGCCGCTAGGTGATCATTGCAACCTTTAATCTACGACGCGCGGCAAACCTCGAGCATAATCACTTTCCTTAAAAATTCAGGGACTTGTTTCACACTCACTCGTCAAACAACGGTCTAGTCGCCCGTTTCCTTGAGATAATAATATATTCACAGAAGAATACGTTAGCGTATACCAGTGTGTGGTAGATACCGGTTTGTGGTTGACAGCATATTACGTGACAAGGACTGTACAAATAAACGACCCTTGCTGTACTTGACACATCATGCAGTAATATGTATTTGAATTCTGTGTTAAGTGTGACGAATTTCTTTGCGTATTGCAGGCATTTTGAGCATCTATCTATCTATCTATCTATCGATTGATCGATCGATCGATCCTCTGAAATCTGATTGCAAGGTAAACAAAAATTAGTATGAGGGTTAAGACCATTTGAAGAATATCACTCGCTAGTCATGGCATGAGTAATGTCTTGACTAGCGAGCAGCTACCGCGTATAAGTCACAGCTATTCTGGTATGTGCCATAGGGGATTGACAGTTTATATCTACCCATGAGGGGCAAGACCATACATTAGAATTATCACACGCAAGTGTAAAATAAAAGCCGATATCGGCTATGGTGAACCAATGCAGGCGAAGACAAATATGAGAATCCCAGCAGCAATCAGACCCAGGCATTCTGCGTTGCAATCAAGTATTCTACTGCAAAACTAGGAACTGTTTTGCAAATTCACCCGGATGTTCGTGAAACATCAATTGTGTTTGCAGTGCTGACTGTTAAGTTTTAGAAACAGTACATATAAACTCCCCTGATACGTCTAAATGGGCACGTCGGTTTTGTCAAATGTAGTTGGATGCTACCGGTTGAAGTTGATATATATGTAGCAGTGTCTAGGGCTACCATCCAAATGAGCACCAGCACTTCATATCACCTTACTAGTTCTGGTGTTCTAATATCAATGCTGTTGAGCGCATCGCTACGCAACTGTGAACAACTAGTTAAATGCAACAGACGCGGCTGTTTATTGTATCTTTGTGCGTGGATTTTTTCTAAATATCTTAAATAACACTTCGTAAGACTCCGGTTATTAAAACATCAAAAAATAGTCAACTTCCATCGGCATGCTTCGCTTAAAGTTGATTCGCGTGGTACGCATGATCTGCCCCAATTTTTCGATGAAGAAAGGTGAAGGCGGATCTTCGAATACCGCGTGTCCCACATAAATTGAGCCAAGAATTCGAAAATGAAAGACACTTCAGTGGCAAAATAAACCAATCGGGTACTATTCGCCTTAGCCTGTAGGTACTGAGGAAATTTCTTAAATTTTGCCCTATACAAATAACCATTATTTTTAATCATCTTCTTATTCATGGGCTGGAAACTCATACTATGAACACTGAGATGTAGAGAACTTTCAGAAACCACCGACAAAATTGTTTGTTGTACGATATGTCTAGCGCTAATATTTTTTCGTGTTTCAAAGAAAGCCAATAGCAGCACTATAGCAGTGCACTCACGGTTCGTCACAAGGCTTTTTTCACGTTTCTTGGGCTTTCTTTAAAACGTGGAAAAAATAACAGCGTGAGACGTATCGTACAGGAAACAATTTAGTCGGTGGTTTCTCAAAGTGTCATACATCTCAGTGATCATATTATGGGATTTCAGCCCGTAATAATAAATTAAGTAAATAAGAATAATTGATTATTTAGTATGGGGAGGAATTAAAATTTGCCTTAGTACCTACAGGCTAGTGTGAGTAGTATGTGTTTAGTTCTATTCGCCTCATAAGTGCTTTTCAGTTTTAAATTCTTGGCTCAAGTTATGTGGGACACCCTGTATAGTGCTCTACAATATCTAATCCGTGGCCACAGTATTACTCACGGTAAAATTGTATCAGACTTTTGCCGCAAGGTTAACGTATTGATTGAGACAGCTACAAATTTGAATGTCATGTAAGAATAGATAAGAAGACATGTTTTTTTATCGTTTTCGCGTAACTCTGCGTAATACCGGTGCAAGGGAATGCGGTTCTGTCAGAGTGCGAAGTGGTTGCCGCCGTGTCCTGGGACGTGCCGAGAGACGTTTCACTGATAGATACTTTACTAATATGGATTACGTATAATTGTTAGTACTCCCGTTACGCCAGATATCTCTGTAGGCGAATCTTAGAATGAGAGGTTTACTAGCACTGGTTAATTGAGATTGGTGTGCAATGGCGAAAAAATTCGCAAAAATACTTGCAGCAACAACCATTCACGCATGTTTACATCAGAGCGAGCATGGAGCTTCATAAAACATTACCTAGAGGGGAATCTGGAAGTAGTATCTATGCGGGCTGCATCAGCGGCACTACCCCCTTTTTGGGATATATGGGAAGTACAGGCTTCGGATCTTCTTCGGATGTGTTACCTTATTGAGAATCTCTACGCTAGTCTAGAGAGCGTAAAACAATGTAAACCTATATTTATTTTAAACTGTTTCATTCAATTTAAGCAAACTTTACTGCAAACAGTTTTCGTGGCAATTGGCAAAAGTAAAACCTCGGCCAATTTCACTATAGGAGTGCATTACTCTGTCATTCTGTTCCTTATTTGGCATTAAGATTTAATGTAATATCTTTTGCAACACTTGAAAATAAACACGTTTGTTTTTCTCTCAAAAGTAGAGCATTATCTATGTATGGAAATAACAGGACAATACTAATTGTTGAACACATAACGTTTCGTCTCCTGCGACACTAGGTGCGTCTGTCCAAGTGGTCTGCCCCCAACGCAACTCTAGATTTTGCTGTGAGGTCAAGTCAGCGGAGCGTGACGGTGCATCTACTTAGCTTTCTCATTGTTTTGCAGTCGATTTAAAACGAGCTTAGCTAAGACGCGCTTGTGAAAAGACATGGACACTCTTCAATGTACTCCACTGGATTGAGATTCTACACCTATGCACACGGGTAATTAGTGTACGGCGCTTCCTTTAAAATGTGAAATACAATTCGTAAAGCTCAAACGTCGCAGGAAATAAAAAGATCTAGAGGTATTCCATCTCTTCGAACAAAGGCACTCTTTCAGCTGTTTTCACCACACCCCTCTACATGCGCTGCACAAAGAACGAAGCTGAAACTGTAGAAAAATGTGTGCAGACAGTTCGCTAGCTGAACTTATTTGTTCCAAAGCGTGTACTTCCTATAATTCCCATAGAGGCACACGATCGCAGCGCCAGGCTTCTCTTTAGGTATTGTTGTATCAAACTCTGTGAGTGCGAACAACCGCAGTAAATATCAAGGAGCCAAGGGGCACAAAGAAGTACTGAAGAGAAGTTTGCCACATGAGGCCATAATAAAGCATTTGTTGAAGTAGCGATCATTTTGTACGATCATTTTGTGGCGATCATCTTTCATTTCAGCAGTGCTGAAAATTGAGCCCTTGAAAATTTTCAATTCGGACCCTTGCAGAAGCATGTTATTGACATACAACTAACTTCTGTAACTCCTTTGTTTTAAAATTACGCAGTTTTGAGAATCGATGCAGAAAAGTGACAAAGGATGGCCTTGGTTGTGTTAGTTTATAAAGTGAATAACTGATATACCGCTGTACTGTGAAAAACCACTTGAAGCACCTAATTTTTATTTGTTCAATAAAAAATTGTCAAAGTAGGTTATTGAACTGTGGCTTCGCGTTATAGAAAAAATGTGAAGACCTGTCCGATCATGCAGGTTCAAGTAAAAGGAAACATATTTTGGATTGATGGCAGTAATAAAATTTAAACTAAACAGAACTTATTCTGCACATATTTGTTTGAAATTTCCTAGTGTAGCGAATTAACTTAATGCAAAAGGTATTCCAATTGTGGTTGGTATGATGTCATTACACAAAGGTTGCTCTTAGTGTAAAATCACAAGAAGTACGTGAAAGCGTGAGGCTAAGCATCGCGACTAATAATAATGCTTTTTCAAAACTTTTCTCACCTTGATTAAACCCACAGTAGCAAAACTCGACATACACATTAGTGAGGGCCCTTGGTGAACAAGGATCACCGCGCTTGGCAGTTCGATGACACCTTCTATTTCTCCCAGATAATTGCAGACAGCATGAACCTTCTTCGCAAATTGTCCTTTCGTTGCAGAGCTCTCCCAGGCGTCGGAACTATAGTAAAATTGATAAAAAATCAGTGGCACAATATTTTCATGGCGCATATGATCAGTGGAAGTGCGTGCTACCCAAATTGTACAATGAGCAATCAGACTCGTTCATATATACACAACAATTAATATATCCAACTCACGCATAAGTGGATGTATTTACAACGTTTGTTCTATAGATATACTATGACGACAATAAAATTAATTTGATGAAGCCATCTTGCCGTCTACAGGCGCAAGATGGCTCTACGTCTTTCCAATCACGTAAAGAATTCATTGCCTCGTTTACGTATTGATTGAGTCAGCACAGAAAAGCTATTACACGATGATCTGTGCGTTGAGCGTTTTCGAATGGCCCAACTCAACTCAACATCAAGCGTCGTGAAAAATCTTTAGCTGGCTCACATGTTTGGAATCACGGGATGATCCTTTTCTCGGGGTCTACAGTTCACGCCGCTGAAACCAGTATTGAAAAAAAATATGCAGGGGCGTCACGTTATACGGCACTCTTACGACATCCTATAAAGCAGTTCACAGGCCTTCTGTGACTGGCGGTGGAGTGCAACAATCCAACAGCACCGACGCACTGCGAGTGATGATCCTTAGATTGACTGTACATTGGTATCGCACAGGTCCCATTAATTAGGGAGGCGATCGCCGGGCTAATTCTAAGGGCCAAAGGATTGGCCCCACGAACCGCACCACGAAAGCGTGGACAATTTAGAAGTGGTCCTTTTTGGCACGCCAGCGGACGCCGGCTGTGGCCCAAAGAACAAGTCAGAGCCGAGAGTTGATAAACAAACGAAATTATGTTCTCAATAATTGCAGATCAAAACAACACACAAGTATGCACTCTCCACAATAGTTGAGTACAGTATATCACCAAACAAACAACGTTCTACACAGTACAATCAGCCACACTCGAAACAACGGACACAGACAATACGCACTACACTGCAGTCGCATGCATAGAACAACCAAGACACTTAAATACTAGAGAGATAGAAAACCTATTTAGTCCAAAGTTCGTGGAACAAAGGTCTGGATGATACTCTTCCGAGAATCACTCACTCAAAGTCCAGCATTGTTGTCGTTCCTCTGCCCTCGAAGTTTCTCTTCCAGGAAACCTCGCCGAAGTTTCTCTTCCAGGAAACCTCGCATCTTCAATTGGCCACTCTCCAAGCTTCAAACTTCTTCGCCGGAAACACGTCAGCTTCACACACGCAGCCGTTGCCACGCGTCTTCGCTCGATAGCGGTACACACACACTCTTGCCTGTAGCTCGATTCGTCACCCCTCAGGTGGAAATCATCTTCTTTTCCTGCTTTGTCTCTACGGACAAAACCTTCGCCGACTACACGGCGGAATCCCTACGTGCTCTGGCGCTAACTTCCGTCTTCTCCTCCGAAGTTTCTCTTCCAGGAAAGCTCGCGTCTTCTCCTGCTTTGTCCCTACGGACGAAACCTTCGCCGACTACACGGCGGGATACCCTACGCGCTCTGGCGCTAACTTCCGTCTTCTCCTGCTCTCTCGTCTCGGCCGCTGGATTAAATACCTTCCGCGCGAGATTCCAGAAGGTTCTCGTCATTTCGTCGGCGCGATACGCAGTGAAGGCTTGGGAGAGATGAGACAGTTTGAATGTCCTCCGTGTCAGATGACTCAACTCGGCATGACCACGCCTCTTTCCTTCTAGAAATTTCGAGTGCTTGCTTGGTCGCCGATGTGGGGTAAGGAGGTTCGCCGGCGAAGCAACGCTTCCGAGGGGAGAGCACGCACCCGGAGAGCCTTGGATGTTTGTTTTCTTTTTTTTCACCTCGCGCCGTCTCTCCCGCGCGTTATCGCAAGAATTTGGCGGCGCGCCCATTTTTAGCGCTCGTTCTGTGACAATTGGCGAGTCCTGGCAGCAAGCTTCACCTCAGCAGAACTTCAGTCTGGCCCCGACGCGGTGGTCTAGAGGCTACGGTACCCGGCTGACTGATGACCCGCAGGTTGAGGGATCGAATTCCGGCTCTGGCGGCTGCATTTCCGATAGAGGCGAAAATGCTGTAGGCCCACGAGCTCAGATTTGGGTGCACGTTAAAGAACCCCAGGGGGTCAAATTTTCCGGAGCCCTCCGCTATGGCGTCTCTCATAATCAGGCGGAGGTTTTGGGGCGTTAAACCCCTCATATCATATCAGAACTTCAGTCCGAAGACAAATAATTAAACTGCATCAGTCGTTGCTGCAACTTAGCAGGCCCTGTAGTGTAGCTTGCGCCCAGCGTGTTATCTTCGTGGTGCCCGTGGTTGAAATAAGATGTGGCGGCAAAGATAAAGTTCTGTCGGTGCCAACAATTCCAGCCCCTCTCCTGCTACTGGAACTGCTGGTTAATTTGTGCTAAATGTTTCAAACAGGTGTGCTCAGTCTTCACAAGCATCGTTGAAAAAAGTGCTACTAATGCCGACGGAGAAGTAAAGGCGACATATGGCAACGCGCTGTGAGTTATCGCTGCCTCTCAGTTTGCAGCGTCAACTTTGTGTTTTTATAGTCTGGCTTACTTCAACAAAACTGAGGCAAAAATCAGAGCTGTGACATCCGCATCCCATTCTACTTTGTTCACGTGGCTAACTATGTTAGCTACAAGAAATTTATTAAATTTCCCAGTATTTTTTGATGGGCGAGAATTATCTGTTCCCGGAACAGACCTAGTTTGCCCTCTTCACCATCTAGAGGCTTATCTGAGATTTCATCCTCCACGTCCTAACAGACATCGGAATCTGAGGCGTCTAAGCATTCTATTTTTTCGTCCCACCTAGTATCAACGTGCGCACCCGCGGTCTCGTCGCAAGAGTCAATTTTCCTAGCACCCTTCTGTGCTTCGTCCAGTGGCTGCTCTTTGTGAGTTTTCAGCACCGCCTTCTAGACGATTTCTCTAGCGCCTTCCTAGCTTCATCCTTCGGCTGGTCGTTGCGAGCTTGTAGCACCCTCTTTAACTACCACGTTCACTATGGGCACCGCTCACTTTCTTTGCATCTTCGTAAACTGCCTCACCCCTCGTGTTCCTTTGGTGCCTCTCCGCCTAGAAATTTCTTTGAACTGGTAGCCATAAATACTCTCATGAACACCTTACTGAGCCCTGTTCTCTGTCTCAACACGTACCGCGTTCTCCTGAGCAGCACTCTTGGGGTTTCAGTCATCGTTCTTTTGGTTATCACAATCTTACAGCGTCACTCCTTGCCTTGTTGGTCAGTATTACTCTCGTCCCGAGGTTACCTGCACCATCTTCAACTCCTGCGAGCAGTCGCAGGAGTTGCAGTGAGTTGAAAAAGCAGTTCAACATCGACTCAATCTTTATGAGGGGGGAGCGCAGGGCAGCCCCCCAAATGAAAACACTGTGGCTGCCAGAACATCAAATTTATTGCCCTTGATTGGGGGCACACAGCCCGCTGTACTTTGTAGCAGGAGCTTACACAAGGCTGCCCTTCCTACTCTCCGCTGCTTATTAGTAGCCACCAGGTTCCATAAAAAATACAAACAAGCCCAGGATACTCTGAGCATAATAACAGATGTCCCGAGCAATAAAGTTTTCGTAGAAACGTTATGAGGTTCAGTGATCCCTTCATTAAATTCAGAAAATATACAGTGAGTATGCAAGAGCTAGGCAGTCGGCCTCTTGACAAAGCGTGTGCAGTCACCGCATCTATGAGTAGGTAGGGTGCTGCGCGACGCAGAAGAAACAAAAGCTAAATAGTACGAGCTGATACAAAGTGTGTATTCCTCAAATGAGTCTGCGCCATTCATTATCGTAACAAGACAACCTAACGTCAATACAGTCTTGAGAGTCAATGTCAAAGCTTTGATACCACGTAAAAAGAAAACACTGCTACAACAATGATATATGGCAGTAACAACAAGGAAAACGATTAAGTTTGCCCTTCATGAACAGTTATTTAATTTCGTAATATGAATTCTGGGGTTTTGCGTTTCAAAACCAATAACTGATTATGAGAGATGCCGTTCAGGAGGGCCTTTATGACCATCTGGTCTTCTCTAGCGTGCGCTGACATAACACAGCACACGGGTCTCTTCCATTTTGACTCCATCGAAATGTGACTGCAGTGGCCGAGGTAGAACCATCTACCTTTGGGTCAGCCGCTGAGTGCACTAACAACTCAATTAGCGGGTAACCTTCCTGTCCATCCTCATTTATTCCTTCTCATCCTCCATCTAGCGGGGCGGGACCATTTCTGTTCCTCTACCTATACAGGAAAAGCATATACCCTGATATAGCTAATAAAACCATTTTGGCCATGTTATGCTGCTGACACAGACTGCATCAGCTTTGGTTATCAGAAATATTCTGATAAATTCATGCTGCTATATATAGATAGTCATCAGCCTTGTTTCGTCGTGGTGACGAAAGAAAATGAGACTCAGTGCGGGCTTCTCAGCAGCCCTTTAGGTGAAGAAAAGAAAAAAAATTATTTTCTCCTTCAGCTGCAATGCATTATTTTTTTCGCTGCATTATTACACTTCAAGCACTTTGATGTTGTTTTGTTTGCGTGTTCTAGGTGTACATACGTAGTTTGCGCTATACAATAAATCATACATTGACTATGTACCCAAGACATAAATCGATAAATTCGTACAATTTTTTCCAATGGAAGGAATATTTTACATTGCGAAAAAATGAAACACTTGCCCTTTCTTTAGGAATAAAGCCCCGGTGGAATGCAGACGCCAACCAGTGCTGAAATGAGGATGAAATGGCAATGAAGAAATAGAAAGACAGTTCAGAAGCACATCCAACTTAACACTTGGCTGTAGAGAAAGGCATGATAAAGCAAGTCACACAAGTTTACGTTGGGTTACGTTGTGATTATTGGTTCTGAGCAATCGTTGATTCATCTACGGTTACTTAGCTTAACTGTGTCAGCAAGCACTTGTTTGTCTCGACTCCAAAAAAACCGTGAACATCTCGATTGCATAAAGCATTGTCGAAACCACCATCATGTTTCTGGTTCCTTTCTTCTTCAGCTTTTGTATTCGATTACAATCAAGATAAATTTATACTTAAATTGAGGCCATTCTTGGATGACTGTCTGGCCGTGCTCTCGCGACGAAAAATTCTAACATATACGCATGTGTGTTTGTTAAGTCTAAAAATTATGAGATGGTATTATGGAGGGAAAAAACAAAAAAAATCAAAAATCATTGCGGTCCGCCGGGAGCGTCGGCAAGCCAACCGGTTTTGTTGTGAGCAGTATCGGCTCCCAAGGTAACTTTTTGCCTCAAGATCTCGCGAACAATCACAGTTGCAGTGACTTTGGGCTATAGCGCCACTATCTTTAATTGAAGCGTGCTTCTTCGGCCCAGACTAGCTGGCTCAAGCAGCAGTTTAAAAAATGAATCATTACCGAGACTACTAAAACCTACAGCACACAGCGACGTTTTGATCACGTTTTGAACCGCGAGGTAGGTTTCCTCAAAAACTTGGAGCAACTCACCCAAGGGGTATAGGCTCTGAATCGGACGGTGCCTTGTTTTTTAAGCTAATTCACTTTTTGAAGGAAAAGGTTGAATTTGTTAGTTCTAACAGGTAAAACTTTAAAGTAGTAAGATTTCAAAATAAAGAAAAACTATGAAAAAGCTGACAAAATAAAAAACACAAAAAACGAAAAAAACATGTATGCATGAAACAACAGAATTTAGCTACGTTTAGCAATACATTCTTTTGGACTTTGGACAGAGATTTGAAACAGCGGTAAAAACGCTCCACTGGCTCAATTCAAACGCGATTGAGCCAAATGAGAGAATCACCGGAAGTGACAAGTTTAAGTCCAATTTTTGTTGGGGTCCTTTCAGTAGTCTTTTCGTTTGACTTTTGAATCTTCGACATGACAAAAAGAAGTGCTCCGAAAATTCGCTCCCATTATAGTGAAGCCATAAAGGCGATTGTGCCAGACCCGACCTGTGAAGATAAAAGTTCATTGAAAGGACTCTACAATGCAGTCTTGCAACAATTAAATTTCCTCCTATCTCGATGAACGCCACTTGTTCTTCCAAAGAAACTTTAACTGTGGATAGTCTGATAAAAATAAAGTTTTTTAGAAGTTATTGGCCGTTGTACGTTTTTCAAAGTGTGCTGCTGTGACATATCAAGATGTAGGCAAGATAGGTAGAACAGGACCATCAAGGAAAGATACAGCAGATTCCCAATGAGCACGCAGATTCATCTGCGTGCTCATTGGAAACTAAACCTGTATGACCTTGTTCCAAAACAAGTCGAACGAGTCGCACATGTCTAGGAATGAGCGACTAGAATGCCTGTAAGTTACGGGAAAAGATTGGTGTGCTTAAAGCAGGGCACCCAGATAGACACTCTGTTAGAACAATCACCGCTGATAGACCTTGGGACAATTTACGCAATGCTAGGACTATTACCAGTAGCTTAGCTTGGTAAAAAGGGGTAAAAACAGGTAATCCATTTGAAAAAGCCCAATCTAGAGAGGTTGATACGATTCCTACGTAATCTTCTCTTCGTAAACGAAAGCGTGAACCAGTATCACAATGGATGTTTCTAGATTGGCCAAACGACCTTCCAAAATGCCATTTATTTATAGATATGGTAAAGTTTTCGCATTCTTATATATATATATATATATATATATATATATATATATATATTGTTACGCATGCCTTGGAAGAAAACGAAGATGGGTGAACCAGCTGGCTGCCCCAAGCTGGAGGAAGAAAGAAGAGGACGAGACTGCGATCATCAACCTGTTGGCCGCTCCGGCGCTTCTCTTCGCGACCAAAATCAACGGCCCCCTTCAGTCGTATACGTCCTGGTTCTCCTTGTGCGTAACAGATTGGTGGAAGCGTGCTGGGTAAGACAAGCCCAACGACGGGAGCTTCACTACCTGGACTACGCCGCAGCCGCCGCCTTGCCGGACTCCCGCCTGCGCCGATCGTAATGGCCCAAGATCAGCCATCTAACGCTTCAAGGCCAACTCCAATGGGTTCCGTGCCCTACTACCGAGTCCCGCTAACCTTTGGAGGAAAATCGGGAGAAGATGTCGACGCGTGGCTCGTCCAGTACAAGCGAGTCAGCAAGTCCAACGGCTGGGATGCCGCCGCTCAGCTCAGCAATGCGGTCTTTTGCCTCACGGATACTGCGCTCGTGTGGTACGAAAACCACGAGGACACACTGACGACGCGTGACGTTTTCGTTGCAGAGCTGAAAGCGTGTTTCAGCGTCTCGAGCGTCAAAAGGAAGCGGGCAGAGCAGGCATTGTCTCAACGCGCGCAGCTTCCAGGTGAGACATGTACCACGTATATAGAGGATGTGCTGAAGCTCTGCAAGGTGGTCAATGATCAGATGTCAGAAGACGACAAAGTGGGGTATTTGCTGAAAGGCATAGCCGAAGATATATATAATTTTCTAATCGGAAAAGAGCACCTGAGCTCGGTGTCCGACGTGATTTGGCATTGCCGAACTTTCGAACAGCTGAAAATGCGCAGGATTGCTCCAAAGTTCGGCTGTCTCACAAATGTTACAACGGTTACCAACATCGACACGAGCACCTGCCCAGACCTCTCCTCGACGATTCGAGAGATTGTTCGCGAAGACCTTTTTCGCTATAGAGAACAGACGCATTCAGCAGTTGATCACCATTCTGTAAACGACCAAGATTCGGTATATGTGCCACGTGAGGCTGTGACTGTGCCGCCGCCTTCTACGACCCCTTGGCAATTGATGGTTAGTGCAGCAGCTGTTGAGTACAGCGCACCCCCACAGCCAAGGACAGCACCACGCTTGCCAGCTCCTCGCCATGACCGACGCCCCCAGCGTCCGCTTTCTTCGCGACGCCCGGTCTATCACTATGATATACGGAACGAACCGACCAACTCCGCCAGAGAAGACGATGTTCGATTCATCGACGAACAAAGAGAGTTTCGACCTCTCACAGTTTGCTACTCCTGTGGTGTACCAGGACATATTTCTCGATTTTGCAACCGTCGACATGTAGCCCGACGGTATGGCTACCCACCACACTTTGCACGGCCTTCCGAACGACTTCGCGATGACCCGCGAGCAACATACTATGGCCCACCACAACACTTCACACGATCGTCTGATCGACCGTACGACGACCCTAATGCAACACACCTGCTGCCTCGCGACGACTACTGGACACGCAGCTTCCGGAACCACTCCCCTACATCTGACAGGAGCTTGACGCCTCCACCGCCTCGTGTTCCCCGTTCTTCTTCACCACGGCGCCGCAACACGTCTCCTTTGCGACAGGAAAACTAGCAAGCGCGGCCGATGGAGGTGAGGTCGCCGGAGACGTGCTAATATCAGAAATACCTCCTGTGTTGATGCTCAAGAACAAAGTACGTGTTTTTGTGGACGGTGTGCCTGTGATGGCTTTGGTGGATACGGGGGCTACTATTTCGGTCATGAGTGCGTGTTTTAAAGATACCTTGGGGCGGAAGGTATTATTTAGGTGGAATCAAGCTGCGAAGTTTTGCGGAGTGAGTGGTGAGGCACTGCATCCTGTTGGTGTGTGTCAAGCTAACGTATTTCTCGAAGGCCGCGTTATCCCAACGGAGTTCGTGATTATTCCGCAGGCGGCACATGATGTTATTTTGGGTATGAACTTTTTGAGGGAGTGTGGTGCGACTGCCGACTGCCGCACAGGGACAATAGTCTTGAGTGATCACGTTCCGCCAGCACTCTTGGAAAACCCTGCGGATGGTGAGACGGCATTTTGTGTCTGTGGCGACGCTATCATACCACCATTATCAACCGTTTGTGTAGCTGTTGGTTGCAGCTACAGCTATTCCGCCAACTTTGATGCCAACGTAGAACCAGTGTAAACCAACTGCATGAAAAAGAATGTGTTGAACCCACATTGTGTGGTGTCGATCAGACGTGGACGCGCTGGTTTATGAACTGTCAATTGCTCTACAGAACCCGTGATGTTACCAGATGGTCTAAAGTTAGCCGTCGTGAGTGGCACAACACGAGGCCTTACTGGTGACCGAGCTTAGAGATGCGCCAGAAGAGCATCGTAGTCACAGTTTCGAAACGGCTCTTCTGTCAATGGTGAATACGTCGCTGAGCACAAGTGAACGCCGAACATTGGTCAATGTACTTTTGAAGCACGTCTCTGCATTCGACTTTGCGCAGAAAGACAAAGCGCCCCTAATCCCTGCTTCTCGGACATGTCACACTATCAACACGGGTTTGGCCAATCCGATTAGACAAAAGCCATACCGTGTTTCGCCATCCGAGCGGCGGATTATTAATGAGCAGGTGAACGAAATGATTGAAAACGGTATCGTACAAGAGTCGGTAAGTCCATGGTCAGCTCCAGTAATTCTCGTTAAAAAGAAAGACGGATCCTGGAGATTTTGCGTCGATTATCGCCGATTGAATGCTGTAACAAAAAAAGACGTGTACCCACTTCCACGTATTGATGATGCCATAGATTGTCTGCATTCGGCCTCTTACGTTTCCTCTGTAGACTTAAGATTGGGCTACTGGCAAATTTTTATGCATCCTGAAGATAAAGAAAAGACAGCCTTTGTAACACCTGAGAGCCTTTTTGAATTCAACGTGATGCCATTTGGACTGTACAACGCGCCGGCGACGTTCGAGCGATTTATGGACACTGTTCTTTGTGGCTTGAAGTGGAGCATTTGCATGTGCTATCTCGACGACGTCGTCATCTTTGGCCGCACCTTCAGCGAACGCAATTCACGTCTGGATACTGTACTGACTTGCAAAAGAAACGCTGGCCTTGTTCTTAACTCAAAGAAATGCCACTTCGGAGACCGACAAACCCTTGTTCTCGGGCACCTAGTCGATCAGGAAGGCATCCGTCCAGATCCCCAGAAGACAGCAGTCGTTGAAGCATTCAATGTGCCGCGCTCTGTGAAGGAGCTCCGAAGTTTTTTTTGTGCTTTGCTCCTATTTTCAACGCTTTATACCTAAATTTGCCGATGTCGCGTATCCGCTGACATGTTCGCTACGGAAGAATACTCCCTTCGAGTGGACTCCGGAGTGCGACTCCACTTTTCGTCAACTGAAGTTCCTCCTGACTTCGCGGCCTGTTCTTCAACACTTCCACCCATCAGCTCCAACCGAACTGCACACAGATGCCAGCGGCATAGGAATTGGTGCCGTCCTAGTTCAACGCTATGGTAATCGCGAGCACGTGATTGCATACGCAAGTCGCTCCTTGAGTAGGCCCGAGCAGAATTACACTGTCACAGAACAAGAGTGCCTCGCGGTAGTATTTGTGATTCAGCGGTTTCGGTCTTACTTATACGGACGCCCTTTTACAGTCGTCACCGACCACCACTCATTGTGTTGGCTCGTCAACCTTCGGGATCCTTGCGGCCGTCTAGCGCGCTGGGCACTTCGGCTACAAGAGTATAGCTTCATAGTCTCGTACAAAAGTGGTCGACGACACGCCGACGCAGATTGCCTTTCGCGCATGCCACTGAGCACTACAGAGTGTGACGCCGATGACCTCGATCACTTCGTAGCTTCTGTGTCACTAAAGTTTCCCGACCTCAGTACTTTCAAAGATGAACAGCGAAAGGACACCAGGCTATCATCGCTTTGCACAGCTCCTACGACATGCCATTTCTGTGTACGCAACGGACTCCTATATAAGAAGAACTTTTCCAGCACTGGCGCACGTTTCCTCCTTGTAGTGCCAGAAACCCTTCGCACAGCGATTTTAGGTGTGATGCACGACGATCCTACGTCCGGACATTTAGGTTCTGCGTGGACGCTTTACCGTGCTAAGGAACGCTTTTATTGGCCAGGAATGCGACAGTCAGTCGAGGCGTATGTGGCCAGCTGCACACAGTGTCAACGCCACAAACGCCCGTCTACTGCTCCGGCTGGTCTTCTACAGCCCTTGCCACCTCCAAGCACACCTTTCTAACAGGTGAGCATTGACCTCATGGGCCCTTTTCCAAAGTCGGCTAAGGGCAATCGCTGGATAATTGTATGTGTCGATTACCTCACGCGCTACTGCGAGACGGCGGCCATACCAACGGCAACCGCCAGCGACGTCTCTGTGTTCCTGCTGCAGCACGTTATCCTCCGACATGGCCCACCTCAGGTGATCATCAGGGATCGTGGGCGATTATTTACGGCAGACATAGTAGAAGAGCTGCTTCGATTGAGTGAGTCCCGCCTTCGTCACTCGTCGCCATACCATCCGCAAACAAATGGGCTCACGGAGCGCACCGACCAAACAATTGTAAACATGCTCTCTATGTACGTGGCATCCGACCACAAGAACTGGGATGACGTGCTACCATTTATAACGTACGCGTTCAACACCGCTAAGCACGAGACAACAGCTCCTTTTTCTTGATGTACGCACGACCGCCACGGCACACACTCGACACAGTTTTGCCATTCTCGGCGCACGAGAACCCCTCAGTCACCAAAATCTTCTGCCTTGCAGAAGAAGCGCGTCGTATTGCTCGTCTACGCACTTTGGCATCACAGGAAAAATCGAAGGTACGCTATGACGTCCGTCACCGGCCTGTAACTTACCACCCAGGCGACTTAGTGTGGCTGTGGACTCGGGTACGAAGACGCGGGTTATGCTAAAAGTTCTTGGCCACATACGACGGACCGTTTGTCGTTCTCGACGAAATCACGGAAATCACATACACAATAGCTCGCCTCACGAGAAGTGATAGAAGAGCCGCTAAAACCCAAGCAGTCTATGTCGCTCGACTGCAGTTGTACACACCAAGGTGAATCGGTTACTTCGCCCGGCGGGCTTCGTCTGCGAGGGGAGGAATGTTACGCATGCCTTGGAAGAAAACGAAGAATGGTGAACATGCTGGCTGCCCCAAGCTAGAGGAAGAAAGAAGAGGACGAGACTGCGATCATCAACCTGTTGGCCGCTCCGGCGCTTCTCTTCGCGACCAAAATAAACGGCCCCCCTTCAGCCGTAAACGTCCTGGTCCTCCTTGTGCGTAACTATTTATATAAATATATATATATATGGGAAAGAAGTGTATACCTAAGGACTCGTTTTGCCGTGTTTTGACACAATAATAATGAGATCTAACAGACAATAATGCCAAAGAATGTATTTCTTGGCATTACATTCCTTAACATTACAGTCTGTTAGACTTAATTATATGTGTATGTATATATATATATATATATATATATATATATATATATTCAATTCTGATTGCATCCACAGTGTTGAGAGGAGATGTGGGTCGAAAAATGCGAGTTTTTTTTAAATTATAGATTTTTCATTTTCACCTGTTTTGATTAGATTAGTACCTCTACTGTTACAAAAAAAATAATACAGGCTGCGACTTAACCGGAAATGCTTTAAAACTGCCTCTAAAAAGCACAACGTGCCTGTTAAATGGTCCAAAGTGTGCAGTCTTCAAGCACCTTGTCACCAATAATGTGCCGCCGCTAGCCATTGTTGATCGCATGAGTAGAAGAATCGAGCCTCACTCTTCAAATAACAATATGTTCACCTTGCTGATGCAGCGCAAGAAATAATAAAAAAGAAGCGCTCTTCTGCGCGTTTTTCGAGCGCCGCGACTGGCGTATCACATCGTACGAATCGGGGACCGCCATTGGCCGCTGAGCATCTGCATGTGCTGCGAAACCTATTTGCGGGGTCCATGTCTTGTCGAGCAGCGCAGCTGAACCATTCTTTTCTCGTGTAATTATCTCCGTTATGAATTAAAAAAGTGAAAGCCATTGTGCGGCGCGCTCTGTAGGAATAGACTACGAGCAGCTGGTCCGAATTGCGGCAGTTGCTGGCTTGAAAAAGCCGATGCACCAAAATTCAATCACACCCGTCAGCCGGAGAGTTCTTGTTGCGGCAATGGATGACGTCCGCACCAATCTTGAGAGGTCGAAAGAGCTCGCAGTGAGACAAGTTAGCAATGACGAAATTGCTATTATGTACGACGGTATTTGGCACAAACATGGCTGCAAAATGGCATGACACTGGACTTAGTTTGGCTTTCGCAGTCCTGTCTAACTTCTTCCTAGCTTGCAGGTGGCACAAGGCTCTGCCAGATGGAGCGGAAGTTCAGCAAGCGTTTCATAGCTCTGTCTGTGCGCAAAATGTCTGTGAGGAGTCGACTTGAAAAAGCCGAAGCGGACAAACTCATGATGCTGGCGTAGTTTAGTCGCAGTGGCCACTATATGAAGTATTGTTCTTTTTGGTGTACAAATTTCATCTCATTTAATTACATTTTTATAAATAAAAACTCAATTATAACTTCAAAACTCGTTCTTCTCAAAACACAAAATTTGCCATTTTTTCTAATGTGCCCCTCCTTTTTTTGGGCACTTCTAGTGCTCGGATCTGCATAAAACTTTATCCAAGTTTTTTTCCAAAATAATACAAATGCAATCACCTAGTTTAAATCTCAATATTTTATAGTATTATAAAAGAATCGTATGCATACCTTTACTAGGGTAGGCGAAATATGGACTTTTTACATCTATTAATTTTCACGCGTAATATATATTCTGTATGTGCTCCCTAATTAGTTATTTGAACTTTACACTTTATTTGAAGCATTATGAACTATGAGTGGTAAAAAATTACAGAAGTTTAGGGATGAAAAGAGAGGGGGGGCAATAGGTTGCAGAGCTAAAACTTTCTCATGTTGCAGAGCTAAAAGTGTGTAACTTGCAAGAAAACTAATTACGTATTTGAAATTAGCATAAAAAGTTCCATAAACAGCTCAAGTTTCTTTGCTCTAGGGTGAATATTAAAAAAAGTGTCTTCGAGTAGCATCTCCCCTTGAGTACAAGTATATCCCGGAGGTTAATTCTTAAGGTGTCTTAAAGTTTCTGTGTAAAAATAACTTGAGGGTACCGTATATGAGATCGTTGGTGCTTGAAAATTGAGGCCTGCTGTTTGATGAAGACGTACTGGCACCTTCTCTAGGTTATTTATAAACCTTTAGGAATGTTCGTACTGTTAAATATGAAACCTTTTGATAAGAGAAGGCCTGCGGGATTCCTAGAATCTTAATATAGGATATTGTTTGCAATATATTTAGGTGGCCCTAAGAATAAGCGTATTGATTCGCGTTCTAACCAAATCAGTGATCAAACTTTATAAGTAGGAGCGCCAGAAAACAAAACGCAGCCGAATTGTCATATCGGTCGAATGTACATGCAGGATATCATGAGATTCATGAAGAGCATGTCTATACGCAAACCGGCACGATAGTTACTGAGCCTGCGCAGCATTCTTATGGCACGAGCTCCTTTAGCAGCCATATTTTCTATGGAAGACTCCAGTTAAGTGTTACGGTGTAGCTTACCTTCAAGTACCTAACTGACTCGATTTGAGGTATGACATCTTGTCGGTACATTATAGAATTTTGCGCTGGAGCCACGAGAGGCTGCATTTTTTTTCTTATTTCATCGTTGGTATACGCATCACTTGTTTTCGTTTTTTTTCTTTTGTTCGTTCTCCTCACCTGTGATGTTTGCTCCAAATTAGTAGTGTGTTTTGTGCGCGAAAAATGAAATTTTAGTTTTGGTCACCTTCAAGAAATCTCGGCCATGGTAGGTGTAGGGGAGCTCACTGCCAGCGGGTGCTTCCCAATTCCTGGTTTTAAAAGCTCAGTGCTGAGAGCTTTGAGGGGCTCTCATTTCCATTTGTCCACGCAGACTGCATCTGTAGCATTAGTTTGTCAGGTTTCAGGAATTTGTGTGCCCTCTTGCCGCCTCTGGTTTATCAGCAGCACGAGCGTAAACGCAAACGTTGTCGCCCCCTTTCCTCAGCAATGCAGTCCTTTGAGCATGACGTGAAGAGCTTTTGCCTATGTGCCAGAAACGCCTGAGTGCTCCACAAAACTTCATACCTCCCTTTTTCACATGGTGTCTTCGCTTTGATGCAGCACAATTTTTAAGAAGAGGAATGACGTCATATGACGCAGGTTTAGTGCGTATTTTTCTCAAGCTAGTGTAGCAACAGCTAATTAATTTTTCTGCATCAAGAAAAAAAGGTAATTATTCGTAAAGTTATTTGTAACTCCAAAAATACTGACCAAATTATAAAAGGACCATTAGGCAAATGAGAGCATGCTAGAATGACATCTGTTTTTGCTACTTTCAACAACATACTAATTCATAGCTACTTTTTTCCGGTCATAACACAATCATAACAAGTGTTTTTTGTCTAGGCACATCACGCTGCGTGAAGATCATATTCAACGGTGAAACCCTCCCGTGTACACGTGAAGGTGGGACACTTTGGCACGCTGTTCGTCCCTTCGTACCGAGGCCACTTCAGTGCAGAAAATGTAAGAAATTGGGTCACGTGAGCAGCGTGTGCAAGAACACCACCGTTTGTGCTCGATGCACTGAACTTCACGCCACTAGGGCATGGTCATTCAATACTCAGAAATGTTCCAATTGCGACGGGCCTCATGATGCATCTTCGAAGGAGTGTCTGATTATTCTAAGGGAAATGGCAGTGCTGAAGAAAATAGTTCGGGATAACTCGTCTCACCGGGAGGCAGCCGTATGCATTAGACAACGACGATCGCGACTTCGACGGCACTCCAAGACATCCAAGACCCCGTTGTCTCCTGAACCTCGCTCAAAGTCGCCTCCACTTCTGTCTCCCAGAACAAGCCCAGTCCGGTCAAAGGGTTAAGAAGCCGCCACAAGTGACCCAGCTGACACCTGGCCGGAACTCCCTCGACTACACTCCACTCGAGAGGGGCATCATACTTCAGCGGTGAAGCACTCCTCGTCCGAATTCTCCAAACCAACAGAGGAAGATAAACAAATAGTCACCATGGTCAGCTACCTCGTGAGTACCCTTCGTGTGTTCATGAAGAGGGTGCAAACATCAATAGCACGAAGCGCATTGCAGCTGCTGGATACTATCAGCCTGGTTATAGGAAGCCTTCGGAAGTGGATTGTTTAAGAAGAACGGAAACAGCCATCGTTTGCAGATGATATTTGAAACGCCTTCATATTTCAATGGAAGATGAGAGGCCTGACGCCACAGATATTGAAATTCGGGCAATTCTTGTTTAAAAACCACTTCCCGATATGGTAATCTTTGAGCCGAACTCATCGACTTTAGGAATATCAGGATACGAGTCTTTCGCCTCAACCACGAATGGAAGTAGCATCGAGGTTATTGTTTACATTCACAAGGACTTTACTTATTTAGCCCATGCTATACCACCCGATGACGACAACCAGTACGTGTGCATTACTCTGAAGAGGACATGGTTGTCTTTTACACTTATTGGTGTATATATATGCCCGACAAGTTCATTTCTTTGTAAGAGACTAACAGACATTATGGCAGCTATTCCAGGTTTTTGCATTAAAACAGGTTATTTCAAGGCACAACCTCCAATACGGGAAAGCTTGAGGACAAACTCGAAGGGGTGCTCCCTGATATTGTTTGTGTCAGACCACAACCTGCGCCTTCTGAGTGATGGTAGCCCAACATACCTTCGAGGAACGACGTATAGCAACTTCCTCGACCTGACACTGGTGCCATGTTGTCTAAGCTCAAGAGTGCAGTAGTTTACAGATATCAAAACCCACGGTAGCGACCACATTCTGACTTATGTCAGCATTAATGACCAAGAGACTGTGTCCTCGTCGGTCAATCGGTATATAGACTGCACACTTTATTAAGATGAAGTGGAGGACACGTGCAGAAATGTTTCCTTGTGTGGCTTAGAAGAAGTCATTGCAGATGCAATGAAAAATTGTACACATCGCTTCACACGCTCACAGAAGCGCACGGAGCTTGACATGAAATTAGAAAGGCTTCAGGCCTTACGTAAACGTGCTGAGAAAAGATACAGGCGTACCAAGTAAATTGTTTATGTCAGAGTAGCAAGGCGTTTGCAGAAAATATACAACACCGAATTGACCGACTGCAGGATCAAAGACGGAAAAGCTTTTGTCAGTCATTAGACCCACGCAAGCTATTGTCCCATGTATGCATCTTCATGCATGTATGGGTCTACAAAGTCTTCGCTCAGGCACCATGCAACGTCATACCTTCAGGGCTCTCGCACTTCGTCTCAACCGCTGCGAAATTGACGTTGCAGAGGATTTTTGCGCGAACATCACCGGCGGGACATTCCTATTCCCGGATGATCTTTTATGCGATATCCCCGGTCCGCGAGGCATAAGTGTGCACGCTCCATTTTCTATGGAAGAGCTAGAAGCTGCACTGACACTGTGTAGGCGTTCTTCTTCACCAGGGCCCGATGGGATAGCGTATACGGCTCTGCGTCACGTAGGCCAAGCAGCTGGACGACAAGTACGAAATTTATTCAATCGGTCATGAAAAGCTGGCATCGTACCTCAAGAATGGAAACGGAGCCGTCTTGTGCCACTTCTAAAAGCAGGAAAGTCTCCTCTGGTGCTGACATCTTACCGGGCTGTAGCACTCGCCAGCTGCGTTGGGAAACTCATGGAGTGCATGATCCTCACGCGCCTGGTATTGTTCATTGAACGGCACAGCATTTACCCCGACTCCAAGGCGGGATTTCGATGAAACCGTTCATCGATTGACAACGTCATGAATTTCGTGTCATCAGTAGAACAGCAGAAATTTAGGAAACGACTAGCACTTGCGCTCTTTCTTGATGTGAAAGGCGCATATCAGAACGTTTTCCCATCAAACTATTCTTGACGCACTGCTGTTATTTGAACTGGGAGGGCAAATGTTGCGATGGGTCCAAAGCTACCTGACACGAAGATTTGTTTTTGTATATAGTGAATATGGCGCAACCTCAGACCACTACAAGTGCCGTGGCGTCCCGCAAGGTGGTGTTTTAAGCCCAGTTCTTTTCAATCTTGCCTTCCTTGACCTGGCAGAAGCTCTTCCTGAAGCAGTCAGTGTTTCTGTATACGCTGATGACATCTGTGTTGGGCATATGCATTGACACGCCTACAAGTTAGAGCAAGGATACAGAGGGCAGCGTCGCAAGCACCTGACTATCTTCGCACGCAACGCCTAACAATCTCAACAGAAAAATATGCACTGGTGGCCTTCATGCGCAACGCGATGACAAGTTTCCCGATAAGCATTAATAGCCATACCATATTTTACTAGCGCAGCCATCGTTTTCTAGATGTCTTTGTTGACCGTGACCTCTCCTGGAGCCCTCATGTGAATAGCTTGGAAGCGAAACTGGTATATATTGCCCGCGTCCTGAAAGTCATCGCTGGAAAAAGATGAGGTCTGTCAATGAGTTCCATGCTACAGCTTTACCAAGCACTTTTTATTAGTGTACTGCGCTACAGTTCTCCTCTGCTTTCTAAAACTTGCTAGACAATCATTCAATCCCTTCATAGCGTGCATGCAGAGGAACTACGAGTTTGTCCCGGCCTACCACAAACTACTTCAATCGCTGGAACAGTTATATTGGCTCGGGATCATCTGGTTAGGACTTGCGTCACAACCGACGTGCCGAGAGAACATATTCGGCACATTTCACGAATGGTATCAAGCCACTTGACATTTATGCCAGAAAAACGACTGCAGGCGTCGTTCTCTTAGGTCGTCAGCTCCCACCGCACTTTGCTACCATCCGGTTTTTTACCCTTGACGCGTATAAAGAATAAGAAATAGGAATAAGAAATAAAAAATTCTTTCGACCTTGGCTTTGAAGCAAGCGACTCTGGGCTGTTTACACACTTTCTACGCTGCCAGAATCCACGTATACACGAATGTATACACTACTCAGACTAGCTCCACCAGCGCCACCGTCATTCCATCGCGACACATCAACATCACTTACAAACTTGGTCACGTGAGCGCATCGACTGGTTCAGAAATTGTTGCCCTGCGAGGTTTCATCGATTATATCAAGCGACAACCGGCTAATCGATGGGCAGTATTCTGTGACTCAAAGGCGGCTGTACATTATCTTTCGCCGGCACTTCATCGTGGGTCGTACGAACAACTGGTATGGGAGATCAAAGAAACGCTGCACTATGCAACCGAACAAGAACACAACGTTTTGTTCCAGTGGATACCAAGTCATTGTGGTATCTCCAGCATTGACATCGCCAATGAAGCAGCCAGACATCCAATCGTACAAGCAAACCTTGTGTCAACTTTATCTAGTATTGACTCGACTAGATACCTAAGTAAGCTGGCGCAGGACATGACACTCCAGAAGTGGCAGTCATCACAGTTCACACATCATCGACTACATTCTCTCGATCCACCTCTAAGACTGCGGCTACCTTCTGGTCTCTCTAGGGAGAAAGGTACAGTGTTGCGCCGTCTGCGTCTGGGCGTAGCCTTCAGCAATTCCTACTCATTTAAGATAGGCATGACCGACCGCGTGGAGTGCAACGACTGTGCCGTCGATGAGACTATTGAACACGTTTTATGTTACTGCCCGGCATACACAAACGATAGGCTTCACCTGCGCAGTGTTTTAAGTCAACTGGACAGAAGTGATTTCACTGTCGAGAAAGTATTGCGACAATGGCACTGCTAATCTAATTTCCGAAAGACAACGAAAGCACTGTTTTATTTTCTCAAAGACACCGGCCTGTTTCATCCTTTGTGTTGGTGAAACTGTTACGCGTTGGGCAGTCAGTGACTTTTTATCTCCTCTTCTATAATTTTTCTTCCCTCTCTCCCCTTCCCCTGTGCAGGGTAACCTACCGGGGCTCAGCCCTTGTCAACCTACCTGCCTTTCTCCTTGTGTCCTCTCTCTCTCTCTCTCTCTCTAGACGCCTGTAGACACCTACACTAAAGCGCTTTCTCAAATGGTTTTTAGATGTGCGAGCTCTACTTGAAGCTACAATAGTCAAGAACCATTAGCAAATATATGGATAGAAGTACCGGCGGTGCCGTATAGGTTCCCACAGGGGCTCCACAGTTTAATCTAAACGCAGAACTAACATTTTTTTGGACATAAGCTCTTTTTGAGCGACTATACGCAACAGCGCTAGAAAGTCCAAATCAAAGACCTAAACACTGGTCTTTGTTTCGGTGACAAAAGATTTCGTGAAACCAAAGCTTTTGTTTACTCTTGCAATGGTCAACCCTCTAATATTGTACGGAATAATATACTTGTGGGAGTGATATTAAGCTCAATAATACACTTAATACAGCAGCACACACTCTTCTTATTATCTGTGTCTCTATGAAAGCTAGAAAGAGAACAAATAGGTCTGCAGAAATTTCGCCATTTTATCGGTGTGTAGTGTGTGTGCGCGCGTGTGCGCGCAAGTGTGTAAATCAAGAAATCATGCACAAGATTTACCTTAAATATTTCGTCACTTTGTAGGGCCACCAAATTTTGCTCTTACATATAGATCTCCAAACATTTTCAAGGGTAATGCATTACTTAAACAAAAACCTTCTTTGTCGCAAAAGGCAGAATGAAGGAGTTAGGCAAGCAAAACTTGCCACAAAAGCTTTATATTTTTACGGGAAACGGCGGTGGCAATGGATATAAAGCCTTCCGTACTCGCACTCATTCGGGCAAAACGAGTGACGTCATGGCGGCTGTGAGCAGACCTGAAGATATTTTTCTATGTCACACTGATTCGTCGCTCGCTGTTGCACCATCTGCGCTATAGTTCTCGTTGCTCTTGCTGTATGCCTATGCGTGCTGTCCCTGCGTTGATTTCGATTTACATGTGGGCTTTAACGTCCCGAAACCGCCATATGATTATGAGAGACGCCGAAGTGAAAAGCTCCCGAAATTTAGACCACCTGTGGTTCTTTAACGAGCGCTCAAATCTGATCACACGGGCCTAGAAGATTTCCGCCTCCATCGTAAATTCACCCGCCGAAGCCGGGATTTGATCCCGTGACCTGCGGGTCAGCAGTCGAGTACCTTAGCCACTAGACCCCCGCGGTGGGGCCCGGCGTTGATTGCAAAAGGGCTCAAGGGCTCACGTGGACGGCGCCAATTAAACGGTGGTCCACTCTCAGTGCGTGTTTTATAAGTTAGACACATTTAGTTGGTCGTACAGAGAATCTGCGTACCCTGTGACGATTGCGTTGCGTACGTGGCAGGTGAAGCGTGTGACACCTTTAGTTTAACGTACCTTGAGGTGTTTCACTCAAACATAAAGATGGTATGTAAGACACAAGGATTTCTAATGTTTATCAGCGCTATCGACGTTAGAAATAAGCTTGGTTGCACTACCGACGTCCAAGTAATAACGTGGCCTCTGTGATCTGCACAAAACATGGTTGCCAGTGCAAGGGCCACCAGCGAACAAATCATGAGGTGGTGATCGCTGTGTAGATTCTTTTCATGGCGCCTGAATGCACCGAATGCGCACGTTCACCTTTGCTGTTTTGAACTTTGGTGCGCAATGAAGAAACGGAGTCTGATCGGCCATGGACTCACTGGATCGACACCAGCATTGTATCCAGCGCTGCTTCGGATGAGGCTTAGCGTAACCCACCGCAACGTTTCGCGTTCGAGGAATTCAAGGCCTTACGATGTACTACTAGCATATTTAAAGAGTGAAATCTCGAAAAACATCTAAGGTGTGTTATGTTGCACCATAAATAAAAGTACCAAGGTGCCATTTTATTTAGGGTTAAAAAAACGCGTTCCTCCACATCACCTATCGACGGCCATTCTTGAGGATTTCCATGAAACGCCAGGCATTTTCCTCTGAATCATCAAGATGCTGGGAAGCGCCGCATGAATTTGCTTCGTCTACCATAAAAACATCGCCTTTTATTGTGAAATACATATGCCTTACATCAGGTCTTCAGTGCTCTTTGTCATTAACGTCTATACGGACGTCCATCAATGCGCACAATTTACACTTTGTTGCCATACGCACCACATGTATTTGAGTGCAAAACCGTGTCCGAAGCCGCCCGTCACGCCGAAGAATGCCGCCAACTAGCGAAGCAGTTAACTACAGCTGACCAGCAATGCCAGAGAAAGGCCCGCGATGATGACCACCCTCCTGCCACAAAGTTCGCCCCTGGAACCCTTGTATGGCTGTATGTACCACCCTGTGCACCTGGTTTATCTACCAAGCTACTTTCAACTTACCATGGTTCATACCGCGTGGTAGAGCGCACATCGCCCTTCAATTACACCATTGAACCGCTTACGCCGCTTGGTGACCAACGTCGGCATGGACACGATATTTTTCACGTGGACGGCTTGAAGCCGTACTTCGACCTGCTCGTTCCCACCTGTTAGATCACCAGGATGGCTTTATCTTTTTCGACGGGGCAATTATAATCAAGGAATGATGACAACAACAGGGAACAACAAGCATCATCGCAGAGAAAGCCACTGCGAGATCGGCACTCGAGCTCCTCCATCTTCCTCGTTCTGTCGCTGTCTCGAATCTTTCGCCTGCCAGTTTGGTTCGTTCAATAAACCTCTTTACATACTGCTCATGCGCCGCTCTTCCCCGTGGCAGGACTGTGAATGTGGGCTCGTAACGTACGCCCAACTAAAAGTGTCTTTTTACAAGACATCACAAGAGGACCGCGCCTATGTATCGCGCTCATTGGTGCGCTTCTTCTCTCATCGAAAATACCTCCGTGCGCTTTGGAACACTGCTGTTTAGCTTCCACCATGAACACCTAAGAAGTGAAGGCTCGCCGTCGAAACCCTGTTGAGAGAACTCGCAAGAACGAAGTGAGACGCCAGCGCCGGCACCGAAGTGACGACAGCGGCGAAGGCTCTCGCAGTCAAACTAGCATGACTCGTCAACAAGTGGACCCATAGATGAGGGCTGCAGGCTCGAAACTCGGTTAATACTCTGCCAGCAACAAGCCGGAGGACAGCATGAGTTGACATAACTTGAATGATAATGGCGTTCTAGAATTGTCTAGTACATTCAATAGTTCAAAATCCTCTGGCTTTGTTTTTTCACGAACAAGGCCGTTATGCTTAAAGCGAAACGTCGGAACGTTTGTGGACCGCAAGATCGGATGTAAGTAGCTAAATCAACACGTATAATATGTAAGTCTTGCATCAGCATGGAATTAATAAAACATTGGGTATATAAAGTATACATACAAGCACACCACACTTCCTACAAAGACGTGACACTTGCGGGTGTCACGTCTTTGTAGGAAGATTGAGTGAATTTACGCAAGATTTATAGTTTACGTGATTTATTTCTTCGGTCATTCACCATCAATAATTTAATGGATATGAGGTAACGGTTTTTCTATCAGCATTTTTTTCATTCATACGGGCTGTCTCTCAGTAAGCCAGTATGAGGATGCTGCTTCCTTGTGCTCGCATCAATGTTGTCACGTATCACTTTTCATAATTTGCGGCTTTCCATATTAACCGGTAAATTAAGCTTGCAACCAGTACATCACTGAAAGGACCACTGAAATATGTCAATATACCAGGACCATATCTGCCTCATCAGCATTGAGTTACGAGTACTCTTGGAGTTATTATTATAATTGGGAGAAATTATTTCACATTAGCACATAACTTAGCAGTGGTTACTACAGTATACTGAGAATAATATACACTAGACTTGCTGTGCGTAATGCTGTTCCATTTTTCTTAAGCGGCACTGCGTGATGGCTGGCACACCCTGTGCATTGAAGAACAGAGTGATATCATGCGTTCACAGTACAACTTGAGCTTGTATGCTTGTGTTTGGTTGTTTCACGCAAAGCAACTTTTAGCGCTACGTTTAGTTTAACATTGGTAGACCAACTAACCCGACTGAAGGTCATTATTACAATAATTATGAAAGTACAGTGCTCTTGTCTGTTTCCTTTGACCAGGGCAGACATTTCTTAATACTATAACTCTGCTAAACACCTACATCTCTTATAGCCTGAAACTCGAATAGCCCGTACTTTTATGGCACTTTCGTATCCATTCAATGGAAAGGAGTTTTAAGTACCGTTCCTGATTTGAGCGGCCTCGCTTTCGGCATGGTCGTTATGGTCGTTACCGATAGAGCGAACGAGGAGATAAATGACCAATCGCAGGGTCCTTCCTCAGCCAAATGCACTGGCCCTTCGGCAGAGTTCGTGCGTATGCAGAGCTGGCACCTGCAACGTGCTTGGCTTCCTTTGTCCTAACGGTGCTGTCGATGTTTCGCTTAGTTCAGGGCTCCACCAATGCGCAAAATGCTGTGCGCCGCACTGCAGTGCTGATAGTTTCTGCGGCAATATGTCACGAATGTCATTTATTTATTTGCAAATTACTGCCAGCCTTAAAAGTCTGTAAGCAGAAGTGGGATGCAAGTATACAGCAAGAGAGGGTAAGCAATAAAAACATTTGCGAATAGCTGGAACTTGAAATCATGTCGGTGTTACACCTACACGAAGCTGCACTTAGATGAGGCGTTACGCTGTATAGTAGCGGTCAACGAATTATTTCACAAACTTCTTTTTTTACGTGCAGAATTGGACATCTCAGTACATCTCTCTCTGCCGCACCCCGGTTTAAAGTTTCCCTCGCATTTTCCTTGTTTATATAGGAGGCGAGAGTAGGAATCACTGGACCGCTAATAAAACCAGCTGCCCTCTAAAAAAAATTACCTCCACATGCCCTAACGGTAGTGCCCCGTGTAGACAATTTTTTAATCCCTTAAAACTTCCTATTTCTTCTGGACATGTGCCTTTCTTTGACCGTTCGTGAACCTCTCTCGTCTTTGGCTCTGCAGTCAGTTCTTGCAATATGTCGCGCAGCCGCGATGAAGTAGACACTTACAACTTAGATAGATATGTGGGGTTTAACGTCCTAAAACACCACATGATTATCAGGGACGTCGTAGTGAAGGGTTTCGGAAATTTCGACACCCTGGGGTTCTTTAAAGTGCACCGAAATGTGAGCAGATGGGCCTACTACATTCCCGCCTCCATCGGAAATGCAGCCGCCGCAGCCAGCATTTGATTCCGCGACCTGCGGGTCAGCATACGAGTACCTTAGCCACGAGACCACCGCAGTGGGGCAAAATACTTCGAACTTAGAACATCAGTCATGTTTCATAGAAATAAAACACTTGCCTGTGATAAACCAGGTATCATAGTTCCGGGATTCTCAGGTGACCCAGGCTGAAACGAAGACAACACCAAAATAGAAATCAACCCTGCGCAAGAAAGCGTACAATTAAAAGGTGTCTCGACAACTGTTTTTTTCTTGAATCAATTGTAATTGTATCATTGTCAGTGTTGCAATTAGAACAAATTCTTTGTATAGCTTGAATTTAGCGTATATTAGAAGACCTAGAATAGTAATAATTGTTTTGTGTGATAACAAGTACTAATAAAGAGGGCCAAAAAAAGTTGAAATATTGTCGCCGGTAAACAAACAAATAATCAAACATAAAAGTTAAAAACACCGTTATGCAGACCGATACTAATTTTCCTAGCCCCGCGTTTCATGTTTTGAAGTATTACACGCACTGCCTGAGGGGCATGGTAACTTATGTTTATTATTTTTGGGATATCGTATGTTCGTAGAAGCATGCCCCTTGTTTAAATTAAGAGACGATGTGCCACTACAACTGAGTGAGTTTGTGGGATACCGATGGCAAGATGGGCACCCAGTGTCAGTTAGCCGTGTTGCTTTTTTATGTTGTGGCACACACAGTGTATGTACACACACAGTGTATGTATACCAAGTGTATGTATACTTCTGGCTTCTCTTCTTTGCTTTCCACCATCCATATTCTGAAGGAGTCACTCTGCTAGTGATGGTATGAGTGAGCAGGAGAACGCCGCTAAACGCATTCTACACAAGTGGCGGAAAAAGCTTCCCTGTACTGTATGGTGGCATGGCCTTATGAAACAGACCGTACATAACTGTTTGACAACGTGCTGACCCATTTAAAAACAATTCCTTCTTTGGTCGTTGTTCGTCATTCCAACAGGCTTGATCCGCCGATGGCCCGCTGCTGGCGTTTCAACTTTCACGTGGTTAGTGTATGCAGCTCATGCGTAAAGACGACTTTGTTTCCACTGTGGCGGAAGGCTCGGAGAAAGTCATCAATAATGAACTAACACGCATCAATTCTCTTGTGCTTTAAGCAACTAAGAAGTCATCAACATGCGTAAGCACTTCAAACGCCCTTCCCCGTTTAAGGGTTGAGACAATGTATGGTCCATGAATGATACATATTTATTTTAATTTATCTACTTATTTATTTATTTATTAATTTATAAAATACTGCAGGCACAAACAAGGGCCCAAGCAGGAAAGGCAAAAGGACACGAACAAAGCAAATAAAGGTAGAGAAATCACATACTCAGCAAAAAATAACACTGGTATGAGTACAAAGGAAACTGCAGCATAAAACAAGGCAGAAACTTCATAATTTCTTCATAAGTGGTACGTCAGAGTGAAGCAACAAAAGTAGAAACATCAAACAAAAAGTTTTCACACACTGAAATAAGACCATGTGGTAAAAGCACGTCAGACATATATGCACAAAGAGGCTTTAGATAAGGCGAGTGACATTGGCTTTTTAAACTAAGGATCAAGGAACAGAAGGATCACATATAATGAAGGTATAAAAATTGGTACATCATAGCCATAAGTTCAAATAGTAGCATGTTTTAAGAAATTGTCGTTATGTGAGGAGGCAGATGGTAGGTTGTTCCAGTCGGTGATATTTCGTAAGAAGAAGGAATATTTGAAAAGATTAGTGTGTGTCCGATAGGTTGTTAGAGACTCAGCATGACTATATCGTGTTGTTCGAGCAATGGGCGACAATAAATAAGGAATTGGGGTTACGGCAAAGAGTTTAATTTTCTGTGCAAACAGGAATATTAGTCTGTATTTTTCTGCACACGTGTATCGTATGAATAGTATTATGCATCATTGAACTAGAGGGAAAGTCAGTATTACGGTATTTAGAATAAATGAACCTAACAGCTTTACGATCAATTATTTCCAGCCTATAGATATTATTTTTTTGTACAGATCCCATAAAATGCTGCCGTATTCAAGTTTAGGCCGAATTAGTGATGTATAAGCCGTTAACCTTGTACTACAGGGTGCACCCTTTAGCTTATGTCTGAGAAATTCCTGAACAAAGAGTTGCATGTGTTGGTAATATGCGTATTCTAATTAAGATTGTTAGTTATTGTGATCTCAGGTACTTGTACTCCTTCATTCTTCAAGCATTTCGGGACCCAGCTTGTACCCAAAAGAAAGGTTTTTTTAGATTTCTTTCTAGTTATTGGCATATACTCTGTTTTACTGACATTTAACAGCATGCTTGACCAATCACACCAGGAAAGAATAATTTGAAGATTATTGCTGAGGGATACTTGATATTCATGGCTTTTCATTTTATTATAAAGTACACAATCATCCGCAAATATTTTAATTTAAATAGGGGAATGAATTTCGTTGGTTATGTCAATAATGAATATCAAAAATAATAAGGGGCCAAGGACACTGCCTTGAGGCACAACAGATGAGACTGGTAGCATCTCACATTAGTGGCCATTAATAGAAACAACCTGACTGCGGTTGGTCAGATAGGCAGCCACCCAATTAACTAAATAGGCAGGAAGAATAATCGATTGTAGTTTAGTAATAAGCTTGCTATGTAATACAAGATTGAACGGTTTCTTTAAATCTAAAATTATTACATCAACCTGGCCTGACCCATCAAGAACACTAGCAAAACCAAGAACAACTGTTGTTAACTGTGTCATAGTAGAGAAATCTTTCCGAAAGCCATGTTGACAGGACGACAGTATGCTGTTGGCCTCTAAAAACTTATTAATTTCCTTAGCTATGATATGTTATGTTCAAGTAGTTTGCAACATGACGAGGTTAGTGATATAAGGCGATAATGTTACCAGTGTGGGGTCACCTTTTTTTTAGTACGGGTATAACACGTGCTCAAACCCAATCATTAAGCAGTGTAGCTGAAGACAGGGACATTTGAAATATACGAGCTATGAAAATTCTAACGCTTCTGCGTATCTTTTCAGAAAAACATTAGGTATATCATCTGTACCTGAGAAAGATTTAGTTTTAGAGTTAAGTAGCATAGAAACGACACCAGGAATTTATACAACATTGGGAGCAGGGAAGTATTGTCTACGGTTATGAAGTGTAGTAGCATCAAAACTCGAAAAAAAAACACTGCGGAAGTATTCATTAAAATATTTCACAATGTTGTGCCTTTCATTAACGATGATTCCCTTGTGTACATTGTGGATAATTTTTTGGTTCTTTTGTTTTAGAAAGCGCCAAAACGTTTGTGGCGCGGAGTGAATAAACTGTGGTAGCGTATGCTAGAAACACAAACGCTTAGCATGGCTCACTTGTAGATTTAATTACCTTGCATTTGTTGGAGAGCTTCACATGAAACACACCGCTGTCTTAAGCGCTTAACTCTTTTAAGTTGAAAGATATCTCTTCTCATTCAGGGAGTAGCTTTAGAGGTACGTTTAGTTTTGTTCGGGGGAAATTGTTGAGGCAATGATTGATAAATACTCTAAAACGGTTCTAAATTGCAGTAATATCATTGCCTTGGAAACTGTCAAGACATAATTCAAGATAATCTAAAACACTTTCATCATTGGCTCTAGAATAATTTTTAATCAATATATTTGACCAAGGGTAGGGATGGCACGTAAGTCAAAACTAGTGCATTTTATTTGTGTATGGCGTGTCAACAATTGTCTGAATTCCTCAAAGTAGTTTTTGACGTCTTTACATTTGTTTAGTATGCAGGCGCACACATCCTAAAATGGTGACATATATCGTCTGAAACAGCAGTTAGAAATGTAAGTGATACATTTTCATTTAGCGGACTTTGGCTGTTTTCTCAATAGCAGAATTGATGTTCCTTATCAAAAGAATTGATCGCAACTTTGAACAAAAAAGAAGTGACCTGTAGTAATAGGTGTCGCTTGATTAAATTCAACCAAGTTCAATGGCGTAACTGGAGCCGATGCACGGATTAGTGCCACGAGCATACGACCACAATCCAACAAAACCACACTATGATAATGAGAGACACCGTAATGAAGGGCTCCGAAAATTTTGACACCTGGGGTTATTTAGCATGCATCCAATTTCGAGCACACGGGCCTACACCATTTACGCCCCCATCGGAAACGCAGCCGCCGCAGCCGGGATTCAAACCCACGACCCGCGGGTCAGCAGCCAAGTACCTTACCACTAGACATTCGCGACGGGGCTACATTTCTTTCAGCCACCCTGGTTTCTTTCTCAATCTCTCGTATCGTCAAACCACCACTTCGCTTTCCCAGATCTTTGTGAAACTACATTATGAAAGAATGTTGAAAGATATACATTTAACCCCCTTCTGTTGTGCCCTCTTACTGCGGACGCTAAGGTCGCAGGATCTCATTCTGGCCGTGGGGGCCACAGTTACGACCAAAGAGAAATTCTCGAGGTCCACGTATCAGATGTAGCGGCACGTTAAAAAGCATGAGTGGTCCAAATTATCAGAGTCCTCCTGTTTGCTGTCTATCATCATCATATTAGGATTTTGAGAAAGAACTAAAACGATAGTTATTATCGTAATCACCCTGCTCTCTTCTTCAACCTCCAAGTTCTTCTGACACTCCATAATAATTCACACCTCTTCTTATAGCAAGAGTTGTGACTTGTCCGGTCCCGTCGTGCTTCTGACAATGCTCTTCAAGGGCACTGCGCTGCACTTCCATCTTCCTGACGGCCACAAGAATGACTGGGATGGTGTTTTAGTCTTAGAAACGAAAAAGAATCTAGAGAGGAGGCTCTTGCTCAATTCGTGGTACATACAGCACACTGGCGAACGTGAACCGGTCTCTGAAAACAATGGCTTCGATCTACGTGCACGGCCTCTGAAACATGAATGAAAAAGAAAGACGGAGCCTAGGAAAAGGCTCATCGATGCTTCCCGAAGCATTACATGTTGCCCTCAAGAAGGCACAAAGTCGGTCTTGTAACGTCGTTTTTTGGTCGAGATTGTGCCTAGAGGTAATTGCACTTCCCTAATCTTCCAACCAGTCAGACAGACTTCTGTCAAAAAGTTCACAATATTGCTGTAATGTGCATAGCTGTGCAAGTTTTTACCTTCTGCATGTTTTGCCTCCATGTCCCCACGAAAGGGTATGACGTTACAGCAGATGCAAGACGATTTGAGAGAACAGAAGAAATGGCAGGTCGGGCAGGTGCGTAAAATGCGACATACATAAACGTGACTGCATTAACCACGCACAGCATGGAGACTCAAGAAAGCCAGATAACTGTTATGTCGCGGACAATGTACCCCTTTCGTACTGCGAAGAAGTGCTAAGTTCGGAGAACTTCTGGGACGGGGCCTGTCGTGCTTCTAGCGTCTCATACCGCATGGTCACGCAGTAGATCACGCAATATCAGTTATTACAAGCCGAAATGAATACCAACGCTCGGAATCCACGCACGATACGATGTACAGGCTTCACATATTACAAAATACCGATATAAACAATATTTGTATGAGATAATTCTCTTGAAAGTTTGAAAACGCTACAGATTGATCAAGCTTATACTCGCGATGTGCCATTGGGAGAACGGGTGCCTCAACAAGCTCAGGGTTCTCTAAAACAAAGGCCGTAAACTTGCAGCCCATGGCCTGCATGCGCTCTGGAGCGTTCACATAACTTTCCATCCCCCATTTTTTTATTGCTGAGTGTGTTGCTATAGTACCCAAGCACTGATAATATAAAGCGTTAGTTTACTGCTGCACGCAGTGTCATCACACTGTGATGATAATCGTGAAACAATAAACTGAATTTCAGAATCTGCCCTTAGGGTTTTGGCTATTTTGGAGATCGGTCTCGACATGCTGTTCGAATCCTAGAAACAAATCTCATTCGGAATTGATCCTTATATGAGTTTCGGAAAAGCCTTTCTTTCGAATGGCAACGTTTGTAAACAATTTGTGGAGACAATCACTTTCCCCTTTCCTATTTCTTCTCTTGTGTACTGCCCTGAAATGACCCGTACGGAATTAAACGGCATGGCTGTGGCCCACTGTCAAAAGTGACCTTCAGATACAGGGCTCTGCTACACACTTTTACATCAGTGCATCTGCAAAAATCACCGTATATATATAGAGTTATACCAATACGTACCGTGGAATGACATTAGCGCGGGATTCGAAACTACACTAGTGCCTGCACAAGAATGACAGGACAGCTATTGACATGGGACGCAAACCCGCCGCAACAACCACCAACATATTAGTGTGGCCGTAAACACTTTCTGCTTTTTTGCAGTGCATGTGCTCGAGTTATACTTCATGCTTGTGTGTCTAGAATTTTTTTCTTTTTTGTTTCTCAATTTCGGCTCGAATACGCCTTTTTGTGTCAATAGAGCACACTTAGTTTGTATTATTATACCTGCTGCGCTCCCCATTCCCTGTGATAACATGCACTTTCTCGAACGTCAATTGCGACGAAATTAGCATTCGCATAGAGCGCTTACCTCCCCTGGACCAGCTTTCAGCATCAGCAGGGTTGGATGAAGGAGCTGCGGAAAAAAATGGCAGCATGACAATTACCACAGAATAATTCTTACATACACATGGTTTCCACAAATTGTTTTCGTATCGAGAGATATTTTTACAGAATCAGTCGTAATGTTGAAGTGGTGGCTATTGTACAAAGTTCAACTTGCATCGGTAGAGCTTAATGGCTTCACTGGATTCATCGGCCAATAAAACCAGTGGGGACAATAACTGGTATCTCCCCTTGTAACGTAGTAGCTGTGGGGAAAATTCGTATGAATATAAATGTTAGAAAAATATGGCACAGTTGCAATCAACCTATAGCTTTATTAAGTGCAAAGAAGTGATTCGCCTACTGGTCAGAGACGCGGGTGTTTGTGGGTGAACGTGCTGTGGAATTGGAGATTTTGCCTCCGGCGCGGTGCCCTAGGCAGTGAAAGGAATGTTCATTTGGTATACAGTGGTGGCTTTTGCCCTGCTTCTCTCACTCTTTCCTCCTCATTTACTCTTTATCTTTGCTTCTTTGCTGTTCCTAAGCTAACTAGGCTATGCATTATCACCCCCCTCTTCAGTTTCCTTGTCATCAGCCTCACATCACTCCTTTACTTCCTCTTTGCATACCAGTTGCGGTCCTACACAATGCAAGGTTGTGCCTCATTTTCTTCTCCTAACATCTTTATCACCCACATTTTTCATTTCAAACTTATCACTGTTTTATCATGCGCATAGTTATGCTGTAGTATGCATATTTATGTACACTCTCTTCAGCTTCGTTTTCTTCTTCTTACTCAAAACTTCTTTTTCGCGGGACCTTGCTTCTCTACAGTGTACATAAATTAGCTGTGCATGGTTTTCTCTGCGCGACGCCAAGTGACTACACTAGATCACGACATATAGCACCACAGAAACCTTTTAAGTGCTTACTGTTTTAAACTCATCCCCTTCTAGCGAAGGTGGTGAGTCGTAGACTCTACTTTCACCAGAGTGAGTCACGTGAGTTGTTTTGTTGAAACAAGATTAAACTGTTGATTAAACCCTCGCATGCCAACGCCTAAAAACCTCGGATGGACAGAACTTCCTTAGTCTTCCGCTACCCCCTCCGACATAATCACATAGTGGTTTTCTGACTGTAAACACCAATAATTGTCATTCATATGTAATAGCTATTAGCGCGATCAACAGATTGCGCTTCATATTGTGTGTCTCCTTATGCACAGGCATCGATAACAGCGTGTGGCTGACAAGCAGACATTCTTCATAGGATCGACGCCTAGTGATAACATTGTGCTCATGTTCTAAGAATTGAGTGGCGACAAGGTGATATCAGGCACCGGAATCTCGGCACAAGTTTTGGCTTCAAAAAACATACACGCTCGTTGCAGGTGCCTATCATCCTAACACGCGGTGAAATGAAGCAAGGTTGATGTAAATGTTTGCATTTATTATCTTCCACAACTTTTAACAAATAAAAAAGCTCGCAATCTCTGTAAGGAATTTCTCCTTCGTTTATACAACTTCCCCTATTCCTTATTTTGTGAGGTTTAAATCAGGTGAAGAGCGAGACGTGATTGACTTGCGTTCGCAGCACATGCCTCCGCTCTTTCTCGCCTTTTGCTCAGTGATATTAGAAGTTGCATCCCCCTCAGTTATCTCACTTAGTTGGCGTATCAAGTATGGGAAAGATGAAAACGGCAAGTTGTGGCGGCCAGAGAACGGAAGCCGCGGTGAGCTACGCCATAAAATTCGTCCATGCATTCGTCGAAGATAGCTTAATCGGGCAACATATGTTTTCCGCGGCTCTGTGGTGTGCAAACGCTAGTGTTTTAGCTTCCAAGTAGGTTTTTCAGCGTTTTCTAATGACTTCCGGTGAGCACTAGAATTCGGGCCTATCTCTTTTGCCAGGTAGTGATTGTGCATGAGTACATATGCAAGCCCGACATAACTGACAGATGTGCAGTGATTTTGACTAACTGGTGAAGATGGCAGCCAAAATCCTGTTGTAGAAACTCGTTTATTCAAAGACTTGAATTTCAAGTTGGTCGACTACATAGTTTGCTCCTTTCACTTTGGCGTGTAGTTCAAATTATGTCAAGCAATAGGCTGCTTCCTGGTCATAAAATTTTGTAACTGTCGTTTCGAAATTTGTGAGTCTTTACTTCTAAAATTTTCACTGAAATACACGTGATGGATTGAATGCTTCTAAAATTTATTACAAAGAATGTTGATGGAGCCAACGTTTTCACTAGCAAATCTTTCTTTGCCAAGGCAACGCTGTTGCCCTGACGGATACAAGTCAACTTGCCGTAACAATGTTTCTAGTCACGTTCTTTCTCGAAAAACTTTCATCGCTTAAAGCCTTAGTGCATATGAACTTGGTTCTCTTTTGGTACTCAAGTTCTGTAAGAAAACAATGCCCACGATCACAACAAACATGATTAAGTCAAATGCGCTGTGTCCTAATCGAGATTGTTAATAATAGTTTCATTGGTTTGAATATGCCAGTGTTAAGGTTTGCTTATATTGTCCACAGGTCAGCTGTATATAAACCCAATGTGCCTAGTGTCCTACATGTAGGACGCTGAAGCTTTTCAGTGTAACTGGAAGGGTTTTTTCTGTAAAAAAAGGCAACACCACCTAATGTGTGTTTATGATGCTTTGTCTTCGACACATGCAAGTTTAGGTGATCGTTGGGCGACAAAAAGCCACGTGATTGCATTCAGAAACTGGCTATTCCACGTGCGTGTAGCTGAGCACCATACCACAAAAAATTCAAGCAATATAGAGTCGAATTGTTCTCAATGCTGTTGATACCTTTGTCGATTTTTCGTCGGTTATTGGGTATGCAGTAAGGTTGGTACGACACTGATAGACGCTGATGTTTTTTGTCTGCGGTGTGTCAAACATTGGTGTCCTACATAAAGGACGGTTCTAAAACCATTGGTCGAAAGAGTCTTTTTTTACTAAAAGCATTATTCTGTTTTCTGAATTTAGAGAAGCAATACTTTGGGGCAATGAATTAGTTTAGTGTATTTTCCTCTGTTTAGGCATATACGAGTAAAACTTCGTTTATATATCGACATTGTCACTCTGGGTGCTTGTATGTGTTTTCTGATTAAGCAAAACAACTGTAAAATTAAGCAAAACAAGTAAAATTCATTTGTATCGATCGAGTTTGGCTAACTGAAAAATCAGTCAACTTAACTGGCACCTCTTCTGAAAATAAAAATAAAATAAAAAAGATCGATGAAAGTTGTGGCTGTAGTGCCCAAGCAACAAGCGAACCTGAAAGAAGACACGAGTGCATTCTTCTTTCATGTGAAGTGGGAAAGGAGGGCTTCTGCGGCAGCCCTCCTCGTCTTGATTTTTAGTCCTTTCCATGTGCTTGGGGACCTCACTAGTGACCTTATGAAAGGAAAATTTTCCGTTCATGATTATTTCTAGTTGGATGTCCGGCTATCGCCAGTGGTAAAAGAGGTGCTGCCGCGGCCGAGAGTATACATGGGAGATATAGAGAGTTTCCGCCCCCTGGTGAGATTGCCGGTGGAATGGTATAAAAGAGCAGCAGAAAATTACTCCTTTAACTTTTAATGCGTTTTTAGGTGCGTTCCTAGGATTCCTTTATATTGTCTCTGCTTTCGTGGTGGGTTTGGAAAAATTGCCTCCCCCTTGCAGTCTAGTTCACCTCATATAACTTATCACATTTAGGACTACGTGAAAGTTATTAGAGTTTCTTTAATTACGCTAATACGGCAGCGTGCGCGAGGCTCTTAATTCGTGTATGTGACTCTAAACAGGTGGATCGCACCTGTATCAGAATACTTGCAATTTTTTTATCATCTTTGCTCGCCAGCTGCCTAAAGAAGACTCCTCTTCTTTGATAATGCTCGTCCGCCGTCATGGTGAGCACGAGGTCTCGCCAGGGCTTCCGAGTATTCAACCGCGGGGTCTAAGTTCGAAGAGCAGGGACGGTCGCTTTGAATGCAAGAGGTGCAACGTGAGGCACACTTCTCGTTTCGCATGACCATTCGACGAGAGGAGCATAATCAAATCACTATCAGTTTAACTACCGAAGTTATGATTACCGTCTAGTGGAATGTGAGAAAATGGCGCTGAGGTAAGTGATGTACCTCGGATGGGGTCAGTGACTATGAAGAGCGTCGCGCACAAGGACACGTGGCCCTACATTCAAATACAAAAGAGTACACGGCTGTACAGTCACCCACGTACTTCCAGGAGTCCAAAATGATGCGGAGCAGAGGAACGGGAAGCTGGAAGTGAAGGATAAAAACGGAAGGTTGTCACCGAACCGGGTGATAACAATGGGCCTCCGAGTTTTGGACCGGTGTCATAAGAGTTCAACCAGCTTGGGCATCCTGCCATCGCGTTTCTGCTCGAGAGGACGGCAGCTTAGGATGATCGTGAACTCCAGCAGAAGGCCCGCGGACTTCGGTGCCGACAGGCAGCATAGCAGCAGTTAGGCTACGGGCCCGAGCTGCACGTTCAGCTGCCTCGCCAGGGTGTCGCTCTTTTCGGGCCAGGACGTTCCTTGTTTCTCAGCACAACTCACAGCATCCACTAAAACCTAATCATCGCTGCCATCCCGCGTCCTCTTCACAAGCCCGAGTCTTAATGTTGTGATTTCGTAAGTGTCGCCGAGATCCCAAAGATACAGGATGAGACTCGACCATTCATGCCTGCACTTTGGCACTCATCTGCGCAACAACTATTCTGAAGGCCTTGCGTATTTGAAGCGGGGTTTTCGTGTGTTTACGAGTGTTTTACCTTGTTACGCTAACCTTTTGTAGACTGTGTAACACGATGCATAGGGTTTTGACTTTGAGTGTTTGTTGAATATATCGTGTGTGTTTTGTTGAAGCAACAATTTTTCCATCATAAAAATCTCAGTGGCTCATGAATACAGAACGCGCATAAAAAAGAAACAAGCTGCATCACATATTAGAGGCAAATCGGAACCCACCAATAAACGGCACATTTTGTTCGTGACACACACCGATAAACAATGCTTATAACTGTGCATCGTTTGCAGTCGTCTAGTTACATGCGTGAGTTGGCAATGACCCAAAAGATTATGAAAAGACCTTATTATATATATATATATATATATATATATATATATATATATATATATATATATATATATAAATTGTACCGAAGCATAGTGGCGCCAGCTCTGTGCCAGCGTGAAAGAAGACGTTGACGTCCGTGTGTGGCTCGTGCTTGCCGGGTTCCTGCCTGTACCAGCTTGTTGCGGCTAACGTTTCTGGAATAATAACCTGTGTTTTTACGCAACCTTGCTCGTTGCATTTGGTGGAGGTGCTGGGTAACGTCCTGGAGCTCCGCAGCCGTAAGCTATTTTCTCAGTCCACGATGACCGAGCGCGTCGATCCCCCACAAGGCTCTTCCACGCTGCCACCCGTCATGTGTTCTGGTGTACTTCGTCTGCGTGACCCACCAGTATACAACGGCAGTGAAGATCAAGATGTCGAGGACTGGCTGGCAGAGTACGAGCATGCCAGCGCGATTAACAAGTGGGATGACCCTGCGAAGCTGATTCACGTCATCTTCTACTTGACGGATTTGGCCAACCTATGGTTCACCAACCACCAAGCCGACATCCCCACCTGGTCGGTTTTCAAAGAGGCCGTCACCTCGTTTTTCGGTCGTCCAGCCATGCGTAAGCTTCGCGCTGAACTGGGACTGCGGGGACGATTTCAGCGAAATGGTGAGAGCTTCACAAGCTACATTGAGGATGTGATCAGCCTCTGTAGGCGAGTTGATGACAGGATGACGGAGGCTGACGGAATAAAGAACATAATGAAAGGCATTGATGACGACGCTTTTCATATGCTTGTGGCCAAAGACCCACAGACCGTCACGGCCTTGATTCAGTTATGTCAAAGTTTCGATGAGCTGCGCAAGCAACGAGTTTCTACACGTCGCGCTAATACGCAGACAGCTGATATTTCGGCCTTGGAGTGCAAAAGCAGTGGCCCCGACTACAGCGTGTTAATGCCTCAAATTCAACAGTACATCCGGGAGGAAGTTGCTCGACAGCTCTCTCTTGTCGCCACCATCAACGAGACCCCCACAAAACTGGACCACTCACTTCGCCGTGCTATTCAGACACAAGTTGCCGAGGCTCTCCCTTCGCCCACATCCCCAATATCAGTGGCTGCACCGCTGACTTATGTGGAAGCCGTCCGCCGACCTTCTGCCCAACCGCCGCTCCCTTCTTACAGTCCAGCCACCAACTACTACAGGTCACCAGTTTCAGTTTATCCGGTAAATCGGCCCATTCCACCACCTCGAGCACCTGCCAACTCTTGGCGTACTCCGGATAACCGGCCCATCTGCTACAACTGTGGTATTCCAGGACATGTCGCGCGCTACTGTCGTCGCCGTGGATTCTATTTTAATGATGTGCAGCATTCCGGCAACATACCTCGGCCATCAGAATCGCATGTGACACCTGATTCGCATGACCCCCGCTCACGTCGACCAGACTTCAGCTGACGTCGATCTCCTTCACCCCGTCTTCGGTCTCCTTCCCCCATGCTTCGCCGTTCCAACCACGCCCAGGAGGAAAACTGACAGTCGCAGTTCCTGAGGCAAGAGCTGCGCCACCGACGAAATTTCCAAGGCCTCATCTATCGCCCCCTAACGAGATTGCCGTGTTTGTGGACGGTTTCGCCACAACTGCTCTTGTCGACACAGGTGCCGCTATTTGTATAATCAGTGAAGTGTTATGCCGCAAACTGAACAAAGTGACGACTCCACTGGTTGATATTTCTTTACGCACGGCGAGTTCGCAACACGTCCAACCTTCTGCCACATGCACTGCTCGTGTTGTGATTCAAGGAGTGCTTTACATCGTAGAATTTGTCGTCCTTCCACATGCGTCTCATGAAATCATCCTGGGATGGAACTTTCTTTCCGCTAATCATGCGGTTGTCGACTGCGCTCGTGCTCAACTCGTTTTGTTTCCATTCAGCACGACATTCATAGATCTCCCTCGCTCACCCAAAAAGGTGATCGTCGCCGCTGACGTCGTCATTTCTGCTTTTTCGGTCACCGCGGTATCTCTTTTGTGCAACTCCGTTGCCGATTCAACTGCCCTATTTATGCCGTCACAAGAATGCGCTCGTCGCCGGAACCTTGTCGTCCCGTTTGCCGTCATAACACTTGCCGATGGCTCCAGTGCCGTGTACGTGTGCAATCCGTTCCCTTGTCCCGCTACCTTATTGCATGGCGAATGCATTGGGAGTCTTGACACTTATGATGACATCTTTCCTTTCGATGCCCGTTCTGATACGACACCGATGTCCGTGGATGCTGTCACAGCTGGCACCGCGCCCTCACTACCTGACGAAGACGTTCTGTTGCGCAGCGTAGACACCGGCCTTACGCAAGACCAGCGCAATCAGCTCATTCAACTACTTGACCGTTTCCGCGCCTCCTTCGACCACGGACAACCTCCCTTGGGACGCACGTCAGTTGTCGCTCACCATATCGACACCGGTCATCATACTCCACTTCGTCAGCGCCCCTACCGCGTCTCGCAGGCCGAGCGTGACGTCATCACTCAACACGTCGACGAGATGCTGCAACGTGGTGTTATTCAGCACTCACACAGTCCTTGGGCTTCGCCAGTGGTCCTCGTGCGAAAAAAGGATGGCTCCATCAGGTTTTGCGTGGATTATCGTCGACTAAACAACATCACACGCAAGGATGTTTATCCTCTGCCACGCATTGATGACGCCTTGGATTGCCTTCAAGGTGCAGAGTTTTTCTCTTCACTGGATCTGCGCTCTGGATATTGGCAAGTACCAATGGCTGAACCAGACCGTCCAAAAACGGCGTTTGTGACCCCTGACGGCTTATATGAATTTAATGTAATGCCCTTCGGTCTTTGCAATGCGCCTGCGACTTTTGAAAGAATGATGGACAGTGTCCTCAGGGGACTTAAATGGCACATCTGTCTTTGCTATTTAGACGACATAGTTGTATTCTCGGCGAATTTCGAAACTCATCTTTCCCGTCTGGAACAAGTTCTCCAGTGCCTTACGGCAGCCGGGTTGCAACTTAACTTCAAGAAATGTCGTTTTGGCGCCCGCAAACTCACAATTCTCGGCCACGTCGTTTCAAAAGAAGGAATATCGCCAGATCCTGCCAAACTGTGTGCCGTTGCCGAGTACCCCAAGCCCTACTACCCTAAAGGAGCTTCGTAGTTTCATAGGCTTGTGTTCCTATTTTCGGCGTTTCATTCGCAATTTTGCCTCTATAATTGCCCCTCTGACTCAGCTTCTCTCCCGTAGCACGGACCTCTCTGGCTGGAATTCCCACTGCGATGAGGCATTCACGGCGCTACGCCGGCTACTCATCTCTCCGCCAGTTCTCCGCCACTTCGATCCCAATGCACCCACTGAAATTCACACGGATGCAAGCGGTGTCGGCCTTGGTGCCATTCTCGCTCAACGCAAGGATGGCTGCGACGAGTACGTTGTCGCCTATGCCAGCCGTACACTAACGAAGGCAGAGTCCAACTATTCCGTCACGGAAAAGGAGTGCTTGGCTATCATTTGGTCTATAGGAAAATTTCGCACCTACCTTTACGGACGCCAGTTTGATGTTGTCACAGATCACCATGCCTTATGCTGGTTAGCGTCCATGAAAGATCCTACTGGCCGCCTCGCTCGTTGGGCTTTACGCCTTCAGGAATACGATATCCGTGTTGTTTATCGCTCAGGACGCAGACATTCAGACGCCGATGCACTATCCCGTTCTCCACTGCCTCCTGACCTTGCCTACTTATCAACTGCCATTTGCGATTCGTCATCGTTGAGCATCACTGACATGCCATCCGAACAGCGCAAGGATCCCTGGATCAATTCTTTGCTCGACGTCCTCTCTCACAGTTCGTCAGAAACGACTTCACGCTCCCTCTCTCGTCAAGCAAGACACTTTGCTGTCCGTGAAGGGTTGTTGTATCGCCGCAATTACGTGACGGATGGCCGTAGGTGGCTCCTTGTCATCCCTCGTCATTTGCGTTCGGACATCTGCGCTGCCTTTCACGATGACCCCCAGTGTGGCCACGCTGGAGTATTTAAGACTTACTCTCGCCTTCGTCTGAGATACTACTGGCGCGGCATGTATCGGCACGTTCGCCAGTATGTTCGGTCATGCACCACGTGTCAACGACGCAAGACGCCTTCTCACAGCACTGCTGGCCCTTTGCAACCCTTAACCTGCCCAGCGAGACCATTCGACCGCGTCGGAATTGATATTTATGGTCCTCTACCCAACTCTCTTCGAGGCAACCGGTGGATTATCGTCGCCGTGGATCATTTAACACGCTACGCTGAAACATCTGCGCTGCCTGCTACCACTGCGAAAGACGTTGCGTCCTTTCTTCTTCACCATCTCATTTCGCGACACGGTGCACCTCGTGAATTACTCAGTGACCGTGGACGCCTGTTTCTCTCGAACGCCGTCGACGAGCTACTCAAGGCATGTCGCACCGTCCATAGGAAATCCTCGGCATACCATCCCCAAACCAATGGCATGACAGAACGCTTTAACCGTACCCTTGGAGATATGCTTGCCATGTACGCCTCTGACGACCACACTAATTGGGACCAAGTGCTCCCTTTTGTCACGTACGCGTACAACTCTGCGCCACAAACAACCACTGGCTTTTCTCCTTTTTTCCTTCTGTACGGACGTGAGCCATCATGCTCCATGGACACCATTCTCCCTTACAGGCCTGATGTTTCCGAAGCGACGCCTGTTTCCGAAGCAGCTGCTTATGCCGAAGAGTGTCGTCAACTCGCTCGCTCATTTACCGCACAAGACCAATGGCGCCAGAAAACTGACCACGATTCCTCTGCGTCTACTGTACACTATAACCCAGGAATGCTGGTTTGGCTCTGGGTCCCGTCTACCCCTCCCGGTCTTTCCCCGAAGCTTTCGTCGAAATACCATGGCCCCTACCGTGTGGTGCGGCAAACATCTCCTGTCAACTATGAAGTTGAGCCCATTGATCCACCCTCGGACCAACGCTGCCGTGGGTGTGAAACAGTACACGTATCACGCCTCAAACCGTGCTATGACCCCCTTGTCGTGTCCTTTCCCTAGGTCGCCAGGTTGGCTCCTTTTTGCGCGGGGAGTAATTGTACCGAAGCATAGTGGCGCCAGCTCTGTGCCAGCGTGAAAGAAGACGTTGACGTCCGTGTGTGGCTCGTGCTTGCCGGGTTCCTGCCTGTACCAGCTTGTTGCGGCTAACGTTTCTGGAATAATAACCTGTGTTTTTACGCAACCTTGGTCGTTGCAATATATATATATGTATATATATATATATATATATATATATATATATATATATATATATATATGGGGGGTTTTAACGTCCCAAAACCACCATATGATTATGAGAGACGCCGTAGTGGAGGGCTCCGGAAATTTCGACCACCTGGTGTTCTTTAACGTGAAGACTATATAATCCATACTCTTGGCCAAGTCAGCATCATTCAGTTTCTTGTGATGCAGTGATTTGCTTTTCATTATTCATTATATAGTCTGATGCGCATGCTGATTACACTTGACTATTATGAAATTTGTTACTACTGAGCTTTGTTCAAGTTTGCTTAATGCATCGGGATCATGTTTGCTTAATGCAGCGCTTACGCTTTTGCATTTCTTGAGTATCACTTTTATCAGTGGTGTAGTTTTGTGTGGTTCACTTGTTTTTTACGGCCTATGCATGACTGGATAGATACAACAAATAATACTACGTTAACAGCAGTACCTCTGTATGTTTTCATGTGGTACATCCGGTATGCACTGATTACAAATTATTCGTCCGCAGTATGCTCTTTTATTATCTCCGACATGGTATATTGAATAGAAAGAAACACTTGCCCCAGTATACATCCGCTGATAGTAATGAGGGCGTCCTAGCTGAAAATAGATTGAACAACAATTAGGAATTGAAAGATGAGAGAATATCACGTTCTTCGCTCTAAATTCATTACATTTGTTTAATTAGGTACTAATAATGCGCACTTAAGACTAATATAAAATTGCGACATAACAGGCTCCACGATCAGTGTGCTTTTATGCCTACGTGTAAACCACGGGAAATGAAATTAACATCACTGCAAACATTTTATGCGCCTGGTTTGAGTAACACAGCATACCTTTACAGAAATTTTCATAAACACTCGGTTCATATCTTGAACCGTTTCTTTTTCATGCTTCAAATAACTTCAGATGTTCATACGAATGTTAGGCTGAAAGCGTCAGAATATAAACTGTTATGGTTGTTTCAAAGGCTCCCAATAAGCAAGGTATTATAAGCATCCCTCTGTAATGAAATAATGAGTGGGTGATAGAAAAGCAACAATCTTTTGGCAAAACAGACCTACAAATCTATTCACTGACACAACGATGTGGTATGCAAGGCTCCTGTTAATGGTGTCACCATTCATGTGAGGCAAACCGGCCACTACGTCGTTCAGAAATATGATAGCGTATAAAGGTTACCCCCCCCCCCCCAAAGTTTCTCACACCAATCCATCTTCACATTATCTAAAATGTAGTTTAGAAATTTGAAGTTTTCAGCGAAAAAGCAACATCATTGTCGGCGACCGAAAAATTGAGGAAGTTGCACACGAAATACAAAATAAAATATTCTGTGCCCTAGGGACCATCTAAACCAGACCGTTCGCTTAGCAAGCAGGTGTCCCACAAGTCGGCCAGGCATCTGCTTGGAAATTCAGTGAAAAGAACTTCTTCTGTTTGGAAACTAACTAAACTAAGTTTAACGGTTTACATAGTGCAGCGATATTATCACAGTAATATTGTGTGGTACAACTGTATTTTGTTGTTGGGTGTCAGATCAGGTCATTTTAACTACAACGTCCTAGTTAAAAGTTGGGCGCTCATAACAAAAGGCACAGACGTTACTCCACATATTTCCTCAAGCCCATGTAGTGGTTGCCTAAAACGTTTTAAAACATTTCGAAAACATGCTTCCTATTACGAAGATTGCCGCTGTAAGCAAAAGCTTTACCGAGGCAAGCCTCTTACAAATTTATTGATTACATTGTAGTAATCCCCAATTCAGAAATCTTGAGTAAAGTTATAATATAAATGTTTGCACTGAGTGTTTGAAGTAGGCACTATGAAGGAGATATCGCTATTGCCTTGCCCTCTTCTTTGACCAATCCAGCCACATACCCTTGAAAAACAAAAAGCTGAGCAGCAGAGCATGTCGTTGCAAAATCGTTCGCAGTTTCGTCATCCAAATTGTGCATTTCATTACCTTGAAATACACAATAGTACAATTGCGTTCGAGTTATAAGAAGTGTCCAGGAGTGTGTAAACAGACCATTGTATTGGCAAGAATGCATGGCAGATTCTACCAAGGGGAACTACTGGATGCATACTGCTTGACGGCTGGACTAACAGTCAGTGGTTTTTAGGAGATTGTAGGATTCGACTTGTTGGTACAACATCATAAAGAGTGCTTAGCAGCGCATACGACAGGAGAATATAGAAGTGACGAGACATAGCGCTCAAATCAGCGCTCATCTCCTCTTTCTATCCCTTTATGTTGTATTTCTGCGAGGCACACTTGATCATGAGTGTTTTTAGTTGACATAACTTGAGATGCTAGAAAAAAGTCACAGCTTTACCGCAAATGCGAAGCAAAGAATGCAATTCAAACAAGTGTGAAGGCCACGCGCGGAATGGAAAGCAGATCGAAATGACTCCCGCGTTAATCACGCACAAACTAGGCACAAAACCTACTCACAGGTACAGATGAACGCGAATAAGCATCTCAGTTGTTACTTCGTTATGTCTGAAAAGCGCGTCCTTGTCACAAACGGAGACTGTGCGACCATTGCAGTGACTTTTGTGTGGCCGTTAACTGTAACAGAATTGTTCCGGTGAAAGGCCAAAGAGCACCCAAACGTATGATTCTTCCCAGCGCGAAATATAGGCGCGTGTGTCAGCATCCACCTCCTTCTCTGCACGGGGTAAAGCAGGTGTGGGAGATGAGAGCGCGCGTCGCCACATCGTCACGACGTGGCGACGCACGCTCATTGAGTGATCTTGCTCCTAATGCTCAAAACACGATACTCCCCCCGAGATGCCCGTCAGCAGCGGTAAGTGCTAAATATAAATAACTTGCCGTTTGATTGTTGAAAGAGGTGCTGCTTTGTAGCTAAGTGGGCACGCCTCGTATTCACACTTCAGAGGTCTGACGTTGAATTTCGCGCGTCGAAGTATTTTTCGGGATTATTTTTCTTTTATTCTGTTTTCATTGATATAGATACGTATACATATACGGTCACTGACGGCGACGCTGATGTCGACGACCACAGTAAAATCCAGCCGATTGTCTTTATAATTGCTATTGCAATAATATTGCTCCGATTACGGTAACCTCTAAAACATGCTGTCCAGATGAACCATCTTGTGGTTTATTGCAAAGGATGCTCCAGTCAGAAATTATCTGCTTGTCTCGAAGATTATACTTTCGCGCTTCAATTGGCGTAACACACCTAGGTGTGTCACGCAAAGAATTACGTAGCCTTACAGTAGCATATTATTGGTAATCTTGTGTCATATGCTTAAGCTTTCAAGCTGTGAACTATGCTTTGCATGCAATTTTTGCTGCAATGTCTTCCTTGATGGCAATTAGTGCAGTTCACTTCCTCTTGTGTGGTGGTAAACATACGTAACTGTCAACATGATCACATACCTTGTTCATGGGACTGTCCTTGTTTTTCCTTGTGCTGACAGTTTTGTTTTCCTTTTGTACCTGGTAACATTGTTATCACGCGGCTGTCCCAGCGACGGACACGCATGTTAAGCTTGAAAAGACAAAGCTTCCTAATTTGGTATGTTTGTGCTCGCCAAAATTATAGAGGCGTTTTTTTAAAGAGCCTAATGAACTTCAAATGAAAGTAAGAAAGGCGATTTTTTTTCTATTGGCAGAATCGTTCAACTGCTCAAACAAATTTTTGCCAGTATGTTTCCCTTCGTTAAATAGCCCAAACCTATGCTGTGGCTATAATTTATATAGCAAAGTACTGTCATTATTCTGAAGTGAAGTTTGTATTTGGCTGCTACAGATTGAAACATTTCATTTGGACATTAATTAGCTTGTAAATGGATTGTGAAGCGGGTTGAATGCAAAGTATAGCAATATTTTGCAATAGAATTGACATCATACATGTGCTTACATCTGAGCCGTGCTTTGACGCAAGGGTGTACTGGCGATTATTAGACTTCAGGACGAAGTGGGGCTTTTTAACAAAATGCGCACCATTCTCGACTGTCATCAGTGTTTTATAGTTCCTGGCATCGATGCAAGGCATTCAAAAGTGTTCCAGTTGTTGTTTTTTCTTGCCATTTCTAATCCATTCTTCTTCTTTAGGAAATACATAGACGCCTAACAACTTCATTTTATGCCTATTTTACTTCAAGTGTACCGTGTTGGATAGAACGGAGGGCAGTATAGTGGTGCGCTAAAGTTGGCGAAAATCCCCAAGAAGCAAAATTATGCAGGCAAGTCAGCTTGTCACTTTTTACAATCGAACTTTGTCATTCAACGCCATGTCCTTCAGTAAGTGCACCTCGGCTTACAAAAACCTGATTGTGAAACGAAAACACAATAACGAAGTAACAAACATGCGTATTAAACATCTTGGGGGAGTTCATTTTAGTTCTTTTAATCCCACTAGTTGGCGAAGTGCTGGGTTAATAAATGTGGCTCACTTTTCTTGAAACTGTTCGAGTACTTGGCACATTTTCGAATAGAAACTGCAGTTTTGAGTTCCTGGTACAATGAGAAATTGCCCCTTTTGGTTATAACTGTTCTAGAAACCTAAGATATTTAGATACATTTTACGTTCTAGTGAAAGATACCCTAGTTTATTTTTCTGAATTTGGTTCTTCTAGAAAAAATGTCTCAAATAATCATAAGACTTGGGTCATCGATAATCTACTCGAATGTGAAAGAGCTCAGTTTTCATGCGCTTTTTATCTACACCGTTTTTGTAACCGGTGGTACTTTTGGTAGCTTTTGAATAAACAGAAATTCTGGTCCTACCCGTAATGGTAATTTGTAGAGAGTCTTCGTTCGACTAAAACATTCAATTTTGAGATGTTGCTCTCACCATTCAAATCATGTCTTCTTCTCTCAGAAAATATATGCCACTTGGCCAATCAGGCTTTGAAAAATAATTACTAGTCCTTTTTCAAAACCTTGACCGGAAGTCCGAAAGTACCACAAGACACTTCTTCACTTTTCTCCAAGCTACAAATTGAACGTTTTTGTGCACATGTGTAAACTAATTTACAATTACATAAGCCGAACTAGAATACGAGGCCGAAAAGCATCTGGCTTTTTTTAATATTATAAAGTTCATATAAAAGACAATTTTGTATCATCGAGTATTGTAAATAAACATCACAATTGTAGTTTTCGTTGCATGCTGAATACTTTAGCCTCGCTTCAGTAGAACTGGATTAGCGACCATTTGGAAAGTCACGATGCTCAGTGAACAGCAGGTCTTAACAAAAAAGTGCGTAAGTAGAAAAACAAAGCAAATAGACGAAAGAAACACTAAACACAATTTGAAATGAAATTCGAGCTACAACGTAACCACTCAATACGTTGGTGATTTCATAGCCATAAAAGTTTTCGGCACTTCTTAAGGCCAGGTTTCACAACTCAATCTCAAAGTCTGACGACTCTTTAACAAAATAGAATCAAGCATCATGAAGCCCTTACACATTTTAGAAGTGTGGCAGCTTGGGCTATTTGGTATGACATGAGGATAGTTATAGCGCGAGAGCAGAACATTGACTCAGAGACAAGAAGGACACGAGCGCTCGGGTCATTCGTTCACTTCTTGTCTCTGTGTAGTCGTTCTGTTCTCGCAATATAACTATCGGCTCTCACACAATGTGGCGTAGCCTGTGACAAGCGATGGCAACAGTATTTTATGGCTGAAGCCCGATCCCATTTGTTTAATACAGATTAGCAGTCGTGGTATTAACAATATCTGTCTATAACAGCAGTGATCACGTAGATTGTATTAGGTATAAAATACAAAACTTACCCAGTAATGATCCTTATCCTTTGGACTTGGGGCGCGTTCAGGCTGAAAGAATACAGAACAAAAGGTAAAAAAAGACAGGCAAAAAACCAACCGTAATGGGTGTGTGTTTTGTTGCAATATTTTTGAAAATTAACCAAAATGTAACAGTGTGCAAGCTGAAGAAGAAACATAACGTGGCGCGGTGTTTCAACTGTTAGCTTCGTCCACAGTTTTTTTGTCAAAAACAGCATAATGTCTCAAATAAGCAGTCAGCTGTCTTTAACACAACCATACGCTATGACGTTTGCCTTGTGTGCGTATCTTGTGAGCCTGATTGTTTTGTGCTCAGATATGTGCCGAGGGTCCTCCCATGTTTAGTTGGTGTTTCCCACTCTCACTACTGATAACACAAATGACACACAGCCAAAAAAACAAGATAAAATCAAGACATCTTTCATTTTGTTGCTCTGCGCACGAGTTTTGGAAGTGCACAACAGGGCTTTTCGAAGAGCGCGTCACGTCACCATGGGTTACTGAAGCTAATCATATCATCTATTACACAGTACCAAGAGCTTTCCTGGAAGCATCCTGACAGTACCCACTGGTGCAGCTACCACGGGAAGGAGGGGGTGTAGTTAAGCCTATCTCACCTGCCACACCTTATGCTCTCTGGTCCGCCTACAGTCCATGATCACACTCGGAGAACTTCTGCTTCTGATCTGTGATGATCTTGTACCTTCATAATAAGGGGCACAGCCAGAGTATGTGCTACAGTTTGCTCGTTCTCACGTGGTGACGCTAAGAGCTCTCCATTTTTTTGTCGTGGATACTATAACACCACTTAGAGTTCTGTTCAAAAGGTTCCTTCTATTAGCTTCATCAAATAATTTATTTGGTTTCGATTAATAGCCTTCTCAAAAATCCTGCTTGGTGAATACTAGAATCATTTGTAAATAAGGTTAACTCATGAGTGAGCAAGGTAAAAAGAATTGTAGATGTGGTGGAAGCAGAGTGGTCATAACGCCTGAAAAAGGGCAGGAAAGAAAAATTATGACAGATGGTGGTTGGTAGTGGCGAGCATTGTTTGGTGGTTTTTAGTTGGCATAGACGAGCCAAGGCAACAGTGGAAAAAGTCTGGCAAGTGAGAGCATGTTTTAGTGGAGGGTGGGGTGATCCAACGAAGGAGGATAGTGGTGTGATAGATGTGAGCGTGGCAGTGTGTAAAATCACTGTTATATGTAATTCCCCTCGACCGTTCAGAAAAAGTATTGCCCCAGACATGGAACAAGCTTTTGCTATGTAACTAAGTTTATGTGCCATTTTGAAAACTAGAAATGACAAGAAAATTATCAAGATAATGTACATAGCCACAGAACGTATTTGAAGCATTATGTAGTTTCATTCAAGAATCTAAATGCATTCTGATATAACATCTGCTTTATTATATGCTGGATAAATACTAGCGATATAATTGGTAAGTTGAATAAATGTACGGCATAGTTTCCATATCGTTCGAGTGAGGCAATGTGAACTGGCTGCTCAACCTCTTAACTTCAGTTTTGAGATGTGATATTAGTTCTCATTTTCTTTGATCAATTTATTATTATTATTATTATTATTATTATCATTATTATTATTATTATTATTATTATTATTATTATTATTATTATTCTTAAAGGCTCTCTTTCATTTTCTTCGTTTTTCTCTGTACAATGTAGTATTAAACCATTGGACAGTGTTCACATACAGGCTACTACAAGTTTTCTTGGCCAATCCCCAAGATTCAGTATTTGTCAGCGTTTACAGGCAACAAACGAACAAACTCTTGAAATTAGTAGAGGTTGAAGGCCATTGTAGTATGCAGTTATATTAACTGGCTGATTAGCTATAGCGCAGGCTTCACTTGATGGACGTATACTTTCAGTACTCCCAGAAATATAGTGCAGAGCATCATTGAGACATACAAAGTAAGCAATTTCTACAGATATGGAGGAAGAATGACTAAATGGACAGATTATCAGCACCTTAGGTTTCATTTGGAATCTTCAGTGGAGTCAATTTAGATGGTTTCAAGTTATATTGACCACATCATGATAACGTATCTCACATTGAAACTTATATTTACACAAACCTGGTCTGGCAATATCTCCCCTGTGCAAATTCTTGCAAAAAAACAGACTGTTGAGCACTTTTCATCATGTCGAAAGCATTCATTAACTTTGAAAAGGCTTCTAGTTCTTTTAGTTTTGACGGTAGGTGTAAGTTTAACTGCGAAAGGTTCGCAAAGCTTCGGTGCCTCCGTTTTCGGATATTGCCACAGAAACGTATTTTATGCTATATTCCGGCAAAACTTTTGCTTTATTGTGCCATAAGTGATAATTCGATGTAAATGGTAATGTGAATCGATGTATTCAATTTCGAAAAGGAAAGGGACTACTAAACTGTTTAGTCAGCCAAAATTTTCTGTTTGTAGAAATGGCAGCACTCGTTTTCTAATAATGAGTTATTTTTATTTTGTTTATTCTTGAAGGATAGGCTGCAGTTTCATTCTCTTTCTTTGTACATTTAAGTAATTGAAGGACAAAAAATTTGGCAGATCCCACGTATCTGGGATTCAACTTAATGCGAAGCACCCGAAGGGCAGGTGGCCGTATGGCATTTTTTTATTGAGTGACACGTCATGAAATGACGCTAAATATACATACAAAGTTGCACGCAAAGACATATATTTAAGAGTTGCAGATGTTTATATAACCAGTTTTTCACTGGAACAACAATGTCAGCTGGAAATGTGTTTTAACAGCACCATAAGCTGACATGAAGCGCAGATGCTCGCGAAGATGCTGGCCCTTGACACTGCTACATAAATCTATTTCAGCGCATGGCACCTCGCAACAATTGACGCTAACCCGACGTGACAGATGTATGAAAGGAGTACATAGTTAATGTTTATAAAATTGGGTAGGCAGCACTGCAATCACTCTTGACCTTTCATGAAGATTAGCCTCTATTTAAAATTATTTCCGAGACCTGGCATGGCTCTGCGGTAGAATGCTTGATTGCCACGCAGAATGCTTGGGCTCGATTCCTGCTGGGACGCCGAAATTTATTATTTGCATTCATAGAATGGCCAACGCTGCTTATTTCCAGTTTTTCCAGAACACTGGCATTCATTCTAGGCTTACCTAGAGTCGACGCTACCGAAGTCGGGTATTGCTTACCGCTCACGCGTTAAAATTGCCCATTTGTGTTCTCGTCGTTCCTGGGTAGGTTGTTGTTGTTGTTGTTGCCCCTTGTGTCAATCCCCTGTGGCACATACCCGCTTATCAGAGGCACATACCCGTGCGTGAGTATGTGCCATTGTCTGGCGGAAAGTGTTTGACGACGTGCGCGACGAATGGTGACATCATTCATGTCTTAACCAGCGCGTCATATTTGTAAAATCGTATTACCCTCCCATGCTAATTTTGGCTCATGCGAAGTGAAGGGAGTGGCCACGAGAGCACCCAAACCTAAGCAGCTAGATATATAGATAGATACGTTCGAAGTCTCCGAAGTTCACTAAGAGATGCTTCGCATTTAATAATTGAGTAGCAATCACAAATAGAGATCTACAAGGCTTTTTGGCCAACACCTTGAGTGGGCGTGTGCCACAGTTGACAGGCAACAAACAAAAAACAAACAATGGATCATGCACCCCATTTGGATCTTCATTTTCAAAGGGCGAGTCTGGCGACACTGCCTCTTTGCCAATTCTATGGGCATATAGAAAACACTGAACGTTGTTTTTCACATGTGAAAGATACTCACATATTAGCAGATCACTTGTTTCTCAGCTTTAAAAAATGGGGCTCAATTTAACTACATAGCAAAAGCTATACCATGATTTCGTGCCTCAGTTTGGGGACATTGCCAAAAGGTTGTTTTCTATGCAATCAGCCGGCACACTTTGGCATTTTAAACTGCTTGATGATAGCTTCGTATATATATATATATATATATATATATATATATATATATATATATATATATATATATATATATATAAAAGTATATATTTCAAAGAGCAAAACGTTCTTGGGAAGCAAAGAGTCACAAATTTTAGCGGCTGTCTTAATTGAATTTTCAACGGTTTCGAGCGGTGGACCGGTCTTTGTCAGAGTTTGGCAATAAGCGATCAGTTGAAATGTGTTTTTTATCAAGACACATTCACATACCCTGACGAAGACCGGTCTCCATCAGTCGAAATAGCTGTAAATAAAATCAAGAGAACGGGAAGTCATGCCTCTTCTACACACACACACACACACACACACACAAACACACACACACACACATTTATATATATATATTTATATAGATATATATAGTCAAGTAGATCCTCCGTGAGCGGTCACAACGTGGTGTATTTCGACGTTTGGGCCTAGAATCTGGTCTTCATCAGGATCCTTATGATAAATATATATATATATATATATATATATATATATATATATATATATATATATATATATACATATATATACTAACCAAACATGTTTGAAATGGCTAAGATCAGGTAATTCAGCACTACAGCTTGCTAGCACAATTGTGGGGTGAAAATAGAATCGATTGACATCTTCCGCAGTATTCTCTAATTATGATTTGAATTCTTTATCATTCTGCACTATTCAAATTATCTACTTACTTTAAAATCACGAAATATTCGCCAATCTCCCAAAGTGATAATGTACCATGTTTCGTAAGGCGCAAACAAGCGAAAGATGATATTTCCAGGGACCTCTCAATTCTTAGCCTAGTACTCCTCCTACGGTGTGAGCCGCAGAAGTAGGTGAACGAGAAGAAGAATTGGTTCGTTTGTGCTTCCAGTGTTGTTAGAGCATAGGATAAGTGTTATTTGTAATAACGTGAAAATATGTTTACGTGCCAAATAAGTCAACGCGGATCATTAGCCTTCCTGGACCCGCAGCTGACCTTTCGTCCTGTCGCCGTGCTACAACGCTCATTTTTCATGCCAAGTCAAGTCAAGTCAAGTCAAGTTTATTAAATAGTTCAGTTGAGTTACATGGTCAGCGTTATTACAGCATGCGCCGCGAATAAGTGCCTCAATGCTTTACGAAGCACAGCGGCCGTTAATATTTACATATTGTAGGCTTACTTCTGTATTAAAGACTATTTACGAGGGCTACCTCTTTTCGTCCGCCGTCCTCACTCGGATGGCACTGAGTACGTTAGCCGTTTCTATGGGTGCGCTTGCCACTAGTGCCGGCATCTCATTGACTCCCGCTGTAGTGGGCATGCTTATTAGCGACCGCTCTGGCATTGACACTTCTGCTTCACGTGAAGATAATAAAAAATAGACACGATCTCGGTAATAAGAACCACAGTATTGCTGAAGAAAATGTGGGTCCCAGCTTCAGAGCTTCTACACTCTTTAAAAAAAGTGGTAGTTCTTACTAAGTTCGATTTACTAACTATTGTCACATATGTTACTAACCAGTTGTTAGGTGAAGTTAGTAAAGGGGAGGTTAGTAACCGTTACTACCTTCACCGTTACTGACTAAGTTAGTAATGATTACTAACATAAGTAGTAACGGTTGCTAGGAAAAAATTGTACTAGACACGATTATTTTGCCTCACGAATCAACCGCTTTTAAACGGTTGTATTCGCGGGCATAAACATTTAAATATATTCATGAGTAATTACGCATAACTATGACATCCTTAACCTCTGTTTGTTCCCTAATCCACTCTGCCCCCTTCTTGTCATTACTCGCTGCATCGTCCTCAATTTAAGCTGAAGCCTTTTTGTAAGTCGCCAGGATTCTACTCCGTAGCTAAGTACCGGCAACATACAGCTGGTATATATCTTCCTCTTCAGGGATAGTGGCAATCGTTCTGTCATATTTTGAGAGCGCTTGCCGAGTGTGCTCCACCCCATTCTTACTCTTCTAGTAACTTCAATCTCGTAGTTCAGCTCCATGGTTATTACCTGCTCTAAGTAAACATAGCCTTTTACCACTTGAACTGCACTATTACCTATCTTGAAGCGCTGCTCTCTTCCGAGATTGTTCCACATCACTTTCGTTTTGTGCAGATTAATTTTAAGAACCACCTTTCTGCTTTGTTTGTCTAACTCCGTAATCATGAATTGCAATTCGTCCCCTGGGTAACTGAGCAATGCAATGTCATCGGCGAAGCGCAAGTTACTCAGGTACTCTTCATTAAATCTTACCCCCAACTGCTCTCATTCTAGCCCTCTGAAAACCTCCTGTAAGCATACGGTAAATAGATTTGGGGAGATTGTATCGCCCTGCCTTATACCCTTCTTGATTGGAATTCTGTCGGTTTTTTCTGAAGCACTATAGAAGCCGTTGATCCCCTGTATATTCCTTCTAAGATAATTATATATGCTTCATGGACGCCCTGATTCCGTAGTTTCTGCATGATTGCTGATATTTCTACTGAATCAAACGCCTTCTCGTAATCTATGAAGGCTATGTATAGTGGTTGGCTATATTCTGAGCATTTCTCTTTTAGCTGATTGATAGTATGAATGTGGTCAAGGGTTGAGTAGCCTGTTCGAAATTCTGCTTTTTCCTTTGGTTTATTGAATTCCAATGTTTTAACTCTGTTAGCAACTACATTTGTAAATAGCTTGTATACTACGGAGAGCAAGCTGATCTGCCTGTAATTCTTCAACTCCGTGCCATATTGTTTCTTATGTATTAAAATTATGTTAGCATTCTTCGAGGACTCTGGCACTCTTCCCGCCAGGAAACACCTTGTAAACAGGATGCTAGTTTTTCTAACCCAATCTGTCCTATATCTTTCAGCAGATCTGATGTTACCTGATCCTCACCAGCAACTTTGTCTCTTTGCGTGCTCTCCAAGGCTTTTCTGACTTCTCTCATTACTGGTGAGTTGTCATCTGAGATACTGCTAGTTCTTATGGTATTAAGTTCGTGGTTGTCTCGGCTACTGTACAAATCTCTGTAAAACTCTTCCACTATTTAAACTAACCTATCCATGGGCTGGGCATGTAGCGCGTAGACAGTATAACCGCTGGTCATTAAGGGTAACTAACTGGGTTCTCAGAGAATGCAAGCGGGTCAAGGGGAGACGGAAGGTTAGGTGGGCAGATGAGATTAGGTAGTTTGCTGGTGTAAATTAACAGCAGCAAGCACATAACCGAGTTAACTGGCGGAACATGGGAGAGGCCTTTGTCCTGCAGTGCATGTAGTCAGGCTGATGATGATGTTGATGATGAATTACGCACATAACCTCACAAAGTAGAATAGCACACATACACAAGTGCGCGCAAGAAGTACTGTTCCTTAGCGTTCCAAGAGTATTTATAGCCCAAACTTTGGGGAATGCAGCATGTGCTGGTGGGCGGATATGCTGTAGGATGTATATTTTAAGTTAGATGCGATTATTTGCAAAACTTAAAGTTTCTTTAGGATGAGCGAGATAGCGTAGTCTAGGACTTTTAATCAAGCAAAGTTAGAGAAACAATTAGTTATGTAAATTTTGCGTAATATCACCTCAAGACGGCCTAACATACAAGACGTACGATTGGGAAGTAAGTTTACATTTATTGCCTCAATGAACTTGAATGCATTGCCGGGCTATTAACTAAGTTGTTAGACGCTCGTAGTAAAAACCTCTAAGGTTTCTTTAACAAGGTCATTCAATACGTACATTAGGAAAAGTTATTAAAAGTGCGCTAAACGTAGTAACCATTGCAACCTTCAAGCGTTTGCTGACGTGGGTAGTAAAATGGTCATAAAAGGTTAGTGATAGCCCAAGAAGTTTAGTAACAGCGGCTGCTACTAACATTTTGCTCATGGTTACAAGCTTTTTACAAACTTTTTTAAGAGCGTAGCATCTGTCTGTATGACAAACGCACGAAAAAGTAAAGCAAGACTGACGCAAAGCTGCACGATAAAACCAGCCAAACGATAATGTTTTGGCCATCTTTATCTGAGCAGAATAACGCTTAAGAACGTACACTAGCCCTCCTCCCTTCTACCTCTCAGAGGTAGACTTCCTTTTAAACAGAGCTCTTGAACACAGAAAATTTGTCGCGTTGTGATAAAGTACTTGCCTGACTTGGACCAGCAAGAGCCACTCGAGGAGTTGAGAGGGGCTGGGACAGTAAAGAAGATAACATGATGATCAAGCAAAACACGCAAAAGTAAACAATAACACTGTATATATTTCATTCTTATATTTATAGAACAGCTATAAACAATAATATTGATGATTATAAATTTATTACTTTCAAAATCTGCCTATCCAGAAGAAACACGATTGAGAAATTATAGTGATGGTCATTCTATTCCTTGCGCAATGGCTGCGCACGGAATAGTCCGTCACTACATTAGGCAACTGGGCTTAAAATTCACTTTACATTAACCAGAATGTTACTATTACAATGAAGGAATGATGACAACACCAGGGCACAACAAGCATCATCGCAGAGTAAGGCACCACGAGATTGGCGCTCGAGCTACACCATCGCCCTAATCAAAATTCAATTAAAATAGTTTTGTAGGAATGACGCAATGCTGAAATTATCCGGCAAATACACCTTATAATCGGCCAATTCCCTCCTTTGGGTACGAGCCATTTCCACTGGAAACAACAACAACAACAACAACAACAACAACAACCAACAACAACATCGTCCTTGCTGTCCTGGCGCCAACTCGAATCTTGCACCTGCCCGTTAGGTTCGCCCAATAACCCCTTTTCTTTTGGTGGATCGTGCTGGGTAACCACATCACATATACCCTGGAACGGCGATCCCCATTCTGCCGTCGACCATGCAGGTTGACGCCGCCCAACAAACAGTACCTCGCACGGCCGCTACTTTCCCCGGCCTGGTTCACCAGCGAGACCCCCCGATTATAGTGGGCACCGAAGAAAAAGATGTAGAGGACTGGCTGGCGTCATACGAGAAAGTCAGTCGACCGAACAGGGGGGATGACGCGGATAAGTTGGCACTGTAAATTTTTATTTCACCAATGTGGCCAAGCTGTGGTATACGAACCACGAAATCGAATTCGCGAACTGGTCCACCTTCAAGGAGGCGATATGGGCCCTGTCTTACGGAAGCTACGCGCCGAACAACGTCTGCGCACACAGACACAGGATTCACGTGAAGCTTTCACCTCGTATATAGAAAATGTTATCGGTCTGTGCCGGCGCGTCGATGCTTCCATGGGCGAAAGTGCAAAGATACAGCACATTATGAAGGGCATCGACAATGACGTTTTCCAGGTGCTTCTCGTGAAATCTCCTAGCACTGTGGCTGAAGTAGTGACTTTGTGTCAGAGCTATGATGAATTGCAGAAGCAACGAGCTCAGACACGACGCTCATTCCAGACAATCCAACCAGTGAGCAGACTAGGCGTCATGACTGACCAGACCACCTTCTCGCACAAATGAAAGACTTCATGCGAGAGGAAGTGGCTCGGCAGCTTTCTCTGCTGCCTTTTGCTCAACGCCAGGAGTTCCCACAGCAACAGCACTGCTACAACCAACACCATTGGCTCCCATGCTCCGACATGGGGTCCAGGAGCAGACTATCGAGGATATGCTGGTGCCCCTGCAGCAGTCATCCGTCACAGCGCCTCTTACGTACGCTGAGGCACAAAAAACGGCAGCAGCTACACCAGGCCCCGCTGTTCCAGGGACTGCGCGTACTTCAACCCCGACTCAGCCGTCCACCGCCTGGGTTCCTCCCATTGCTACCACAGCCTTAACTCACAAGTCCGCCTGGGTTGCTCCCCTCATTGCCAATACTTGGAGGACGCGTGATAACCGGCCCATCTGTTTTGCGTGCGGCGGTCCTGACCATATCGCCCGGTACTGCCATCATCGCGCGCCGGGATGCACAGACATCCGGACACAGAACAGCTTCATGGACCTTCCTTCATCTCGTCTGAAACATTCGGATCCTCAGTCAAGCTCGTCTTCACGAGCATGTCCGCGTACTATGTCTGGTCGCTCACCTTCACCCCGTCGTAGCTGCCTGTCACCCATGCGTCGTCGGCCAGCTCCTGAACACGAGGAAAACTAACCGTCGAAGTTCAGGAGGCAAAAATTGCGCTGTCGAAACGCTCAAGTCCTCGTACATTGCCGTCAAATATTTTCGAAGTTTTTGTAGAAGGTGCTAGTGAATACCGGTGCTGCCGTTTCCGTGATAGACGCTAAAGTTTGCCTCAAGCTCCGAAAAGTGGCTACGCCCTTCGATATGATGTCCTGGCGAACAGCGAATTGGGACCCGGTTCAGCCTGTAGCCGCCTGTACTGTTTGAATGATGATCGCGGATGACTGCTACACTGTGAAGTTTATTGTCCTTTCGTCATGCTCACACGACATCATACTTGAATGAAAATTTTTATCGCGAAAACAATCCGTTATTGACTGTGCAACATTGAAACTTCAGCTCTTCCCGTTTTACGACCAACCAACCAGCCGCATTCAGCCCACCATACACAAACTCGTCGTCAAAGAAGGCACTGAAATTCCCCCGAGAGCAGTTGTGTTGCTCCCCGTGTTCTGTGACGACATTAAGGACGAACCTGCCTTCTTTGAACCACCAAGCCTCTTTCTTAGTCGAAGATCACTTCTTCTGCCGTATTCAACTCTCTCTATTTGTGAATGAAACAGTGCTCTTTGCCTCATAAATCGCCTTCCGTATCCCGTCGAACTGTTTCAAGGCGAATCTTTTGGACACGTGCAAGCTATTGATAAGGAACAAATTTTTACCATGCTGCCAGATTGTTCCGGTGACTACGACGCCATCAGTGCCTTTAACCCTTCCAATGTACCACCTTCCAAGCTTTTTGATTTATTGATCTCTGATGGACTATCGCTATGCGAACGATCTGAGCTTCTTCAGCTGCTCTACCAGTTCCGTGAATCCTTGGACGTTGCTCAACCTACCCTTGGCCAAACTCCCAGTTTTTTTTCACTGCATCGACACAGGTTCCAACGCGACAGTACGACAGCGACCATACCGCGTTTCCGCCGCATAAGGTCCAGTTTTCACCGAAGAAGTCGACGATATGCTCAAGCGCGACGTTATCCGATCTTCCCAAAGTCCGTGGGCATCACCTGTCGTTCTTGTTACGAAGAAGGATCGTACAATTCGCTTCTGCGTTGATTACAGGCGCCTAAATAGAATAACTTGCAAAGACGTATACCCTTTGCCCAGGATTGATGACGCCCTTGATTGCTTACAAGGTACCGAGTTTTTTTCGTCGTTAGATTTGCGTTCGGGGAATTGGCAGGTGCTCTTAGCAGATGCCAATCGTGCAAAAACAGCCTTCGTGACACCGGACGGGCTATATGAGTTCAATGTCATGCCCTTCGGTCTCTGCAATATGGCAGCCACATTCGAACGCATGATGGACTCGGTTCTGCGGGGTTCGGAATGGAACATATGCCGCTGCTACCTCGACGATATCACCGTCTTTGCACCCCATTTCGCAACGCATCTCGTACGCCTGAAACAAGTTCTCACGTGTCGGAAGAATGCGCAGCTCCAACCGATTCTCAAGAAATGCTGCTTCGCTGCTCGGAAGCTCACTATTCTCAGTCACGTCGTATCAAAGGATGGCACTCGTCCCGACCCGGCTAAACCACGCACTGTCGCTGAATTCCCTAAACCGACGACTGCAAAACAGTTACGCAGCTTCAAAGGATTGTGCTCCTACTTTCGTCGGTTTGTGTGCAACTTTGCCTCCATATTGCCCCTTTGACCCAACTTTTAAGCAGTGCCAACAACATCTCGTCATGGTTTTCCGAATGTGAAAACGCATTTACTACTCTTCGCGAACTTCTGGCATCACTGCCTATATTGCGCCAATAGGATCCCACGGCTGCAACTGAGATTCATACAGACGCCAGTGGTGTCGGTCTCGGTGCAGTTCTCACTAAACGCAAGCCTGAATCCCCTGAGTATGTCGTCACCTACGCCAGCAGAACGCTCGACAAGGCTGATGTAAACTACAGTGTTACCTAAAAAGAGCACTTAGCCATACTTTTGGCGATTGTCAAGTTTCGCCCATACTTTTATGGCCGCACGTTGGCTGTAGTTACAGACCATCATGCCTTAATTTGGTTGTCGTCGCTGCAGGATCCATCAGGTCGCTTGCTCGTTGGGTTCTGCGACTTCAAGGGTATGACATCCGCGTCGTGTACCGTTCTGGCCACCAACATGCCGATGCTGATGTGTTCTCGCGATCCCCCCTGTCTACTGAGGCTGCCTGTATATCTTCGACAGAACACGTGCTGTCAGCTCTTGACATCGACATAATGTCCTCTGCACAGTGCGACGATCCATGGATGACTTCGCTTCAGGACGTTTTATTTGGGGTACCGACACATTCAACCAATCGAGCAGTGCGACGCCGGGCTTCGCACTTGAACATTCGAGGTGGCCTTTGTACCGGCGCAATTACTCATCAGATGGCAGGAAGTGGCTGCTCGTTATTCCCCGAAAGCTGCGCCCTACAATCTTTGCATCATTTCACTTTGACCCGCAATGCGCTCACGCGGGTGTCTTCAAGACATACGAAGGTGTAAGGAAGCTGTACTACTGGCGTGGAATGTTTAGTTTTGTTCGACAGTTTATTCGCGGCTGCCACCAATGTCAGTGACGGAAACAGCCACCAAATCCAGGAGCAGCTCCACTACAGCCGCTTGAGTGCCCCGACCACCCATTCGATCGCGTCTCAGTTGACCTTTATGGACCACTGCTATTGACGACAGCAGGTAACCGGTGGGCTATCGTTGCTGTAAATCACCTGGCACGCTACGCTGAAAACACTGCGATTTCTACGGCGACCACTCAGGACGCCGCATCTTTCAGCCTGCACCGGTTTGTGTTGCGTCACGGTCCTCCTCGCGAGCTCCTCTTTGACTGGGGCCATGTATTTCTATCCAACGTAATCCAAGCACTTCTCCGTCAGTGCCATATTGTACAACGGATGAGTAGTACGCACCACCCTCAGACGAACCGCCTGACTGAGCAGTTTGATCAGACCCGGGGTGACATGCTCGCGACGCATGTAGCATCTGACCAAACAAACTGAGATCTGGTTCTGCCATTTGCGAACTACGCGTACAACACCGCTACCCAAGTCACCACTGCCTTTTTCGCATTCTTTCATTTATACGGACGTCAACCATCCTTTGACACTTTGCTGCCATACGCACCAGATGCATCTGAGTGCACGACCAAGTCTGAAACCGCCCGTCACGCCAAAGAATGCCGCCAATTAGCGAAGCAGCTTACTACGGCTTACCAGCAACGCCAGAAAACCGCCCGCGATGACGACCACCCTTCTGCCGCAAAGTTCGCCCCTGGAACTCTTGTATGGCTGTCTGTACTACCACGTGCACCTGGTTTGTCTACCAAGCTACTTTCAAATTATCATGGTCCATACTACGTGGTAGATCGCACATCGCGCGTCAATTACGTCATCGAACCACTTACGCCACTCGGTGACCATCGTCAGCGTGGACACGATGTTGTTCACGGGGACCACTTCAAGCCGTACTTAGATCCACTTGTTCCAACCTGTTAGATCGCCAGGGCGGCTTCATCATTCCCGACGGGGGCAATTATAATAAAGGAATGATGACAACACCAGGAAATAACAAGCATCATCGCAGAGAAAGCCACCACGAGATCGGCGCTCGAGCTCCACCATCATCCTCGTCCTCTCGCCTACTCGAATCTTGTACGTGCCCGTTAGGTTCGCCCAATAAACCTCTTCACACTACTGTTCGCCCTCTGTCCACCCTGTGACGGACTACGTTGGTAGTTCCCCGGAGTGCATTTACCACTACCGCCAGAAGCATCATTGACTGCAGTGGTAGCGAATGTGCCAAATTAAAAAAAGAAATTGCATAACAGATTCCACGCCCTTCAGATGCAACTCTAGGATAGAAAATGAATGGTTTGGGGCCTATACAGGCAGCTGTTAAATCTTGTGAGTCGTGTGTCCTGTCATTTCCAAAGTGAATCTGGAGACGTGCTGAGAGCCTTCGTGTTTTTTAAAATCTATCTCTCTATCTATCTATCTATCTATCTATCTATCTATCTATCTATCTATCTATCTATCTATCTATCTATCCGCTTACGTTTGGGCGCCCTCGGGATCACCCCCTTGACTTGACGTGAACCAAACTTAGCATGGGAGGGTAAGATGGCTTGACGAGTACGATGCCGTGGTCAAGACATAAATAAAATCACACTACCGTCGCGTACGTTGTCAAACACGTCCCGCCAGACATGCGCATACCCAATGCCCGGTATGTGCCACTGCTATGCGAGTATGTTCTTCAGGTGAGTGACAGTATCTGCCCACGTAACGACGAGAACACGCATGGGCAATTTTAACGCGCGAGCGTTAAGAAATACCTTACATCGGTAGCGTCGACCCGACGAATGCAAAGAATAATTGCCAGGGTCCCGGCTGGAATTGAACGCAAGCATTCTGCCTGGCAATGAAGCATTTTACCAAAGAGCTACGACAGATCTCGTAACTACTTTTCTAATAGACACCAATCTTCGTGAAACATCAATAGTGGTTGCAGTGCTGCCTACTCAATTTTATAAACATTACATATGTACTCCTTTGATAGAGCCGTCACGTCGGGTTAACGTCAATTGTGGATAGCTGCCCTATGCGCTATAGTTAATTTATGTAGCAGTGTTCAGGGCCACTATCTTCGCGAGCATCAGTGCTTTATATTATCATCTGGTGTTCCTAATACGCATGTTCCAGATGGCATCGTTGATTGATATGTGGGGTTTAACGTCCCAAAACCACCATATGATTATGAGAGACGCCATAGTGGAGGGCTACGGAAATTTCGACCACCTGGGGTTCTCCAACGTGCACTCAAATCTGAGCACAAGGGCGCACAGCATTTCCGCCTCTATCGGAAATGCCGCCGCAGCAGCCGGGATGAGATCCCGCGACCTGTGGGTTACTAGCCGAGCACCTTAGCCACTAGAACACCACGGCGGGGCGGTTGGCATCGTTGCGCAAGTGCAAACAACTGGTTATGTAACTCTCTGCAAGTCTTCAACCTATGTCTATGCGTGCCACATTTGTACCTTTATCTAGCGTCATTTTATGACGGGTCATTCAATAAAAATTGCAATACGGTCACCTTCCCCCCACATGCTTTCGTAGCAATGATTCTTAAGTGCCTGAGATATGCCAACGTTTTTGGCAATGTCGGTAATTTATTGCTGCAATGCACGCAACCACGTCTTCAACAAAAACTATGTCTTGTTTGCTCTACAGGAGGTAACTGTCTGTGGAGACTCTAGCGCTGTTTTGTGAAGCCAGGGTGGAGATGCGGGATTGGTCAACCTGGCAAAAAGGAGAGAAGAATAGAAGCAACAATCCATGTAGTCGGAGGTGCCCAGTTGGTATATTTGGGCTGCTGTGACAGACTCCACAATCCTAGCCTTAACGAAGTCCTGGTAAATGGCACTGTAACTCTATCACTTAAAGAGGACAGAAAAGTATAACTTCCACCTCTTGCTTTCAGCACTAGAAAAGTTATTCTTCGCAGTTATCGAGTGACACATATTCGTGAGAGTGTTTTCAATCAAGAAACTTCGCTATCTTTGCAAATGCGCGGAAGTATCGTCTCTATGCCCACGCTTGTTTTTTACTCACACCCACCTTCAGAGTGCGCTTCTTCGAGTCGAGAGAATTGTTTCACCTTTTCCATTGTGCCACTTTACGGCATTGATTGTCCGAGACCCGTACGGCGGAACCGATTAATCTTATTGGTAAAGTAAGCTTGCGCGAACAAGGGAACGAGATAAGCCAATGTGCAATTAAGACTTCTAAACAAATAAAAATCTGCAACACGTGTAAAAATTTGTAGACAACAAACTTGGAGGCATCTCTAAATACACGTCTTCAGTGAAGAAGTGTGAATGATGAAGCCAAGGAAGTTATTACAGGCGTTATTTGTACTGTTTTAAGTGTATCCGGTAATTGCGATACAGATTCAAAAAATGTAGTCGACGAAAAATTTCGGCACATCCCACGCACTGGGAATCATTGTTATCCAAAGCATGCGGAGAAAAGGTGACCGTGATGCAATTTTTATTGAGTTACACGTCATAAAATGACACTAAACATGGGTACAAATGTTTCACGCACAGACATAAATAGACGAGTTGCAGATATATACATAACCAATTGTTTGCGCTTGCGCAACGATGCCAACTGGAACATGCATATCAGAAACACCAGATGCTGATATAAAGCACTGATGCTCGCATGGATGGTGGCCCTGAACACTGCTACAAAAATCAACTGCAGCGTATAGGGCAACTAACCACCATTGACGTTAATCCGACGTGACGGCTACATGTAATGTTTATAAAATTGAGTAAGCGGCACTACAACCACTACTGACGTTTCACGAAGATGCGCGTCTATTAGAAAACTAGTTCCGAGACCTGGCGTAGCTCTGAGGTAAAATGCATTATTGCCACGCCGAATGCTTGTGTTATATTCCAGCTGGAACCCCGACATTTATTCATTCCATTCATCGGGTCGATGTTACCAAATCGGGTATTTCTTGACGCTCGCGCAATAAAATTGCCATTGTATGTTCTCGTCATTCCTGGGTAGATACTGAGTGGGAATCACCTGTAGAACATACTGGCATATCAGTGGCACATACCCGGCCATGGGTATGTGTCACTGTCTGGCGGGAAGTGTTTGACGATGTACGCGACGGGATCGTGATATTATTTATGTTTTGACTAGGGCATCATATTCGTCAAACCATCTTACCCTCACATGTTAATTTTGGTTCACGTCACATCAATGTAGTGACGCCCAAACATAAGCGGCTAGATAGATAGATAGATAGATAGATAGATAGATAGATAGATAGATAGATAGATAGATAGATAGACAGATAGATAGATAGATAGATAGATAGATAGATAGACGCTCAAAGACGCCGAACTTTGTTAAAAAATGCTTCGCAATTAAAATGTTAGTTCTTCAGTGTTTACGAGATCAAACGCCGGCCAAGCGTCCTGTTGGGACGTCGCCAGTTGTGCGTGCAACGCTGATTACCAGCTCCTAACGTAGAGTGTCAGGAGCTGGTTTTGCAGAAACAAGATTGCAGACGGGGGCGTCCTTGGCTGTCAGAAAACAAAGTCTTAATTGTAGTTGGCTTCAGATTTCAAAAGTATGCTTCCTCATTTTTTCAATCATGAACCAGATGATTTTTCCTCACAGCCAAGGGCGCTCAGTTGGGCATTGAGATAGACGCCAGAATTTCTCTGAAAAGAGCCCTTTAACGCTGTCGCGGTAAATATCATAAGCATCATAATCAGCACCAACAGAACATCGTATGAAAGTAACATTTGGATTTGCTCATTTGCTCTTCCCTCTCTCACATCGTAGTTCCCTTCAATAGCCAGCATGAATCAAGCACTTACCCCACTTGGATCGGTGACGGGACTAGCGGTGCCTACTGGTGGTGAAGACTGAAATAATTACAAAACTACACATTTAGTGAGATGTATATCTGCACACGTAATCACAAGAGTATGTTTTTTTACAGTAATATTGAAAAGTTCGGGGCACGAATCGCTTAGTTAGGGCTCATGATACGGCGGCAAGGTTTAACGTTACCGTCCCAATGTGGAAGCCGCCTGCGTTAATCTAAGGTTTGATCTCCAGATCCTGGTTATTGTTTACTATACCATACCAATACTGTATTAAAGATGTATTTCTCTGGCAGATTTAAACCAGGCAAACCTTCATGTCTGATAGCGGTGCATCATTCACACATCTTATGTACAAATATATATGTTGCCGGTCAACTCTTAGTCGCAACCTAACGTACTGTTTCACTGCAAGTTGAATGTTGTTGTTCAAATTGAATGGAGCCGCCGAGTAAGACCTAGGTAGCAAGCCAGACTTCTAAATTCGTGTGCTGTCTTGCTTCGATTGACTTTACATTTTTACGCATCTGAAATATTGTGGCTGCCTTGCGTAAGTAGTGTTAACCTTATTTCCCGATTTTCATGCGTGCATTAGGGTATAAATAACAGTTTGTCCACTGAAATCACTAATAAATGATTTAGACACGTATTCTTTAGGAATTGGCAAATGATGGTGTTTTCGTTTGGAAAAAACAATGTTTTGTCAAGAATGTTTTGTAACGCTTGTAGTTACACACCGTTATTAGCACGGTAAGGATGTGAATTGCCAAAATTAGGTTTACACTTCTCTGGCAAAAGCACATCCCAAATTCTCAATATTTGTAGAGTGGTCATGCGAGTTAAAATCGAGCTATACGAGCTATCAGTTAGAAGATAATGTCAGGCGGATATTTTTATGTTCTCTACAGCAAGCAACCTCCCTAATACCGGTTCCGATCACTGATATTCTCAAGGCAATCATACTTTCAAAGATCCAGTCTGTCGTTCGAAACTAACGTCAAACAATTCTTTCTATTTGCTACGCGAACGACACGTTTTACAAGACATAAAATTTTTACTAGAACGATAACTTATTCCAGAACGGCACCTCTACAGAAATCTCACTCATTCAACGGGCCTGCGGTTAAGTCGCAGTCTTTGTTCGCGTGGTGTTTTGCGGCAGATCCCTGTGTTGTGGCTGTAGATCCTGCTGCCTGAAGCTGTTTTGACGATGAAGTTTTTTTATTTGTTGCGTTGTCTTCTTTTTGGCTTGGGCTGGGTTCGCGGCTTGACGGGGATGTTCGATACATGAACGAGAAGCACCTCCGCCATTTGTCACGTGAGGTGTGATGTTAACGAAGACAGCTGTCGGTACGTCCAACATGAAACTGTTTCTTATGTAAAACTAGTGACCGTTTAACGGAAAGTTCGATTACAGCAATACACTATGGTGCTCAGAGCAGCGATCAGAGCGTCGGCTGTTGATGAACTGACAAGCGGTGAAGCACGTGAGGGTATTTACACGTGTGGCATCGAATATTCCAGCCTTATCGCTAGCGGCCACGTGAGTTATAGAACAATCTGTTATGTTTGCTTTCGTGAGTAATCTTAACAAAATTATCTACTACAGTTCCTAAACTTGTCAAACAAGGCAGGTGTGGTTTGCGCTGAGAAATAGTTACAGTGTAACGGGGCAATAACAAAACTTGTGAAAGGAATGAGGCAATATGTTGTCATGGGCTTCGAGTGAGAACTTCTCAGCAAGGTCGTTTGTCGAGCTCCTTAGGTGTAAATTAGGCGTCTTGTAGTATGCTAGACACTCGTAAATCTCTATGGGCTAATTGCTGTACGTGGTATTACCAGTTCGATAGCCGGTCGTTGCCTTGTGAGCACTTTATTTTTCACTTTGAGGCTCACACACACACACACAAACACACACACGCACGCATACACGCAAGCACAGGTAGACGAATTGTTGTAAGTTGTTGTAGCGTGAATATACCATGATTTTCCCCTGTATAAAAGATTGAAAGAACAGTAACTATACAATGTTGAAAAATAATTACAACTGCGAGCACCAACAGAGCATGGTAAGAGCTCAGGTATGTACGACGTGCTTGTTTCTCCTTTAGCTGGCTGGCACCATGCTGCGATTCGTTCGCCATCATTAATAAAGCACTTACCCCACTTGCACCGCCAGGGAATGTTGCGTGGGTTAAGGATGGTGGAAACTGAAAAAGAAAACACAGAATATCATGACAATCTTCACTCTGAGGCACACATGCACATAATATATACTGCATGATGATTTGAGAAGCAGTACTTGCAGTTGTAGTAAACATTGTTTAGAATCAAACTTGAAAAGCGATTCAAGCTTAAAGCACGTTATATCAAGCTCCGTACTGCGCGTTTTATAACGATATACATTTCAAGTATAAATCCTAGAAAATTCTTTATCGTACCTGGATTCTTATGGTATGTGGACGACAGTGCCTTGAACGTAGAGGGGTCCTGTGCCTAGAATGCAGTCGCTCGATGAGTGCCATACGAATTTGAAGTGAGCAGGGACAAGTCAGCCTACTGATCGGTATTCTCGGTGCACCAATATCAGAAACTGCTATAGCGTTTTATCAGGTTCAGGATATTTTAATGCAAGCCCGGTAAGTACTGATTTTCATCAGCATATTGTCAGTTCATAAGATTTCTGGGGCTAAGTCAAAACCTTTATTTTTGGTGCGCGAGGATGCTAGGCAACCTTGGTAAAGCAATAAAGACCAACCAGCCAACTTTTGAGAGGCTTTTTATTTAGTTGTATGTTAAATAAGCCGAGGTAGTTAAGCCATTGCAGCCTCCAGCAGTTATGACTTTCTGTTCTGTAACGTGTTCTTGTACTTTCCTCAAGAAACAACTACCGATGACGCTGCTCCTCGGCACAGTCCTTTTAGTCAAAACTCGCAATCCGCTCGTACGTTTGCGGCTAGCATTTCTGGGACTTCGAGCGTCAATTTACAGAAAGCAGCCGGCTACACAAGCATCCGCATCACGACAGTATTAGGTGATACAGCTGCCGACATTGTGGCTGCTATTATATTGGGTACGGTTTATTATTCTAGTCGTTAAAATCTAGCTCGTATATAGTGCGTCTGACTCTTGGTAGCTTCGTGACATCAGCTAGGTTCAAAGCGTCAAAGCTGCGTCGGGCACGTAAAATGACCCGCGAGGCGCCTCGTGGCAGTGTCCGTGATGATCCAACGTATGGAACATTAGGAATGAGTTTTTTACTGACTGGTATTGCGCGTAACACACCAAAAATTTTGAATTCAGCCAAATAACGACAGCGGTACTATATTCGCCAGCACTTTTGCCAGTTACTAGTTAACAGAACACACGTGATTTTTTTGCGTATTGGTCGTTGAATACTCTAGCGTTATCTCTGGCACTAGCACGTGGTCTACAAAAGTCTACACTACTCGTGTTGCGCACCATATCGATACATTACTACAACGTCCTACAACGATTACGGTTCTAGCAGACATGCCCTGCGCTGAGTGTTCGTACACGTTCTACAATTAGATTGGAACAATATTACAACCACGCATGATAATATATGACACACAGACTGCTTTGTCACTGAGCGCGTCTGCCACCATTACCAGCCTTTATAAGCACGTGCTCGTACTCAATTCGCACGAAGTTAAAGAATTTTTCGGGGGGCCCCGCAGCATTTTTCTACGTAGCCATGAAATGAATTCACTAAAGTGCTTATGGCCTCACAAATTCACCACCAGAAATATTTTCTGAATGCATTCAGTAAAAGCAGAGGTACAAAGATTTGTCACACGCTGCAATTTCGTTCTTTGTTCTCCCATCCCGACAAAAGAGCACTGGAAGCTAAAGAAGAAGGGCTGGTACGGGAGATGAAAATGCGACATGTGTGCTTCGTCGTCTTGAGCCCTTCTCTTATTTGCTAGTGAGCAATTTTTCATTGCGATCGAGCGCGCAAGGGTGGACAAGTTGGAGCTAACCGCGGTGGCTCCGGTAACGACTAAGTGCGCTTGCACAAATAGGCCAGGGGCTGATACAAGGCTTGTGATGTAGTGATTTTGAGCCCGTAGCGTCATTTAGAGACAGAAAAGAAAATGATCTTTTTAGGGCGAACCTTTTTAAGCTATAAGTTGTGCCTCTCCTCTTTATGTAGTAGTAGTAATAGTAGTAGAAGGTATAACCACCTGTCGTTGAGTCCTTGGAATGTACTCGGCATGGAAGCACTTATATATGATGAATATAAGATGAAAAGATGCCAGGTGGCGATACTTGGGGTATTCACTAGTATGGTCCGACGGGTGGACAGACTGGTGGACTGATGGACACAGACAGGTGGATGAATGGATGGACGGACAGACAGATAATAAGACCGACAGATGGATAGACAGGCGCACAGGCAGACGGACACCAGAGAGACAGGCAGCCAGACGTACGAATGGACGGATGCACGTACTGGTGGGCGCTTGGACAAAAACACGGATGGACGAACAGAGAACGCACGAAAGTACGGACAGAAGCACGGATGGACGAACACGCGGATGGACGCACACGCGGATGGTCACCGAGATTGGCGCATGAGCGAAAGCACAGACGGACAGAAAGATGAACAGATGGGCGAATGGACAGTCGTACGGACAGACGCACTCACAAACAGACAAAAGCAAGAACAGACCGACCCGGATGAACGAATGCGCGGACGAACTCCGCTGATACTCCACAATCACTCAACAGATATGGCATAATTTTTTGCTAAGTTTGATAATCAATTTTACAAGCGATAACACATGCTGCGCTCTAATATTTAATTGGCATGCATGTTGCTGGTAGCTTCGACTACCGATTAGCAGCGCTTTTGAATACGCTGCAAAAGTGTTGCATGGCACCTGTAAGCGTCATTTTCTAATCAAACAGGCTGTTGCGCTGAAAAACAGAAACTGTGACAATACAACGCGAAAGCTATGTGCAGGCAAGCATTTTTACTCATGTACTTTAGTGACTGTGGCACGGTGTTCTTTTATTAACCTTTTCCGGACTGGTTCACCTCCGAATCTCCCCTCTCTTATTTCTTCTCTCGTTTTTGAAGCCACAGTATTAGTTCTCAAGTTCAGTTCAATACATTTGTGCGTATAAATTAGCCCTGTGGCTTTTCATTTTTCAATTTTCCTGGTTGACTTTCATATACTTCGTTGGGGCGCAGCTCTAACGAAGTAGATGAACCATTCTTTCATTCAGTGGCGTTGCTATTGCCATCACCGTTGGTAGCGTTAGTGATAGGCATAAGGAAGTAATTGATAGACATGGAATATAAAGAGAGAAAAAATTATTTTATGAATGAGTGCGAATAAAATTCAACCTCTGAATTATGCTGGTTCTTCAACCTTGCTAGCAAAAACTCCTATATAGGCCTCATATCGGCAAATATTCGCAATAACTTATGTATGTAGCGTGGCAAAGTAGCAAATAAAGCACTGAAAAATAACAAACTCTCATTGCGCAATGTTAGGTGATCAACGAGCGTGTCGGTAAATGTTTCTTATCCAATGAATGGGGCTCCCTCGTAATTCTTCATTGTATCAACCACATTACGCATCTCCAGTTTTCTCATAATACTTTACAAATACGCACAGGGTGGCTCGCTTTTCGTAAAAAGAAGAATATTGGCGCAGTGGTTGCTGCCATATACTACAAACATTGCGAGTTATAACGTGTACAATACTTTGAAGACAGTCAAAACTTCAGACACAGTTCGCCTTGCCACAACACGAAGCTGCTATCGGAATTCGCATTCGGCCGTTGCGTAGTCATCGGTGAAATTTCTGATTGGTGCAGCGCAAGCTCAGAACGATGCCAAAGGGATGACGAAAGGACAAGCCCTCGTCCTTTCGTCATCGTTCTGACCTCGTCCTATATCACTCGTGCTGACCTGCCAACGAGCTCAAACCACCATGCAATTTCTGTTGTTATCAACGAAGAACGTTCTTATAGACACCAAGTCTTCATTATTTTACATCAATTCGTGGTGCCATGTACAATAACATCTGTTTTAGTGATCTTTGAGGAATGAAGTATTCGTTCCGGGTCTAACACAATATATTAGGTACCAATATTTGCAACATGCTGTGATAAGATGTTGTGAGTACGCATAACACACGTGGGGAACATTAGATGGGAGCATCAATGAGTTTATCTGAATCAAGATGTAATACTCGCCCAAGTTGAAATAGAGCCCCCGCTTCCGGGCCTAAATGGGGACCCAGCCTGAAAAAAGTATAGCGTCACAAATACATCAAACTCAAACAAAAATGGGCCCAACAGCCTAACTTGCGGAATAATGCTTTTGCAAACATTACGTAAATATAAGCAGGAGCATTTGTCCAGGCACCAAAAATTTGGAAGATATATTGCACAAAGTGTTTATAATTCGCTGGCTCCTATCTGACCGGGTATGGCTTGCTGTCTATTTGAAATGAACACATCTGTCTTGCAATCAATTTCGTTAGTAAGCGGTCATTTTCCATAAAGGTGACTTGCAGCCCTCAAACTTACTCCGCTGAATTTCACCCTCTGCGCTTCATGCGAGAAAGAACTGTCACTAGGCATACTTGCACTAGGACTAGCCTTTTCATAGTTTAAAATGTCAGCTTCGAAAGCCTAGCTTTCAAGCCATTACTACTACTTGACCACTTTGTCACTCACGGGTTGTGTAAGTGTGGTCACGGTGTATATCAATATAACAAGAGCTATCTATGTAAGGTAAATGAAGTAAATTACAAGATATGTTCAGTACGTGAAAACATAAAGATGTAAATTACTTGTGTAAGTTCGTGCATGAGCTTGATTTTGAGCAGATATATTTGGTGCCTAAAAGCAGCGGCTTATCTACATTCTTTTCTTAATGACAAAAGATGTCTTCTTACCAGAGTGAAAATGAATAAAAATGTGCTTCCTTTTTAATGAAGGATTCGGTATAATACATAAAGATGTAATGCATCATCACATAAACAATTTAATGTGAAGAGTACTTTGATATATAACGTTTAGACGCTAGAATATAGGAAAATTCCTGTTCCAATACGTTTTGTTATACACTGCGAAAAATTGCGCGTATTTACGGACAGAAAAGCGGACATAGTGTTCAGGAAATAAACACACTCCACACTCTGCCAACATCAAGGATACAGCACACGTGTAATAATCAAAGACTTCACCGCTTCGTTAATAATAGGAATTCAGCACACGTTTACCAATAATGTTTCACTGAATAGTGCAAAAAACATATGTCTCCTACGTCAACAAAAATTAGACGAAAGTAATCACTTGCAATACGGATGACTCCCAGAAATTTGTACTAATAGGGCCGTTGCATACCATCATTACATCCATCACCGCGACGTGTTCTGCACCGCGTTTATTTTATGAAACTGTGTTTGTTCCCAAACGGCAGTTAAGGCGGAATCGCGGAAAGAGGAACCATTCGACCGTGGCGGACATACCGCCATCGTCACTCATCCGTTGGCAGTCATTACCCTAGTCAATAGCCCCACTACCTTCCTCAAAGGCCAGCACGCACACACGGAACGGGGCCCGGCTGGCGTTGCATTTTATGCTGTCTGCATCTTGGAGGTGATTGCCTAACTTCTCATTTACTCGCCGTTTTGATTACAGCTCGTGCCACTAATGATCTGAGTCATGTGGTACCTACACCATATCTCAGATTATGCCGCTTCGAGTAACGTCGAAGCTATGAGCGCACTGCTCCTCTGTCGATGTCGTTTTCACGCGGCTTCTATCATGCATGCTTTTTCTGAGAGAGTGCGTACTGAGAGTAGAAATACAGCATTTACGGAAATCGTGAATTCATTGTGTTGGTCGTCTTTACATTTTGAGCGTGACATTTTCATTGCACTCAGATTACTTGTCCACAGCAGTTGCATGACTCTATGCCGACAGTGTTCGGGCTTGTCAGCAGCGTAGTGCAGCCGTGGAATGTGTGCGCCTCCCTTTATGCTGGCGGCGTTAGGTTAGCCTCTGTTTACGGTGCGGGTACACCGCTACGTTGTAAGACGAGACGATATCTACCGTGAAATCTTGGCGCGCTGCTGACTATCGACGTGTTCTACCTGTCGGACCGAAGTTCATCTCCTCCGGGTTATCCAATACAACGGCAGGAAGCACCAAGGTGCGAACAGCTAAAGAGAACTTTCAACTCAAGAAATCTAAAACAGCATGCGAATTATTCCCGAAAGCTTAAGACCACGACTCGTAAAACGAGCTCTAAAAATAATATTAAGAATTTGTGCTTATTCTGCCGCGGTGGTATAATGGTTACGGTGGTCGGTTGCTGACCCGAAGGCCATGTGCTCTATGCTTTCCGTGATAGCCGCGTGGTGATGAACGGTAGTGGTAGTGGCCCATGTACTGTGCAATGTCAGTGCACTCTAAAGATGGCACCACGTTAAAAATTTCCGAGCCACGGCGTCCTTCAAAATGATATCGTGACTTAGGGACGTAAAACCCTAGGAATTGGGTTTAAAAATCTTCGAAACACTAATTTGGTTTGTACAAAATTTTCTGTGTAGAACAGTAGTAGAATTTTCAGTACATGAAAAATATGGTCCATATTGGTGATTTCCTTATGGAGAGATAACATATAGTGAAATATGGTAGTTCATATTACCTGATTATCAGAGTTTTCTTTCTGTAGGCAAAGGGTAATTCGATATGTGTACAGCACGAAATAATTTGTATAGCTGGTGAAAGGTTAGAAAGTTGTCAGTTTTTCTTCATGTTTGTTTGTAAATTTAGCATTGAGGTGATCCTAGTGTCACGTAATTTATTTAGGTACAGACCTACTGGAAGGCCGAGGAGCGCCAGAATACCGAGGAACGCCAACAGGCCAAAAATACAGAACAAACGCAAGCTCAGGTCGCGCGTGTGCACCAACGCTGTGGCTTGCCGTTTCTTGCTGCTTCGTCGTCGCTCGCATAGTTCCCTACATTGGCCCCCGGTGAATAGCGTAACCAACCTGGCGACTTAAGGCGTAGTCACTAAAGCGAGGTCGTAATACGGCTTCAGGCGACTGACATGCACAATTTCTCGGCCACGACGGCGTAAGTCGTGAGACTGTGTCAAAGGCTCAATCTCATAATTGACTAGTGACGTACGGGCGAGAATGCGGTAGGGCCCGTGGTATCGTGCCAGTGATTCCCACGAAAGGCCAGGAGTGCTCGGTGGAATCCAGAGCCAAACGAGAGCACCAGTCGTGAAAGTAGAGAGATGTTGGTCGGTGTCATGCCGTAGCTTCTGGTGGCCTTGGTCCTCTGTTGTCAGTGAACGGGTTAATCGTCTGCGATCTTATGCGTTTCTGGCAACATCAGAACCTGCAGTGTACTCAGAGGAGTCGGGCGTGTATGGGAGGATAGTGTTCAGCGTGCACGATGGTTCGCGTCTGTACAGCAGAAAAAAAAGGGGAGAACCCTGTTGTCGCGTGCGTAGCGGTGTTATACGCATACGTGACGAGTGGAAGGGCAGTGTCCCAATTGGTCTGGTCTGAAGTTGTGTACATCGTCAACATATCACTGAGATTGCGATTAAATCGTTCTGTGAGGACATTCGTCGGCGGGTGATATGCTGCCGTCATGCGATGAACCATGTTGCACTGAGCAAGCAATGCTTGAATGGCGTCAGACAAGAAAACACGCCCCCGGTCGCTCAAAAGTTCGCGGGGAGAACCATGGCGAAGAACAAAGTTGCGCAAGATAAAAAACGCAACTTCCCTCGCGGTTGCTGCGGGTAGTGCTGCCGTCTCCGCGTAACGCGTGAGGTGGTCCACGCCAACAGTTATCCACCGATTTCTAGAAGACGACGTGGGAAGTGGTCCGTATAAGTCGATACCGACGCGGTCAAACGAACGCGCTGGACAAGGCAGAGGCTGAAGTGTACCGGCAGGGCGTTGAGGTGAGACTTTACGTCGCTGGCATGCAATACAAGCACGTAGGTACTTGCGGACAAATGTGTAGATGCTGCGCCAGTAGTACCGCTGACGTAGACGGTTGTAGATTTTGAGAGCGCCAGCGTGAGCGCTTTGCGGGTCGTTGTGGAAAGCAGTACAGATTTCCGAGCGCATGTGGTTGGGTATATCTAACAGCCACCTCCGACCTTCAGACGTGTAATTCCACCGATAGATGAGGTCGTCTCAAATAGCGCAATGTGTGGCTTGACGGCGGATATTTCTTGAGACCAAATTAGCTAACGGATCAGTCAGAAAGGCGAGGAGTTGGGAAATCCACACATCTTTGCGCTGTTCCAATGTCATGTCTGTGAATTTTATTGTTGTTATGACAGCTGAAGAAGGTGACGAGGAGGTTTGGTCAGCCGGTAGCGGCGAGCGGGATAGCACATCAGTGTCGGAGTGCTTGAGGCCGGACCGGTATACGTCACGAATGTCGTATTTCTGTAGGCGAAGCACCCAACGACCAAGGTGCTTCGACGGGTCTTTGAGCGATGATAGCTAGCATAGAGCGTGGTGGTGCGTGACGACTTCGAAAGGGCGGCCATAAAGGTATTGGCGGAACTTCGTCAAAGCCCAGACAATTCAAGGCACTCTTTTGCCGTGACGGAATAATTACACTCGGTTTTTTTGGGGGTTCGACTCACGTAAGCTACCACGTATTCTTGGTATCCTGGTTTTAGTTGAGCCAATACAGCACCAAGACCGACTCCACTGGCATCGGTGTGGACCTCCGTAGGCGCATTGGGGTCAAAATGACGTGGTATTAGAGGTGATAATAATAACCGCCGAAACGCGGTGAAGGATTCGTCGCACTCTTTTGACCAAGCAGAAAGGCCTTTGGAAGTTGTCAACAGGTTGGTAAGAGGTGCGATTATGGGAGAGAAGTTGCGCACAAATCGACGAAAGTATGAGCACAGGCCGATGAACCTTCGAAGGGTCTTGATGGAATTAGGCTTCGGATAGTCGGTCACGGCTCGGAGTTTCGTCGGATCCGGGAGAACACCCTTTTTGCAGACGACGTGATCCAGTATAGTGAGCTGACGTGCGGCAAAATTGCACTTCTTGATGTTAAGTTAAGGCCAGCAGATTGAGACACGTGAGAATAGCACGAAGACGAGCAAGGTGAGTCGAAAAGTCGCGAGAAAAAACGACGATGTCGTCTAGGTGGCAGAGGCACGTGTTCCACTTGTAGCTGCGAAGGATGGTGTCCATAATCCGTTCGAAGGTAGCTGGGGCATTGCAGAGTCGAAACGGAATGACGTTTAACTTATACAGCCCATCAGGTGTTACAAATGCAGTCTTCGATCGGTCAGGATCAGCCATTGGCACTTGCCAATATCCTGAGCGTAAATCTAAAGAGCAGAAATATTCTGCTCCTTGCAAGCAATCGAAAGCATCGTCGATGCGTGGCAACGGGTACACATCCTTCCGAGTTATTTTGTTGAGCCGGTGGTAGCCGACACAGAATCGGGTAGACCCATCTTTTTTGCACACAAGTACAACAGAAGACGACCAAGGGCTCTGCAATGGCTGGATGACACCACGCTTGAGCATATCGTCGACTTGTTCGTTGATAATACGGCGCTCTTCCGCTGAAACTCGATATGGTCGTTGGGGTAAGGGAGCATGAGTACCGGTGTCAATGTGGTGCGTGATGTTCGCTGTGCGACCCAAAGATGGTTGAGCGCAATCGAAGGCAGAACGGAACTCTCGAAGAAGGAACAAGAGTTCCCTTCTTTGTGTCGGCGATAGCTCAGCGGCAACAGAGGGCTGGAATGAGTCTGGCGCGGGCAGTGTGGCCACAGGTGGCGTCATAGCGTTGAGCAGGAGGCGAGGTGGGTGTTCGGCGAACTCCAGAGGGCGCAAGAGGTCAACGTCTTGAATGTTACCCGAACATTCTCCGCGAAGTAAGGTAACTGGCGACGATAGTGAGTTCGCGACGACCATGGCGGTAGCAACGGATTCCACGGTGAGTACGGCAAAGGGCAAGTGTAGGCTACGGCGGCGGGTAAATACGTCAGACGAATTGAACAAAACAGTTCCGGCCGGAGCGGCCGTACAGGTCAGGGCTACAAGGGTGGATGTTCTCGGTGCTATTTCCGTGTCTCCAACAACGACAAGTTTGTAAGCTTCAGCAAGAGAATCCACCAAACAAGAGTTTGGCAGTGGTGTATGGGAAACTTCTGCACGTGAGCAATCTATGATGGCCCGATGACGCGAAAGAAAGTCCCATCCAAGAATGACTTCGTGGGAGCATGATGCCAGCAAAAAAATTCAATGGCATTAAGTTCACCTTGCATAATGACACGTTCAGTGCACACAGCTGTAGGTTCTATGCACTGCGAGTTGGCCGTGCGGGGCATCAGGCCCGAAAGAGGCGTCGTCACCTTTTTCAACTTGCGGCATAAGGTCTCACAGATTATGGAAACGGCGGCCCCTGTGTCGATAAGTGCTTGTGCGGCGATCCCATCAACGTTGACGTCAATAACGTTTTGAGGCGAGAAAGATGGAGGCCTTAAGCAGTTTGAATTGTATGCAGCTGTTGCCTCCGGAGCTGCAGCGATCAGTTTCCCTCCTCCGTAGCAGGTCGGCGACGCATAGGTGACAGGGAGCGTCATCGGGGCGATGGTTACCGATGGTTTGCGTAGAGTCGACGACTGTACGAAGACACTGCTAACTACTGTCTTCTATGAAAGTTTCTGCAGATCATATGGCTAGTGTCCGTTCCAGTGAAAGACTGGTGGTCAAAGGTTGGAAAAGTGAAAAAAAAAACATATAAACCATGGTGTGGCACTTATCACGAAGGTAGTTCATTCTTTTAAGGTGAAGCTTCATTGAAAAGTTGGGTTTTTCTCTTCAGTTCTGTTTGAAGTTTGCACAGTGAAAGCTAGTTAATATCTTTGACGTCACTTCCACCTTAAAAGAAGCGGAGTTGATACCCTAATGTTGTTAATGAAATAAAATCAATTCATTTTTTCTTTGTAAACAGAGTTGATATCTTAATATTGTGACTGAAATAGAATCAATTACTTTTTTTCATTGAGAAAAACTTTACAATTCATATCAACAGAAGCTTTTACATTAAAAAAAGGTATGCCTTTTTGTACACTCTCAAGGTTATATGCTTTGGTCTAAACTAGCTTATAAATAGTAAAATGGTTAACATAATTGGTGGAAATATTGCCGACTTTTGTATACTAAATTGGAAAGCTCTTGTTCTTTTCAGAAAGACCTATGTATTTCAGGGAGACCTATGTAGGACAATTAATTGGCTCAGATGATTAGTGTCAAGATGTTTTTGAAGCCCATATACACTTACTTTTATGTTTTGGCATATATTTAATTTACCACACTCGTTATAAACATACTGTTCTTTTAGTTCTGTTAGTGTTATACCTGGGATATAATTATGATTAGCAGGGCAGCAGAGGGCAGAAAATAACTTTAAAAAGTGTCGTTTTGAACACTCTCATGGACTAAACTCAAATACAGTACGGTGAATCTCATGATTTGTGGAGATCAATTTCTTGTGAAATATTCAATGGCAAGCTGTCTCAGCTGCATTTTTTTACTCCTTCTGTCAATTGTTACTAAATTGATATATATTTTCGTATAAACTTACGAGCTGTCACCATATAAAAGACTTACCAGATATGTCAATTGCACTGAAGCTTCAGGAGTAGCTGATGGTACAATGTTATGCCTGCACTCACATCTGTGCTTTGAAGAGCACAGACTTCAAGTTTATTAAAATCAGGTGCATGCCACGGTGCCATGAAGCGCATATCATAAACTCTGCCAGGTGAAACAGCGCCTCATTGTAGCTTGTTGAGTCATATATGAGTACATATTTATTGTTTTTTATATTGTTTTAAACAAGGATAATCAACGTTGCAAACAAACTCGATATTACTTCATTACGATATCTGATTAGTCTTTTCTGGGGCATTTACAATCACTAGTGTGGCTATGCACACCACCAGGTTCAAATGACAAGGTTGAAATGCTGCCGCAACTGATATTTTAATTCAATCTTTTCGCTTGTTGTTAACCTGCTATTATTGGCAGCATATATACTGTTGTACTGTCTCCTTAATGCTGACTCAGAGATTTCCAAAGTGAATTCTTGCTATTCCCCGGCTGACATAGGCAGTGAATATCATGTGGGTCATACCCAGATCCCACAGACAGTAGTGTGTAGGCATTCACACACGTGACTGATGAGAAAGGTTCGACATCGTGTTAGACAAGCATGTCACATTATTCATGTCACGGGGTCATGACACAGCAGTTATGTCACACTCACTATTTATTCTCTTCAGGTGCTGCTTCTATTATCGGGCCAAGTGTCGCCTCTCATGCAAGCAACACAATGACTGTTCATGCCACAAGCACCTTGGTGACCTGAAGTTGAAAGAATTTGTGTCACCGGGTCACCAGCAAATTATCAAGTGCAATCAGATTCGTTGAATCCTCCATTGCCAATTCTGGACGGTTCAGCATTCAGTCCAGCAAGATGGAACAGTGACAGGTGATGAAGCAGCTCATAAGCACACCCATATCTTCGTTGCATGAGGCTATAGCACTACCGTCAAGATTTCATACTCAATGTTATTGTTCTTCCACGTTAGTGAGTGTGAAACAAACCTGCACCATGTAGAGGATGTTTACTAGGTCGTCATTATTCGGTTGGAAATGTGCTTTCGACATCGTACATTCAAAACATAACGTTCAAAATGTGACCTTCAAGACGCATAGTTGTATTTCTGCGTTGAATTTTACACTGGCAACCTCTAGCCATAGTAAGTGCAAACATTTAGTGCTGGCCACCTTGCAAGAGAATTGTAAACCTCGCTGGCACCTTCTTACTGTGCTTTACAGCATACCAAATTAGTCAGCTAGAGCAAAAAAAGACAGAAGAGCACCCACTAGGGCACCTGAATTTTCGTTCGTAATTTTACAGTACTTCCGTGCGATGAGGGGCGGTACCATGAAGGAGTTTGTATGAAGAGTCAGCAACTAAATCTTGATTTTGCAAGCGCATGCTCAGGCCACTTGTACACTAATAAGATCAGATTCATCATTGCCAACTTGTATAACAATTAAGAAGTTTATTCTGTGATCAGTAGCAGCTTTCCTGTTGAAAAGCAACGCCTACTGCTGGAAGTTCGTAACATCATTTTCAAATATGAGTGCGGCTTTCGTAAGTCTTTTCATGTGACACTAAACTTGTTGGACTTTTTGACTGTTTACATTTGTTTCTGGACATGGGCTCTCAGGTTGACGCATTGTTTTCATATTTTCTACAGCTACTGATAGGGTTTCTCGCTACATATCTTACTAATACAGCAAAACATTCCTCTGAGTGTACTCACTTGGGTTAAAGACTTTCTTTTCAGCAGACCTCCATTTACACTTGGTAATAATGATAACTTTAGTTCACCTTATGTGACATCTGCTGTATTATAAGGCAGTGTGCTCAGTGGAGGCCTGTAGCGAAAGGGGTGCCACAAGAGTTTGTCTCGCCCCCCCAATTCGCATGTTGTGGGTTGTCCTACTGAGCTTGAGTAATGAAGAAAGTAATTTTTCGTGGCCATCAACATGTGTTCCCACTTTCCGAAAAATATTCGTGGCTATGGGGTTGTCTCTTTATGAGCTCGTTATTTCTTCTTACTCGTTCTTAGTTGTTTGTTTTTATCTCGCATTGTCTGCATGTGTATGAAATACAGTGTTTCAAAAAATTTGTCCAATATTCTTTAAATATTACGTGCTAGTTGAGGCATTGCCTTTCCTGTGGCAAAAGGAATTGTAAGATAGGCACACAAAATTGTTGGGGCAGTTATTATTGCAATTAAGAGAGTTACCTTTTTTTACCAGTTGTAGCAGCTGGTCGAGTCAAATGGGCAAATTCAAGTCTTGTCTACAAATTTCTATAGCCACTCTAAAAATTTTGAAAAAGCAGCCATTGATAATCACCGTGGCGTGATTCAATCTGCCTAGGTTAGCTGTCGAAAAGAAAGCCGATGCACCTGACAGCACTTCTACCATTCATTTCGACAACGTTCTGAATGACGACAGTGTTTCTCTAGCCATTATCAACCCTCAATTCAGACACTTTGTTTTGTGTCCGCTTCTTGACGTTCACTTATTCTTGTTCCCTAATGCATTAGAAACAGTGTCGCCATAGAGGGCATTGTCGAAGTGAATGGTAAATGCACTCTTTGGCGCCTTGGTTTCGGTTTCGTGAGCTAAATTGAGCGGAATGCATCGCTCTGTTGTGATTACCAGTTGCCACTTTTCCTAAATTTAAAACTGGCTATAGACTATTTGTGGATAGGTGTTCAATTCCCCCGTTCGTCACGACTTTCTATTACCACTGGTTAAATAGATTATTGTGTTAAGTTTTATATTTACTACCATAATTAATCATTGTACCTAGCTGAAGGTGCCTTCTGTCGCAGGAAGGCAACGCCACATGTAGCCCGCAAATGCCTCTTTTCTCTAATTTTTAAAAATATTGGACACATTTCTTCATTGGTCTGTTAATGTTATCTCTACTAAGTCATTCCATGCCAAATCATCTAACGTTTTTTGACCATCAAGAATATGGCTGATAAAACTTCCACATATTTCTCGAAGTGCGAAACTCATCCTCGTCATTTATTTTTGTTGCAAAACATTTTCCTCCCTATTTATGAAAGCTGATTCTTTTACACCAAGTAAGCTAAAATGTTTCAAGCAACAAGTTCTTGCGAAAGAAGTTTTTGGAATTCACTCAAAAAAGACATTTCTGGCAAGATAATGAAGTCATCTAACTTTAAAATAATGACTTATATTTGTATTGATTCTTTGAGGGCTTTTCGTACGAGCCATATTGAATAAAGCTCCCACATTTGGGTTTTTTTTCGGGAACATGGTTAGTTCCAAGGACAAATAAAATATGTGCATGTGGCCTGTCAACATGCTACAAATAAAACATTATTATGCACTGATGTTATAGTAGATACTATGCAAAAATTATGAGTGTCACTTTGTTTGGGAAAACCTCTGTTGCCTTGGTGGTCGGACTATGAATGTGCAGAAAATTTCATTCTAAAGTTGTATGGACAAGCTAAATATAGGTAGAATTACTGGAGAGTAATTATTTAAATTCAAAAATTTTTTTGAAATGTTTATCGGCACCAGCTTTTCACCTACATAACTCAACCGACATGACACACTCGCAAGGGCAATCTTCAGCAGAATCCCGCTGACCGGGAATACAAAGAGCGGTCTTGGTGCTCTCTATAGAGTAATTGAAATGAGAATAGGGTTACGATCTGCATTTCATTGCCAATGGAGTGGTGCCACAAGGACCGGGTTTAGTGTGGTGACTTTCAGGTGAGCCATGCAGCTTTGTAGATATAAAGCCAAACATTCTGCTTTCCTGGGGAGTTCTTCAAATGCAGTGGGTGGGTTTAATACACATGATAAAAATATTTAGTCGAATTCAGTACATTTGTCTTATAGCATGCCAGTAGCATTGATACAGTACACTGATAAACGCTATTGTAAAACAACCGTTTCTTATTAGGGGCGAAGCTCCTTATGGCGTGGCTTGTGCGTCCCTCGTAGAACAGAACCACCAGTGGCACATACAAGAAATAGCGGTCCTTACGATTTTGACCTCCAAGGTGGTTCCGGTGAGAGATTTCTTCTGTGCGTTGTTGAACAATAAAAGATAAAGCTCTATGCACATGCTAATGGCTGCTAAGGGGGAATGAGAGACAGGAGCATTCGGCCTTTAGGTAATGCGCACGCTGCGATCCCCTATAGCAGCTATTGGCATGTACATTGAGCACGATCTGACAAGAAAAGATTGCTACGTTATACTCGCTGGGTGTAACCTCCTTTGTTTTAGAAAGCTTTAGCGAGCGTTGGGCCGCATAGCCATGAATACAGTGAACTAGTATATACCATGAACTCGAGGTGGGGAAAGGTGGGAAGTAAACCCGAAGCGCAAGCCGTAAGAAAGTATGCATGTGCCACCTCCCGTTTAGTCCTTGAAATGTCCGCTGGATGGCGGTGCTTCTATATGGAGATATATGATGAAAAGATGCGAGATGGTGGTACTTGGAGTGTTGAATAGATGGACGAACGGACACCCAGACAGATGCATGGATGGACGCATGAACGGACGCAGGCGCGGATGCATGGATGAACACAGGGATGGACGCACGAACAGACGTACGCACGGACGGGTGGATGGACGCATGGACGGTTACACAGACGTACGCAGGAACGGACGACAGCAAGAATGAATGGACGGACGAATGCTTCGTCCCAATCCCAATCATTCACTCCGTGGATATTCTGCCATTTTTTTCTGGCTTTCACAAGAGCACCCTGCTCCCTGAGATCCAAAGCCTGTCACATGAATACAGAAGCGAAAAAAAACTTTAAATTAGGAACTGGTAGCCAAGGCGATAGTCTCGTTTATGTTGTGCGTAAGGGATAATTGTGCACTCTATACTTTTTAATGGCTTGATTGCTCATCTGGAAGTCATTACCAGTGGCGTAGCCAGGATGTCAAGAGGAGCTGCAACCCCCCCCACTCGCAGCGCAGTCCAGGTATTTTTATCCTAAAGCCGTGGATTGTCCTTTTACTGTGACTGGTTTGTGACCGCCTAGTTTATCGATGACTCAGCAGAAGACGCAAGTGTGAGTGACAGACAGACAGACGGATTCTCGGTTACCGATGAAACCCTCTGAAGCTTCACCCAACACATCATCATTCATTCCATAGAAATGCTGTGATTTTCTTAGTTCTGCATGAGTATAACTACATACCCACAAACACACAAGAATTTACATAAAGTGTGAGCGAGGTCGCCTTACCTTTACACACTATCCTCACGCGAAAATGATTTTTTGCTACACTACGGGTCTGCACTCTCTAGCGACACTCATTGTTGCGTGCCTCTTTTGGCAATGAAATGCCAATAGTAGCCTCATTCCTATTTCAATTGCTCCGCATCGAACTTGCTGTGTGTACCTCAGGTGTGTGGAAGAATGTTGAAGATTGGCCTTGCGAGTGCTTCATACCGCTTGAGTTAAGCAGAGGTAAAGCTAGTGAAGGTATATAATTTCAATAATTTCAAAAAACTACTTCTCGAGTTCAAAAATATAATGTACTCTAGTAACTTCACTTATATTGCGGTAGTACACAGAGCTTCGAAATTAAATGTCTTGCATAATTTTTGTCCGCCCACTAAGGCAAGATTTCTAATTCTGAATGCTTTTCTCAAAAAATAAAATTCACAATTTTTAGACTATCTGCTAAACTTCAGTGCTTAACCTAGTTTTTACTTTGTAGCATGTCAAAAAGGTCAGCAGCACATATTTTATTTGTGTCCTTGGAATTTGCCATGTTACCAGTAAAACATTCAAACCTGGCAACATTATTCAATATTGCTCGTCGGAAAAGCTCTCAAAGAATCGATATATATATATAAGTAAGTCATTATGTTACGTTAGGTCACTTTATTACCTTGCTGTAAATGCCATTTTTGAAGGCATTCCAAAACAAATGTTAAAAAAAAACTGCTGTTCGACGACTTTTAGTTCAGTCAGCGCCATACAACAGACTCTCACAACTAGGGAGCAAAACTTTTGGCACCAAAATAAATGACTAGGACAAGTTTCAAATTTTCAGAAACGTGAAAGTTTTCCCTGCCATATTCGTGATGGTCAAAAAAAAGCTGGGTGATTTTGCACGGCATAACCCTAATCGTTGTACTCTCTAATGCATTGAATTACTCCTTTGCTCCTTTTGCCTCAACTAATATTGTTAGCGAATATTTTGGTGTGTTTATGAAGTTGTTTGTGCTTTCAGCCATTTAGTTCAGTTTGATATGTTTTGTTATGTGTGAAAATTTATTTTCGTGCTGCAAGCCAGTGCCTCTAGCAAGGCCTAGTAGGAGTCCTGAATTGAATTAATGGTGCTCGCACTGATTTTTTCCTCTGTACTCGCCTGGTGTGGTTGTGTTGACAAAATGCTTTTCCTCTTTTTTCAGAAAAGAAGTCTGCACATTACTATTACAATAGAAAAACAACACAGGTGCTTTGGGTATCTGAAAGTTACGAAATTTTTTCTTCCTATTTCAAATTACAGATACAAAGCGGCCAAAATAAAATAAACTTTCTGACAATTTTGGTTTACACAATTTGTAGCCTATCTGTGCTGTATTTTGTTTCAAGATCATGGGAAACAAAACTCAATTTCAGTGAATAGGAAAATTGTCTTTGTTGGTTATTGAACATTTGAATTCACTTCGTAATTTTTTTAGCATGGGCAGAAGCAGTCAAAAGTTCCCAAATGATGCTGTCACAGGATTAGTTGGAATAGTTGCCTGGAAAATTTTCAATGACCTTGTACTTGCAGAAGAATGATCTGCTGATTACGTATGCCTCATGTTGAATCTAATCGAAACACGTTTGTTATTTACGGACATGTAGCATTACTATTATGAATATTGTGCGAGAAATGGCCCTACGGAGCAGGTGATGTTCCGTAGCAGCCATCACTTCATTTCTTCATTGCTGAGATCTCCGTGAAAGTTTAACGGGCTGTCTGTCCCATGTGTTTTACGTGATCTCTTGTGTACATTTTTTTACGGAAGTGGTTGGCAGCATGTTACCAACACCTTTTTACGTAATGAAGAAGAATATTTTTTTTTCAGTGTATGAGCAAGAAGTAAAGCTGAATAAGGGCTTTTGTGGCATCTTTAAAATTATAAAGACCTATTTTGGGCTGCTGTGCTTGAATACCTATTTCTGCTAATAAATGTTTGTTGTTTAGGTCACTGTCAATATGAACACTATTGAGCTTTCAATTTTGTTTTTGAGGACAGTTTAAGACCACGTGAAAATTGACCTTTCGGATCTCAATGAGATTAAACTTAGTCTTGTGGTTATGCGCCTTCTCGAAAACATTCGCTAGCAGCAGTCAAACGGGACGGGGTGGCGTCACTGACATGGCGACAGCGGTTAGACGTAAAGAGGGAAAAGAGGTTGAGAAAACATGAAAGACGCTGTTTTTGCAATCCTAAATAGAACTGTGTCACAGTGTCTGCAGTGAGATGGATAAAATAACGTTAATAAAGAGAGAGGAGTGGAAAAGAGGAAGAGAGTTGCTCCAATGTCTGAAGACGCATGGGAGGCTTCTGCGAAGATGCTAATTAGAAGTGCATGACAATAAACTCACTTTAGTGTTGAAATATAGGCAACAAACTCACCCTCACACAAATCAGGCATTTGAGTCTGTGAAAGTGATTCCCAATCTATATGACCCTGAGAACCTCCTGTAAGTACGTCGTGAATTGCAACGGGGAAAGCGTGTCTCCCAGCTCTACACCGTTCTTAACTGGCCTTCTGTTGCTCTCCTCACAGATGACTAGGTGATTATAAGTACCCAGTAGATTTGTTTTATTATGTTTCTGTATGCTTTTGAGCGCCCTGATTCTGTAATACCTGCATGATGGCTGATATCTCGACCAAATGAAATGTTTTAAAATTTTTGAAGCCCATATATAGGGTCTGAATTCATCTCGTGCGTTTTTCTATCACCTGATTGCCTGGGGATTGGAAATGAAAGCGTTAGTTGTAACCTTAGGTGACAAGAGAGCATAGTGAGTCAGATAACGATCTGGTGCTAAGGACATCATAGCTATAAGAAAACAGAAATTGAGATGACACAGAGAAAGAACAAGGAGAAATACGGGGAATTAAGGCAGGGCTTAGCCTCAGTGGGCTACCCTGCACTGGATAAGAGGAGAGGAGAAAAGCAAATTATTGAGGAGAAGAAAAAAGTCGCTGACTAGGCCAATACGCAACGGTTTCGCGCTTCACACGACAAACAATGAAACAGACCAATGTCCTTGAAGAACTTAACATCGCTTTTGTTGTCTTTCAGAACTGCGATGGGCAGCGCCATGGTCGCAATACCTTTTCTACAGTGGAATCACTTCAGTCCAGTCGATTTAGAACAGTGTGGAAGTGAAGCCTCTCTTTTGTGTATGCCGAGCTTTAACACAAAGGTGCTTGGTAGCTTTATCGACAGTGCAGTTGTTCCACTCAGTGTTGTCGTTCAACCCAAATTTAAGTGAGTGAGCATTGGTGAAGGCTACATGGAAAAGTGATATGACGTGAAGGCCGTATAACCGGTTGCCATTAGGGTTAACTTTTTGCATTGCAAGAAGGTAGGAAGATGTAAGAGAGGGAGAGCAAAAATAAGTAGGCAGATTATATCAGGAAGCTTAGGTGAGAACGTGGTGGTAGCAAATACGGAGAAGAGTTGGTTGGCACAGTAGGGAAGATGCCTTTGCACTGCTGTGGACATACTCAGGACGCTGATGGGTATGATAAAATAATTTATTTTCTGTTTTTATGGGCGAAGCTTCTAAACCAATGGGTCTTTACATGTTTGTCGCTCTCGGTACGTGACTTCCTAGTTCTATGACTCACTGAGTTTGTGTGGACGAACCGATGAACAGATAGGCAGAAAAACAGACAGACAGACAGCTGGACGTACACACAGACGGATGAACGGACAGATGGGCACACAGACGTATAGATGAATGGACGGACGGGCTAACAGAAAACAGGCAAACAGGCACATATTCGAGCTCATGATGGACACAGACAGACAAAGCTACAGACAGGCAGACGAAGGGCCGATGCTGGACAGAGTATATCGATAACGGTTACGGGTTATCGATAAATCTCCCCGAAGCTTCGCACCACTCATCCTCATACACTTCGTGTATATATGATGGTATTTATTTATTCTCCTACATTTATAAGTCAACGTTGGTACCATCATCATATGCAATAGGCTATTTAGCGGATTTTTAGGTGCGAAGCTCCTAAAGCCATGGGTCTGTACAGGCGTGTCTCTCTTGGTACGTGACCTCCTAGTTCTATGACTCACCCAGCAGGTTGTGACACACGGAAGGACGTACGGACAGACAAATAGACGTACATACGGACGGATGGACAGACAGACAAAGAGACAGACAGACAGACAGACAGACACGTCGGGGCAGTCACACAGATAGATTTGCCAGTTTAGAAGTGAAGCTCATTAAACCATGGGTCTGTAAAGGCTTTTTTCTCTTGGTACGTCACCGCCTACTCCCATGACTCACTCAGCAGGTACGAACGGACCGACAATCAAATGGACGGACGGTCATACAGACAGACAAATGGACTCACGGACAAATAGACAGACCAACTGAGTGACATATGGTTGGACGGACGGACAGATGGACATACAGAGAGACGGAGGGACCGACAGATGGACAGACAGACAGACGGACAAAGTGACGAACGGATGAACGGGCAGACACACACACACACAAAGATGAAGAAAGAACATTTATTTATACATCCGGCGTGTAGGAAGTCCCCAGCCTCACAGGGCGCGGATGGTCCCCATTTTAAGATTACGGCTATAAGAGTCTGCTAATCTATGAGCCTAGACCTCGAGGATGTTGTGCTTCGACTAGGCGACAGTCACTCGGGTGCCTCCGCACCAGTTAAATGCATCGTCCGCTCCTTTTCTCCGTTGCTTCGCCAAACAGGCAGCTGAACGAACGCTAGAGAAAGAAGCAGATAGACAGATTACAGATAAACAGATGGACGGACTGACAGATGGACCGACAGACGCACAAGAGACACAGAGACAGATACACAGGCACACAGACGAACAGAGTGACAGACAGACGAACGGACAGATGGATGAACGGATGAAAGGACGAATATAGCACAATTTACTTATAAAGCCCTCCAAAGCTTCGCCCCTTTCATCATCATTCACTGCATGAATATGCGATGATTTTTTAATCGTCTTGTAGGATTGCAAATACACGTAATTATCCAGAATTTTTTTACGTATACAGAATATGTGTGATTGTCGATCATTGCCTTGTGAGTATGTTTTTTTTTTCATTTCGCATCAGGGGAACATGTTGTAAGTTCTTCTTCAAAAGTAGGATAATTTTCCCTAGGATAAAATACTTAATAGGGTACTAAATTGGGCAAGTTGCAAAACACTAACCATCGCTAGCACAAAGAGAACATAGTGTTGTTAACTAAGGGATGCACGAAGTTTCTGTGTCGACCATTTCTCGTCGACAATGTGTTTTGATTCCCTCGCGATCATAAATAAAATACTTACCCTAAGAGGACTAGTTGGCCGAGGTCCTGGAGTTAACGGTGGTGGAGACTGAAAAAAATATAATGCACCAATATTGAGTCACCTAAACACCTGCGCATTTTCTCCATTGTATGCTTTTTAGCAGCAGTATTCACACAGTCAAAGTAAGTATTGTTTACACGCCATACTTCACAAAATACACATTAGTGCACCTGAAATTAGGTAAAAAGTTTGAGGGCTTTTTTTTTTGCTAGACACAATATCATTTTAATAACTTACAGACAACATTGCAACGTTAAGAATAGGAAAGGTTATCGCCAGTACATTCAATATAAAGATCAAGACAGACAACTGGAAGTGGGAAAAGAGCTAAACCGAAATGACCAAATATATAAGGCCGTAACTGCGTGGAAACTTGACGTTGCATAACTGCGCATTATTCAAGAATTCATAACGCAGATATATCATCACTGAACAATTAGTTAGGATCGCTAGAACGGTATTAGTGAATTCTATAGGTCGAAGTTTCAAAAGTACGATGCGCCTTCTGAAGTAGAGCCCATTATATTTGAGCATTTTTACACATGCAGTGCGCAATTCGTTATATAGTGTACCGCAAACTCTAGCATGTCATTATAAGCAAGGGTTTTCACAAACTTGAATGGTGGTAAGTGGTGTTAACATCTATTCATTCGTAACTCTCGGTGGTGTCCTTCATGTCTTCAGGTGTTCCGGTGCCTTACAACAGAGAAGTGTTGTGTATTGACGACTTCAGCACAGTTAACGCACAAGAACAAGTACGCGATATACTAACGTAGCTATACGGCTACGTCCGCCTGCATCTGAGGTTAAGAATTTTTACTGGTGAACCACCAGGCTTGCATGAGCACCGCGAATCGCGGATTTAGGGGGGGGTACACATTTCAGGTAAGTAGAAAAAACGTTTTGCTAATTCCAATAAAGTCTTAGAACGCAATTGGTATTTCGTTGTTTCCCACGCCCATGTGACAAGGTTGTAAGTTAGAAACATATGTTGCTTGCGTAAACTTTATTCGAGGCCTAAACTTTCATGTCAGTTATCAAATAGGAAATAAGAAGAGAGGAGGCGGGCTCACATGGTGCCAGCGCCCTCATGAAACTCTTCTGCAGGACGCAATTTCTCAGCACCTTGTCGAGAGCATTCCAGTACATATACTTAAAAAAGTGAACGTACCACGTGTGCTTAAGAAGTTAATGCTTATGACCCTGCAAATATTACCATCCGACTACGAAGCCCGCAAGACAGCTCGGCACTTTCAGTGCTGCTATTTCAGAAAGCGTCATTATGTTGTACCAACCTCAGAAGAGGTTATGGTGAACTAGAGATGAATTTAGTAAAGACAATAGTTTTTCTTGGGGACCTTCAACGCAATAATTTTGGTCTGTTGGTCAGTACATCTGTCGGTTTCTCTGCCTTTAGCGGTACCCTAAACGGCACAAAAGTGACCAATTGATACTCCAAATGGCCGACCCTAATCGCAGCGCCTACCAATATTGCTCAAGATTTAAAAAGCAATTATTGCGCATATCTGAGGCATCATAACAACACGTCAATATACTGCATGTGTGTCTTTTTACTAGAAAAGGCATAGATAAGTAATTCTAAGGACCGTAGTGTTTATGACGCTGCGCTGATCATGCAACGCTTGCACAAAAAGTGGAAGCATGTCCACGGAGGGAATGACGGATAGTGGGGCTAAGAATCCGTCCGTCCATTCATTCTTGCTTCCGTCCATCCTTGTGTGCGTCTATGTGGCCACCCGTGCGTCCATCCGCCTCTCCGTGCGTGCGTCTGTTCCTGCGTCCGCAGGTTCATCTGTGCGTCTGTCCCTGCTTTCGTCTATGCATCCGCTCCTGCGTCCGTCCACGCGTCCGTCTCTCCATGCAGCAATCCATGCGTCCGTCTATGCATCTATCTGTGTGTCCATTCGTCTGCCTATTCTACACTCCAAGTACCACTATCTCGCATCTTTTCATCATATATTCCTGATATAGAAGCACCGCCATTCAGCGGACATTCCAAGAAATGAACGAGAGGAGGCACACGCACACTTTCTTACGGCTTGCGCTTCGTGTCTACTTCCCACCTTTAACCACCTCGAATTCGTGGTATATACTAGTTCACTGTATTCATGACACTGCGGCCCAACGCTCGCTAAACCTTTCCAAAACCTAGGAGGTTACGCCCAGCGAAAATAATGTTGCAACCCTTTCTTGTCTTCTGTGCGTTGTTGAACAGTAAAAAATTCGCAGCGTGCGCGTTAACTAAAAGCTGAATTCTCCTGTCCCTCATTCCTCCTTAGCAGCTATTGGCATATACATTGAGCACTATCTTTTATTGCTCAACAGCGCACAGAAGAAATCTCTAACCGGAACCACCTTGGAGGTCAAAATGTTATACTTGTTACACACTACTGCAACGGCTAAGAGGGACGAACGGGTGCCGCTATAAGGAGCTTCGCCCCTAAATGACCAGTGTTTCCAACGCTTTGCTAAGACGACACAGTGGTGGCCCCTACCTGTCGCCTTGCGTTCTACACCTTACGACCTCAGAAACAGGCGTGAACGCCACCCGCTTCGTTGTCCAGGATAACTGCCAGATAGCGCTCATGTGTCACATGTGACGTGACCGGATGCGCTCTTTCACCTCTGCTCTACGCTCGATGCACTCTAATGCAGCTGTTCCAGAATACCATTCACCAATTTTCTTGCACAGAGCATCAAATAAACGTTTTTTTCACTCTCTGAAGACGCCAACTATTATTTTTTGACAATATTTTCAGTGCAACATGCAGATACGGGGCAATTTTTGTCTTCGGCTTCACTCTCAGAGACGAAACCAGGTCGAATAAGGGACGAGCTTCCGCTGTTGATGAATGGGAGAGCTACATAACCATTTTACTGTGAGGAAGCCCAACAATGTAGCTTTGCCTGCGGCACGCATGTTCATAAAACCGAAACAGTGCATTGTTCGGCAGTGCAGACTCTCATTTCTATGACAAGGTCCCCACGAGTTTTTCAAAGGAAAAGCGCAGAAGACGCTGTTACACGCGCAGTTCCCTCTTGTCTAAATTTTATACTTGGATGGGCATTGCATGCCAGGATTGTGCGACTTGACCCGTCAATTCATCAAAATTAGGTTACTTCGTCATGACCACAGCAAGGGACACAACTACCGTCATCGTGGTTGTTGTTCTATTGGGTATCCCCTGATCAACTTGAAAAATGTAGTCCATGGTATGCCACATGCGGCGGTACCACGGATTTTTTTTTCGTGTGGTGGGCTTGGTTCGCGGTGTCTCGCAGTTGTGTCACTAATAATTCGAACAGCTGACCATGAATATTTACTTATTTTCATTGGTATAATGTTCGGCAAAATGAGGACTTCTGATAAAAGGAACTAGTTATCGTGGTACAATATTGCATGGAATGAACATCGTCACCAGTCAACGATGATTGGACACTGGTTATCTTTTGTATCAGCCTAATAGAGCATTCTAAGGGGTTCGCCGGGGCTTATGTGAGCTCTATAAATTTCCGAACTACAAGGGTCACGCGCCCTATTCTATTAAAGCGTTCTTAAAAACGTGATTCTCGCAGGATCATTTTTCTGCTGTTACACGTCCGACGGTTACATGGAATCATTAAAACGATAATTTTAAAAAGGCGTCGCAATATGTGACAGACAGATCACTAAATACTGAACGCTTTCAACTCTTTCACCAGGCTCTATCGCTAGGAACTTGAACTCATTCAAAACGCAGTATTACAAATAGCCGCCGTGCTCTATTTACACAAATCGTGCGCTTAAAAGGAGTAGTGACGATGGCGCTCGAGTTGTACACATATTGATTGATTTGTTTGAATGTCTGAGAGAGCCTGAGCATGCGCCCAATTACCTTGTTGAGCTTAAAATACTATTTTAAGAGACGGTTCATGATGTGGGTTGTTGATCTATAGCTCGTTGTTTTTTTCGTTCATGCTTTCTACAGCTGCGTAATCATAAGCATTCCTGCGTGAAATTCTATGTCTTCTCTCTCATGTGCGTTTTTCCCATTTTTGCTGAAGCTCCCGTGGCGTAAAAAGGTCTTTAGATCAAAAGTTTTCTCTCATTGTTATGATGGTTTCATTGGCTGATGTTTTTATTTTTTGTGTTTTATGCTTGCAGGCATGCGTAAATGGCCAGATAAAACAGATAATTCATTCATAATGACTTTTTACTTTGATCTGGCATGAGTAGTCTTTTTTGCACCCCCAATCAATAACAGTTGTAGCGACATATACTCATTTTCTGGCTTGAGTTTGAACGCAGCGCATTGCATTAAGAAAGCAAGTGCCCTAAACACTGGGCTATGCGCACATGCTTCCCCACTTATGCTAAAATTTTCTCCTAGATGGCTTTCATTCATTCGTTCATTCACTGTTTATTCAGACAAAAAAAAGATTTCATAGTTTGTTGGAACCAAAGGCAGATTACCTGTGACTGACTAAAGTCCCTCCGCCCATACATCTGCTCGGAGATGGACTGGTACAAAAAGTTACATATTTACTTTTTTTGAAGGAGGCAACACAAAAATCTAATTCAAAAGATGTAACACACGTCTAAACACGCACTTTGAAATAACGCGTTAGAGTCAACACCAATTTCTACATAGCAAGATAAAAAATATTTAAAAAGCTGAAACCAAGAGAAATTTTTAGAGGGAAGAACGAGTACTGTACAGAAATATACTTAAAAAAAGAAATATGTACTTTTACACAAACATACAAACCACTAAGGAACACTTACTATTATATTTATAGTATATAGTATAATTAGGGTATAGTATAAGAAAGTAAATCTTAACTTCTTCCTCCTCGCTGTTTTCACCATTACATTGTTCTGAAAGTGCACGGACATGGCAATTGTGGAGTAGACAAGGTGTTTGATATGGTTTCCTTTCCTCAAGTTTTACTGAATAAGGATAGTCGAAAACAATGGAAGTGTAGGTCATTAGAAATATCACTTGGGTAGCAGTGCTGCCTATAACTGCCAATGGCGTTTCATATTTCTTTACTGACATATAGGCTAAGCTTATGATTGTATAATTGGTAGATAGTAAAGGGACGATTCAAGTAGCCTTCATCGCTTCCTTGACAATCTCGAAAAAACGCTCGAGATTTTCTCAATTGAAAGAAGCATTTCACGTGAAGGGAGGTTTGTATATGCGAAAACTCCACTCGAGGAGTTTTTCGAGTGAAGGGTCGAGTCGAGGAGTGTTTGCGAATACGGGGGTAAGCATCTGAAGCTAGCTGCAAAATAGAGGAGTATCTTCCCTATGTTGCAGACTTTATATGGAGCGTACAACCCTATTTTTAGATCGGTTTTTGAAAGTCCGCGTCAGGTTTCTTCTGCAGCATCACTTGTGTTTTTAGCCGTAATTCACTCTTCCTGTACTATAATAAATTTTTTGGGACTGTTGAAATTCTGGGCCAATATTTTTCTGAATTTTTTTCAGGTGCGTGTATTGTGGCCGCATATTTGAACATCAAAAATTACGTGATTTAAGACAATATAAAGGAGCGAACAGGGTACTGAAATAGGCAAGCCAGAAATTACTCATGAATGCGGGCACAAATAGACACTTTTCGAGCAGAGGAATACAAGACGTGCTTGGTTCGCCCTTCCCTCACTCGCATTGTGTTCGGAATTGCTCGTCATCAAAAATAGGATGCCTACCCCACTTGTACCAGCAGTGACAGTTGCATGGGTTAATGGTGGTGTGGACTGAGCAAAGTATAGAGCGTAAATCCTAACTGAGGCAAACACATTCATATTACCAGAACTGTATACTAGTTTACTTTTTAACATAGTAAGTAATAATGTCTATTGTCCACCCATATTTGACAAAATACAAATTTGTGATGCCAGTCATATCGTTACGAAGAAGACAGACCTAGCAAGACGCCGAATTAAGGAATATATATATATATATATATATATATATATATATATATATATATATATATAAAGTTTCAAATTTAGCAAAACTTTCACCATTTAATTTGAAACTCCGGGTCGTCAGAAATCAGTGATTGAAAAGTGTGTCCCATTGTTCTTCGCGAGTATAAAGCCTCACAGCCCAGACACATGTTAAAAGAGTATTGACACGTTTTTGAGATACCCCACTAGGGAAATTTTTCGTTTGCATGGTGTGCACTATCAATGCTATCCACACACTGCAGTCAAACAAATTGTGTAAAATGTTTCACTTTGAGTTTAATCTTTTCTTCATGCATCTGCAAACCAGCTGCAATAGAAATTATCATGACTTGTCGACACAGTTCACTGGGTTTGTGAATACTGCTTCTTGCTTTCAGCAGGGGTGAGACAGCTGCATATATAGCGCATTTTCATACATTTCCGTTTCTTTGTGCCAAGCTGCTCATAAAACATAAAGATAGCGAAAATTGCGCCGAACTGCTTAAATACAGCCCCGAAAGCTAGAGTTTTGATGCCAACGTCAGCTTCAGTGGGGAAAAAAAGCTGAGTTGACTAATGAGACGCAATCAAGCGTGTTCTTCTTTCTTTCTTTTTTTCTTACTTTGCACCTTTCTGGTGACAAACGTTCCCGTAGTGCACCATAACATCCTTCAAACTGTTGTAAATATGAAGTGCGGTGATGGCGTAGTGGTTAGAGCATCAGCCTCACATGCAAAAGGTCCGTGGTTCAAATCCCGGTGCCCCACAGTTCTCAACCGGATAAAAAATCTGCGTGGTGATTGAACTGCATAGGGAGGCCTGGGGTGCAGTCTCACCGGCAACCACCGCCAAGAACGCACTCCCTCACCAGAGAAGGATTGGCCACCCTGGTGCAGTATTTGGCCACTAGCTCCCATATGCAAACGTCAAATAACTCACCACTCTCAGTCCCCAACAGCTGCGAAGCAACTGACAATTGCGGCGGTCAGATCTGCAAAGCAGGAGAGGGCACTAAGAATCTCTGGATTTGGACGGGCCGCCATTGGAACCTGAACTTGGCAACGTTTGACGCTAGAACCTTATCTAGTGAGGGAAGTCTACCTGGACTATTTGAGGAGCTAGAGGCTGTTAAATGGGATATAATAGGGCTCAGTGAGGTTAGGAGGACAGATGAGGACTATACGGTACTACAGAATGGGCGCGTCCTTTGCTATCGGAGCTTGGCTGGCAGAAGAGAACTGGGAGTGGGGTTACTAATTCACAGAAACATAGCTGGCAGCATAGAGGAATACTATAGCATTAATGAAAGGGTGGTAGGTATCTTAATTAAACTGAATAAAAGATACAAGATGAAGGTGGTACACGCTTTCGTGCCTACATCCAGCCATGATGACCCTTCAGTTGAAAAGCTTCTATGAAGACGTGGAATCGGCAATGAGTAAAGTAAAAACACCGTATACTATACTGATGGGAGAATAATGCAAAGGTAGGGAAGAAGCAGGCTGGAGACCAGGCAGTAGTTGATTACGACATCGGTACTAGAAACGCCAGAGGAGAGCTACTAGTAGAATTCGAAGAACGCAATAGTTTACGGCTTTTGAATACCTTCTACCGAAAACGAGGAAACCGCAAGTGGACATGGAGAAGCCCTAATGGCAAAAATAATAACGAAGTAGACTTTATAATGAGTGCACATCCAGGCATCGTGCAAGATGTGGAAGTGGTTGGCAAGGTATGATGCAGTGACTATAGAGTGGTACGGTCTCGAATTCGCCTAGACTTGAAGAAGAAACGACAGAAATTGATACGCAAGAAGCCAATCAATGAGCTAGCACTGAGAGGGAAAGTACAGGAATTCAGAGTCTCACTTCAGAACAGGTTCTCTGCTCTTCGTGAGGAAACCAACCTTAGCGTAGATGTAATGAATGATCATCTGATGAGTATCATTGCGGAGTGTTCAGTGGAAGTTGAAGGCAGGGTAGTTAGACGGGAAACGGGCAAGCTTGCCCAGCAAACGAAAAATCTCAATAATAGGCGTCTAATCATGAAAGTCTCAAGTACAACAGACAAAATAAAACTGGCAGAGCTTTCGAAATTGTTTAATAGGCGTAAGATATGCGATGTAAGAAGGTCTAACATGGAGAGAATAGAACACGCTCCGAAAAACGGAGGAAGCGTCAAAGCAGTAAAGAGGGAACTTGGGATAGGCAAGAATCGGATGTATGCACTAAAGAACAAAGAAGGCAAAAAAACTACCAATATTCATTGGATAGTTAAAATAGCGGAGGAGTTTTATAGAGTGTATAGTAGCCGGGACAACCACGACCCTAATACTATAGGAACTAGCAGTAACCCAGATGGCACCCCACCAGTAATGATAGAAGAAGTCCGAAAAGCTTTGGAGAGCATGCAAAGAGGCAAAGCTGCTGGCGAGGATCAGGTAGCATCAGATCTGCTGAAAGATGGAGGACAGATAGTGTTAAAAAACTAGCCACCCTGTTTACGAGGTGTCTCCTGATGGGAAGAGTACCAGAGTCTAGGAAAAACGCCAACATCATCTTAATACATAACAAAGGAGATGAGAAGGACTTGAAAAAATATAGGCTGTACATCATGCTCTCCGTAGTATTCAAGCTATTTACAAATATAATTGCTAGCAGAGTTAAGAAAATATTAGAATTCAATAAACCAAAGGAACAAGCAGGATTTCGAAAAGGTTACTCTACAATTGACCCCATTTATACTATCAATCAGGTAATAGAGAAATGCTCAGAATATAGCCAACCACTATACATAACCTTCATAGATTACGAGAAGGCGTTTGATTCGGTAGAAATATCAGCACTCATGCAGACACTGCGGAATCGGGACGTCGATGAAATATACAAAAACATCCTGGAAGAAATATACAGGGGATGAACTGCTACCATAGTGCTTCATAAAGAAAGGAACAGAATACCAATTTAGAAGAGTGTAAAGCAGCGGGACACATTATCCCCAATGCTATTTACCTTGTGCTTACAAGGGTTTCCTGAAGCCTAGAATGGGAACAGTTGAGAATAATTGTTAATGGTGAGTACCTTAGTCACCTGCACTTCGCCGATAACACTGCATTGCTGAGTAACTCAGGTGATGAAATGCAACTCATGTTTACGGAATTAGACAAGGAGAGCAGAAAGGTGGGTCCTAAAATTAATCTGCAGAAAACGGAAGTAATGCACCACATTCCCGGAAAAGACCAGCGCTTCGAGATAGGTAATAGTACAATTCAAGTTGTAAAAGACTATGTCTACGTAGGGCAGGTAATAACCGCGGAGCAGAACCACGAGATTGAAGGAACTAGAAGACTAAGGATGGGGTGGAGCACATTTGGCAAGCACTCTCAAGTTATTACAGGTCGATTGCCCCTATACCTCAAGAGAAAGGTATATTACAGCTGTATCTTGCCGGTACTTAGCTACGGAGCAGAAACGTGGAGACTTACAAAGAGGGTTCAGCTTAAATTGAGGACGACGCAGCGAGCAAGGGAAAGAAAAACGGTAGGTGTAACCTTAAGAGACAACAAGAGAGCAGAGGGGGAAGTAGGAAACAAACGAGCGTTAAGGATATCATAGTTGAAATGAAGAAGAGTAAATGGACAAGAGCCGGGCGAGTTGCGCGTACACAGGATAACCGCTGGTCATTAAGGGTAACTAACTGGATTCCCATAGAAGGCATGTGGGTTAGGGGGAGGCAGAATGTTAGATGGGCAGATAAGATTAAGAAGTTTGTGGGTATAAATATGCAGCTGCAAGCACAGGACCGGTTTAATTGGCGGAACATTGGAGAGGCCTTTATATATATATATATATATATATATATATATATATATATATATAAGGTAAACAAGTGTATACCTAAGGGCTCGTTTTTCCGTGGTTTGACACAATAATAATGTTCTCCGTGTTTTGACACAATATTAATTCCTGCTCACGGCTGGTTATTTTTCACCCACTTTTCTTTTTTTCTTATTTACATTCCATTTGTTCTAATACCTTCCCCTATACTTTACTTGGCAGTACTCTCTGTTAGTTCACACACACACACACACACACACACACACACATATATATATATATATATATATATATATATATATATGGAATATGGCACAACGGTAGCGTTGTCAACAAGGATAAATATATTTATTTCCCAACAGTTGTGGGAGGGGTCCTCCCTTCATCAGGGGAAGAGTTATACTGAAATGAACTTCCAAACTTCGTTGCTGCCGCGTCCCTCTCGCCTTGAAAGATGTTTGCGACAGTGAGAGGGAACTAAAAAAAGAAAAAAAATAAAAAAAGGGGAAGAAAAAAGACGAAAAAAAGGAAAGAAAAGAAAGAAAGTAAAAAAGAGGAAGAACCACTGTCAACACTGAGAATGAAACCAACTGTCCGTGTACGTCCACATACGGTTCTTATCGCGTGCTGTTCAGTTCTCGACGTAGATCTTGAGCCGTGACACGTGAACAAACTCACTCGTATCAACTGATGACGACGTAGTGATGGGGCTTTCTCATTAGTAACAGGTGTTACCTGCCACACAATGCATGGTAAAGTCCCAAGTAACGACACAAATGTTTTCAGATAGGCCCACCAGACAATTACGAAACCAGAGTAACACAAGTTTACCCGTCGCGATGAGAAGCGTGGTAGCGACGTCGTTGCTTGCTCTGCAACGCTGTCGGACGAGCACAGGTGAGCTTACGGGCATGGTACACTCTTGCGAAGGCGTCACGAGCGTACGGGCTGGATGACAAGGTGATTAAAATGGATTAAGTGGTCTTCTGGCTAAGGTACTCGGCTACTGACCCGCAATTGGCGGGATAAAATTCCGGCTGTGGTGGCTGCATGTCCGATGGAGGCGGAAAAGTTAAAGGCCCGTGCACTCAGATTTTGGTGCACGTTAAAGAACCCCAGGCGGTCGACATTTCCGGAGCCCTCCACTACAGCGTCTCTCATAATCAAATGGTGGTTTTGGAACGCTAAACACCACAAATCATCAATCATCAGGTAGTTGAAATGATGATGTTCAACGGTAAAGTCGAATCTCTGCCATACTATAGGCAAAGCGGTGAAAAGCCAGGCAAGTATTGCCGGGACGAGTTGTACGCGAACGTCAACTAAGGTAGGGCAAAATCCCAGTCTCGATGGTCCTGTGACAGATACATTGCAAGCATATCTATAAGAGTATGCTTAGAGTGCTCCATGAGACCGTTAATTTGCGGGTGGTACACTGTGGTAACTTTCTGCTCCATAAAGCAGAAATGCATGATGTTGGCAATTACTTGGGAAAGAAATCTGTGGCAATGGTCTTCAAGCAGCTGTTTTGTCGCATCGTGAATCGATATAACGTCACGTATTAGGAAGTCATCAACGTCGGTCTCACAACTGGTCGGTGGAACTCGAGTAATAGTGTACCGTGTGGAGTAATCTCTAGGCATGGAAAGCCACTTGTTGTCTACTGTTGGTTAGAGTGAAAGACCGAGCAGGAGTGAAAAACCCAACGCAGTAAAATGTTTAGGTGAGTAAGAGAATTAGTTGGAAAGGGCCAGCTGGTAGCAGGGATGGTGTTTGGCGACGTTGAAATAACTCATATGCGGCAACGTAACGGCGTACTAAGCGAGCAAAGCCTGGCTAGTAGAAATGGCGCCGAACGCACTCATGCGTGCGAGATACGCCAAGATGTTCTGCTGTAGGCGCATCGGGGTGTTCAGCGAAGACGCTGCGCCATATGTGCTCAGGCACGACATTAAGAAGGTGAGGCCCATCATCTCGGAATTTGCAGTGGTATAGGATGCCCTCTTGAAACACAAAGTCACGAATCAAGACGTTGGCTGGGGAACACTACGTGCGGCTGATGATGTCGAGCAGGATTGGATCTATTTTCTGTTCTTCCCATTGTGAATTAAGCCAGACACTGAAGAGATGGAGTGCACCATGTTCGTGTCGGGGTCAGCAGGATCGTGGATGGAGTACAGGGAAAAGCAATCAGCATCCTGGTGCAGGCGGCCAGATTTTTACTCGACCGAGTTTTAAAATTCTTGCAGGTACAAAGCCGACCGACGAAAACGTCCTGAGGAATCTTTGAAAGAGTACAACCAGCAGATAGTGTGGTGGCCCGTAACTACCAAAAATGGGCATCCGTATTGGTATGGCCTGAACTTGGCGACTGCCCAGACAAGGACCAAACACTCGCACTCAATGATAGAATGATTCCGTTTTGGCGCGGATGAGTGGCTGGCGTATGCGATAACGCAGTCATGGCCACGTTGTCGTTGTAATAGCACTGCGCCCATGTCATGGCTACTTGCGTCAGTACGAACCTCAGTAGAAGCAATCGGGTCAAAGTGGGCCAAAGTCGGAGAATTAGTAAAGTGCGTGATTAGATTTGAGAACGCAGATGCCTCTTCGGAGCCCCATGACAATGGGACATCTTGCTTGAGGAGCTGCGTAAGAGGCCTCACTCATTCTGCAAAGTTCATGATGAAGCGACGGAAGTAGGAGCACAGTCCGAGGTAGGTGCGTACATCCTTTAAGGTCGTGGTACAGAAAAATATATGACTCGGCTGATTTTTACTGTGGGTCGGGTCATACGCCGTTAGCGGGCTTAAATGAGCAAAGTGTATTTTGTCGGCACCCAAAATAACACATGGGTAAGTTCTGCTGGAGTCCAGCAAGACAATATATATCTAAGATGGCTGATGAAATTTCTATATTTGTTTCAAATGTAGGTTAAAAATCAAGGCCATCGTCCAAATAGCACAAACACGTGCACCATTTAAAGCCTGTGAGCAGAGAGTCTATCATCCATTCAATCGTGGCTAGAATATAAGAGAGGCCAAAGGGCGTGACCTTGAAATAATATAAGCCATCAGCAGTAATAACTTTCATCTTTTTTTGATCCATGGCATCCACCTCAATCCGAGAGTACGCGGAACGTTGATCTATGAGAGAAAGTTAGCCGACACCACAGAAGCAATCAAAAGCACCGTTCGTGGCGATGGGTTCCCGTCTTCTTTGTAATTTTTAAATGTTATAATAGACAGAGAAACGCCATGTGCCGTCTTTCGTAAGGACTAGCACAACAGTGGATGCCCAAGGACTGCAGGATCCCGCAATGATGTGCCTGGCAAACATTTTGTCCACCACAGTTTTGATAGTGTGACGCTCCATCAACTCCCCACAATACGGACGCCTATGAATTGAAGGCTCATTTTCAGTGCTCATTCGGTGGGTCACACCAGCAGTTCTCCCCTATGTACGGCCATAGAGGTCGAAAATGCCAATGTAAGACAGCAGCACGCAATGGAGCTATTTATTCTGCTGCCCTAGACTAAGACTGAAGTGGAGTGGGGCAGAGGGGTCGGAAGCAGTGGCCACAGTGAAAACATCCACTGCGTTGTCTTCTGAGGTGGAGTGCAGTGCCAAATCGATGCCTCGCGGCAGTACCTGAGGCGTCAAACTGAAGTTGACAAGTGTAAGGCACCTAGAGTTCCCTGGGACAGACAGCATGATATGGTGTAACGTAATAATGCGGCCGATGAGAACATCAGTGACGGGAGCCGCTAAATAGTCACCGTCGAGAACTGGTGGGCTGTTTACAACCCCCACGTAGGTCAGTGTTTGAGGCGGAAGACGAGCATATGTGGTAGTATAGAGCTGACTCAGTCGTTTTTCAGCTGGGTCTGTGACAGGCAATCAGAGATGGAGCGTACTAGCCGAGCAGTCAATGAGGGCACAGTGCGCGTACAGAATATTGAGGCCTATGACAAGTTCGTTCAGACACTTTTCGAGGGCGGCTATCATAACTGTGTGGTGATCAGCGATGTACGAGCGGCGCACATTCCAATGACAGATGCAGTTCCACCGTAGGCTACACGGTCGAACTTAGTCGTCACAGGCGTTCAGACTTTTGAACTTGTGGCGAAAACAGGTGGTCATTACAGAAAGTTGAACCCCATATTTCACCACAGCGGTCACACGGTTACCATAAATTTGCTCCAAACGTCACAGTATATAATAGCCTACCCTTCAGGCATAAATAATAGAACCGTTCATGTCATGACTTAACGCAAAATTAGTGGCACGTTGGCCTGTATAGGTGCACTGTAACTTAGTTTGTGAAATTTGATGACTTGCCTGGATTACGCCATGTTGACGTTTTTCTGTTATCACATCCGCCGAGTGTTAAACGCATAGTTCAATATATGTCCATAGTTTAACATGTGTGTTGTTCTATTCGTAATTTTTGATACTCTGGAAACACTGGTTCCATATTTTAGGCTCTTTTTTAAGAAAAACATGTAAGGCTCATGTCCTAATATCAATATGTCATTCTTTGTTATTACAGACACCTCAGTGGAGGGCTCCAGAAACTTTGACCACATGAGGCTTTTTAACGTGTACTCAACTCGAAGTACGCTGGTGTGTAGCATTTCCGCCTCCATAGAAAATGCGGCTGCCAACGCCCGTACTTGACCCTATGACATGTGGGTGAGCAATTGAGTACCTTAGCCCTTTCCTAACTTTGGGTAAATTAGTACGTGTTATAATGCTCAAAGGACGCTTTCGACAGCATGTTCTCGCACCTGGGCAATTCTGAATACCCGAATGATCCCTTGAAATAAATTTCAGTTGTTAGCGCTTGTCTTCGTGAGCCGATTCATCTGTGTTGCGGAATGCGCTGTGAGCTATTATGAGTACATGAACCAATTGACCACCATGGCAGATATCAACGTGTTTTCTCAACCAGTGAATGTGTAATTGTCACAATCATCTGCACTGAATTATGCCTCTTGGTAAAGCCTTCCATTCATTGAGGTGTCATTGGGGTGACGGTAGCTACGACACAGGATTTATGTAGCATGGCGAGTTAACCTTCGAAAACCCTTACGGCTCGGTAATCGGTGTACTTATGTATGATTGTACCTATTACTTAGTAATGCAAGGTCGTTGTCGCACTGAATCTAAAGTTTTTCAGGGTACCTCATGAAAGAAGGAATACTGAGAAGAGCCCGTTCCTCCACGTTTTGTGAAGCTGGAAGTAGGGAAAAATAGAGCACATCTCCTTGCAAGGTTCGTCATGCATCGGTGGATTAAGCATGCGCGAATGGTGGTGGCAAGAGGCAGACGAACCAAGTGAGCCGATTTCGGACACTTCGAGCGGCACTAACGGCTGCAAGATTGAAACTGTTGTGCATGTTAGGAGGAAACCTGCTGCACTACTCACTTTTAGAGTTCCTGTGGCAATTATCGGCGTCATTACGGCTCATTATGCATCTTAAATATATTGCACTTTCGCACTTCATGTTTATTCTACTGAGTGCAACAAACCAACGACTTCGTTCCTCCGGTTAATTGCCATTGACAGGTTGTTTTCTTCTGTAGATACAGTATTCTCGGGGTACGGGATACAAACTAGCAGTGAAAGTTAATTTTTGTTGTTATTTAGCCAGATTAAGTGCCCCAATAGACATTTGCCCTTGTTTGAGAACACGCGTGCGCAGGGGTTTCATCCCGAGCAACGCGGGTCGGCTGACGGTGACGATGTCGAACGAAAATTGGCCAAAAAGAAGGTTGCTGAATGCAAAACGTAAACACGATACGATAACTCGAACAATGAATCGCCTTATGTGCCAGGCATGTTTGTTTTCTTGACTGAAGAAGCTGCGATGAACACAGTCGGCAAACGCACTGCTTTCCAATGATTGGGATTGTCGTACGCTGAAACGACTCGTATTGAAATTTTAGCCTTCAATCGCTCACGTACGCAGTAGTAGAGTGCCAATAAAAACATCGAAGTTTTGCCACCAACCATTTTCAGAGAAGTGGTTGCGAGCTTCGAAATTAATAGCTTTCGACCGCAAGTGATATGAAGTCAACGCGCGACCCCGAAGATCAACCCTCTCTCTAGGCGTCGAACACAATACATCATCTTTGAAGTGCAACAACTGCATAAAAATGCTCAGTGCGAATTCCAGCCGACTCGTAAAACCTAATCATATGGGCGGTGATTCAGACGACACGTGACGATGGCGCGGCCAGGGAATCCCACAACCCCTGTGCAAAAGGATGCGACTGCCCCCACACTTCTGACGCTGCTGCTTGCACATAAAGGACATCTCCTCAGCTTTCCTTCCTGGATAGTGTAGCTATAGGTTTATAGAGTTGACACTGATGATAACACCTCTGGAGCTGTTTCATACAATTACGAAAACCATCTTACAAGTTGGTACTATTGGTGTGCTTAACTAAGAAAGCGTCATTATCTTTCACTGGATTCGCAAGAATTTCAATTGAATTGAATTGAACAGAAAGTTTATTTGCCCCGAAAAAACTTACAGGAGCAGGAGCAGAGAATAAAAGTTATATAGCCTCACAAAGGGCCTCTGCTCCTAAGTACAGTTTGACACGCAGGCCACAGAGCTTCTGCATACCTACGAGGGATTTTGACTATATTAATAGAACCAAATACAACAAACAGAATAGTTTTATTACGCAGTGTGAAATAAACGCGAAAGAAATTAATCACAAAATAACATTTTAGTAGACCGGAAAATACAGCAGCACAACATAAAACAACAGCACACCATCAAAATACAAAGTGAGTTCCTGTACCAAATTGCGAAATATTAGAAATCAAAAATATCGAAACACAAAATATTAGACAATATATTAGAAATCAAACTTGAGATAGTGTACTCACTATCAAGATCCATTATTATTGTATTTTAATGGTGTTAGAATGTGTGAAATTGTGATATAGAAGACCTTGCAGACCGTTAAATCGGACAAGGTTAAATCGAATTTAACCTTGTCGGCTTTTGGTATTGAACGTATTGTTTGCCATATTTTGTTCAAATTGTTGGGGTTTTGGGGCGTTGCTGATGCAAGTGGTAATTATTACATTCTGGTGTGTTCTGAAGAGGTTGTGGCTTATTTTGTTTGATTCATTGCAAAACTCTGAATAGAGCTGTGTTACCTTTCAAAATTTCATGTTTTTGAAAGAGTGGTTCAGTTTTCAAGTCTCTGATATTGCCCTGGTATTGCTCAAATGCTTCTAAGGCTCTTTTCTGGAGAACTAGTAAATTTTTAAAGTTTGTGTAGTAGATCGCCATACTAATTAGAGTATGTCATTCTGAAATAGAAAAGTGCCTAATATAGGTCAACTTGTAACCATTTCGGCAAACGTGGGCTGAGCTTGTATAAGCATCCCACGGTTCTACTAAGTTTTATCGTTCATTTATCTACATGTGTATTCTTGTCAAGCCTCCGGTAAACCATACACCTAGAGAATCTGGCTGGTGACATGCTCTATCTCCATGGTAGAGGCATTCCATACCACTTCCTACGGAAACTCGGAATCACTCAGCACAACACAATGAATTATTAACGGTCATTTTTAATTACCTTAACTGCAGCTTTGAAAACAAGCAGTTATGATGGCGCTCCATAGTTAAACATGCATTTTGATTTGATTGAATACCTCAGATGGCCTCAGCGTTCCCTCAAATTCCTTGTAGAGCCCAGAATATTATTTTTAGACATCGTTAAACGAATGTGAGTGCTTGATCTATAGTGATGTTTTTTTTTTGCCCTTGAGCATTTCTACGAGAAGTTGTTTGGATGGTCTCTCAGCAGCGTTTTTCGCACCCTTTTTTAAGCTCAACTAAATAAAGAGCTGTTCAGATGAATATATCATTCTGAGAGTATCGTGGTGTTCAATGGCTGATGTTGTATTCGTCTTTTATCACTGTAAAAATGCGTAACTGCCCCGATACAACAAAATATACAATTTTAATTACATTCTACCTTGCCCTATAGTCAAATTTGCCACATGCTGCCGCAGCAGAGATAAAAGAATGAAATAAGGTAAGCCAGCAAAAATTGGTGCACCAAAGAAGTTCTTATATTATTAATTTTCACTTTCCTCAAAATGTATACTCTATAGATGTCACTCAAGTCTAAAGAGGAAACAGCATATCAGTTTAATTGCAATTTTCCGCGAAAATACGCGCAACTATGAGCGGAAGCACACACTGACTTTTAAGAGTCACTACACTGAACTGAATACATATTTTCCACTGCTGCATAAACGATACCAGTTGATTACAGTAATGTATGTTTTATTTGAACATGCAGCCTCACAGTCATAGACGTACACTATATTGTTGAACGTGAGGATGACTAGAATAACTATTTTTGCTTGAAAATTACAAATAAGCAGGCGAAAAACTTGACACGCGGTAAACGGCTACTTCAAGTGACTAGGCAAAAAGTGAAGCCCAAATTCACTACTTTTTTGTGAAACTAGCAGCTTCTCACATATTGAACATGGTTTTCAAAGCATACGAGGTAGACATAACACATCAAAAGCTCAACCTCACTTTGCCTGAATCAGCATAAAATACTTGCCCATGGTGGAATATCACCCAGACCTCCAGGACTTGCGGGTGACCCAGGCTAAAATAAATAGCATGGCACCGACTTTAGATGAGAAACAAAAAACGCTTAGCACAAACAAGGCACAAGCAAGCAAGAAACTTTCTTTAGGTAACAGTTATAATTGACCAATTATTAACCCTTCGCAAGACAGACATTTCAGGAGCAATAAACAGCTATCTTGCCTAAGCGAGTGTAAAAATGATTTCTCCATCATATAGGTTCCAAATATACAATTACTTTACAATTCAAGGGTTGCTGAAGTGACTGATCTGGTAGGCTAACCGACGATCTCCAAATTTATTCTTTTTAATGCCACCTTGTGCACATCGCCTTATACCCAGCTCGTCATACGCAGCCATATCCAGTCTGATGTATGCCCATATTTTGATCCATAATCACAACGTGCATAGCCTGGTGCGAAAAAAAAGACGTTCAAGTAGATCCGCAAACGTTCCTACTGGCGGAGTACCTACACATTCGCGAAAAAATACATTCATGTTCATTTTGTCAACAATGAAAGCCATTTACTCGCTCAGCCGGTCAAATGAAGCCTTTACGATGTCCTGCACGCGTTTTACCGGTGTTGACGCTAACCTATGCGGCCAACTACCGTGTCCTATTGCTGGTAATTCATGGGTTATTGTCGCTGCCAACAATCTGAAGAGATACGCAAAAGCGGCAGCACAACTTTCTAATGGTGCTCATGACTTTCCCATTTTCATCTTGCATCAATTTGTTACTCGGCATGGTGCACCACGTGAGCTGCTGGCTGGCAAAGTTTGTGTGCTTTTGTTCTGCAACAGCTTCTTCGTTGATGATGCCGTGTGGTACACTGAAAATCCACAGCCTACACTCCTCCAATGAGGGCCTAAGCAAACTATCTGATTGCTTAATTGTTATGTGGGGTTTAACGTCCCTCCACCACCATATGATTATGAGAGACGCCATTGCGGAGGGCTCCGGAAATTTTGACCAGTTGAGGTTCTTTACCGTGCGTCCAAATCTGAGCACTCGGACCTACAGCATTTCCACCTCCATCGGAACTGCAGCCGCCGCAGCCAGGATTCGATCCCATGACCTGCGGATCAGCAGCCAATTACCTCACCTCAGCCACTAGATCACTGCGGTGGATAACATAACTATTTGTCCTAGGTAGACACATTCCTTTACACCTTCCAGTAAAACAGTCTTCAGAGCTCGCTGACTCGCCTAACTGTCAACTCTTTAGAACTTCGTATGTCTTGCCACCTATGCTAAAGCACTGTTATCTGCCGAGACCGTTGCACATTACTTCCGGTTCATGCCTAATAATTTTCAGATCTACTCCTATGCTTTTAATAAACAGTTTTGTACTAATGAGTTCTAAATGGTGCCCCGTATACTCAATAGTGCAATGTCATCCGTTAATCGTAAGTTACAAAGATGCTCTCTCTTGACTCTCACTCCTTACTCTTATTTACCTCTTCCCATGGTCGGACACTAAAAACGTCGTGTGCACACGTTGTGAGTAGCGATGACCAGATTGTATCCCCTTGCCTAACGCCCTTCTCTAGCGGAATTTATCGCTTTCTCTGTGAAATACTATGGTAGTTGTGTATCCGCAGTATATTACTTTCAGAATGTTAGTATGGGCTACGTCAATGTCTTCATTTTTTGGTGCGTGCATGATTGCTGATATCTCGATTGAACTAAATGTCTTCTCAAGTTCTAGGAAAGCTATATATATATATATATATATATATATATATATATATATATATATATATATATATATATATATATATGAGGGTCTCATGTTGCCTGCACCTTTATCTATTTTCTCACTGATAGTACGTATTGTAGGCATTCATTAATCATTAAGCACATCTGCTGTCTTCACACATTTTCATCATCATGAGTGGTCATCGTCTTCATCTGCTGTGGAAACTTGACTTGCCTGGGTTCTGTGCTTTGGGTGGTCGCTTTATCATATCTTCTGGGCCTAGTAAAGGTTGACTTGACCATTGCATCACAAGTTGTGGAGCGCTCTGCGATCTTCTGTCCTCTCCCAGCCCGCTCTACCTCCTGGAGCTCCGCTCAGGTCGTCGTCTGTGCCAGGTGTCCGGTAACATGTCTCAGAACGAGCCGACCAGCGTGTCTGCGTCTACCTCTACGGCGCCGGCTACTGCGGCCTATCCATCGTGTATTACTAACGCGCACCAGCGTGAGTCACCCACTTTCGCCGGACTTCGAGCTGAAGATTTGGAGGTTTCCTTGCACCAGTTCAATCGAGCGAGGTCCACTAAGAACTGAGATGATCCTATCAAGCTTCGCCGTGTTTTTCTTTATCTGACTGGTGTAGTGAAAACATGGTTTTTAAATCATAAAACAGAAATCACGGACTGGACACATTGCAAGCAACAACTTCGCCAAATTTTCGGCACCCAGACGGTCCATTCAGCTCTCGCGAAGAAGACACTGGATGCTGGCGAGCAACAATGCGGTGAGTCTTACACCTCGTACATAAAGGATGTGCTTGCTCTCCGTCACCGTTTCAGCACGTTCATGTCTGAATAAGAGAGAGTTCGTCATCTATTGAAAGGGTCGACATGGTCGCGTTCAATGACTTCGTCATACAAAACCCGACCACAGTCGCTGAGGTTGTTGCCACGTGCTTGCAACGCGTAGAGCAACTTGATTCCAAACAGTTACCGCCGGACAGCGCTGAAAATACCTCCACGACTGATGCCTTGTTGCGTGCTATGATTCGGGCGACTATACGAGAAGAGCCGCAGTCTTTTGGCCTCTCAATGACACCGAGTCCACCTCCTCCCTCCGCGAATGTTTTGCGCGACGTTATCGAGGAGAAGTTGGCGTCCATGGCCGGGCCAGCGTGGGTAGACTCTCCGGTACCTCGACTCCAGCCGACGTACGCACAAGTCCTCGCTGGTTCACGACCCGTCGTACAACCGACGCCCGCAATCTCGACGCCTGTCTAACTGGCTTCGATAACTCCGAGCGCGCCTAGCCAGTCCTTTCACCACCATGGCGGCCACCTCGTTCGATCTGTTATTACTGCGGCTGTCAGGGCCACATTGTATGCTTTTTTTCAGAAGCGTCCGCAGGACGAGCGTCGTGGATTCGACCCCTATGGACGGGATGATGGGACAAGTGGGTCCGCTTCGCAACTTCGCCCGTATGATCCGCCGTTACATCACTCACCATCTCCAACTGCGACATCTGAGCCAATCCCTTTTTACCGCTCTACTAGACGCCACTCACAATCACCCCTCCGCCGCTACACGTCTCCAATGCAACTTGTCTCGCAAATAACCAACCACGTCCGGAAAACTAATCTCTGCAGGTTTTTCGATGAAAAGCTGCATTGTACGAAACGACGGAAATTCCTCCAGTGCGTCTATATATTACGATATCTGTTTTATTAGAAGGTGTTTACGTGGACGCTTGAATAGACACTGGTGCTTGTTTGCTGTGATTGATCGTTGCCTGTGCTCACGTTTGCAAAAAATTATCACCCGTTATGAGAGACCTACACTGCTCGCTGCTCAAGGGGAAGCCATTAAACCTGCCGCTATGTGCCCCGCTCGTGTTTTCATAGCTGGCCTCCTCCATTTTGTGCAATTTGCCGTGCTGAGTTTGTGTGCTCAACAGCTTATATTAGGCTGAGATTTTCTGTTACGGCGAACGCTTCCCTCTGCTGACGAGAAACTGTTCTTCATATGATGGAAACCGGCTATGTCCTTTATGCGGATGACGAGCCCGTTCGCTTGCTCGCTGCTGAAGATACCGAGCTACCACCTGGTCATCAGTGAATAGTTACCATCGCTTCTAATGTGATCGACTCTGGCGACGTGTTTGTGCAACCATCTGCACGCTGTCTCGCAAAAGGTATAGCCCTTCCTTCAGGTTTACCGCGGCTCCACAATGGCTCCGGACTTCTCTATGCTACAAGTCAGACGTCTCAGAAAATTCGAAATCCTAAAGGCACCACAATAGCTTGAGTTACCAAATGCCAACCTGTATCGGTCATCCCGCTTATGCCAGCGTGTTCTGACCTTCCTTCTATTGGACGTTCATCATGCGTTTCTGTCCTTGCTGCGACTATTATTCCAGAGCTGACCACTTCACGGACAGATGAGTTGCTTGCCTTGCTACAAAAGCATAGGAGATAGTTTGATGCCCATTCCTCATCTCTGGGACAGACATTCATTATCACGCATACTATGCAGACCGATGGCACTTCCATCGTACGCCGACGACCATATCACAACTCTTCGTTCGAGCGTGAGGTCATTGAATAAAATGTAGCCAATATGTGCAACGGAACATCATATGTCCCTCCGATAGTCCTTGGTCATCCCCTGTTATTTTACTAAGGAAAAATGGTGGCTCCGTGTGATTGTTCGTGGATTACAGGGCAATTAAGATCACCCACAGGGATGTTTACCTCATGCCGCGCATAGACGATGCTTTGGATTCACTGCAGGGTGCGGAGTACTTCTCAATCCTAGACCTGTGTTCGCGTTACTGGCAAATACCCATGCACGAGGATGTCAAAGAAAAGACAGCGTTTTCAACACCAGATGGTCTGTACGAATTTAACCTCATGTCATTCGGCCTTTACAATGCTCCAGCAACATTTGAGCTGATGATCGACACAGTTTGACGAGACTTGAAATGGAAGACTTGCTTGTGCTCTTTAGATGATATCGTTATTTTCTCGTCAACCTTCTCTCAGCACTTCCAACGACTGGACGAAGATCTTACGTGCCTTGCAAACGCAGGCCTTCAGCTGAACACCAAGAAGTGCCGTTTTGCGAGCAAGACAATGAAAGTGTTAGGCCAAATCGTAAGCAAGGATGGTATTCGTCCCGATCCAGACAAGATATCAGCTACCCAACATTTCCCGCGTCCCGAAGAAGCTAAACATTTGCGCAGTTTCTTCGGCTTCGCATCTTATTTTTGTTGATTCATTCGACACTTCGCCTCTATAGCTCCAAGATTGTACAAGTTGCTCGAATAAGGCGTCGCCTTTGTGTGGTCCCCTGAATGGGAAGCGGCGTTCGCCCAACTGAAGTGTGCACTCACATCCAAACCAGACCTCTGTCATTTCCATGAAACCAGGCCTACGCTCCTGCATACAGACGCTAGTGTTCAAAGCATTGGTGAAATGATCCGACGGCGAGAAAAATATTCACGTGACAAGGTCGTCGCATACGCAAGCCGTGCACTGACCACTGCCGAAAAGAATTATACCATCACCGAACAGGAGTGCGTAGTAGTCATATGGTCAATACAAAAGTTTCGACCTTATCTCCCCTGCCGCCACTTTACTGTGGTTACGGACCATCACGCCTTGTGCTGGCTTTCGACAATCAAGAACTTGTCCGGCCGCCTTGGTCCCTCAATTCTTCGCTTACAAGAATATGACTTCACTATTACATACAAGTCGGGAAACAAACATCAAGACGCCGACGCCTTTTCGCGTTGCCCGCTCTCTTCGAAGGCACTTAACAAACCCGCCACTGCCGCAATCGAAAAGCTTTCGGCCGTCTCTTCTCTACCTGTTTCGTCCTTAGCTGCTGTGAACCCAACTTCTCCAAGCGAGTGTCGTTTGTTGGTATCCCACCAACGTGATGCACTTCACTGCCACTGCATCATGGACCGTCTTGACGGGACTTTCCGGCCCCCTAACGCCCGTCTTTGCCGACAGCTGACGCAACTCAAGCTCGACGTCCTGTACTGTCATATCTGCCACCCTGGTGGTCAACGCTGGGTGCCCGTTCTACCTCGCTCTCTTCGGGCTAGAGTCCTCAAGACATATCACGACGACATGTCTGGTGGACACATAAGCTTCCAGAAAACGTACGACCGCATAAGACTTCACTACTATTGGCCGGGCTTTTCCACCAGTGTCGCGAGGTACGTTGCCTCATGCGCCCTTTGTTAGCGTCGCAAGCTGCCTACATCAACTCGAAGTGGACAATTACAACCACTCCCGTGTCCGCTGCTACCATTTGAGGTAGTTGGCGTTGCCATGCATGGTCCGCTTCCTATGACTGTCACAGGCAATCGATGCATAGTTACAGTTGTCGACCTCCTAATCCGCTACGCCGAAACAGCTCCCGTGCCTTCTGCATCCGCTTTGGAAGTAGCTGACTTCAGCCTTTGAGCAATTATCCTTCGTCATAGAGCTCCTCGTGCAATTCTGAGGGACCGTGGAAGAGTATTTCTTTCAGAACTCGACGAAGAAGTGCTCAAGGCATCCGGCACTACACACAAAACAAGCTACAGTACCCATCCTCAAACGAACGGGCTGACTGAGCACTTTCCTCGCACACTGCAAGATATGATAGCCATGTATATCGAATCGGACCACAGAAACTGGTGCCCCTTTTCCCATTTGTCACTTTTGCCTATAACACCTTTCTACAGCGCACAACCCGTTACTCGTCGTTATACCTTGTCTACGGTCGCTTCCCCTCTTCTTTCCTCGATGAGTTGTTCTTCTCTGCGCGTGTTAAATCATTTTTATTCTCAAGTGAAGAATACGTGTCTCGTCTACTTCATTACCACCAGCTGGCTCGCGTCAACATTGAAGCCAAGCAACAGGAAGCCAAGGAACAGGTGTCAAGCCCTGGAGACGAAGTCCTCCTTCTTACACCTGTTCGCGCTCCTGGCCTGTGCGAGAAGTTTCGATTACGTTTCATTAGCCCCTACACTGTCGTGGAGCAAACGTCTCCTGTCAATTATCGCATGGCAACCATTCTTCTTAAAACGGACCGCCGCTGCCGGGCAGCAAAATTAGTCCACGTATCCCGCATGAAGCCTTTCTCCCGGCGTTCCTCTTTGCTTTAAACTGCGGCCAAGAACTACGGTCAGGAGGACTGCTTTTACGTGGCGGGGGGGGGGGGAGTTGGTGTAGGCATTTATTAACCACATCTACTTTCTTCACACATGTTCATCATCATGAGTGGTCATCATCTTCTTCTGCTGTGGGAACTTGGCTTGCCTGGGCTTTGTGCCTTGGGTGTGGTCGCTTCATCGTGTCTTCTGGGCCTAGTAAAGGTCGCCTTCACCGTTGCATCACAGTGTAATTTTTATTGTTACGTAGCATTTACGGAATCTTGGTTGGTATTTTGTTTCAATGAAGTGTAATATCGTCTTTATCTTATTCTTTAGGTTTTCTAAATAACTTGTACAAAAAACGATATGCTGATTGGTATGTGATTTTTCAAGGCCTTGGCGTCCCGATTTTCATAGGTGAAGATCACGTTTGATTTGGTTTGAACTATCTGATTTTTCACAGTACAGTGTAACAGGAAGTGGAGGGAAAAACCGTAATGATGGCTTGACGAATCATTTTCCCCCTTTGTCAGTATTTCGCCAAGATTTTGGAACTTTGCCCTTCGATAGACCCTCCGTACACAAGGTGCTCAGTTTTTTTCAAAAGAACATATTCAACCTGTTTACAGAGGTCTGATATTGCCCTATTGTTACCAGTGTCTTTGCCTCTTTTTATTCCAATGATCAGTGGCTACTTGGTCATTAGGGATCAGTGGCAAGTATTCTACAGACATAGAAGCTTGCATATCCCATCAATAAAATCACACTCGGCCGATTCCTCTGTCATGGACAGATGCTGCAAGACAACTTCGTCACCTGGCACGTCATCTGTGTCTGCTGGAGAAGAAAACACCAAGGATAAGACATACAAGATTCCTCCAATCAACCAATCATAAGAACTTGGACCTCCATCCGGGATTCGTCAACGTCAAACTTAGCTCATTTGTTGGTTTTAATTGCGTGTTACCTTCACAAAAGCTTATATGAACCTCTAGCGATCGACCTACAGTCCAGAATGCGATTCCTGTGGCATCGAAGAAGACTTCGATTATCTGCTATGTCATTACCCTCAATGAGCCTCTGAGAGATACACTTTGTCAGGTATTGCGGCTATTGAACGCTTCACCACTCTCTGTGCAGATGCTGCTGAAGCACCGTCCTTGTCATTCTTCGGCTTAAAACCATTTCAAAGCAATCTTGCACGTTTTGAGGACTACGGGCCTATGTGAGCGCCTTTAACTTTTTTGTAGTGCCATCACTGCAAACGTGTCATCTCTTGACTGGCAATTTTCCTGTCTCTTTCTCTTCTCATTGCTCTCTCTCATCTGTATAGTCATCTTTCCAATTCCCTCAGCATAGGGTAGCAAACCAGCCATGGGCTTGGTACACTTGCTTGACTTCTCTTTTGTTGTTCTTGCGCTTGCGTTCTTTCTAGAGCTTTTTCCGTTCACCGGTCGGTACTGGTGAGTTGTCATATTTTTCTGGGCAATTACTGGTTTTCACGATATCATCCTGGTTGTCTCGAGCTGCTTTTGAGATCTCCAACTTTGTTCTGCAGGTTTTTTTGCTCTTTGGAACATCATCGTTTCTTCCTATGACGGCTACCATAAGCCGAACAGCAGGTGGTCGTACCAGCTACAGTTAGTGATTACCACACCACCATCAATTGCATGACAATTGTAGGTGTTCACAAACTTTCACTACTATTTCTCCCGTAAGCCCTTTTGCTATACCCTGACAAAGGCAATCCATAATATGGATCGAGTGAAAGAACAAGAAAATAATCAGTGCTTTTTAAGAGTTAAATAAACACCTGCCTACAAGGAACTTTACGGAGGCATTTAACTCCATCGCCATAGTAACATGCAGTCTTATCGTCGGTTCTTTTTTATAGGTTAGCACTTGATAGAAAACCTTCAGTGATTGGCCTTTGCTAATTATTCTAATTGATTCATAGATTTGTGAGGTTTAACGTCCCAAAACCACCAAAACCACCAAACTAAGCAAACTCCAACTCGATGACACCATAATGAAGTGGATTGTATGTTTCCTTGAAAATCGCTCGCAATTTGTTTCAGCTAATAATCATAACTCTTCATTCAGCCAGGTTTCCTCTGGTGTCCCCCAGGGATCTGTTCTTGGACCTCTTTTGTTTCTTATTTACATTAACGATCTGCCTTCTCTTATATCCTCTAATGTTCATTTGTTTGCCGACGACTGCGTAATTTTTCGCGAAATAACTGCTGACAACGACTCCTACTCTCTCCAGTCAGATCTAAATAGTGTCAGCAACTGGTGCAAAGAATGGTTAATGGAACTTAATGTCACTAAATGTAAAGTAATGCGTGTATCGAGAACTACTAGTTGTATGCCTATATATTACCTGAACAATACACCACTTGAAATCGTTTCCTCTTACAAGTACTTAGGTGTTCATATTACCAACAATTTACCTTGGACGAAACACATCGAATACATTATTAACAAGGCAAACCGCATGCTAGCTTATTTACGTCAAAACTTTTTTTCAGCCCCGTCTTCTTTAAAACTTCTTCTATACAAAACACTAATCAGGTCAAAACTAGAGTATGCAACACCAGTATGGGATCCTTGCCACGACAACTTACTCACCGCACTTGAACTTGTTCAGAATAATTCAGCCCGTTTCATACTATCAAATTACAACAGAACGGCAAGTGTAACGGCAATGAAAAGTAGTATTGACCTCCCATCCTTAGCATCACGACGTCGCCTTTTTCGCCTAACTTTATTTCATAAGATTTATTACGATGCTTCTCTCCATGCTGAACTGCTTTCACAACCTCAGTACATATCATGTCGAATTGACCATAATCATAAAGTTGGAGTTGTTCCATCTAACACTAAATATTTTGCTGAGTCTTTCATTCCAAAAACATCCCGAGAGTGGAACCACCTTCCCGCCGATGTTGTTTCCATACGCGTTAATCACCTGTTTCATCAAGCATTAGCTAATATTGTATAATCAGGATAATCTATGTTTTTTCTATTTAAACACATGCTCTGTTTTTTCTATGTTTTGTACATCTTGTAACTCCCAATCCCCTCTTCAATGCCCATGGCCTTGAGGGTATAATAAATGAATGAATGAATATGATTATGAGAGATGCCGTAGTGGAGGCCTTCGGAAATTTCGACCACCTGGGGTTCTTTAACGTGCACCAAATCTGAGTACACGGGCCTACAACATTTCCGCCTCCATCGGAAATGCTAATTATTCAAGGGTTATAAAGAGTGTTCTCAAACAACGATGAAGAATTTCGCATTCCCTATGAACAAAAACATGACTTTACGAAAGATATTCAACTCGTTTTCTCTGATGACCCAGCTTCTCATCAGCATTTTTTGGGCAATAATATCAGCTTTTCTGAGTCATCAGGGCGTTGTAGGGCTCTAGACCTGCCCAATATTTTTATTTAACAGCTCGCATGCGCAGCGCCACTTCTGGTTATCCATAGGGTGGCGTTGTGGTTGCTCATAACTTTCCGTGTCCACCTCACAGCCACGCTGCATTTTCTGTGGTGGAGCTGAAAAATAGGAGAGTGATCACCCAAGCTACGACCCACCTCTTTAGTTTCAGAACAGCTATGATTATTTTCGAAAAAGACAATCATTCTAAAACAAATTGAGGAAAATCATGTCACACCACCTATGTTTCAGGAACTCATTGACCTCTGCCACATAAGTAACAAACCATTATGAGAGTGAGACTGGGCACGCTCAAGTGTAACCTGTGATTTACGATAATACCGTAAGCAGTGTACGTTTAGAGAACGGTAGAGACAGCCAGGAACTTCGGTGCAGCATCCACAGAGGCAGAGCAAGCAAGTCGACCTGCTTCAATGATATATGACGGATCCTCCAAAGCGCATGACAATCAACGAAGATTTCAACGGAATCTTTACTAAGGTTCAATAAACAACGCCGTTAAGAAGAATCTGACGCGATAGCAGTAACGAGGTCGCTTCGCAGATGTACCGGTGCCGGCGCGGGTGTGATTTTCAGTGTAGGAAGTTGCGAGTAAAATTATTTTATCTGAGACCGCAAAATCAACAAGATTGAAATAAAACAATTGGTAATAAACTTCCGTTCCAGTGTGAACTGAATCCAGGCCTCCTGTGATGCAAGCAGGAGTCCTCGAAGAGAGTCAAGCTGTCGCATGACTGTTAGAGCTTGAAGCCCGAGCGTAATAAGGGCCCCAAGTGAAGACTGTGGGTCCCGTGGGCACAAGGTTTCGTGAAGGCCAGAGCCAGTGCAGAGCTGTGGCCTGGATAGGCGAGTGGGCAGTGCGCTCTCGTTCGGTTAAAAAGTATTCATGATCCAAGCGCACTTCTTCAAGAAATGTTCAGTTTCTTTATATCGTTCTGTGTTTCCTGTGTATGTTTTTCTCCTTCCTGGTCTCTCATTATCTGTACTCGTCCTCTCAGCCATCAGGGTCATTGCAGGTCCTGCTGTAGCTGTGTGTAGTGGGACGTGTGCAAAATTTTCGGCATGTACCCGTTCATGGCGATGATATAATAGTAGCCCGGCCACGCATTTGACACCCAATGCCGATCAGCCTCGCTTTTAGGACAACCAGTTCATGGTACGTGAACTTGCTGCCTTCTCCATGCACGGCGAGGACCCGGCTACGTTGAGAGACAAGCTGAGTGAAGGAAAAGGAAAAACGAGCAAGGGCCTCGATTATATCAGTGAACCCATGAAATACTCCTCTTACCACAGTGCTTGGCAAAATCCTGACGGCTGCCTATGCCTCGAAATTTCAGATTCTGGGCTGCTTACGGAACCTTAGACCTCTAAACAACTTGATTTCAGGTACACATTGCTTGCTGTGTGACCTGAGTGCTTTCTGAAATACTGCGACGCTCTCGGCAAAAACATTGGTCTTAAAGCAAAATATTACTTCAGGTGATTAAAAAATCAAAACTATGCGGGATATGCCTGCATTTAATTTGTAAAATAATATAATTGGTTTTTTTCGCGGTAGTCAGCTGCAAAAATTGACAATTCCGCAACAAAAGCTTTTGAGTTGTTTGTAAAGTTTGTTCACTGTCGCATAGTGTTTAATACTAGCTTCATTTCCACATAGGACGAATCCTGTCTTTTTAAAGTACTCTCTCGGTGTCATTTAGGGTTGTGCTATCAGCCTAAATATTATTTCATATGATCATGGTGTAGTAGTTTTAAACAGGACTCGTTAAATAATTGGAATTACAGTAAAATACTTGCCCGTGCTCGACCGTGACGACGTCCTTCAGGCTGGAAATAATTCAGTACAACAATTAAAAGCCGTGAACAAATTTACATCATTTGTTTGAGCTGACTGTTTAATAAAATACTCTACCGGTGTTTCATGAAGTGTGTCCGAGATACTTAAAAATCGGGGAAATGTGATAGTTACTGGATGCCTTCACAATAGCTTTTGCGGCCGCAGGGATCATTTTTAAGTACAATCACTGGAGCAGGAGTTAAGAAACTAACTGTCAGTTCAAGCGCAAGAAGAAACAGGAAGGAAGAAAAGACAAGCGGTTTCTCAAAACAAAATGATTTATTAGAAAGGGAAGAATATATAAACAGGCAATCAAAAAACAACGCATGCATGTGCAGGCAAAAAGTACACTTGTGAGTTGACGAAGCTTTTCACATAAGAAAAAGAGGAGAACAATGCCTTAGCCAGCCTTCAGTTTTGCTTCACCATTAAGAATTTGCTTTTCTTGAATATGTTCTGAGATAATCTTTCTTCTTTTGTTCTGTGTTCTTGAGGTGCCACGGGTGTACTTTTTGCCTGCACACAATTGCGTTGTTTTTTGATCACCTAATTATACATTCTTCTCTTTCTAATAAATCGTTTACTTGCGAGAAAGCGCATGTCTTCTCTTCCTTTTTGTTTATTCGTGCGCTTGAACTGACAGTTATACCATGCATATCCAACTATCCCAACTTTTTATTCTGTTAAGAAACTTTGAAGGTCGGTGTACATTGAAGGTTGCTATTGGTGTCAAAAGGGGAACTGAAGTTTTCACAAACGGAAGCCCTGCCCCACCGCGGTGGTCTAGTGGCTAAGGTACTCGGCTGCTGACCCGCAGGTCGCGGGTTCGATTCCTGGCTGCGGCGGCTGCATTTCCGATGGAGGCGGAAATGTTGTAGGCCCGTGTACTCAGATTTGGGGGCACATTAAAGAACCCCAGGTGGTCAAAATTTCCGGTGTCCTCCACTACGGCGTCTCTCATAATCAAATGGTGGTTTTGGGACGTTAAAACCCACAAATCAATCAATCAATCAATCAATCAACAAACGGAAGCCACTGAATCTTCGAAGATGAAAAACGTGGTCACCAGTAATAAATGCATAGTAATGAAATTAAGCCAAATTCTGCAGTCAAAGCGAAATGTGAAAGACTTCAGCAGCTGTTTTATCTCCAGACGTCTCGTGAATGAGTGGGCATCCTTAGATTCACCATCAACAAACTTTGTCGTGTGGGTTAAGCAAATCTTAATTTTTCTCAAGTTTGCTCCGCTTGTACGCATTTACCGAATCACTTTATACAACACTCTAGAAGTAAAAGCAATTGTGCCGAACGCAACAATTTGCAAAAGCAATGTTCACCAAACGCGACGCTTACCTTGCGCTTTACGTCGTCGCCTACCCTATCACAGAAGACAATGTAAACCATGTTATTTAATATTACTGGCAAGTCTTTCATGAGTCTGGTTTCGTAGTATGGTGCTACTCTGAGGTGATTTCTTTCATGGGACAATTAAAAGGCAGGCATCACAAATAACAAAAATACCAGAGGCGTGCTATCTTCTAAATTTATTGTCAAATGTCCCCGGCTCTTTGTGGAATTAACGCTAAAGCCTTTGGCGGCGAGTAAAGGTACTGAAAGGGAAAGTACCACGTTCGTTTTCTCATTGGTGCCGCGTTCACTCAGTTGTCTTTGCGACATAGAGGATCAAACTCACTTGCTGCACTGGTATCTCGGCGCACTTGCTGCCGTTTGTTTGAATGAGTACTTCCCACCAAGAGAACCATCGTTATAAAGAACATGAACAACACACGGTAACACAAAAATCACCACCGGTTGGCTAGCTTAATATCATGCCGTAACTTATATTCCGTGACGTGACGGTATGGTTAACAGGAGTGATAAGTTGTGACACGGAAATCAAGGCGGAAGTTTCATTCACAGCATAATTTACATGCTCACTTGCTTGCGCCCGGTAACCTAGCTTGGTATCCATTAAAATTACTAATGCTAAAGACAACGGTGTGGCGTACTCGAATGACAAGTCCTAACACAAAATGCATGACATGCATGTCCGTGTTGGCATGATTTGTATGGTGGACCAGTTCACTACCTTGACACACACCTTATTTGTAACGGGCCACGTGACTGCATGACCAAAATGCATGTCAGGTTGTAACAACCGAATGCGCGTAAAATGCACCTAAGCCACGATATACATACCGTGCATCTGGTGCACTCGCAGCCTATTTGCTATCATGTTATAAACCTATATTAGCATAGCGTAACGCAACCCAAGGATGAACACAAACACGTTTAACAAGAAAAAATGTGACATGTCACCTTGTTTTTCTGCAAGAAAGTGTGACATAAAATTATGTCACCATCTGTCATTCATGTTCGTCATAAAGTCACCCCTCGTCTGACCATCTTGATATATAAAGGGCTAGGGAAACGGTTGCGAGCATAGCATGAGCATCGCATGTAAGTCATACCATTCTTAACCAGCACGTCACCATTTTCTGTTCACTATCTGCCCTTTTTGTTCGCCATACAGTATCGCCAAACGACACAGTATCATTTCGGTGTACATCCAGATAGCGAACCAGCCATGAGAAGACCATAAGCGAAGCTTTTAGTTGATCGTGTAGATGACAAATTAATGAAAAAGACATGAAAATTATCACATGCAAGATATGTCATACCACCTGTCATTCATAACGTTCACGCATATATCTCTTTAATTCAATTTCGGTATAAATACATTTATTTCTATTGCCACGACAAACCAGAGACCACGTCATATAAATCAAGCAGTCACGACGTACCTGTCACGAATCAAGCACGTTAACGCCAGTTTTCTTCATACACTCTTGTCACAAATTGCTAAGTCTGCTATTTATTATATAACAAAGTGGCCGTAAGAGCAACAAAGCACTGAGGTATAGATCGTGGAATTCGTCATATTCCATTTAAGATTTTGATGTCGTGGCCTGTTATTTCTAAACCGCATACAGTCAACGTTATGTCATGCCAACTTTGGATGTGATTTCATGAACCTTCGGCCAGGAAAGCATGTACTCGTAGGCGGCTAGTTCTATCTATCTATCTATCTATCCTATCTATCTATCTATCTATCTATCCTAGAAATACTTTGTGTGGCGTCAAGTGGAAAACGCTTCGTGATAATGGTTACCTCATCAAGAAAACCCAATACATAAAGTAGGATCCGTTAAAAACTATGCATCCCGCTTCCTAACTTGAAAGGAAACCACTGATTGAGCATCACTAAAATTCCGGCTGCTCTGTCACACTTCTGTGAATCTTCCATTGGTACCACTACAACTTGTGGACCTGTCGTCTTAATAAAAGTTTCTCAGCGTACATCATCTCGTCTTCAAAATCGTCTCAGTTTCAGACGCATATTTGGCCGCACACATTCATTCGATAATTTTGCTTTGCCGCACGCCATTTCACATAAGAATAGTCTTCCTGGCGAAATTATGTTGCTAAGAGACCCTGAAATATTTTTTGAGGATTTGCGGGTTTGAGCTTTCAGAATTTGTTCTCTATTTTTGTATTAAATTGTGTTTTTCTTCATTTTGTGTTCTAATGTGTTGTTATTTAGGGTTTGTTCTTTTCTCTTATTTTGCAAATTGATTTTTGTTTCGGCCTTGATGTTACTTTTAAAGGTTTATTTAGTGTACTTTTTCTGTCATCCCCCCGCCACTCAACGGTCTTCAGGACCTGTCGGGTACGACGAATAAATAAATAAATAAATAAATAAATAGATGAATAAATGCGGACTGCCAAGCGCCTTCATATCGCAGACTTCACTTTTCTTCTCTTGTAGAAAAGTGAAATTTGCGCTCTTTCTGATTCAGCTTAAGAACAGTCCGCTTCATTCGGGCTGCAGAAGCGGATGCATTGTCTGAAACATGCGCTACTCCGCGAAAATTCAATAATGCACAGCCGAAGCTTTTACCACTCTGGGCTGTGTGAAATGGGGATGTGCCTTTGTGGTGGCGGAAATTTTGCCGTTTCAGTGAGTTTCGCCTCGTTCACCACAGTAACCCAAGCGAACTCCTATTCAACTACAGCGAAAATCAGGGTGTAGGTATTGCTAAACCTATATAAGATTTGCTCCTAAGAGACCCTCGCTCTCAGTTTGTGAGGTCCTTTGCCACTTTTTCCAGCCCTGCACAGCTTTACTACACGGTCCTCGCTCGTTACGACCTCAAAACATCAATAAGGCTCATTACTTTCTCTTTTCCAAGATTTATCAGGCTATACGAAGCGTTCGTTGACTCCGGAAAAAGTAGACTAATAAAATATCACAGCATATCCTCGGAGTGAATGATGATGAGTTGGGCAAAGATTCTGTTCGTTTCTCCTTGCGTTCATCTGTCCGTCTGTTCGTGCTTCCATCAGTTCGCGCATTCTTGCATTCGTCCATGCATTCATTCTTTTCCGTGCTTCCGTTCATCTGTTAGTTCTTGCTTCCGTCCGTTCTTGCTTCCGTTCATCTGTCTGTCTGTCTGTCTGTCTGTCTGTCTGTCTGTCTGTCTGTCTGTCTGTCTGTCTGTCTGTCTGTCTGTCTGTCCGTCTGTCTGTCTGTCTGTCTGTCGGTCTGTCTGTCTGTCTGTCTGTCCACCCGTCCCCACCTGCTGAGTTAGTAATCAAACTAGGCGATCACGAACCACGATGAGCTAGGAGGAATGAACCCGTGGCTTAACTAGCTTCTCCCCTTAAAATTAGGTACACAATTCACAGCATTGCACAGTAAAGTGCACTTCGTTCTATAAATACAAAGAAGTCCATGTTCCAACATAAGTTTTGCGCTAAGCCAGACCATAAACAAGCGTTTTAGGTAGGCCCAGGGTGCGCTCACAACTACTCAAGTTACAAACATAGACATGTTGGTGCAGCTCCTAACGCTTGGTGCAAAGCAAAAGTTTGTGTAGCAGAGACAAATACTTGTCAACCAATACGCATGTAACTAACAACAGCTAGAAGTCTGGTCTTCTTTTTTTCAGTATAGTCATGCTCGAAGTCTTCGAAGTAGCCAGCAGTTTATTGTCTTTTTTAAGCGGAACTTCTGTCACAGGTGTCGTTATTTAGGGAGGCGAAAACCGGGCTAATTCAAGGGCGCAAGTATTGGCCCCCCGAACTGCACCACGAAAGTTTGGACAATTTAAAAATTGTCCTGTTTGGCGCGCCAGCGGACGCCGGCTGTGGCCCGAAGAACAAGTAAGAGCCGAGAGTTGATAAGCTCGAGAGTAAGAGCCGAGAGTAAGAGCCGAGAGTTGATGTGCTCAATTATGGCAGGTCAAAACAACACAGAAATTAGTACACTCGTCAAAAGTTGAATACCATATGTCACCAATCAAACAACCTACTACACAGTACAATCAACCACACTCGAAACAACGGACACAAACAACAATACGCACTACAATGCAATCACATGCATCGAACAACCAAGAAACCTAAAGGCTAAAGAGTTCGAAAACTTATTCAGTCCAAAGCCCTTGGAACAAAAGTCCTAATGATACTCTTCCGAGAATCACTCACTCAAAGTCCAGCACTGTTGTCGTTCCGCTGCCCCCGAAGTTTCTCTTCCAGGAAACCTCGCGTCTTCAATTGGCCGCTCTCCAAGCACCAAACTTCTTCGCCGGTAACACTTCGGCTTCTCACGCGCAGCTGTTGCAACGCGTCTTCGCTCGCTGGCGGTAGACACACTTTTCTGCTTGTAGCACGACTCTTCACCCCTCAGGTGGAAATCATCTTCATTACCTGCTTTTTCACCCAGGACGGAACCTTCGCCGTTGACATGGCGGACAGAAACACCCTACGCACTCTGGCACATACATTCTTTTTCTCCTGATCTCTATTCTCCGCTGCTCAATAAAATACATTTCACGCTAGTTTTCAGAAAATTCTCGTCGTTTCGTCGGCGCGATGCACAGCCAAGGTTGGGGAAAGAGCAAGACGTTTTCAGGGCCGTCCGTGACGCGTGACGCAACTCTGCATCACCCCACCACTTTCCTTCGAGAACCTTGCAGGTCTTGCTGGGCCGCCAATATGAGGAGGCTGGTTGGCAAGACTACGCTTCCGATGGGGGGGGGGGAGAGACGGTGCACCCGGGGAATCTTTGGATGCTTGTTTTCTTTCTTATTGTTGACCTTGAGTTGTCTCTCAGCGCTTGGTATGTTATTGTGGCTAGAATTCTGCGGCACGCGCTTTTTTGGAGCACTCATTTGTGACACTGCTCCCCACTTTAGGAATATTATCACATAATATTCAAAACCACACAAACGAGTGCGAGCAGTCACCACACACCTAAAGTCTGTAACATAGTCTGTCGCTCATGGCGCGTTACATTCATAGCAGAACACTCGATACAATGTACATTATATTCCAATTTCACAACACATGAATTATAAGCCCGGGTACATAAATACAACACTTCATCACGCATTTCAAACAGTACAAATATACAGAGGTGTGTCTTTACAACAATTGTACAATCCTATACATAACGTGAAACGCAACAAACACTTTCACACTTGTGACACAGGATAACACAATCACAACACAGCCTATCGCATTCAACGCTCTCAGAACCTTCTAAAACATTCAAACTCAGCCTAGTTAGTCGGCACTAACGTTCTCACTTCCCTTCATGTGCTCGACTCACAATTGGTACTCTTGCAGAAGCAAGCGTCCCCTCAATACTGGGCTGTTGAACTGTTTAGCCTGTTTTATGTATAAGAGTGGCTGGTGGTCAGTTTGGACCAAGAAAAGCACTCCGTACAAATAAATACTGAATTTCTGTATCCCCTACACCAGGCCTAGACATTTCTTTTCGATGGTTTTATAGGATGTCTCTCGGGGAAGTAGTTTGCGTTTGGCGTATGCATTAGGGTGCAGGGTTCCTTCGTGTGACTGCAAGAACACAGCCGCGAGGCTGGTGTCATAAGTGTCGGTGCGGAGGATGAATTCCTTGGTTAGGTTGGGGAGGCAGAGCACGGGAGGATTTGAGATGCGTTCTTTGAGTCTCGCAAGTGCTTTCTCGTTTGTCGTCGTCCATTTTACTAAGCTGCTTTCGTCCTGCTTGGTCACTTCTGAGAGAGGGGCGCCGATCTCTGCATACTTTAGAATGAGTTCCTGGTAGTAGCTAGTCAACCCGAGAAAAACGCGTACCTGCCGCTTCATCTTTGGGGTGGGTGCAGCTTGGATTTTGTCGAGAATTTTTCCCAGTGGAGCAAGCATGTTTTGTCCAATGTGATGACCAAGGAATTGAATCTCATTTATTCTAAACTAACACTTGCTCGGTCTCACGGTCAGCCTGGCAGCCTGAATTCGATCGAAGATCTGTCTGTGAGTGTGGATAGGTGTTCCTCCCAGGTCGCGCTTGTTATTAGTACGTCGTCGTAGTGATGTTCAACGCCCGGGATTCCCTCGGTGACTAGTCGCATCAGCCAGGCGAACCCTGCGGGTGCCATATTGATCCCAAAGAGCATGTAGCAAAACTGGTAGAGACCCGATTTTGTCGAAAACGCAGTCTTAGGTTTCGACTGCTGGGAGAGTGGAATTTGCCAGTAGCCTTTAACAAAATCTAACTTAGAGAAGTATCTTTTGTTTGCGGCACTGGCGAAAACGGCATCTGCTCCAGGCATGAGCTATGCATCGGCTACTATAACATTAAGCAGGCGCCAGAAATCGACTACAAACCGCTTGGTTTTGTCCGGTTTGTCCACAAGCAGCACTGGGGAATTATAGGGCTACTTCGAGACTTCAGTTATGCCAAGTATTTTCATTTGCTGTACCTCGGCCTCGATGTCCTTAGTTGTGGCAAAAAATAACGGGTACTGTTTGACGTGGACTTGGGATGCCGTCATTGACACGAGGTGTCACTCTACTCAACCTGTCTTGCCCGGGACATTCGAAAATATTTTAGAGTGCGCTGCCAAGGTTTCCTCCAACGCCCCCTTTTGTTGGTCTGTCAAACTTGGGCCGATTTTGACGTCGGTGATCCCTGCTGTCTGCACAAACTCCGGCACGGGAATTTCCTGTTCATCTTCACTGTCAATAACCCTTACGATGGCTTGGCATTGATTTGGCGCATCTTGGTTGGTTTCACGCTCCGCATACTTCTTCAGTAAATGGGCATGGAAAAGTTTCGGCCCGCTCGGAATCTTCACGGAGTAATTGAAGTCTCCAAGTGTCGCTTTCGAAGGGCCCTTTTCAATGCAGCAAGGGTTTATTTTTCTCAGTTGAAAGTAAGATGAGAACCTTATCTGCTGGTTGGAAGGTTATATTCCTTGATTTTCGATAGTAGTGCTTAGCGTAGCGTGCTCTCGCCCTTCGGAGTTCTTCGTGAGCTAGGCGGCACGTCTCTTCCCGACGATTTCAGAGATCCAATACGTACAGGTAGGTTGTCTTCAGCTCATCGTCCAGCACTTGACTCGTCCAGACTTCCTTTAAGATCCCCAGGGGTCCTCGGACTTGTCGGCCGTACAGTAGCTCGAACGGTGAAAAGCCGAGACTTGCCTGGGGAACCTCCATGTACACGAACAGCAACGAACCGAGGAATCTTTTTCAATTTTTCGGTTTCTCCGCTCACATTTGTTTAAGCATAGTCTTCTAGGCGCCGTTAAACTTTTCCACCATCCCATTGGCCATTCGGTGGTAAGAGGTGGTCTGGAGTTGCCGCACCGAATGAAGTCGTGCCACTTCCTTCAATAATTCCGACGTAAACTTTGAGCCCCGATCACATAGGATTTTTCTCGGTACACTGAAACAGGAAAACATCTTAACGAGGGCTTCTGCGACTCGTTCGGTCTCTATGCCAGGTAGTGCAACAGCCTACGGGTAGCGCGTGGCGCAATCGACGAGAGTCAAGATATAGTGGTTTCCTTGACCAGATGGAGGCCGGATAGGGCCTACTGTATCAATAGCTACTCTTCTAAAGGGAATGTCTATGACAGGGGACTGGCCAAATGACACGTGTGGCACCCTTCCTTTTGGCACATTTCACTGTGAGATATCGCAACACGCCACGAATCGTTTCACGTCGGTTGTGGCCCCTGGCCAGAAAAGTTCTTCCTGAATTCTATCCTTGGTTTTCTCGGCTCCCAGGTGTCCAGCCATTATTCTATCGTGGGCTAGCTTCATAACAGCCTCTCGGTACTTCTTCGGCACCAAGAGCTGTCGTATCCGTCGACCACTCCTCTTCGTATAGTACCTGTAGAGCAGTAAACCTTCCATCTTAACACTATCGCGCATTTACTATTACGGCATTTGAGATCCTTGTCAATCTGTGCAAAGCAGGGTTTTAACGACTCGTCCTAAGTTTCTTCCTCGGCATAACTGAAGCCCGGTCCTCCTCGAAATGGGGTGCAGGAAGGGGCTGGAATGGATTCGACTGGGCTTTGGTCTGTGCTCGGGTCGCAACTGCGACGACGTCATCGTTGGCCGTGGCTGGTTGGTTGTGACGGTTTGCAATTGATGGTGGATCGATCTCTGGGTCCTCTTCCAACAGTTCGGGTTGGTCTGGCGAACGGGTGCCCTTGATGTTCCCCAGAATTACGCCAAAAAATGAATCATCCAAGCAGAAAGTAGAAACAGTTCTACAGTAGAAGGGCGTCTCGATCTTGACCTTGGCTTCAGGCAGCCCCAGGACCGAACGGTCGACGGCGCAAATCAAGCTGGACTTGCCCGTGAGTTTGCTGTTGCGGACTAGGCCTCTTCGTACTATTACAGGGGAGCACCCAGTGTATCTTAAAACGTTAACATGCCTTCCTGCCACTTTTCCAGTCATCACAGGCATTCCCTTAACTAATGGTTTTGATTATGGAGCCACCACAGCATTCACCACCAGAATTTTCATCCCATTTTTAACTGTACAAACCCGTTGCTGACATCAGCATCATCGGCGTTTGGTTCAGCTTGCACACAGGCTACTTGGTGTGTTTTACTCGCTTCGTTACGACATGCATCTGCTTTGTGCCCAGTCTGACCACACTTGAAACATTTTAGACCCGTAGGGCTCGTTAAGTTAGTTCGACAGCTGTTAGCGCGATGACCGACTCGGTTGCACAGAAAATATCGCGGGACGCTCTCCTGTGCACACTTATTTTCTTCGGGAGCCGATGTCGTCGAATCTTCAGGACACTCCTTCTTGACCTTTGGCCAAATTTGTGCCACCTTGCGCTTCCAAGAATAGATCAGCTAATTCAAGCATGTCTTCAAGTAACTTAGCTCTCCTTTCTTTCAAGTAAAGCGACAGCCTTGGGTGGCAACTGGTGAGAAATTGCTCTTAAAGAAGGAGCTCTCTATGCTCATCATACTCATGTGCTGTCCTGGAAAGTTAGATCCATCTGTCAAAATAATAACTAAGTCCGGCGGCGTAGTGCGTAGCCGTCTCACCAGTGCGTAGCCGTCTCGTTCCTGTCCGAAATCGGTCCCTCAAACCTCCTACAATGAATCTAAATCGCTTCTGTAAAGCAGCTTTCATCTTTGTATAGTTGGCTGCATCGGTCGGCGTCAGCCTACCGTACACACTGAGCGCTTCGCCTATCAAGCAGGTACTGAAAGCAGTTGACCATTGATGTTCTAGCTAATTCTGGCTCCTTGAAATCGTCTCAAATCTGTGAAGGTACGCGTCAAGGTCGTCTTTCCTTCCATCACACACTACGAGCAGCTTGCTTGGCTCCAAGCGGAAGCCATGATCTTCTCGTTGGCTGCTTTTATCTCTAGCTTGGACGGGAGTTTCACTTCGCTGTTGCGAACGAAGCCGCTCGAGTTCCATCTCGTGCTGCCGCTGCCGTTTCGTTTCAGCCATCTCCGCCTCTCTTTCTTCTTTCAGCTGCCGCTCCTTTGCCTTTCATCCTTCAGCTGTCGCTCCTTTGCCTCTTTTTGTTCTCTCGCCCTTTCAGCTGCCAGTTTTCTCTGTTCAGCTCCAACTTCAATTGCTGCTCTACTTCTTCTTTGCCCTCTCAGCTGCCAACATCTTTCTCTACAACTCAGCTGCCTTTTCTTCCTTGGCCATCTCAGCTGCCAACCTCTCTCCACCGCCTCTTTCTCCTTCTGGCTCCCCCCCTTCCGTAGTTCGGCGCCAGAAAGACCCATCTTCTCCCCAAGAGCAACTAACTTCTCCGGATCCATGGTCACTCTCAAAGAAAATTCTAGCCACGTGCACAATATATCTGCCAACTCAGTCCATCAAAACACTCTCTGCCCACTCGTTAACGGGAAGACTGAGCAGCAGACAAAAATTTTTCCGATAGTTTTATTCACGACTCAAGGCTCTTTCTCAGTACGTTGGACACACTGTGCACCAAAAGATCCTTGTCGTGGACGCCAGATTGATTGTCTCAGGTCCCGTTAATTAGCGAGGTGATCACCGGGCGAATTCCAAGGGCCAAAGAATCGGCCCCCCGAACTGCACCACGAAAACGTAGACATTTTGGAAGTGGTCCTATTTGGTGCGCCAGCGGACGCCGGCTGTGGCCCTAACAACAAGTCAGAGCCGAGAGTTGAGAAACAAAACGAACATTCATTCTCAATTATGGCAGGTCAAAACGATACAAAGATATGTACACTCCTCAATAGTTGAGAATGATATGTCACCAATCAAATAACGTACTTCACAGTACAATCAGCCTCACTCGAAACAACGGACGCAAACAACAATACGCACTACAATGCAATCGCATGCATCGAAGAACCCAGACACTTAAAAACTAAAGAATTCGAAAACCTATTCAGTACAAAGTCCTTGGAACAAAAGTCTGAATGATATTCGTCCGAGAATCACTCACTCAAAGTCCAGCGCTGTTGTCGTTCCGCTACTACTGAAGTTTCTCTTGCAGGAAACCTCGTGTCTTCAATCGGCCGCTCTCCAAGCACCAAACTACTTCGCCGGTAACACGTCAGCTTCCCATGCGCAGCTGTTGCAACGCGGCTTCGTTCACTGGCGGTAGACACACAATTCTGCTTGTAGCACGAGTCTTCACCCCTCAGGTGGAAGTCATCTTCATTAGCTGCTTTGTCACTGAGGATAGAACCTTCGCCGACGACACGGTGGACGGAAACATCCTACGCATTCTGGCACATACTTTCTTCTTCTCCTGATCTCCCTTCTCCGCTGCTCGCTCAAATACTTTTCGCGCTAGATTCTAGAAAATTCTCATTGTTTCGTCGGCGCGATGCAAAGCCAATGTTGGGGAAAGCGCGAGACATTTTGAGGGCCGTCTGTCCGCGACTCGTGACGCAACTCTATAATCACCACGCCCCTTTCCTTCGAGAACCTTCCAGAGCTTGCTCGGCCGGCGATGTGAGGAGGCTGGTTGGCGAGACTGCACTTCCGAGGGAAGGAGAGACAGCGCACCCGGGGAGTCTTTGGATGCTTGTTTTCTTCTTTATTGTTGACCTTGAGATGTCTCTCAGTGCTTGGTATCGTTACTGTCGCAAGAAGTCGGCGGCGTGCACTTTTTCGGAGCACTCGTTTGTGACAACTTCCTACGCGTTTTAGAAATCAATATTATGTGAAACATGCGGAAGGAAGGCGACTGTGCTGTATTTTATCGAGCGAAACATTACAACATTGCGGTAAATATGTCTACAAATGTTGTACCCGCAGGCATATGTTAAAAGGTTATCCGTATTATTGTGTAAGGATACCAACAACAACGTGGATATTAGCAACATTTGAAGCGGTAAGCTGATATTTATTTCTTCTGCCAATCATCATCACTGCCCTAGACACTGCTACATAAATAGGCTTCAGTGGATCGCGCTTCGCTACAATATTCTTTATTCTTACGTGACGGCTGAGTTGTAGATGTGCGTATTCTCTTTATAGTATTGAATGGGCAGCAATGCAACCCCTTATTGACGTTTAAAGATCATTACGATATTCTTGAAAAGCAGTTCTGAAACCTGGCATGGTTTTGTGGTAGAATACGTGATTGCCACGCAGATTGCGGAGATTCTACTTCTGCGGCAACCATGATATTTGTTCTAGGCGGTGGTATTGTCAACACTACCGATGCCAGCTTTTAGGGGCGAAGCTCCTTAGGACCAAACAATTGGGCGTTTATAGCCCCAGAGTATTGAAACCAAAACTAAACACTTTCACAACAACAAACATATGCAAACAACAAAATTTATCTGCAATAAAATTTCTGACAGCACAATACGTTATCAGCCACAACGTTGGTCTGTCCGTTTATTCATTATTTCATCCTTCAATTTCCCCATCCATGCATTCGTCCGTCCATTCGTCATCCGCTTGTCCTACCAACCACGCATCCGTACATACGTCTACCTATCCATCCGTCCGTGCTTTCATCTGTTCACTTAATACTAATCGGTGACTTCAGCGTAGACATTTTGGACCTTCGGGCATGTACTTTAGCCTACTTGTTCTCACTGACTTTGCAAAAATACACTGATTTTTCTTAGCACTAATGAATATAGAAATAACCGTTCCGGCTGTTTCTTCCTTCAATAAAACTGTCAATCACATTCAGTGCATCGCGCTCAACTACAGCAGATCCGAACCCGGCGTGACAGCTGCATCGTAGGAGTAAATAAGCATTGTTTATAATTTAAGATAGCCATCATTGCATCTAAAATTTTAGCTTCAAAACATCACAGTCTAATTGCAAATAAGTCGTGAGGCCCGATGTGGCTCTGTGGCACAATACTTGATCACTAGGCGCAATGCTGGGGTTTGATTACTGATGGGGCAATGATATATTTTTTTTATATTCGACGGGTCAACAAAGCCTGTGTCAGCTTTTTCTTATAATTCGCGTGTTAGAATTTCCTATGTGTGTTCTCACCATTCTTAGGGGGGGACATGAAGTGTCAGTCACCTGTGACACATACACCATAGCAGTGGCACATACTCACCTGTGGTTATGTGCAAATGTCTGGCGGGAAGTGCTTGTAGACGTATGCGACCGGATTTTGACATCCTCCGTGTTATGAACAGTGTGTCGTATTCGCTGAGCCATCTTGCCCTTCTATACACTTTCTTTACGCTAAGTTGTGGAGGTGATGACGAGAGAACCCAGATGGAGGCAGATAGATGGATAAGTAGATGAATAGATATTTAAATAGAAAGATATATTGATACATACATAGATAGATACAAAGATAGATAGATACATAGATAGATAGATAGATAGATAGATAGATAGATAGATAGATAGATAGATAGATAGATAGATAGATAGATAAACGTTAAAAGTGACTCCGGCAGGCAAATAATTTGTTCGAATTAAAAGTCTAAACTGTTTTTGTTGCTGTAAAACTCTTAATGAAGCTGCTTTTTGAACGCTGTCAGGAATGTTCTTCCCTTCTAATTTTCTATTGTTTGAATTTTTGCTTAAAACACTGGCCCCAGAACTTGGAATGTTTTCGCTTTTCTCTTAGTTTTAAGTGTCCGTTGAGAACTTCATCAGAAGGAGAATTGAAATATTGACTTGTTCAGTCATCTAGCATCAGTGTTTTTATTGAATAAACATTACTTGCCTGAGCATATGGTTGAGAGGCAGGATGCGAACCCTAAAAAAGAGAATAGGATAGCCAATGAGACGACAAAATACATGCAGATGCCCTCAGCCAAATACATCAATAATAGAAAAAAGCAATTATCAAGATGCAGTAACAAACTAACCGTCTGCAACGTTCCACATTATCCATCATGTATGACAAATTATTTCACCTCTATTTTGATACTAGAACATTTAAGACCTGTAAAATCGTAATACCTATGGGTGCACATAAGTATGAACACAAAATGTTTCTGAACACATTCAGATTTAAATTAACACTAAAATGAAGAAATACTTGAAATACCAAGTTTATATAGTTTTATTATTTTTAGTATCATCATTCTCGTGAATCAATGAAACAGCTACATACAAATAGTTGCAAAAGATGAAACACAAATCAGAGGAGGCAACGAAACCTTTGGAAAAAATGCACAAGCAAAGCATAACTTAATTGATAATATTGTTATATACAAAAAGATTTGTAAAGTTTTTTTTACAAAATATGCGGATACATTTTCCCTAAGGAGGGTTTCCTCCGTAGGGGACACTTTTTCATAGACGACACAAAAGAGTTTAATTCTGGAATGAATAGCACTGATGCCAAACTTTTAGAAAAGTTTGTTGGTGCATATATAGTTTGATTTCAATAACGTGGTATCGCCGAATTCCTAGACTAGGAGCTGGGAAAAAACTAGCTAGAGAAAATGGAGGGTCACTATGTTGCCGTGATAATTAAAGATTGTGAAAAAAGACGATCAAAGAAATGTTTTGGGTAAATCTACACACAAGGTTTATTGATTCCTCCAAGGCAGATGCGCTTTTGTAGCGTCAATATAAAGCCAACATGAAAGGGGCTGATTTATTTTTGGCTGATTTGAGTACGTTAGACAAATGAGCAAGATGTGTGTACAAAATTCTAAAGGCATATTAAAAAGCGTGAGTAGCGATTTTAAGCTACAAGCTTTGTTACATTGCTTGCAAGATGTAAGTGTCGTTTAAAGTAGGCTACGTTTTTTTTCACGCTTAAGAAGTGATGTTTTCAATGCGCACGTTCCGGCTTGAGATTATTGAAAAAAATTCACACAACTTCATTAGGTGTCGATGGCAACTGGGCGAAGCAGGGTCCGAAGGTCTATTTTGTCCCATTGAATTTGCGACTTTTAAAAAGCGTACAGATTGACGTATCGAGGAGCACACTTGCGCATGCACTCATGGACGGACGGGGAACGTGATTATAAATTGCACTGTCGTATTGTTGTGATGTCGCAGTTGTTACCATATTGAAGTAAGGGACGAGGAGTAGGATGACTCTTTCTGGTGATGAACAGCCACCATTTTCGCCTGTTGTACTTTCCACAGTAAAAATCTCGGAAATACACTCGCAATATTATACTTGATTGATCTACAAATAAAGTTGCTTTTTACATTGATGCAGGTGTTGAATTTTGCTTTTCATTTTGTGTAGCATGATGGACGCAGACAGCAAGGCTCGCAGTAATATGAACAGAAGGGATAGTTAATTTTGCTTCATACTGGAGATCTAGCACACAGATTCGAGGACACAGACAAAAAAGGATACAAAAAACAGCGCCGACTAACAACTGATCTATTTATATATATAGTCTTTTCAGCGCCTCAAGATCACTGCATATGAGCAAAACAGTATGATTAATTCCTTGAAAAAAGCCAATAAATCATTTAACAGATGCAGTGTATTACACAATTCATTTACCTATAAAAAATTTTCATTATTTGATATTGAAGGATGACTAAGGCACACATTTTTAAGTTTAGGCGTGGCGTATCTGGAGACCTAAAGACATCTGCGTTAGTCATATTTTGGTATCCCTGAATAAAATAAGATTTTATATGTTGAACAAGTGATATTACCCTCCACTCTGTCGGCGAAGACACCGGTCTCCTACAGGACCATGCAATTCAAGGCCTTGTGACCGCAATGGTACGTGCCAGAGCCATTGCGGTAGCTAACTGGTGGCAGGATACGCCTGTAATGTTCTAGGATGAGAAATAAACCTAAAGACAAGCGTGCCGCTGTTGAATGTGATAATCACTGCATATTGACGGAATGAATGATGATGAGTGGGGCGAAGCGTCCGTTCGTGCTTTCATCCGTCCTTCCTTCTTGCTTCCATGTGTCCGTGCGTTCATCTTTACGTCTGTTCATGCTTTCATCCGAGTGTCTGTTCAAGCGTCTGTTGGAGCATCCGTGCGTCCGTCCATCTGTCGTCAGTGTGTCTGTCTGTGCGTACGTCCGTCCATATATCGAACACTTCAAGTACTGCCATCTCACTTCTTTTCATCGCATATTTATCATATACATGTAGTGCCATTCAGCAGACATTTCAAGGACGAAACGAGAAATGGTTTAGGAGCGTCTAAGGACAGTTTGGTCACCGCTGTGACGTGATCGTTCTCGACAGTGAACGCGAATTTTACTTTTTGGTGAGAAAACAGTGCCTTTGGCCACCGGGCTCCTCGAGAAGCCAAGCGTACACAGTGACGTCATTCTAGGTATGCCACATCATCTTCAACAGCAGCACTGCTGAAGTGTGGCTTCTTCGATAATTTCCGGCTATGGAACGTCATGGCTTAGTCACGGAGGCCGTGGTTCAGGATAAGAAAAAACAATTGCACACGCAGCGCTCGGAACACGGTACGCATTTCTCGCTCTGCTTGCAAAGTCAATTTAGCAGAAGGTGAACGCGCATCTACTTGGTTGTTGCCATCGTTTTGCGGCTAAGCTGCCCGCGTCTCGTAAGAACGAGATCGTCAAAAATTCTACAACAATGCAGTTTCCCGCACTATCATAATGAAACGTGACTGAGTGTATTCTACGCTGAGCTAAAGCAAAGACTAAACACGGCTAGTGAGCGGCTGAACCTTACGTCGGAGCGAAGAACAACTGTAGGCCAGAGGAAACGAAGATGGCGTATGTTTCCATGCCCACAGGTTCAGTGCGCTTAGGGGGCGGAGCCAGACAAGCTTTTATTTCACCCGTTCTAAAGCTCCTGCTGCTATAACTGCGAAAACAATTATGACATCGTCCACATCAATGTCGGTTCTTTCTAAACACGAAGTTTGATAGAATTCTAAAATCCTTTCAGTTTCCCTTTAAGGAGCTTTGCTCTGAAAAAAATACAATGCCAACGAAAAGTGCAGCCACATGTCGATGAATTACAGGCTTTTTTACGTGGTGTTCTTAAGTGGTGTCTAATCGGTATATTATGCCTATCACAGTAATATGAGTACTTGCTTCACACGGTGGCGTACTGAGAGAGAAAGAATCAAGTGCTGCGTTATCTTCACTTATTATTCAAAGCATAAAAACACAGACGACCTCATGAATTTGTTGACAGACAACTTTATTAACCCACAAAGAAATATGAACAGACATTGTCTAAGTTACGAGAATAAATACTGCATATAAAACTAAACTGTTTGATTGATAAGCGGAGGTTAACGTCACCAACCCACCATATGAATAAAAGAGACGCCATAGTGTAGAGCTCCGTAAATTTCAACCAACTGGAAGATTTTAGCGTGCGCCCAAATCTGAGCACACGGGCCTACAGCATTTTTGCCCCCATTTAAAATGCAGCCGCTGCAAACGGGATGTGATCCCACGACCTGCGGGTCAGCAGCCGAGTACCTTAGCTCCTAGACCACTGCGGAGAGGCAAAGCTAAAATATTTGACTCCCATATTACAAAAAGAAGTATTTTACACCCTTATATTTCTTTTCTGCAATACTGTTAGATATCTACTTACTTTTTTCTCCTTAGGGCATACTGAATCCCCCACCAAGATTGCCAGCAGTATTGCAATGAAATAAAACAAAAAGTAGCCAACTTTCGTGCTCATACTGTGAAGAAAACGTTCTGCTCAATGAAGCAACTTGAGATTTTCCTCAAGGCACATGCTATATATAATTTGCAAGCACTTCTAAGATAATATAATTAAACATCTGGAGAAGCTTTATACAGTATGCTGTTATGCCCGCTGATGACTTCACTTATGATGACAGATGTTTTCTCAGTCGTTATATTTTTTGTTCTTCACACACAGTGTATAACTGGCTTAAAATAGTGTTGAATATTTGGAATTTTATGGATTTGTTGAACATTTCTACATCCGTCGTTTTCTATAGACTCCATTGCCTTTGAAGTAGAGGTGTGTAAGAGATAGCATTACTCATCATAAACACCGCCACAGAATTTTCGGTGCAAATACTTGAAATATTTTCCAGGTGTTTTCTATACCCACTAATCTCCACGCGCAAGTGCTTACATTTCTTACATGCTATATTGTAGTAGGTGGTAACTATTTCGATCGAATGTAAAAGAGGATTTCGGCAGGTAGTTTTGTCACTTTATTTTGCTAAAAGTTTACCCTGAAAGCATAACCTTATAGGTTTACAAAAGCATAAACTTTTTATCATAAGATAGCAATGTTGATAAAATGTTGGGTTTTGCGTTCCAAAACTTGGTATGATAACGAGGGACGCTGTAGTAGCGGCCTTTGTAAATTTTGACGATCCAGTTTTTTTTCACGTGCACTTAGCAGGCACAGAAATGAGGTCTCTAGCGTTACGCCGCCTTCGAAATGCGATCCCTGCGGCCATATTTGAATTCGCGACGTCGGGTCAACTTCCGAGCGGCATCTAGACTTTATCAATATGACTGTCGAAATTTGTATCCATCTAGGATATCCACAGAAACAGAAAAAAAATCGGCCTACCTTGCGCACCCTTGAAATTTACGTTTTGCGTTGCATGCGGGGTAAAGATGACTATTTTCTAATTTTTATGGAGCGACATGTTTTGAAATGACACAAAATACATGTACAACTACAACGTGCACAGGCGTATGTTGAACAGTTGCATTTCCATTTGCGCAATGGTGCCAACAAGAATATGATAGGAGCCCTCGACACTGCTACATAAATAAACTTCAGCGTATGGCACCTAACTACGATCAACGGTTGCTCGACGTGACGGCTGTATCATAGCAGTGCATATGTTTTTTTTATAAAATTGGATACCCAGCACTATAATCACAATCCAAGTTTCAAGAACTCAAATTCTATTTGAAAAGTAGTTCCGAACCCGTCGTGGCTTTGTGGTAGAGTGCTTTATTGCCGGGCAGAATAGTTGCGTTCTATTCGTGCTGCAATCTTGACATTAGTTCTTTGAAATCTCCACGTTAACGGTGCCAATTTCTAGATTTTGTTACGCTCTGGTGTTAAATTCGCCCATGTGTCTTCTCTTTGTTAATTAGTAGATACTTAACTCGCTCAAGAAAAGTCGGTCCTACGGCAACTTCATAGGATGGTCTGTGCGTCTGCATTCTCGTCAACGTCAATAACTAAGTTATACATGTAAAAAATAACTGCATTACCTTTACAACAGTGCAACAATTGTGAAATTTTCAAATGGCGACAGTTGTCGTATTTGTTCAATGTAACGACTCCGAATTTCTAGTCACTGCAATGCAAGGAATCGGGAATATAGATACATGGGTGAGCACGTAAAACTTATACGCCTCGAAAGGTAATGTTGCATGGAGGAAGCAGCCACCCTAAGAAGAAGCAATAATGTTCAAAACGATAACTCAATGATGATGAAAACTGATGGTGATGAAGAATATTTATGCAGCGGCCCCTTAGCCTTCAACGAATCACAAGAAAAAGAAAAAAAAAACATGCCTAATATCTGCAAAGCACTTCGAAAGATGATAGTCAGAAAGCGCTGAGTTAGAGCGGTTCGATGCGCAAGCGAAGGCGAATGAGTGCATAGAGGAACTCTACGGAACCAACGTTGACGTGGCGTCATATCGCAGGCGCAAGAAGAAACCGAAGTTTTTTTTTTTAAGTACGAATAGTTTCTTCCCAGGGTGGAGGATACCCAGAACCCCCCAGGTTCTGGCTCTAATCTGATCTACGTTCTAACCATATAATGGAATGGCTCCAATCAACTGACGGTAGTGACACTTGTCAGAAAAACTGACAATGCCAAAGACAGATAAGACGGGTTGCCGACAGACAACAGAGACTTAGAAAAGGCGACCTGATAAGGCTTGTACGCGGCATTGTGGTCTTTTTTTTTCTACGTGGCAGCCGTGCACAAATGGCAGAGGTGAGAGCGTGATCAGCTGTATACGTTAATCAAACGGCCGTCAGGAGAGCTCTTGGGCTCCCTATATACAAAAGCTCGGACAAAAGGATTCGTCTCTGCATGCGTAACGCGCTGCAAGAAATTGCTGAGGCACAGGAGAGAGAGCGATTCACCAGGCTGTTTACCCCGCGTTCCCGTAGAAACATCCTGCGGGAGCTGGGAATCCCACTGATGGAAGGCAAGTCTCGCTTCTGCAGCTATCTTCATCAACAGCGACAACAAATAATTGCTGTCTTCATCAAGCAAGATATCCACCCAGAGCATAATAGGGGTAGAAGGCGGGACAGGGCAAATGCTCTACTACAAAGGAGTCAGGGACACGCCGGGGACTGCTGCTTCGTCGATGCAGCCCGGTATCCCGAGGGGAAGGCGTATGTGGCAGTGACCATCAACCACAAGGGCCCTATCACAAACTACACAACAATCCTGATTGCGAAGGCTGAAATAGAAGAGAAAGCGGCGGTCGCGTTAACCTTCATAGAGCAGGAGGTCAAAAATTTACGACTCGAGATCGGAGGTCTCTATATTGAAGGTCACAAAGGGCGCAATATCGGAACCACTTTAGTGGATCCTTCGTGAGAAGGTGATCAAGCGACACAAACTCGTTTGCTTGTTTGCTTCACAGCTCAAGAGAATGCTTTGAGGGAGCCCCGCTCAATCTGAGTGAGTTAGCCCAAATAGCTGCGTGAGGACTGGTAAACCGCGTAGCTATCGGCGGGCGTGATGCTGATGTTTTTGAAAACCGGGACCCTTCTATCCCGTATAACGAACTGACAAAATATTTTCACCTGGCACGGAGTCAACACTGACCACAGCAGAGAAAACTACGCTTACCTCAAGCCTCGACATTCAGGCTTCTTCAAGTTGGGGTGTACCCTAGCCCCGTGCTATCGCACAATATTTATCCCGAAATACAGCCAACTAATGCAAGTTACTTCTGCGAAGATAAAGCTAATTTGGAATGCATGCTTTGGCTGTGCTCTCCGTTACACTGTGGTGAAGACGTCATGCCTTCCGAATGGGAGCGTGCTATTACCAGCTCCTTGCTCGAACACTTATGGGCAGTCAAACGGGCCCGCTACGCAGCTGAGAGACTTGATCTTCGTTTTCCGATGTGGGAACGGCCCGCAACGAGCTAGAGCACATTCCGAAGAGTCCGTAAATTCATCTATTATTCCATTCACTCATCTTTTTTACCAAGTTTTGCGAAAGGAAAAATCGCTGCTCCTCGGTGAGTGTGACAATGGCTGCACAGAGCAGCACTTCTAAAATATAGAATATTCACAACAACCACTTCTCCTCGTAATGTTTGAGAGCACCTTTTGGCGTTCGTACACCCCCGCCGTTGCCTCGTGCGTTTGTTATCAAAGGCTCGCATTCGTACTCATAATTTTTTTTACTTCAAAGGACAGTTTGGGCAACGCAGGCTGGAACGATAAGTGTTGTTCCTATGGCTCTGTGGATTGAAGAAAATCTACGGCACATTTTAAAATACATTAGGTACGTTCCTTGGTTTTTTGTATCAGGCTCAGTTGAATAATTATTCCAGTTTTTTCAAGACAAGTTTGATCAGTTGAGCAAGGTAAAAATGACATTTATGCATCGATTTTGCCTAAAGTACCCCGGAGAAAAAAGTATAAGGCTTGTTAAAATTACAAATGGTCACTTTAAAGCGATAACATCCAAAAAATTCCAGTAGCTTATGCTTTGAAAGCATACCGTTAAGGGCAGACATTTGCGAACAGAGCTACTTTTTACTATATCACAAGGTTGATGCAAGCCATGGTGTTAGCCGAGTTTCTATTTTCTCAGAAGTTTGGCCCATACTCGTACTGTTATCGGGCAGGCTACTGAGCTTGGCACAGCGCATGACCGCGTCCAGCTTCGGCTAAAGAAGGGCACATGATTTATTGGGCTTCACCTCTGTTACTTAAAATGGCATATCAAATCGCAAGGCGTGACTGTGGTTGAATAATAATTTCATGACTGATTCGGCTGCGGACGTGCTCAGCTGAATATTAATTAGTTCATCCTACAGTGACGCATAAGCAGAAATATAGCGTGTTTCACTGAGATTGAGTGGGCCTGAATAAGTGTTTTTTTTTAACCTTGAGGCTGAGTTAGTTCGACTGACGACAAGCTCAGTGAGATTCAGCGCCAGTGTGCCCTGTTTGAAATTTAATCCATTGGACAATTCATTTCAGTATTTCAGCGAGTTGTCGAGAGCTTATGGGCTGAAAGATCTTTAAGGTTTCCCGCACCCGAGAAGAAACCACAATATTTCCCCAAACCCTTGGGTGGTTTACTATTGTCCAAACTTTTGCATTTTTCTTGTGTGTTTGGTGTTTCTTCTTTATTGCTATTTTTGTCTATTGATCGGTGCCTTTCGTCACTGCTTCACCATTGTATACATTTGGGTAATGAACTTACTGTTCCTATTTCCTGAAAGTAATCGCAAGCACAAAATATGCACGAGCATCGCCTTCCCAGTGTTTTTTTTGAACTTTGTAAGCTCCAAGCGGGGCGCAATATTGGCGTGACGTCAATTACGTATTTTACATCGGATTGTTTCAGCAAGAATGGCAAGATTTTTTTTCTAAACAAGAATAGGTAATCTTATCAAGACTTCGACCAGCCACTTGATGCTGTTCACGCTGCTTGTATAGAGTATTTGTATCTATTGAGCCGCTCTCTTGACTGCTTCCGGCTTCTAAGTCTGTTACTAAAGAAAGCAACTCTATTTTTCTCACTGAAAACCAAACGCACCCGACCCGACAATTCACCACTTTCTTCTTTAGTCATTGCATGCTCTTGCCCATCACATAGCTTTCACGCATGCTTTGCGCTCATGGTGAAGAGAACCCTTTATGTGGTGCGTCATGACGGAAGTCGTAAGAAATGTATCTTTTTTAATTGTCGAGAGATAGACAGGTTGGCGTCTTGCATTCCTCGTATTTACATTTTTGGCGGTCATGTTGACACGGTGTCTTGACACAGTGAGCCGCCGTTCGTGGCGCTATGCGGGGCAATCAATGGAGAAAGGTCAAGGTCACGCTGCTGCATGCGTTGACTCTATGAACACTGCTAGGCAGTGGCATTGTTTCCAGTCAAAAAGAAGAAGCATGATGCGAGAAATCTGACATATGACATATGAGAGCAACACGTGTATCGCATTTTCGTGAAAAAGTACACGTACGCAACGTTTGACGTAAGCGGCTCTACCATAACTAAGGCGCACTGACGACTCCCGTTAAGGAGCACGCAATCGCATAGAAAATGAAAAAATACAGTACGCATCGCTCTAGCAAGGATAGTTGGAAAAAGGCGGATCTTACTAAAAAGCAGAAACAATAGCTTTCCTGAGCCCATATTGCAAGCTTAGTTACTTCAAATAGCCTTCAAGTAGGTCTTGTTTTTGTTTTTTACATTCTTCTCGTGACCTAATCTTCAATAGCAGAGAACACAATTGAGCACTTGTGCATTGAAGTGCGTCTATAAAGAGAGCACGGGTAGAAACATTTCTCGTAATTGAATAAAAAAATCACTTCGCTTGTTATGCTGAATAAAGTTACCTCGAACGTAGTTTTGTTCACCCTTAAGTACGTGCATAAAACAGCTGATGAAGAGAAGTGCGTAAGAATAATAGTGACATCAATGCGACTATTTCAGCCACTTATATACTGAAAGTAATAGAAGAATAACATAACTACTCAGGTGAAATATATCAATCCAGTTGGAGTCTTCAGCGACGTACCGTCAATTGATATTATCAAAGCTACTGCTGACGCGTCAATAAAAATCCTGCTAGTGCTTGCTAACAATACGCAGCAAGTATTGTAACAATATTTCTCATACGTCGCATTCAGCACAACCTTTCGAACTAGATATGAACACAAAGTTAGGCTGGTTTACAGTTCTCTTCACCGTAATATGGCTGACTACTTTTGTGGGAAAATCAACGTGCCCCAAGACAAATGTAAGTGTCCATCTCTGAATGTTGAAAATACCTAAAGAATGTTAATTTAACATGTATAGATTGCTTACTGTTTGGAATTTGTGCATCTGAGCGTCAAGTACTAGAAATCACCAGAACTATCGCATTATGTAACATAGATAATCTCTGTACTTTTTTTTCTGCCGTTGACAGCACTTACCTTTTGACAAACCCGGCATAAGGCTGCCAGTGTGTTAGTTCTCAGAAGCTTAAGTCAGAAAAGGAAGTATTTAATTGTTTTTCATCTAATAATATTTCAAATTCGGAAGTAAGTGCACACATCGCGTGATATCAGCCTAGTACTTTTATTGAGTACATCATATTAAAGAGCCAAGGAAAGCTTGCAATGTGTAGACATGTGTATGAATATTGTGTGTCATTCAATTTACATATAATGTACAACGGAAGCTGTAATTGTTATGGAAAGTCAGAACTATACCTCCTCCAGTTCCCTACAAAGATTGTTCTGACCCATCATGCACTAGCGTCTGTATCAGGCGCATGTGAATAACCTCGGTTTTCTTCCTCCTATTACTATCATTGTGATAGGGGCTCGGTTAGACAAGCACGAAAAATATCGTAGATATCAGATTCTCAGCCAAAGGACGTTTATTTACCACACAAACAAGCAGATGTCATGAATGAACCGAAAAAAGGGGGCTACAAGCGTGACGGTGCCTTCCATAGAATCAGTGCCAAAATTCAGGACAACACAAGACGAAAAAAGCTATAAAGAAACTTCTATCGCGTGTCGCAAGCCTGAAGGAACTACGGAGAGACCATGCATTTTACAAAAGAGCAGTTATGATGTAACAACATAGCTCATGTGTGCCACAGTTGTCCGCCGCGGGTGTTCCTAAACACTATCGTTCCAAATAAATGAAAAAGAAAGACGTCAAGCCGGCACGGAACCGCATTTATTGGTATTAAGGTTCAACATCAAACCATCCAACCAATGTTTGACATCATTTAGGTATGGTTCTAAGATATTGCCACAATAGTATCGTTCATCATTCTTTGGAGAGGTGTGCTATCCACTACACATTTGCAAAGGATTTTGTGTAAAATGTGTTAGCGCCACTGTTAATAGGTGAACAAGAACAAGCTTTTGTAGTTAGTTGGAGCATTGGACGACCCATTCATTACACAGTTGGCATTGTATGACACCTGGATGTTCCTTTGCTGCTATAAAACGCTTTATTAGTACAATGCACGTCGTTGCAGTGGCAAGGTTTCTGGCACAACTACAAAAAATATGTCACGGTTTGAAAATACCGTCGCCCCAACGCGGTGTTCTAGTGTCTAAGGTACTTGGCTGCTGACCCGCAGGTCGCGGGATCAAATCGCGGCTTTGGCGGCTGCATTCTCGATAGAGGCAGAAATGTTGTAGGCCCGTGTGCTCAGATTTGGGTGCACGTTGAAGAACCCCAGGTGGTGGAAATTTCTGGAGCCCTCCATTACGGCGTCTCTTGTAATCATATAGTTGTTTTAGGACATTAAACCCCACATATCAATCAATCAATCAATCAATTAATCAATCACTCAAAATACCGTCATTGCACCACTCATGACGCGGAGGTTTTCATTAAGAGTATTTGCATCGCTTGCATAAGAACAGTAAGGCATCCTAAAAATTCTGTTTCATAGAGCCTCATTAGGCTTACGAATTCATACGCCTTTTTCTGACTATCAGAAAGTGAACAGGTTCAACTACTTTCAACGTATCAATTTTGAAAAAAATATATATTTATTTTATTTGCCAGCGTGTATTCCGCACACAATGATTATGCTGTTAATCAGAGATAAACGGTATCGTCACTCCTTGCATTTTTTTTGCAGAAGCGTTCACCTGAGCACTCACCTCATTCTCGTGGCAGCAGTCCGGTAAGTATTCATAGCGTCTCAATGTCTTACCGTGCAAATATGTTAACTAAGTCATACTTTATATTGAAACTGCTGAAGGCTGGTCTTCGCAACCATAAAGTCGGCAATAAATCAAGCTAACACACACAAACACACAATGTATATATATATATATTTATGTATATGTATATATATATATATATATATATATAAGCGTCAGTTTTTGAATGAAGTGATGTTATTTATTTTTACACTTACCTCCCCCCCAAAGATTTAGGAAAATTCAATGATAGACTGACTGAGTACTAAACAAGTTAGGATTGCGAAAGAAGGCGCTGTCGAATTACATTGGACAGCTTATTTTGACCTTCCTAAAATTTAATTGTAAAAATACACCCATTATTAGGCAACCAAACAATTCTACCATGAAGAGGGCATAGTGTTCTGAAACAAGATGCAATGTTGCAATCATTGTTGAATCATACGCTCTAATATGGGTAGCCAGAGAAAGAGCAAGATATATGTACACACTACAAGTGCTTTCTCACTGGTTGAAGAAAAAAGGGGTAGTATTGAGCTAGGACAGCTAACCGAACTTGTAAGAGTAAGGGAAACCCTACGCTGAATGTGTGGACAACAATAGAAATGGGGGAGTAATATTAGGAGTGAAAACAATGCGGATGTCATTATTGAGCACCAGAACACCTCGTTGCTCAGACAAAGCTGTCACACTTATAGAGCGTTCGCATCGCAACATAAGAGTACCTTTCGGAAGCCAGCTTATGAAACAATACCCATTGCTAAGTTTAGAAAAATTCAGTGGAAGAGAGTCATCTAGAGAAGGGCTTTGCAGCTACGCCAAAGTGATATCTTTGTTAGGGTGAAGAATGCTGTGTTTCTAGAAAAAAATTTCTGATGAGTCAGTAGTGGTGCGAAGCCTCAACCTGATACGCAGAGAAGTTTTCGCTCCACTAGCGTTGTAAACTATATGGTGCGCTAATTATTGCGATTTTCATTTTTTGTACACCACTGGCGAGTAGTTTTGAGGTGCATTCCGTTTTAGTGAGGGTACTTGACAATATGACACACAGTGACGAAGTTAGAGCCGTACAAGCTGAGCCCCTAAGTTATGCTTCGCACTTGAAAATGTCTGCATTCTTAGTCACTGGTCTGCTCGCTATTCAGCTTCCTACAGGGTGTAGATTTTCAAACGTACCCACCTGTAGTGGAGTTTCCAAAATAAGGATGAATATAAAATACCACTCATTCTTGACAAATAATTTCCTTACATTGAACTAATACTTCACCAGTCCTTCTTGGGGCATTTTGGACATTTTATTTTCACGTTGTACTCTTTTCAGCTTGGTCGTCATCCACCTCACACAAGACACCGTCGTGATCGAACTCCGGCAAGTTGCTTATATCAATGTAAACTTTGGAACTAGGAACTATTGATGACAAAAAAATATTAACTCATGTCTAGGTGGTGGACAGCATAAATCAGATTTCGAGAAAGATGCGAAAAACCGTTTACTGAGAATGGTAATTTTGTGACTCTAGACTCAATAGCCAAGCATAATACTACACAGTAGGCAACAGAAACCAAAGTAGTGTAGAGCAATATTAAAGCAAACTTTGTATTGAAGGCTTTGTTCTAGTAAGGAAACAAATTTTTCTCTTTTTTACACAAGAAGCGCCAAACTATTCCACAATAAGAAGTTTAACCAGTTCGGGCAAAGTAACTTGGACGACGCAGAGAAAAAGTATGCAAGAAAAAACTATCAGTTTCGCCAATATGGTGAAGGAATGAATTCGGTAGCAAGAAGTTGAAATTTCACAGGAAGAAAAAAATTTGTAAAAATGGGATTGATGCGTAAACGTAGTCTATACTGATTCACAATAGCACACGTCAGCTGTTTGAGTTAGCTGTTGTTTGCTTCTCAAGGTTCTTATTTTGAATCATCAGTCCATAAAATAAAGTATAGTGTGGAGCTCAGGTATCCTCTAAGGATGAGTAGACAGTTACCACTGTTGCTGAATACGAAGGCATATAACAGCTCCATCTCACCGGTACTTATTAGGGGAATAGAAACCTGGAAGCTTAAAAGATGTTTTAACCTAAATTTAGAAAGGTGAAGCAAAAAATGGAAGTGAAACGGATAGGTAAATTCTAAAAAGACAAAAAAGCAGTACGGGGCAAAGGTGAAACATGTTTACGAGTATTTTAAACACAAGCAAAACAAAAAAAATGTAGCATATCTATGGCGAGAAAGATGACAAAGCTCCAGAAGTTCTATTGGTACCGTTTATTCTTTCAAGAATTTTGCTTAGTCACTCATCATGCGAACACGGCGAACACGCGCTGCAGCCTTTTTCCGAGACCTGCCCTCCACCACCGTCTATTCGTCGCTCATGCTCTAAGCAAAGAGTTTATCAGCAAAAGCGGAACCACAGAAAAAGTGAACGCATTTTGCTTAGTCGATCATCATGGAAAGAAGGCGAGCACGTGCTGCAGCCGTTTTCTTGAGCCCTCCGCTCCACCGCCTTGTCTTTGTCGCTCATACTCGCAGCACACAGACTGCCGCCGAAAGAGGAAGCGTGCCGAGAGCGAACACATTTTAACGCAAGAGCGAACGTGGTTTTCTATCACACGAGAGCACTTAGCGAGTGTCACAGTGCCATCTCTTATTTAATTCTTCACCTATGCCACGTGAGCCCCATCTTGTGATCTCTGATAACACTATGCGCTCCGATGCATAGAGCCGCAGCGCTATCTAGCGAACACACCGAGAACCAGAGGTGGCTGTGAGAACGCCGGGCATGCATGTGCCTTAAGGAGCTTCGCCCCTGAAAAAATTAGTTGGGCACGACATGTAGCGAGTAGATGAGATAAATGCTGGCGATTGAGAGTCACTGACTGAATTTTCAGAGAAGGCGAATTCGTGTTCGGTGAGCGTGAGAGTTTTCTGTACATATAATATCGCTGAATAAAACTAGCAACCACGTTGAACGGCGGCAGGTAGGAGAGGTGTTTGACTGGCATTAGGCATACGTTGGTTGATTACGATGATAATGACGATGATGCTTCTTTGGCCTGCAGCTTCTCTACTACTAGAGTGATAATTACCCATGTAGTTGGGAACATTTCCTCCGGTGTACTCTTCATTCCTCTTTTTTTATTTTCAGCCTAGGCCCCTCAGAGATTTTCGACGTGCATCTTCTGGTCTTGTTCGGGCAAGTATTAGGTTGTTACGAAGGTGGCGTTCTATGTGGCGTTCAAATATTTCACTCCGTTACTCTATACGTCGAACACCAATTGTTCCAACTCATAGTGCAAAAACATTATGGGTCGAACACACAAGTCATATCATTAATGATTCATGACTGCATGAATGTGAAATCATTAATGATCAATTACAAATGATTTATCATTAGTTAGTAACATTGAAGAAGGTGAAAGTAGAGACTCGGGTTTATGAGAACAAAACTTTTTACTGCGAGATCTTGTGCGCTGGAATTCAAAAGTGAGAATACAAGCAACAGCACGTTTAAACACAGTTATGGCCGCGATCACAGAAGTCGGTAACCTAACGATCGGCATAGTGATGCGTCTTCCATACGTCGCTGGTCGAACCTTCTAGCGCCATCACTTATCAAGTGAGCTCCCAAATAAGGTCAGGTATTTTTCTCCTCTGCGTCCTGTACAAAACACAGTTTGAAAACATTGTAGAGATTGAAAGCATTGTAGCATGACTGGCTGTTCCAGGTGACAAGCGTTTTGTGTGTGTGCGTGCTTGTGTGTGTATTTGCGTGCGTACTTGAACCCCATAACAATGAAATGAAAGATATAGGCGAATGTGGCGATGTCTTCTCTTTGTTACACACCATATCCAATGTGGAAACACAACGTGAATGTAATTATATATATACATCAAGTTAACGAAATACCAGAAATACTATTGAACATTTATAGCCCAATAAAAAGCAGTAAGACACGCTTCACAGCTGACTGCCGGTCTTCCGTAGCTCATCTGAGAGGTTATAATGCTATCGGGGACAACTCGTGATTTAGCAGGCAAGGACGTCGCAGTAGTTTGTGTGACTCGAAGTAACGTAGAAGATGTTGCTCGCTGATGCCATGGCAACGCATCGTCGTTCGCACCTTAACACTAACGCCTGGTCGGCAGCCATCTGGAGCTGTGGAAAATTGTATTTTCGACTTGAGCTTCCTTGAATTCGGGAAAATTGTTTATAGAAGGATGGCACCCCAGTTCTTGTGTTCATTTCGACACACTCTACCTTCGTGTCGGGGTTTGTTTCAATCAAGCGTTACGCTGAGTGATCCGTTGGCAGGTTTTCGCGATGATAAGCCTTATAATCTCGCATGATGGTTTGATCTCTATTGCCTCTCTCTCACTGCTGAACATTTGCAGGGCAGCGCGCACCAGCAAGATGTCCTTTACGAAGAACATCAGTACGTCACCCTTGCTTTGGGCAGAGGATTCTGTTTCTTTGCAGCATATGAGGTACTCTATAGAAATAACAAACTAGTTGTTTCTGGATTTAACGCCGCAAATACTGATTACATTAAATAGCCAGCAAGGGGTTCTTCAGGTATTCAGACCTTGGCTTAAGCCGCAGACCTTGTCGGTATTATCTTGCATTGCTGGAAATTTCAGCATTTTCTGGCATGAAGATGGACGTTGTTGTTAATACCTACGACGTCACGAATAATGCTTCTCCTATATCTTCGTGAGCATACGCGAGTATCCAATGCGACTAGCAGCAGCGTCGTCATTCAGGACCCCCAAATATCTCGTATTGAGACCACAACGAGACCGCAGGTAGCTCAGTGTGTTGAGAAGCTCTTTACGAATACGGCGTTTTGCAAGTAGGACAGATTTATTATATATTTTATAATGTCAAAGCGACATAATTCATGCCTTCTAGGTGATTCTTAAGGCTTCTTATTTGAGAAATTTGAGGTGTAATTAGGACACTTGTCTACGATTTCTGTTAAAGACATCAGGAGCGAGCGAAGAAGGCAGTTGGCTCAGTGACGTGGACACACAATTATTCGAAAAGTTATCTAGCCTTCGACCCAAGCTAGTTGCGAAGGATATACCAAGCGCACTCAGTGAGGAGTTTTGCATAGCTTTGCCTAGATGGCAGCATTTACAACACTTTTCTGCCACCCCCCGCCAAAAAAAAAACATCTTGGTGTTCAGCCCTAACGCGCCCACGATACAAGAAGTGTCTGTCTAAATGTTTCTGTCCACACTTGGTCACCACAGTGACATGAAGTTCTCGGAGCCACCCCGCTGCGGTGGTCTAGTGGCTAAGGTACTCGGCTGCTGACCTGGAGGTCGCGACTTCAAATCCCGGTTGCGGCGGCTGCATTTCCGATGGAGGCAGAAATGTTGTAGGCCCATGTGCTCAGATTTGGGTGCACGTTAAAGAACCCCAGGTAGTCAAAAACTCTGGAGCCCTACACTACGGCGTATCTCATATTCATATAGTGGTTGTGGGACGTTAAACCCCACATATCAATCAATCAAGTTCTCGGAGCCAAAGACACCCCCTTGTGAGGCGACAGGAAGGGTCTTTTTGTTTGTCGGAAGCACTGGTCCTGATGGTCACTAGCCACTCATAGAGGTGTGCGTAGACCTGGGTTGAAACTATGGCGTGTTCATTGGGATCTCAAGACATTTATTGTTGTTTTCTTTTTATGCTTACTTGGCTTTGGTGTCTGAAAGAAGGTGGCTGACGTAGGCTACCACCTTTTCAATACCCCACTTTTATGTTCGAGCACCGGGTTGAGTACTGCACAGCTTCCGTCGGTGTGAATTTGAATTTTAGTTTGTTCATCGCAATAACATTGTTTGTCTTATCGTGTGTTGTGCTAATGCTCCGCCTATTGAAAGCGTTATTGGCGCGAATCTGAGGCCTATGACAGCGTCATGCTTCCTTAAGAAATCTATATTGAGAATCCTTTCTCGGAAGCATTCGTTCAAGATGATGAAGGCCACAGGATAAGCCTGGTCATGAACAAGTACAGTTTATTTAACATAACTGTCTGAAGTATGGTGGTGAGGGGCACGTATTTACGAAGCATCATTACTACGTATGGGTACCAAGAATTCAGCGCACTACCTTCTTGTTGTCAGGGTGATGAACTTTCTCTGTGGCTACCCTCTCCTGTGGATATGGGTTATATACGGATTCCTTACTGACATGTAGCAGAAAGAACAGCTATTTGTCAACAGAACGGAATTTCGCTGGTTTTTGTTTATGCAACTATGAATTGATATCTTGCAAAATATACTGAAGACGCGTAATGCGCTTGTCAACGTTGGCTGAAAAGAATTGTGGTGTTCCAGCTAGACAATACTACACCACTATCTTCGGTCCGCATCGCTCTCCTTTGCGCGTTGCAACGTACTAGGTCGCCAAGAAAGCCCGAACGGCGTAAACCTTGAACTCGAACAGACTGTTTGACTCGGTGAAAGCCGAGTTGAGAGATCTCTTGATCTCTCCAGTCGAAGTCAGCTTGAGACCTTCACGACTGATTTGTAGAGCTTAACGTCCTCAAACCACTCTATGATCATGAGAGACGCCATAGCGAAGCGCTCAGGAAATTTTGACTATCTGTGATTTATTAACGATTACTCATATAAAGACACTTGGGCCTACAGAATTTTCGCCTTCATCGTAAAAACAGCTGCTGCAGCAGGTATATGGTCCCGCGGTCTGCGGGTCAGTAGCCAAGTACCTTTGCCACTGGACCACCGCAGCAGTGGAGCTTGAGATGTAAAACAATTCAGACTACGCAATGACTTATATGATGCCATGGCTTATCTTGCCATAAATGGGCACCACAGAAGCGATCTGAGGAGCCCAAAAATATTGTATTTGCACATTTAGCAACACCCAGCGTCCTCTTTATTGACCTTTCCGCTCATGTTCTTCTGCTGTATCACCTGAAACAAGAATGATGCAGCAGTGTTTTTCATGAGTATCTAGAATTAGGCACGCAAAATTCTCTCGAAAAACAGCAAAACACGGTTTACTCTCTCTACTCAATATATCTAAAAGAATTTGGCAGTGGCCAAACCGGTGGTGGCGGCGGTGGCGGTGGTATGGAGCAGCGACAGGCCCAATGTGCAGTTGTTTCTTGCACACAAACACAAATTTGTGCACACCAAGATGTTTGTACTCGCTTTGCGCTTTTGAGCTATGAATTCAGCTTACCTGTGCCACTCCGCGGAAACATCAAAAGAAAGCCCGAATCAAGCTTTGACCTTATCAAATGACCACGTAAGAACGCCACAAAGCGTGTGTGTGTGTGTGTGTAAGACACCAATCTCTCTGTTTTTGGAACAGTATAAAAATGATGAAGAGCTTTACGAATCATCGGATAGTTTGGTTGTCTACACAACTTCTAAGCTACGTATACGTGGCCGTCATATGTCATTTGCTTATGTTTAACATTGTTATGCTGAATAAAATAGCATGTGAACGATAAGCAGTATCTTGTCCCACAGCTAATCATTGTAATGATAGGGTGGGTCTTTGAGACAGCCAGTGGGCCTGGGTTGGGCTGTGGCTCATAAACAAGGCCCGTGCATAGCTCCAATAGCGTAGTATAAAGGTATATCAGCGAGTGGTCGTGAATAGTACAATTTGTGTAACTAGTGGGTCGTTTACCGCTTTCAATTTATTAGAAAAGGCCAAGCCATAATTACTTATTGTAAACCAGTGAATAAAAAAGTGCGCATGTTGTATTCCGTATATACGTTTCGCGCACCTTGCTTCTCGGCTAAATAACAAACAAAGAGATAGCTGGTGCTTTTCATCGTCGCAAACATTATGATGATTTGTGGCGAAGTGGAAGTCATGCAAGCGCACCTTTTAGAAAGTGCCCCAAGAGAGCATGCAGAAGGCTCTGGAATGACTGCTTTCCGGCTTACAAAGTGAATGCGCTGTGTCTTCCACGTAGAAGTGTCTTTTCTGTTTATTACTGCATCTGACGTGAGGGGATAGGGGGTATTTTATGTTCTCGCCATTATCACCAATTAGTGGAGAGTTTGTGCTCACGGTACTCCTCAATTGTGATTGTCGTTGTATTTGCGTTTCAGCCTGGCGGGCTCCCTGGACCTGATTTGGCCCTACTTGAACCGGTAAGTGGTTTCTCCTCATGCCAACTATGTGGCCATTCTAATTCAAAGATCCTATCACAATGCATTCACTCTGAACGAGGCAAAAGCCAGTGCAAAAAAGACAACACAATTGACCATGTAGTATTCATTACTGACAAACAATTTATTGACAAAGCGTAGATCGTCGCCAGAGGATAGCAATGAGCGGCGCAGCGTACGAGCATTTTCTTTACTTACTTTTCCCTAGAATTGAACTTACGTGCAATTACAGTAAAGCAACAAAACCGAAGACTACGAAAGAAAGCATGCAGCGTAATTGTGAAAAAGCACCATACTTTATTACAAGCTAACAGTTTTTTTTTAGTCGTACAAGGCTCGAGAACCACCTCCGACTTACCCTAAACCGCATAACTGAATAATGGTCTATTCGGTTAGCTGCTCCAGTCCTCCAGGTAGGAGTAACCAGATGTCGAGTTAGCCCTATATCAGGGCGCAGGAGGCAGCGTAATAATTGAAAACATCGGCCATGTTACAGCAGAGCACCTGTCGCCACACCGTGAAGCCAGCATGAAATGTCACCGGGCAAAATCGTTGCACTTCAACAAAAATGGCACTGATCTGTTCACTTGCTACATTCGACATGTCGGCGTGCAACGACAGCCTTCTCAGCTCAGCACATAAATCTGGCCACCATTTATGGCACTTAGGCAAAAGTAAAAACCGCGCAAAAGACAAATACACTGACGAAATTACCACATAGAGTGCTGCCTGTGTCTTCTGCGTCATTATTTGCGGCTTAGTTACTGTATACGATTACCATTGTTCACACACCCAAAAATACGAAAACTAGAAGTTTTGAGAAAACGAACAAAGAAGAATTCAAACCGGTGCAGCGGTTACTTGGGGTATCCAAGAGCCTGGACGACACTTATATTTGCCACTAGTTACAAACATGTTTGTCATGCACGCGCGCTGTGGCAATCTGGTATATATTATCCTGCAGGAACATATGTTCTGGTGTGTACAAAACCTCCGGGTCATGTTTCCCACGCACTGATCTAATCTCATCTCAAACAGTTTTGCTTAATTCCTACTGAACCAAAATGCGTGACAGCGCACCGACATAGAATCATGTAGATAGAGCCGTACTTGACAGGAGTCAAGCATTTGCATCTTGGGGTTAGCAATTTATATTCCTCATTCTATACCTTCCCTCAATACCAATTTTCTCCAGTAAAACACATGGAGCGCGTCATAACTGTGCCTTGTAAATCATGCCGTAAATGACAAGATTTATACGTTCTATTCATCTACGATTTGGTCATGATTTGTAAGTCATGATATTTTTCATGACCAACATATTCTGCTATTTATCATGATTTCGGTATCACGCTGTTACATGTGACATTGTCGTTCTGCCCTTTATGGTTTTCATAAACTCTCGTCAGGTGATGAAGATTTGTGTCTAGCAAGCTACCCAAGTAACTGCGAGTGCACCATGAGTACATAGCGTACAAACCATGCCGCACACAGCATGCATGCGATGATTTTTCTACGAAAAGACGCATGAGTTTGCTAAGAAATATTTGGCATATAAAATGGAGAACTAGCAGGATTGAGAAAAATGATAAAAATCAAAAAGAACAAAGAAATAGAAAGAGCGAAGCAAAAAAATATTAAGGGGAAGGCCGCTAAGGTGGGCTTTTTTTAGGAGCTCGGCGCCACCGCGCGAATGCACAAACTTCTTATTCCATATCAATATATCAATTGCAAGTGGACCTCGACGGACTTTTGCCATTTTTGTCACCGTCATATTGCATATAAGTTGCCAATCGGTGATCCCCCTCCCGCGTCCCATATTCTACCCGCGGGCTAATGCGTGCGAGTGGGTGTGAAGAACACAACTGAATCACAGATCAAACGAGCCAACTCCTCTGTATTGCTAGAACCACGCACGCGATAATATATATTAACCGCTGCGATGGTAACCCCGCCCGGTTGCCATCGCAGCGGTTATTCTATCAGATCTGGCAGAACAATAATATTTAGCGGGGACAAATGTGTTAAGCGATTTGTGGAATATTTAGCAGAATTCAAATATAATTCGGTATATATGCGTCGTTCAGTGTATTTCTGCCTAATCTAAAGATACTTTCGTTAGTTTATTAGAAGAGGTATGCTGCCAGTGGTAGCGCTGCTCTCTCATCAGAAAATCTTCTGATTTCTGCGCTGAACGCGTGAGCGGGTTATCTGAAACCATGCTGAATGCTTAGAAAGCGCACTACATTAAGCAATTCTCAAGCAATGAATGTAGATCGTGGTATTGTGCACATGACTTGTTTGAAAGAGGAAACAACGTGGAGTCAAGCTAGTAAACTAGCAGTATAAAAGGCGACATTCTCGCTAAAGCCCGCGTTTGCACTGTGGAAGCAATAGGTATGCGTACCAATTGATATCATCGAAAGACAATGGACAAGGATCGCGACTGTAGCGTGAGCAGACACGTTTACGACGCAAAAGTTCTGGCGTGCAGTGTATATTTATCGAGACAGATACGATGAAAACCCGGTATAGAAACCAACAGATTTCGCCATTCCTATGCTAGTATTAACTCTGTCGAATCCTGAAGTTGAACAATCCTTCAGCCAGATGAATTTGCTAAGGACAACACTCCGAAACAGGCGGTTTCCCAGCCCAGATAGCGTCATTATGGTCTAGAGAGCTGGCCTTAGGAAACACATATGGAGGCCCTTCAACGGCGAGCATAGAGAGAAAACTATCCACCTCTACGGCACTGGAGATGCATACAAAGTGAGTCTGAGTAAGTCTTCCCCGTCACCGGGGGCTACACTTTAGCCAGATGGCTTCCCGGCCATTTGGGAGACTCTAGCCCAGATTCTAATAATAATGATCTACTGCGAATTTCAGAATTATACGCTTTTGTGTCGTCGTCAAGTTATTGAGCTCTGTGGAGAGAGCATAATGTTCGTTGGATAAAATGGCAAATAAAGGTAAATATTATATTCCCGCAAGTGTGTTAATAAAGTACGTTCGTTTTGGACAATGTTTGGTTTATTTTTATTTATGATTCTTTCAAGATACTAAAAAATACTTTTTCGCACTCATTCGCAAAAAAGAACTGCAAAAAATGTGGCTTTGCAAAAAAAATATTTCTTTCCAATTTCGCTAACCACTTTGGTAGAACTCTTGGCATCTGAGCTGCCCCCATGTACTTATGTATAAGGCCTGCTGGTTATCGCTGCTCAAACCGAGACAAAGCATCACTCTGTCTGGGACAAGCATGAAGGAATGCGGGAAATGTAACTTAAGCCATACCTGTGCACTCTGATTTTAAGGGCGTTGTAACAATACCTTGCGCAATTGTGATCTCGTTCTACATAAGCGGGCGATTGGTATACGTGGTACACTCTATCAAGCAAGGCTCTTTGTGAAAACTGAATCTCTTCCTCAAGCGGCCGAATCGTCTTACACTAGTGTTTCACAATTTTGAACTTTACTGAATTTATAGCTGCCAACTATAATTTGCATGATGTTACAATTTGCTGCTGCAGCTTTCATAACCTTTTTCTAACAAAGAACTCTTGGGCAGTTCACAGAATGTGTATTCCCGTTTACATTGTCATAGCGATCTTCTTGCTAGAATTGTAGACTTTTTTAATATACTAATGGCAGTGTTGTGAAATATGTCTTCTATCTACTAAGCATGTGGTGAGTGCCAGGGTAATTCGCGTCGACTGCTAGGGATACTTTAAATAGGTCCAATTTAGGCAATCGTGGAGATAAGTCCTCAAATCCTCATTCGTGGCGCAATGTAGACTATATTTGTGATATTTAATGTCTAGAGGTGCTAATCCTAATATTTGCTCCAACCATGAAGAGTAAAAATGGTAACTACAACAGTGCTCTATTGGGGGCTGATATACGCAACACTGAAGTGACGCAAGGGCTAGATACGCGTGTTGGGCACCTCAATGTATGCATATCGTTCTTGTGCCTCATATGGAGTGTTATATCTAACTTTCTGTTATTTTGGTATAATTTTTTAGCACTAGAGCAAACATGAGATGGACCTGATCTTAGGTTCCTCAGGTTTCAAACTATAGTTCAAGCTAATTGAGCATGGCGTATATCTTTGAGCTAAAACTTAAAATATTTATTTTGACCTCTGTGTGGGTCAAGGTAAACTTTACATGACCCACGTAGAGGTAAACTCTACGTGGTTCTTGGTCAATATACATTTTAATGAAAACGAGGCCATTGCTTCATTAAAAATTTAGGAACCTCTCGCGTCTTCGGGTGCTTGCGCCCCCATTGTGGCTTTTTCAGAGAATTTGTTGGTGCAAAAGTGCTGCTGATATTTAGAAATATTTTTATTACCATAAATAACCTATGTTATGGGTACCTACGCACAAGTTTGATGTTCGCCATGCTATTCTCTTTTTAGCCTTCCAGTCCCCCACGTCTTGACACTGTGATCATAGGTGGAGTCCCGGTAAGTTATTTGTCGCAATAAAAATCTGTCTTCGACGTAAACAAAGTGTATTACAAAATGTCAGCGAGATATACAGTGAGAATTTTGCCCTGCAAAAGTGAAAACAAGAACTATACTATTACCGATGAATGTTTTATTGTACCGAGGCACTTACGTGTACATACCACAATCACAGAGGCATACGAGGTGATTAAAAAACGCAACTGCACACAATAGTATAAACATGTTACCTCAGTGGCATTTACGTCTTTTTAGCGCAAAACAAGAGCTTAAGAATTATCCTAAGCATACTCAAACATCTTGTATTCTTAAGCCTAACCCATATTTATTGGCAAAATGGTCCATGAGTGCTCGTAAATACTGGGAGCTTGAAAAAAAGCAGAGAATTGCTAGAAATATTACAGCCTATAACTATTGTGAATGAAAACTATATGTCGGGCTATAGACTAATACAGAAGCAGGAATGAGGAATTGTGAACCGATCGGCTGAAGAATAAATCCTCGGAGGACTTTCGGGCAGAGCACGACACATCGTTTTGATTGCAACCTTCTCTCTGAACAGATTCTGACACTAGCGCCTTAACAAGTGATGTGGTAAATGAAAGTGAGGTCTACTAGACTCAACCTCTCTGATGGCGGCCGGGTGGAGCTCATGTCTACAGCTAGAAAGCGATACACTTCGAGTGGCTACATGGCTTAGCGGTACGCCACTGCGGTGTCATTCTGCATGTTATGATATTTCTTGCTGAAATTGAAGATGACCATTTTTGCATACACCTCAGAGCACGGTAACGTGGGAGTGATGTCGACAGACTACCACTTCGATGCTGGGACTGTCACGTAGGAAGTTACTAGGTGCGACAATCTCTTGTTTGTCGTACACGTTTACAAATCCAATCAATGCACAATGCTTGAGGAGACGCATTTGGTTGATGAATTTTCGGAGGAGTACTTTTGGTTGCAGACAGGACTCCCAAAATAAGAACACTTCGCGTTTGTGTAATTACCACTGTTTCCTACGACATCATATTCTTACGGCGTAGCCTAGTACACGCACACACAAAAACAGGTTGCTGGAAGTAGGACAGGGATGACAACGTAGCTCGTTACTGATGACCCGTTAATCTGTATTTCCTCGTTCTCTGCTTTTTGCAGCATGCGCAGTGAGCAACGTCGTCACTCGGTCTTGCCATATCTAATGAAACATCTGAATACTGGCTCAACAGATTTTTTGCTTTAAATATTCGTCGTCATACACGTCCTCTTATACCACTGCAACATATGGACCCTTTGAAACAGAAACTGGTAGTACCCATCATCTGCACTCGATCGTTAGATTGTCTGCTTTTCTCAATAGCCCATATAGTTCGTCGATGATGAAGTCGGTGCTTTATTTTGGCGGAACGCCAGAGATAATATCGTTTGTTTATGAGCCTGCTGCGATATTGCGAAAACTATTGTTGCGAATGTATTTAGTAGTTTACAGCAGAAAAATAATTCAGCAGGGAAATGGGCAGCTGTTTTTAATTCGAACACCAACACGTCATCATCCTCTTCGCACACCATCGCGTAGTGATAGCCGGAACCCCACAACATCAACCTCCAGCGGGAAAAGCACCGACACGGAGCTTTTAACCAGGTGTTAGATCAGTGATAGGAGTTCAGACGAGTGACGTGGACAATATCTGAAGATGTGGAGGGAACCGGAAAGTTCAGCGGGGCAATAATATGAGTAACATTAGTTACGTGCCGTGGCACTCTGTAGAGCCCGGAGTACTCGAGCAGAATTTTTTTGGCCAGTCAACATGTCGTGCTGGAGTTCACAAAACAACGAGGTCACCCGGATCAAAGCGCACTTTCCGGTGGTGACAATCTTAACTATGTCTCTGACGGAGCTGCGAGTGCGAAAGACGTCGTAGGGCAACTCGACGGGCCTTTTCGGCTGTGCTGATAGCGCGGCGAGCATATGTTGGGAACAAGTGGGCAGAGTAGGGTACCAGCGTGTCAAACCACAGCGTTGGTTCTGTTCCATACAAAAGGTAAAAGACAAAATATGCAGGTGTGTCGTAGCATGAGCTATTGTAAGTGAAAATCACAAAGGGTAACACAATGTTCCAGCTGCGATGATGAGTCGAGGCGTACATGACGCGCCTGTCAGTGATCGTACGACGCAAGCGTTCTGTGTGGCCATTCGTTTGGGGATGATAGGCTATCGTAAGCTTGTGGTTGATTGCAGAAGAATGACGTGGGTCATCGGTTACCTTGATAAAATTATGGACCATTTCCCTGAAGGGAACCCTGATTAAATGCGAAGCAGCGGCGATGCGCACTGCTTGGACACGGTTGAAATGGGCGTCGACGCTAGTGCTGGAAGAGAGGTTTCAAGTGAAACTCGGTGTAGCATTCACTGGAGTGAACTTTTGTTTGAAACGCAAAGTCACGGGTGGCGGTCTGGGTTTCCTGTAAATTCTGTTGCAGAAAGATTGTTCGCTCGATGTGCGCTCGAAAGTTGCAAGTGGGAGAAGAAATGTATTGAGGGAGATGACATGTGGCGAGCAGTCACAGGCTAGAGAGTTACGTCAACGCGGGCGCACTGCGAGGGAAGGCACGACCTTCTTGGCATTGCCCCATAATCTGCGGCCAGGGGAACGCAGTGCGGGCGGAGGGACAGCGTTACACAGTCTAGTCGAAGTGACCCTTCGCATCTAAAAAGTAGCGACACTGTCTGTGACAAGTTCACGAGGAGTGCCGTGATGTATATTGACCTCTTCAATAAAAAATGGCCCCGTATCTGCATGTTAATCGGCAAATGCCGTCGAAAGAGGCTAGTCTTGCGTGTGGAGTGAACAAAACATTAATTTGATGTTCTGCGCGAAAAAATCAGATAATGGTATCCTGGAGGCACTGCGATAGAGTGCCTAGAGCTTGCAGCAGAGAGGAACAAACGCGTCAGGTCACGTGACATGTGAAAAATAAGCGCCATCTAGTAGTTTCCTTCAATAACAAAGTGCGTGGCTCTGAGACGAGTGTGCGCACTCGTCTCAGAGGTGATAAGCTGCAGAACGCAAGGAGACGGGTAGGTGCCACAACCGCCTCGCTTATGCAAAGCGCTGGAAACACTGTCCTTTTCGTGCAAGCGTTGCATGGTCAGCGTAGCGTGATAACCGCTACGGTCCTTAAAACTTCTGATGTATGCATTCTCTAGTAGAAGACACACATGCAGACCATATAGGTGTTGTTATTGTGCCCCATACATGCGCAATATTTGTTTTTTATTGGACAATTGTACAAGTATGAACACTGAATCTTCAGCAACATTGGTGGGTGGTGTGAATGGGGTCAGTCATTTCAAGTAACCAATGCTGTTCAGAGTCAATAAACAGACTAATGTACATACATGCAGGCACAAAGACAGATAAAAAATTTTGCGTCGAAGGTACCATAGAAAGATTTCAAAACTTGGTGGCGTCTAAAGCGCAACTGCTCGGGAGAGGTTTTGTGGAATAATCTGTTGCCATGGCGACCCAACTGTTACCATTCTTAGAAAGAGGGAAATGGCCCAGCAAGTCGAAGCCAACACTAAAGAAATGCTTGACAGGCATGTCGATCGGTTGAAGGTGCCCAGCGACGTGCACGACTGGCCTTTTGGTTCGTTGGCATGGCTCGCAAGAAGCAGCATAACGTTGTATGAAGCGGTGGAGGCCGGGCCAGATAAGCGTTGGCAAACACGGACGTACTTCATTGCAACATCAAGGGGGCCAGCTGTTCGTACATCTTGTAGTTGGTTAAGTACGGTCAAGCGCATATAATGGGTATTACGAGTTGCTGTTCCACGGGGTCCATGTAGCGGTGGTATAAGATGTCGTGTATGACGACGAACATTGAAAGCAAACCTTCCGTTGAGCCAGTATTCAGCCGGCTCATTACATCTCGGAGGGATGTGTCACGACGTAGCTCACTACCTATGTGGCCGAAAGCGGAGAGCGAAGAAACACAAATGGATGTGTCGTCCTTTACGAGATGTAGAGCGCTGACTGCATCTCTGGGTTCCTTGTCATCTCTGGGTTCCTCTGACGAGGAACTCAGAGATGCAGTCAGCGCCTTTGTGTAAGCAGCCTGGATTGCCAATAACTGTGTACTTGCATTCCTGTAAGTACATAGTCCAACGAGAAAGACGCCCTGATGGACCCTTGAGGGCTGAAACCTAGCATATAGCGTGATGGTCTGTGGTACCAGTTAGTAGCACAATCTGTTGTTCTCTCTGCGAACCGACCGGTGTCCTGGTACTTGCCACGCGGCACTCAACATCTCTCATACAATTCGAAATTTACAACAATATTTCGTCATTTCAAATGCACCGCCAACATCGCTGCCGGTGTTCTGAGCCGCGTCGATGCCGTCACCACGCCAACTGCAGAGCCATCTATTATTGACGTCAGCCTACTCTCCACCCACCGTTGTGACGACAACGAGCAGCGTATCCTCCAAAATTCAATGACGTCCCTCCAACTGGAGGACGTCGTCTTGACTTTAGATGGTACTCAATCCTGTGTGATACCTAAACCAGCATACCTCGATCATTAGTTCCAGCTAGGCTTCCTAGACGCCTGTTCGATGTTGTACACAATAGGTCGCATCCAGGAATTTGCGTGACACAGAAACCTATTTTTTAGTCGGTACGTTTGGCCTCAACTAGACGCGCAAGTAGAAAACTGGGTGCGCTGCTTGCCGTGTCAACGCGCGAAAATTCAGCGTCATCCTGTCCTTCCTTCTACCAGACGCGCGTTTTACACCGTACACTTAGACTTGGTCGGCCCTCTCCAACCTTCCCAGGGCTTCAGCTACATGCTGACATACTTGACGAGGTGCCCCGCCGCAGTGGTCTAGTGGCTAAGGTACTCGGCTGCTGACCCGCAGGTCGCGGGTTCAAATCCCGGCTTCGGCGGCTGCATTTACGATGGAGGCGGAAATGTCGTAGGCCCCTGTGCTCAGATTTGGGTGCACGGTAAAGAACCCCAGATGGTCAAAATTTTCGGAGCCCTCCACTACGGCGTCTCTCATAACTATATGGTGGTATTGGGGCGTTAAACCCGACAAATAAATCAATCATTGCTTGACTAGCTAGTTGGTACGAGTGCATCGTACCTTATTTTAAGGATGAAGCCCTTTATAGCGGCACCCATTCGACCCTCGTAGCCGTTGTAGTGTTTAACAAGTATAACAGTTTGACCTCCAAGGTTGTGCCGGTGAGAGATTTTTTCTGTGCGTTGTTGAACAATAAAAGATAGTCTCAATGTACATGCCAATGACTGCTGAGGGGGAATAAGTGACAGGAGCATTCGGCTTTTAGTTCACACGCACGCGGCGTTCCCCATTAGCAGCCATTGGCATGTACATTGAGCACTATCTGACAAGAAAGGGTTGCTACGTTATACTCGCTGGGTGTAACCTCCTTAGTTTTAGAAAGGTTTAGGGAGCCTTGAGGCACAGTGCCATGAATACAATGAACTAGTATATGCCATGAACTCCAGGAGGTTAAAGGTGGGAAGTAGATACGAAGCGCAAGCCGTAAGAAAGTAAAAGCCGAATTCTCCTGTCTCTAATTTCCTATTAGCAGCCATTGGCATGTACATTGAGTACTATCTGACAGAAGAAGGTTGCTACGTAATACTCGCTGGGCGTAACCTCCTTGGTTTTAGAAAGGTTTAGCGAAAGTCGGGCCGCAGTGCCATGAATACAGTGAACTAGTATATGCCATGATTTTGAGGTGGTTAAAGGTGGGAAGTATACGCGAAGCGCAAGTCGTAGGAAATTGTGCGTGTGCCACCTCTCGTTTAGTCCTTGAAATGCCCGCTGTATGATGGTGCTTCTATATGGAAAATATATGATGAAAAGATGCAAGATGCTGGTACTTCGAGTGATGAATAGATGGAGGAATGGACACACAGACACGGTGGCCATAAGCTACACCTTTCGCCGACATATCAACGACAACGGTTGCAGAGGCTTTCGTGTCGACACAGATTGAAAGGTTCGGCTGTCCTTTTACTATATATAGTCACCCATCGCGGCCGCCAGTTTCTTTCGGTGTGTTTCAAAGAACTCCTCAAGCTACTCGGAACGACATGTCTGTGCACTACCGCTTTCCAGCCAAACACAAATGGGCTGGTCGAGCGTTTTCACAGGAATCTCAAGTACTCCATAATAAAACAGGGATAACCGGAGAAGCGGGTCATCCAACTACCACTGGTCTTACTTGGCATTAGAGTCACCATCAAAAGTGCCTTGTGGTGCTTATGCGCCGAGTTGGCCTACGGGAGTTCGCTGCGCCTGTCATGCGACTTTTTAGGGGCGAAGCTCCTTATAGCGGCACCCGTTCGTCCTTCATAGTCGTAGTCGTAGTGTATAACCAGTCTTACGCTTTGACCTCCAAGGGGGTGCCGGTGGGAGATTTCTGCTGTGCGTTGTTGAACAATAAAAAAAAATTTGCAGCATGCGCGTTAACTACAAGTCGAATGCTTGTGTCTCTCAGTCCCCATTAGCAGCCATTGGCGTGTTCCAGTAGGAAACGTTAGTACAAATGTTAAAAGCCGATTTCTGCTGTCTCTCATTCCCAGTAGCAGCCATTGTTTACCTCCAAGGTAGTGCCTGGTGAGAGTTCTCCTGTGCATGAATAAACAATAAAAAACTGTTGTTTAAAATGCTGTTTACTGATGAAATAAACCAACGACAGACGCCAGATGTTTTCTAAAAGCAAAACAAAAAGACGCCAGATATTTTTAAAGCAAAACAAAAAGAAGATACCAGCTGCTTAACGAAAGACGCCAGGTGTTTTGTTTTAAAGCCATGGTTTTATAATCGAAACCATATCGATACAGGTTTGTAGTTGCCGATGCTTGTTGCCGTCGGTGTGTACTCGTATAGATAAGGATGCCGAAAGGCGGGTGCGCAGAGCATCGGCGGCGCTCGCTTGCAGACAGGACCCTGAAGTGAGAGCACGCGAGGCAGAAGTGCGCCGGGAAGCTGCGTGACGTCGCCGCCAAGATCCTGCTGTACGGGAAGAAGAAGCCACATCAGCAAGGCAGCGTCGGCAAGATCCCGACGTACGTGATCAAGAAGCTGCAGTGCCACGTCAGCGTCGGCAAAATCCTGCTGTACGAGAAAAAGAAGCCACATCAACAAGGCAGCGTCAGCAAGGTCTCACCGTACGTGAACAAGAAGCACGTCAGCATCGGCAAGGTCCTTTCTTATGGGAACGAGAGGCCAATGCAGCACGTCAACGTTCGACAATGGAAAGCGGTGAGGAAGCGCGCATATCGCCTGGCGAGTTAACGAAAGAAGATTTCACGGTATTACTTCCAGGAGCTTTGCCCAGTCTCATCATCATTCACCTCGTGGATCTGCCGTCAATTTTTTTGATCCCCCATCCAAAGCACCTGCGCCACTACCCAGAGACTACTCTTGCGAACTGCAAAACATCTTCCAGGAGCTACAGCCCGTGCCTACACGCCCGCACAAAGCGTGAGCTCCTTATGTGTCTTCGCAGCTCACCTCAGGTACACATGTTTTTGTGCGCAACTGTGCTGCGCGGAAACTTTTACAGTCACACTACACCAAGGCACATCGAGTTCTGGAACGTTGTCCGTGGACATTCGACCTCAACATTAACGGCCGATCTAACACGCTCGCTCTCGAACATCTGAAGCCTGCCTACTTCGAAACAACGTTACACTCAGCCACACCATCATGCGACGCGACTGACGCTACGCTACCGCATTCCGGAACGCTGCCTCCTCACGCCACACCCAAAACATATTGTGTCTACCGGAGTTTTGATTGTTCGTCAGACTTTAATTCTTCTCTAGGGGAGGAGTCCTCTGTAGCGGCAGCTGCATCAGCGTCGCAGAGAGAATAGAAAACGCTAGCTCTCGCAAGAGGCAGGAGACGCTGACAGGCCTTGGTGCGCTGGCGTTCGGCAGTCCTAAAATACTTCTAATCACAGCGGTCGTGTTTGGCTCACTCTCTCTCCCGGAAGACTGAAATATTACGAGTCTCCAAGGTCGCAAATTCGCCACAAATAAAGGCTGGCAATATAAATGAAAGAGGAATCCACTAACTGCCCATAAGGGCCAGGCACTCATGCTCAGTAATAGAGTACTCGCGTTCGAGAGGAGCAAGAAGCCGGCTGGTATACGCAAGAACTCGATCTAGACCGTATTTAAGTTGGGCTAATACCATGCCAATACCGTACCCACTAGCATCAGTGCAGACCCTGGTTGGAGCGGACGGGTGTGAAGTGGCCGAGTATCGGCAGGAGGAGGAGGACAAGAATAACAAGAGATAAGACAAGAAGGTTAACCAGGCACATGCCTGGTTTGCTACCCTACGCTGGGGAATTAGAAAGGGGGCGTAAAAACGAGAGAGAGTGAGGAAAGAGAAAAGAAAGAGAAAAAAATGTCAGTCAATGGGCTACGCGTATGCAGCGGTGGCCCTACTTAAATGTTAAAGGTGTTCACATAGACCTGTAGTACTCAAAAAGCGCAAGATGGTTTTTACTGCTTTTTGAGCCGACGAAAGGCGAGAAGAGTGCTCTAGTAGCATCTGCATAGAGAGTGGGCGATCGTCAAATTGTCGCATTGCGCCCGAAATTTTCTGTCTTTGAGAGGCAAATCAAGGGCAACGGCATATCATAAATTCTATGTCTTCTTCGGTGCAGCAGACGTCGCATTCCGCATTGTCGATCAATCCTATGGGGGTTATATGCTTTTGTCAAGGGAACCCCAACCAAAGGCGACGAAGAAGCGAAACTTCACGTCGACGAAGTCTAGATGGAGGTCGAAGTTCCAGTCAAGGATTTATTTGATAGAGTCTCGTATGTCTTATGCTTGTGGTGTTCCAGTCCAGCAGACACAGATTACGTGCCAGTATCGGCAGCATGGTCAGAAATGTTATGAGTCGAGAAAAAGCCGTAGCTTGCTGTAGGCCCCGCTCAAATGGCACATCATTATTGAGATATTCGGTGAGGTGTCTGGCGACTTCTGCGAAGTTCCTGAGGAATCGTCAGAAACTTGAGCATAGGCCCACAAAACTTCGAGAATCCTTGGCACAAGTTGACACGGGAAACTTCAGGACCGCGTGAACTTTGTCGGGATGGTGGCGGATGCCAGATGGTTCAACAAGATGCCCTAGAATAATAAATTGGCGATGGCGTAACTGGGACTTCGATGAATTAAGTTGGAGCCAAGCAACAAGAAACGCTGTATGATTGCACAGTAATCACTCGAGATTAGATTGAAAGGTGGGAGCACACACAATCACGTCATCGAAATAGCATAAGCAGATAGACCAGAAAAGCTGCGCAAAAGCATGTCCAATATCCACTCAAACGCGGCCGGCCTATTGCAAAAGCAGAATGGTAATATCCTGAATTGGTAGAGGATGTCAGCCGTTATAAAGGCTTATCCTCGCGGTCCAGGTAGTCTGCGGCAATTTGTCACCAACCGGAGCGTAGGTCTGTTGAAGAAAAACAGGTTGCATCCTGAAGGCATTCTAGTGTATCATCGATAAGAGTAAGCGGGTGGACATTCATTTTGGTGACCTTGTGTAGATGCTCTTATTCTACGCATAAACGTCAGTTCTTTACGTTATTTTTACCTAATACGATAAGGGACACCCGCGGGTTTGACGAATGCTCAATGGTGCCTGTTGTGAGCTTCTTGTAAACCTCCTGTAGAATAACGTGGCGCTCCTATGATGACACTCAGTAAGACACCTGTGAATTGGAGCTGCATCACTGGTATCTAAGGGGTGTTTTACTGGCAAGGTTTTACTGAAGAGGCTACCGTCAAAGTGAAATATGACTGAATACGTCGTAAGGAGATTACTGAGGCATTTTACTTGAGACGGCAGCAGGTCTGAAGCAATCATCGTGGTCATGCTGTTGTGCAATATGTGACTGCGTCGGTACTACGTGGCTTCGGGGGAATGACTACGGCCAGTTGATGAAGGTGGCACTGATGAAGTCTGGCACTCGTGTGATGGTGAGAGGGGTGAGAACAATAGTTTGTGGAAAGACTTAAGGGCTGAGTCGAAGGCATGTCTTGTTTGACTAGTTCTCTGCTGTGAAGCAGTAAAAATATCTCCAACAGTATGACTCAAAGTGAACGGTTTCTTGCGCTCTCTTAGACGCACGGGACAGTCAATGAATTCGATTAGAATCTTGAAGCATCATGCATTCTATTTGCGTATTGGTGTCAATTTGTTCCTAGCGCATCGTCGGTACCTCTCTACATGACATATAAGCGTTTCATTTGTTTTCAGGGGGTGGTATGGGTAACTCTTTTTGATGCCTCGACATTGCCGGAACACCTGATATTACAAGGCGTTGTAGTTAGGTGGTACAGTTTGGTCATTGAACAGCACTCAGGAACATAGCCCACAGTCGTTCTTTGCAGGAAGTGTGAAACTGACCACTCCCCAGTCTAGGATAGAACGTTTACCTAGGCACTGGCCAGATGAACAGCGCACCGTGCCACGCAGACACGTTGTCATTGCCATCTATTCTAATATCAAATCTCTGTGGCTAATTTGTCGTACCCATACCTAACATTCGTACTTGCCGTCTGCTATAGGGCCCCACAAGCGGATCCAAACTTCCCACATCATCTGAACGATGCCGTTCAAACCTATCTTCCACATATCCAAATGCCCACATTCTTCTTTTTGGTGACTTCAACTACCCAGACATTGCCTGGCAAATCATAACTAATGCCACATTATCAAGTCATGCAGAGGCAAAAAACTTCCTCGATGCGTGCCTTAACTTTAACCTACCTCAAATTGTCTTCCAATCAGCAAGTGTTTCACGAGGATGGGCAAATGTTCTCAACTTGATATTAACCGCTAGCCTCGTAAACTTATTATCTATTTACTACCTTCTGAAATAAGCGATCACAAAGTCATTCATGCTCTATTTTCATTTAACTAGACCGAAAAACAAATTACTTATAAAACAATTATTCTTCATGATAAGGCTAACTATGGCGCAATGTTTGATGATCTCAGCATTTTTTTCAATCAAAATTGAATTTCACACACGCTCCGCTCATGACAACTGGCTGATCTTCAAAAACAATCTATATCTCCTCTCTGATATGTTCTTCCCAAACACCACCTTTTGCACTAACCTCAACCAACCATGGTTTCACAGCAGTTAAAAAAAACTTGAAAACAAAAAGGAGCAACTTTTTTATGGTGCTTAACGCACTGACAAGCCTGCTACATGTAAAAAATATATCGCCGGTAAACAATCATATTTACTGTCTGTTCCTAAACCGAAGTATTCATTTTTTATATTTGCTTACCTAACCTGCTACTCAGGAACCCCAAGAATTTTTGGCAAGAAACAAAACCAACAAATACTTCTCATATCAGACAGCAAGCGACTCGCACGATGCACTGACCGACGATTGTTGCACAGAAACGTTTAATAAAGCATTTTCATCTGTATTTACTACTTAACTCGGCACGCCCTCACAGTCACCATCCTTCAATTTAGAAACTTCATGCCAATGATCACCTTCTTCGAAGAAAGCATTTCATCAATTATTAGCAAAATGTGGCTCTCTTCATCAGCGGGTATGGATTTCATCAACTCACAACTTCTCAAAAATGTGCAATCGACTTGTGCAGCATACTTACGTCTCATCTTTCCACAGTCGCTCACCTAAGGAATCATGCCCACTGATTGAAAAACAGGCTAGGTCGTTCCAGTCTACAAATCAGGTAACAGAAACTCACCCTTGAAGTACCGCCACATTTAATTACCTAGCGTGCTTTGTAAAATTATGAAACACGTCATCTACTCACAAGTCGTCAACTTCTTAGACTCCAATGCAAGTTTCCATCCTTCACACCGTGGATTTCGCAAAGGCCTTTTCAGTGAAACCTAGTCAGCAGAATTCGTTCAGGACATTCAGACTAGCCTCGATGGCAATATCCAATCTTTTGACAAAGTTCCTCACCAGCGTTTGTTACTAAAACTTTCCAAGCTATTTTACATGAACATCCTCAAGTGGCGTGAAGAGTTTTAACTAGGCGCTCTTAATCCGTCTGTGTTAATGGCCATCTGTCTAATCGCCTTCCGGTAGCCTCAGGAGTCCCACAAAAGTCTGTTCTTGGTCCTCTCTAATTCCAAATAAATATAAATGACCTACCATTGCATGTTTCCTGTAACATTGGTATGTTCGCTGACGACTTCATAATCTACCATGCGATTACTAACCATCATGACCATTCCATTTCTGAGAATGACCTTAATGATATACTAAATTGGTGTAAATTTTGACTAATGACTCTCCATCCTACTAAATATAAACTTGTGTCCTGCTCTCGTTGTCACAATCCCACTCACTTTCACTACTGCAATTCAAAATGATCCATTGAGTTAGTAAACACATACAAATATCTAGGAGTCACACTTTATTCCAATTTTTTCATGCCACACTCATATTACTAACATAATTTCAGCATCAAGCTGAACGCTAAATTTTCTAAAACGCCCCCTCCAACTCGCCCCACCTCATGGTAAATAACTCGCGCAGAAATTACTAATAAAACGAAAACTAGAATATGCAACTGCCGTGTAGAGCCTGCCTCAAGCATATATATTCTCTGCATTAGAAGCCGTTTAACTTAGCGTCATTTCATTCATTCACTCTTTATCATATGACATCAGCATTTCGCCCTTGAAAGCTGCATCCGGTCTATCACCTCTTTCGTATCGTCGCCACATTGCCATTTTTACCGTTTACCATGAGTTCTTTTATTCTTCTCTCAATCAAGAACCGTATATCACAGCCGCATCACACATTCCCTATCGCACCAGTCATCCAATTCAAGTTGCCCGCCCGCTATCGCATATTACAACGTTTTCTGCTTCATTATTCCCAAAGCAGCGTCAGAGTGGATCGCCCTACCCTATGACATAGTCAACACTGCCTCATCATCTAATTGTCAAGAACGCATCACTGATCACCTGCAATGTTAATTGAACCATAACTATTATATTTTTTCGCTGCAATCCCACTCCTTATTTAAACACTCCCTGAATGGGTGCCCTTAAAAAAATAAAACTGAACTGAAGCAGAGCTGAACTCAATCCTAGTCCTATTACCACAGGTCTTACAGATGCGCCCTCGTACAAATATTTTTTCTAATAATGTGTCAAGTAGACAAAGTGATTGAGAGCTCATTTTTCATTGTTATATACAACCCAATGAATATATTAACATCACCTCATGAATGTAATGTCTCCCGACAATGGCCCCGGCCCTGCAGTGATATGGCGCAGTTGCATCACCCATCAGGCGTGGTGCAGTAAGACGGCACTTCTCCTCATTCCTCCGGATGAATAGAGATTAATGTCACGGTTCACACTCAAAACCTATGTAGGTTAAAAGGGTTGCCTTTTGTTGGTAGCATACTTGATTTTACGATACGTTTGTTTGAAAGTCTGGACACTATAGCGTAGAAAGCGTAAGGGAAACGTTATATGAACTCTTTGATTGCGCTAAAAGGTGCAATATGCGACCATCAGAATTGCCCATCTACAATATATTTCTTTTGTATTCAGCATTTTATTGCATCTAATAAATGTTGACTGCCGATTTCTTCAGGGTTTTAAGTTGAAAATAAAAGCAGAAACACAGACATTGGAGCACTTTGGTGAAAGTGTTTTCGTCTTTTGTGTCTTCTCATTTCCACAGGGTATTCTTTAGTCCTGCTGTATATTTAGGTCATTGTCCCACGGGCTGAAAATTCTGTCAATTCTGTCTCTGAGCTTCAGGACGATAATGAAATGCTTACTAAAAGAGTGATGAAACAGCAACGTTTCTACATCAGTTCATTTATTCAGCAAAGCAGAAGAATTCTAACAAATTTCATAGCCATAAGAATATCACTAGTCATCCGGGCTTGAAAGGAAGCTACCGTATTATTTTGCTTTGTTTCATTTAAAGAGAATGGAAGTTTGAGCTGGATCACAGGATTGTTTATTTTGATATGTGTGTACAGAAGCACGCACGAATCCAAGATAGGTGATACCAAGAGGACATTGACATCCTTAACTCAACTACACGTGCGTATGATAACAAGATTTTTTGAAACAAAGAACCGGTGACTGCAGCCCACAAAGCATTACAAACGCCATCACATTTGTAAATCACCAAAATAAAATAAGCTGTACACAAAAAACGACACAAAGCTGATGCCATCAATCTGACGCTTAAGGGTCATTTCGATCAAACACTTTAAAAAATCAACTTACAGCGCAACTGTGCCAGTAAAGTACAATTGTGTATTTGCCATCTGACTGTGGCCACTTAGTGCAAAATAACTAACGAAAGGCCAGGAAAGGGTGATGAGAGCTTTAACTTTCGGCAGAATATTTGCAAAATACTACGTATACTATAGGCAACCTCTCTTTATAAAAGCAAATAACTAAGCATTAGGGGCAACACAAATGTTTCTAAATGTTGTACAAAAATACTATATTGTTGTAGTACATAAAGTTCCCAGCCAGATAAGCCTGCCTCGAAAATTTGACTTTAACAACTGCTGTGACCTGAGCATTTTTTCCTTGTAACTTTGTGAGTAGCCTTGATAAAATAAGCATGCTGTAGAAATTATGTGTGTGTTTGTATAGATACCTCAGTCATAAATGGCACGCTAGATTGTTTTCAGTTTTCGCCGGCGTCAACTCCCGCCAGTGTGAGAGCAGGTTTAGGTACGATGAATCCCTTATTCATTCTGGCTACCAAAGCAAGTTATTACTACTAAAGTAAGCTTGTAGTTTTATTTAGGTCTTTATGGGTAAATCTTAGTCAATGTTTCTGTGCTTTTCTTTTTTCAGCCTTCACCGCCAGTTGCTAATGCCGGCGCAAGTGCTGGTTCAAGTAGATTAAGTCATCTATTCAATGTGACCAGCAAAGCAGGTCACTACTGCTAAAATAAGCATGGCGTGTTGATAGTGTGATATTTTGCACATCTTAGTTGAGGTTCGTGTGCTTCTCTTTTTTTAATTTGCGCCACCCTTAACCCAAACAAGTCCCGTCGCTGGTATAAGTGGGGTAACTCTTATTTATGATGGCCAGGCGAAACAACACAGTACTGCTAAAAGAGGCAGAGAGTAGGAATTCTGTGCATGTTCGCATATATCAGTTAATGTTACCATGCTTTGCTTTTTTGCAGCATCTCCCACCATTAAGCCCCATAAGTCCCCTCACTGGTCCAAATGGGGTAAGTTCTTGTTCTCAATTGCCGATCACCTATGCCATTGCGCTAACATAAATACACTGTGGTCATGATTCGTACGTGGAGATATTTCCATCAATATGAACATGATATGCTTTTTTTCAGTCTCCACTGTTATTAAGCCCGATAAATTTTTCTCTTAGTTCACTCGGGGTAAGTATTTACTCTATAGAGATTATTTAATAAAACACTTTCGCTAAAATCAGCTCACAGTATTCAATACATCATTAGTACTTTATCTGAACTAAGATTGCCATGCTATGTTTTTTTTAGTCTCCATGGACATCAAGCCTCAAAAGTGATATTGCTAGCTCAGGACAGGTGAGGTTTTTGAACATGGCGATCATGAGAACATACAATATGTTAAAATAAGGATACGTAAGTGACTATTTGCATGCTTGCATATCTAAGACAATGATGCCGTGCTATGCACTTTGAGTCTCCGTTGCATTAAGCTCCATAAGTCGCGTAGCTGGTTCAAATGGGGTAAGTCTTTACTATTGCTGGCCAGCAAAACAAAACGCTTCAACTATACTAGACACACAATGGAAATTATGTGTTTGTATGAGACCTTAGTGAAGATTGCCATGCTCTGTTCTTTTTTGCAGTCTCCGCACACATTAAGCCACACAAGCTCAATGGCTGGTTCAAGTGGCGTAAGTTAATCATGCTGGCTAGCCAAATGAACTCAGAGCTAAAATAAGCATACATGAGTGAATGTGTGTATATGTGTATATCTGTACCAAGATTGCCTTGCTATGTCTATTTTCAGTCTCCACAAAATTTAAACACCGTAAGTCATTTTGCTGCTTCAGGTGTGGTAAGTCTTTTGATCATGGTGACGAGTAAAACTAAATCGTGTACAATCTTTAGCTTAGAGAAGTGATTACGCGTATGAGTGTATATCCCACTGTGTGTTCCCATACTGTACTTTTTTTCAGTCACCGCTGCCATCAAGCCCCATTATTTCAGTTGATGGGTCAAGTGCGGTAAGTATTTACTAATGCTGGCCAGTGAGACAAAACACGGCTGACAAACAGGACATATGGCATTAATTACAGGGTACGCTGTATATCTTAGTAAAGATTGTCATGCTCTGTTGTTTTCAGTCTCTGCTGGTATTAAGCCTAAGCCCAAAGAGTTCAATTTCTGGTTCAAGTGGGGTGAGTTTCTTTATCATAATGGCCAGCAGAACAAATCAATACAGTAAGGTAATCGCACAGTGCTGCAAAAATTGCGGCTTGTTGGATAACATGCACTCATCGAAACTTCAAGAGAGCCATTAAGCCTGAATCAAGAAACAAATATGTGAAAAAGAAGAAGATAACAAAGAGGCTACTAACAACTGCTGTTTATATTGAAACAATTGCTTCCTGCTAAGTCCGCCGGGCCTGCGCAAAGGCGCCTTACTATATCGCTGCGCCTACCTTACTTATGCAAATCACCTGTCTTCAAGAAAAACCACAGTCTTTCTTAGCCGAAGCACAAAGGCTTCAGTCATACATTTTTCGGAGCACAGAGAGAGAATTTATTGACAAAAACTGGAGAGGGCGGGCTAAGCTACAGTTTGCTCTGACCTGCTACTCTTCACTAGGGAAGAGCAACCAGTGAACGAAACAGCGATGAATGACGATGATAAAGCAGGGAACTGAAAACATGGTCTTGTAGCGCTAGGGTATTTCTAAAGACGTGCATACAGACTAGTGGCTTCTAAGAAAGCTAAGGTTGTTCCTATCACCACATTTGTGCTTCTAGTGGTAAGTCAACAACGTAACACTCTCTTATCGATAAATTAAGATTAACATGTCATTCATTCTAAGAGATCAGTTGCTGGCGTTATCTTGCGTATGCTGAACAATTGCAAAAAATCTGTTCCGGCGTTTTTAGCAACTGACAGTCGCCACAACCTGCGCCTATGTCATTACAGCTGATCAAGTGCGCGTAACGTCTTATGTAGGCCACACAGAGATGAATGCGGTTTATAATGCATGAAATGTTTCGCTTGAGGTTGTGAGGGATACGGAGCTTCATTTTTTATATACACTTGGGCTGCTGCTTGTGCCAGTGTTTTGGTTTGCTTCAGTCCTCTAAGATGAAGTTACACATTGCGCGTTGAAGTAAGATGTTGTATATGCTCGATAAAGCATTGTTTAAAGTTTTTTTTAGTTTCAGCGTCAGCCTCTTCATTCCCCTTTACGTCGCAGTTAACCGGTTTTTACTGGAACGCTTCATGATGTTAATTTTTTGTAGCAATTCCATGAAGCTTCGTAATTTAAATCGATAAAGTATAATAACGACTGTCTCATGAAGCCATCAATGATTTGAAGTGCAGCTTTTGCGTGGCACAATGTCATCAATCTACAAGCGGGCACTGCAGACATGAAACGCACTGCCTCTTGAATAGGAACAAGTTCGAAAGCAGTAAATGTGGTTTTGTGGTCAATTTTTAAAGGTCGCGTGATCTTCATCTGCAGGATGCAAATGGCTGAGAAGAAAAGGCATGATGTGGTAGATCTATCAGCATGTACGCGTGCCACACCATTGTACAGGGAATAAATCTGCAGGAGTTAAATTTGCTTTAGGCTGATAGTTGATACAAGGATGTCCTTTATGTTCCCAGGAATTTGAAGCCTAACAAATGGTCTAGACAGGAGTCACGGGGGTGTCTCAGGAACATCGGGGGAAGGAGAAAATCTTGATGCTATTACGCTCTTGTTCCGTAACATAGGCTGCAGCCTGAGTGGCCCACAGGAAGCTCTGATAAGGGTTGCTGTCTTTGTCAACAAAAGATGGTGAACTTGAACATGCTCGCAGAGCACACATACTTCGACGGGTCAAGCCTGAGCTTCGGGGAGAGGTTTATTGGTTGATGAGCATCGAGGTAAGCCCCAACTTGTATGCAAGCTTGATTGCTTTCTAGAGAGCTCACTGCTATGGGTTTCATGCATAAAAGCACAAGCATACTGCATCGCAGGTACCGTACGAGTAAACATTGATACACTTGCTGGAGAGCTACCTCTGAGGACCCTATGTTTCTGTGGCCACGACCCGAAGAATGTGGACTAAACTCTTCAACTTTGATGTCTAGGCAGGAACGTGCCTTGACCATGATATCCAAATAGGGACCGCCTCAATTATCTCTCTTTAACGCTGTGTCTGAGTGCTACCTAAAATAGATACATTTTTAAACAGCGGTATACAACCACAACTAATTACAATGTAGCTGAAGGGTACCACCATTGCTAGAGGATAGAAGATTTGTGTACTCCTGTAAACCAACGGTAATACATTGACAACGCTGTCTAATTTATACCTTATCACAGAAAAATGGAATGCTATACACCACACTTGTGTCACATTTGTGTCACGTGTTTGGGCGTCTCACACGTAAACACAGGAGGGATTGTGATGTTCAACCCTAAAAAGTCAAGTGTCCGCCGCGAGGGCGAAGCAATTATTGCGATAGCAACTTGGAATTTGATTCTAAGAACGGCTAGCAGATGGAAACTTGCAGCGTGCTGTTCAGGCACAAATTACGCAGAAAAACGATATACACAGAATGAGAGCGAAATAACAATGTTTACCGCTCGGCACTTGACACACTATTTAAACAAAAACAATACACGAAGCGCAATCACAAGCTCAGATTAGTGCAAACTAACAAGTGTCACAACAAGTGTGACACTTGTTGTGACAAGTCTTGTGACAAGTGTGTCTTGTTCTGACAAGTGTGACTTGTTGTGACAAGTGTGACACTAACAAGTGTCACAACGGGGCCCGGCAACTAACACAATCGTTCCGGTGAAAGCCAACGGCACACGATTATCCCGCCCAAAAGATAAAGGCGCGGGCACAAGCATTCCTCCTTCCCCCCTTTCAAGGGGCAAAGTACGCATGAGAGATAATCGCGCGGGCGCATAGTGATAAGCCGGGCGCCGAGCGCGGGATGCTTTTGTGAAGACTATAGTACTTCCTTGGGACCTTCGAAGCAAAAATTTTTGTCTGTCTCTACATTTGTCTGCTTTTCCGCCCTTAACGTTACCCTAACGGCACCAAACAATACTCTAAACGGCCGACCCCATCCGCAGCACCCACCAACATTGCTCAAGATTTAGCGTTCATACTTGTGCGATTATCACTTAAAAAGGGAATATTGCGCATATCTCAGACACCATAAAACATGTTCATATTCGATAAGCGTGTCTTTTTACTAGAAAAGGCATACATAGGTAATTGTAAGGATCGTAGCGCTTATCATCCTGTGCTGACGATGCAACACTTACACGAAAAGGCAAGTGTTTCCAACGCTCTGCTAAGACGACACGGTGGTGGCACCTACCCATCGCCTTGCGTTCTACACCTTATCGCCTCCGAGACGAGTGCGCACGCCGCGCGCTTTGTTTTTCAAGATAACTGCCAGATAGCGCTCATGTCTGATTATTTCCTTTGATTGATTGATATGTGGGGTTCAACGTCTCGAAACGACCATTTGATTATGAGGGATGCCGTAGTGAAAGGCTCTAGGAATTTCGATCGTCTGGGATTCTTTAACGTGCACAAAAATCTGAGAACATTCGCCTACAACAATTTCGCCTCCATCGGAAATGCAGCTGCTGCAGCCAGGATTCGATCCCGCGACCTGCTGATACACAGCCAAGTACCTTAGCCACAAGACCACCGCGGCCTGGCAAAAAGTGGTTGAAAAGTCAACTTGCCGGTAGCAGGTACCAAACCTGCCACCTTTGAATAACGTGTTTGATGGTCTACCACTGGGCTACCACGGCGGCTAGCGCTCATGTATCACGTGTGACGTGACTTGATGCGCTCGTTCGCCTCTGCTGCATGCTCGAAGCGCGCTTATCACCTTCGGAAGCTCCGCGCATATATATGCATGTTGGTACAAGTGTACGAGGCGCATTATACCATCACGAAGGCTTGTCGCTGTTCGGGTTTCATTTGATGGCCATAGTACACATAGAATAATCTGGTCAGTGTAACGACGCTTGGTGGGGGAACATGCAAATCTTCTACCCTTTAGCCATGGTGGTAACCTTGCGCTATATTGTAAGCGGTGTGCTTTTGCTCCCCGGTTTGAATGTGTTGTCTATTTTAAGTAAGGCTAAGACGCAGCGTGAAAAAAACTTAGTTGAGATCTACCATATCTGGAAACTTGTTCCAGAAAACGTGTGAATAGAGCTGCTGTGTTTCTGACAAGAAATTTTTGTCAATTGCTTCAACAGGAAATAGATAGCATGCTTTAATCGGCGCAGTGACATGCGCACCGAGTGCACGGCTCTATGAGGAGGCTCTTTTTTTTAAATATATGCCACTGGTCAATACCCACCTCTCCGTACTCTGTTTTTGCTTCAACCTCATAGTTCTTAAATTTTTTTTATATTTTAGTGGCTTTATTCGAATTGAAAATACAGTAGTGAATATGTGTTTATGTGTCTGTTTTCGTTCATGTTACCATGCTCTTCTTTTTTTCAGTCTCCACGAACATCAAGCTCGATAAGTTCCGTTTTAGGTTCTAATGAGGTAAGTCTTTATAAACGCTGTCCATCAAAAAATAACACTGCTGCTACACCAGGCATTAGTTGTGATTATGTGTTCGTGTGTGTAACTCAGCCAACATCACAATGCTCTCTATTTTTCAGTCTCCGCGGAGATTAGGCCGCACAAGTCCCTTTGCTGGTTCAAGTAGGGTAAGGCTTCATGAATGCTGGCTAACTAAACGAAACAAAGCTGCTAAAGTAGGCATCAGTAGTGATTATGCATTTGTGCGTATTTAAAAGTCAAAACTGCCATGTTTTTTTTTTCAGTCACCGCCAGTGTTAAGCCCCTTAAGTTCATTTGCTGGTTCAAGTGCTGTAAGTATTGTGTTCATGATGGCAGCTAAACAAACCACTTCAATTGAATAAGAAAGCAATAATGATTATGTCATTTTGTCTACATCTCAGCCAATTTTGCCCTGCCCTGCGTTTTTTTTTCCAGTCCCCAGCATCACAAAGCCCTGTACTTCTTTTGTTGATACTGGTGAGGTAAGTTTTATTCAATATAGCCAGAGAAACCAAACACAAGTGAGAAATTAATAAAAGGTTTAGTGATTATGTCTTTGTGTGTATAGTTGAGTCAAGGTTGCCGTCTTATATCATTTTTTCAGTCTCCGCCAATATTAAGCCCTATAAGCCCTGTTGCTGGTCCTAGAAGGGTAAGTTTCTTGTTCATTTCTATGAGTGAATCAAAAAACGATACCAGTCAGGGAAGGTTGGCAAAGGCGTGTCTTACCTTGCTTTGTTGGTACCGTGAACTGTTTGGGCTTGACAGTATAGGCAGTTTTCACGAATAATAATGCTTGTTTCATCGCGAGGCAATACACGTAATTTTGGAGGTTCAAAGAACATACAACATATTTCTGATATTAAGAGAAAAATGACTCAAACTAGCACATATGATCAACAGTGTTTAAAAAATTTGGCAGATCCCACGTACAGTGGTAACCGATATTATGCGAAGCACGAGTGAAGAAGGTCGATATGTTATTTTAACATAAACACAACGTTACGAGGCTATGAAATTAGCACGAGTAAACACAAGTATTTAGCCGATTATGTCTGGGTGACCTCGTGACCAAACCTGAAAATGGCGAAAAGGAAAATTAGTATGAGATGGTAAATAGGTTCGACGAATATAAAGCGCTGATCAAGACATCATTGAAGTCACAATCGCGTCACATACGTCGTCAAACACTTCCCGCCAAACAGTGGGAAATTCCCGTGGGCTGGTTTGTGCCAAAGGTATGCATGCATGCGGAAAATGTTATTGACACATAGTATCTACTAAAGAACGACGAAAACACATATGGGCATATCAACGCGTAAGCGCTATGAAAACTTGACATCGGCAATGTTCACAGAACGAATGCAAAAAATAAATGTCAGAGTTACAGCAGAATTGAAACCCAAGCATTCTCCGTGGTGATCAATCATTCTGCCACAGAGCAACGCCAGGTCTCGGAACTAGTTTTCAAATAGGTCCTATCTTAATGAAACGTCGAATGTGGTTGCAGCACTGGCTATCTCATTTTAGAATCATTGCGTATGTATGCTGCCATGGTACAGCTGTCTCTTTGGGTCAATGTCAATTGAAGTTAGGCGCCATGCGCTGAAGCTGATTTATGTAGCCGTGTCCACAGCTAATGTTCTCGCAAACACTAGTGCTTCATGTCAGCTAATCGCTTATCGTGTTGGCGACACTCACGATCCTGTTGGCATCGTTGATAGAGTGGATAACACTGGTATTGATAGATTTGTGCGGTTTAACGTCCCAAAACCACCATATGATTATGAGAGGCGCCGTAGTTAAGGGCTCCGGAAATTTCGACAGCCTGAGGCTCTTTAACGGGCACCCAAATCAGAGTACACGGGCCTACAACATTTCCGCCTCCATCGGAAATGCAGCCATCACAGCCGGCATTCGATCGCGCAACCTGCGGGTCAGCAGCCGAGTACCTTAGCCACTAGACCGTAGCGGGGCTGCAAAACACTGGTAACGAAAACATCTCCAACTTTTTAACATACTTCTGTGTGTTCAACTTTTACATATATTGAGCGTACTTTTATGATGCGTCGCTGAATGAAACATTTGGACCGTGGTCTTCTCACCTCAAGGTGTTCGCATAACGTCAATTCCCAAAATACGTGGGAGCTCCCGACTTTTCTGTATAAAGCCTAGTTCCGGAAACCTGCAGACGCTTGAGTGTGACAATTCAATGGCTCAGTTGTCCGTTGGTGTCATTAGTTATGTGTAATCGTGATTGAAAAGGTTGCATTGAAAAATGAGAAAGGTATGTTTGCAATACTGGAATTACTAATGCACCATAGAAGGAGACACTGCTATCAATTTTGAAAAAGCAATAAGCATGGCACACCGTAATAAGAATGACACGAAAATAAAAGAATTTGTGGAAGAGCTTGCATGCAATAAACACACAATATTTAAAATTACAAGCAGCAGGGCACTGAGGCACTGGTGGTCCACATTTCAGAGATTTAAGCTCACAACAGAATAACGCAAGGAGACTAACATTTGAGAGCATTAAAACGACCATGTTATAATTGTTTGCAGTGAATGTAAGCATTGCTTACAAATTCGATATGTAACCTGAAGGGGCATACCTATGGAATGTGTCATTGTATGGTATTGTTCACTTCTCAATCACAACGTCTTTTTAAAAAATATTTTCGTTAAACTGAAGTGATATTTTTGATCAAAATATTGTTTGCATTTTTGATTATTTTTACCGTGGTATATTTTTTCAGCTTGAGTCACCCTCGAGCACCGAAACTGGCGTCTTCCGTAAAACACAGGCAAGTATTTTATTTAAAAATTTATTTATTTTTTTAAGGTAAACGACAGTACTATACAACGCCTGCATTGCTTATCTCGGAAACCGCTTACGCAACGCATGATACATTAACAACATCCCCAGTTGCAGCGTGTTCTTCTTATTTTATCTGACAACGTACCCCTATATACTACCACATAAAAGCTATAAACATTATTGCACTAGAATTGTGATTCACACACCTGTCCTCAGAAAAGAGCAATAACGCTTGTTTTTTTCCGAAGAATCAGATGAGTATCCCGCGCAAATGTTGTGTTGTGCAACAAGCGTGCCTTAATATTTTCCGTGGTGGTTTGTAGGCGTTTTAACACAAATGTCCTGCACCAATATAATTCGTATATGAATTGCATTGTTCAGCTAGGTAGCTAGTTGCTTTTTGGGTGTTTGCACAGCTTATCACATAACCAAGTGTCTTTTCTCATTTTTGTCTTCAAATTTGCGGAACAAGCTGCGCTTGTATTGGATGTATCAAATGCAAATGGTGCTTGCATTTGTGGTACTTGTTGCAGCAACTTTTCCATGTTTAAATGTTTGCTTTTGCACAGTGCAAAAGAGAGATTATAAAGATAATGATAAGGTGATTGATTTTTAAAAATCTGCAAAAGAGATGAATCGAAGAGCATAAACATTGCCTTGGTGCATGTATTTTTCTTGTGTGTCATCTAATTTTCACAATTTACTTCTTGGTCTCTATGCAACCAGTTATACCAATGTAGGAATGTGCCGAATGCTCCACACCAGCTGGCTATGCTCCGAATATCTTTAACAGTTTTGTAAGCTCATTAATAAGGTCATGAGACAGCTGTACTACTGCTGCGCTTATTTGGTCAGCAGTCTCGACAAAGGTGATTAGGTATTCCAGTGAAGCATTTACTCACTTTTGCCAGGCCAAACAAGAAAGCACAGCTGACGCAGGTCTGGTGCCTTCTCTTCAAGACCTAATGTGGACCGCCACCACCTATGCAGCATTTAACGAGATATCACTAGTCCAGGGAATACTAAAGCACCATTCGTCAACCAATTTTCCTCTAATTCCTTAAATGCCAGCGCTAAGTGGAAACACAGTTGTAATTACTTGTGTATGTAAGCGGTAATTTTTCATGAACATTGTGCTCCACTCTTTTCAGTCTCCACCCGAGCTAAGCCCCGCCAATCGCAGTCCGCCAAGAAAAAAAGTGAGCATTTTACTTTATTTAAATCTGAGTTGAACTTACTGCCCAATCGTGCTACATAAGATCTGCCTGCTGTATATTGTGAGGAAGGCTATCAACAGGAGGGAAGGCATAAACATCGGTGTAAAGAATCTGTGCCTCGTTGAACCCGGTCAGTAAGGTATTTCACCCAGCGCACACCACAGCTAACCTTTCCAGAAAAGTTATAAATAAATCCCATGTATAAAAACTTTTACATCAAAGCTACCTTAGTCCACCTTGTACTCTGGTGGACGCTGTAATAGTAGTACCAGTAGCAGTAGAAGTATAAGAATTTGTCAGTGAGGTCACCTGAGTAGAGGATGCCTTGATAATGCAGGAAATATAAGAAAACAATGACAATCAAGAATTGAGTACGAAATATTCGGAAATTTGTTAGAACATCGAATAAATAAATAATTTACAGACACGTAATAAAGTAGGGCAAGGAAAGCAAGGAAATGCAGAGGTGTAGACACCAGGGAGTCCGAAGTGAGGCGGATAGGATGCAAGTCATGTGAACGCGAGAAATTAAAATGGATAGTGAAGATGGCAGTGAGTTTAACCAGGCAGTAGTCTACTTCCCAACCCTACATTTGTGTAAACGGAAAGGAAGCGAAAAGGTGAAGAATACAGAGAGGAAAACAGAGGTAAGTGGAAAAGAAATAAAGAAGTGATCAGCAAGAGCATTGTCACGTAGAAGGCGTTGGCTCGGTAATGTAGTCACAGGCGTCCACAAAGGCTAGTGCTTAGAAAGCATAAAAGTGCTTTTTGACTACGGTGATGGTTCTCAAGTAGCATGGGCATGATGAGCAGGCAATAATCAGACCACATCAGAAAATGTTCGTCTTTCAGATGCAAGTAGGGGGCAGCAGCAGACAAGATTATCGTTGTGTTCCTCTGTGCGGCTTACCTGACGTGCCACACTGTCTGTCACTCAAGTATTTGTGTTGATCATGTGTGCGGTTTCGTAAAAGCGACCTCCAACCAAAGACGACAATGAAGCTAAGATTGCCGCCTACAAAGTGAGGTTGGAGAATGAAGTACAAGCGTGAGGTTTCTGTGGTGGCATCTCTTTAGTCTTTTAATTGGCGTATTCCACTTCCCAAATTTGGACATTAGGTGACAGGTAGCGAAGCTGCTATGAAGCGGCTGTCATAAAAAGAAACATTTGAACGCTGGTCTTTTCTTAATGTAATGTTTGAGCCGTGTTGCTGGGGTAAACATTTTTATTGATCCCGCAACGACCAGATGGCCACCGAAGGTCAACCCCAGGGCCCTGGTCTTAGACGCGGTGTTGAATATTTAGAATTTTGTTGGCAACTTGCTCGTAGCATCCACGCCGAAGAGATAACTGGTTGGCAAGTAACGCAGTTTTCACACGGAGCAAACAGCCGATTTGCTCGGTCTCTCAGCATCGCTGCACTATACGGCACATCGCACGGCAGTAAGTTCTGCCCACGTAGACATGACGTATTTTGAGTCAGAGTGCCATTCTTCGTGCTGGTATTACCAGCGCGCCATCACAACTGAATCTCTATAGGTTTCGTGCAAAAAAAAGTGGGCTGAATCGCTTGAGTAGAGAGGCAAGTTTGCTTAGCAGTAGTCAGGTAACTAGTTCACGTGAGGCGTTCAGAAAAAGACCATTGACAGACCTGGTAGGTCATATGACCTCGTCTTGCCCAATCATTCGTAAACAAACGTTTTACACAGTAGAGCACAATACTGAGACACAATCGCGGGTAAACAGAAATGGCTAGACTGTGTTATTGAGTTACAATCCTGGGTATATAAGCAAATACGGGTAGGCCACATCTCTGGGGCAAAACAAAAATAACAATGTCAGCAAGGGCCATGAATCGGAAATCAATAAAGAAAGAAACAAAGCTCTCTATTGAGCAACAGAGAACTCTGCCGGCGTAAGTAAGGTGCCCACATGCTACTCTGTAGAAGAGAAGGGGGCTGAGGACAAAAAGGCCATAGAAGGAGAGGGGCAGGACAGAAATTTTTCAATTGTGTCTGTTACGCTCTCAACTAATATAGGTTATTAAGCGTGGAGCAGAACTTAACGTGCCCCTGCAATGCTGTCTTTTTTTGCAACAATGATAAGTAAACGATCAACACTGCTTCTTTAGAACACTTTTGCTCAAGAAATGTTTGCATGTGCTTGCCGTAGTTATTTAATCCTGATTCGCCTACTACCCCCTTTTTAGCGTCGGTCCCCCCCATCTTTTCCTACTGTCGGCCGTAGTCCAAGTCAGGCAAGTGTATTTTTGTGCTCACTTGAAGCGTTTTTGAGTGTACACTTTTTACAGAATGAAAACAAAAAGACCATTACATTTGAGAAGACAGAAAATCAATCCAATAAAAAAAATTCTTCATTATACGCGATGACTTACATATAATCCTTGCAGTTTTTGTAATAGTAGTGCTAGATCATTCAGGGTATGACATCTTGAACTTAATGTCGGTGAACATTCATCTTCACTATGCGAAAACGCTCGACACAGAATTCAAGTAAGTGCGAACGCTGTTCACATAATTATGCTTACAGTTGGCGCTGTCTTAGTGATCAAATGTTTTTAAGAGTGTTTATGTACAGCTCTTCTGCTAAATTCTCGCATAGTTGTTTTACACCGCATACATTATTATGGTAGAAAGTAATAATGCGTTTTTGTGACATTAAAAAATGTTTGCACTCCTTCTATATTAAACAAAATTTCGTGTGTGTCGTGCATTTTTCAGCTACATGTAAGCTGTTCGAGCAATGTATTCCAAAATAGAAGCTGTTTTAGTCGTTGGCAACTTGTGTTCCGTCATATGATACACCACTCCTGAGATGTGAATGTGCCACACGAACTGAGCAAACCCCGCTGCAAAGCACAACAGGTGCGAGCATTCTACCAAATCTACTTGAGGAATTGGAGCACGTTAGTCGTGTTAGAAAGAGAGAAGGACAAATGAGATCGGGAAAATAGAAAGGAAAAAAGGGAAAGAGAAAACAAGTGATGAAAACAAATGGAGAGAGTAAAACTTGGTGTAATAAATGGGATAAAAGTATAAAATACGGAAAAACAGTGGAAGACTTTGAAAGACGCAAGAAAGAACAGAACTTTAAAGAAACGCCTAAAGAAGATATAGAAAGAAAGATAAAAAAGAAATTAGAAAGAATGAGTAAGAAACAAAATAACTTGTGAAAGACAAAATGCAAAAAATCTTTCAATATAAGGGTGAGCAGAAAAAAGAAAAATATACTCAAATAAAACATATTTGCAAAGATATCTCAAGAATCTCACGAATATAGAAAAATAGATGAAAGAAATACAAAAGTGAAAGAAAAAAAGGGTGCGAAGCTGCCATAATTTTTTTTTTGTTTCAGCTGACGAAACCTTTTCTTTCGTTTTTTTAAATGGTTTATTAAGCGTTACTTAACGTGTTATAAGCGACAGAATTGTGTCAGTGAAGTCTTGGTGGACCCTGGTATAAAGTGCTTTCGTGTTTTGAAGATTATTTCTGTGCCTATGGTACGGAGCCGTCACACATTATTTGCCATTCATAAGTCTGTGGAAACAGAATGTTGTATTTCAGTATTTCATTTTCATGAATAGAGATCGTGTGCATGACATTGTTTTGTTGATCGTGTTGTCATATCGTCAACTACATAAGTATCCTAAATTGTGGGACAAAACATTAATATGTTGTGTGCGTAGTTGACAAGTCGCAGTATAAAAACACTAAAATGAATGTATTGTACGCACTGAATCATAGGATATCTTGTTAGTGCCATCGCGACTGTTTCGCAAGCTTATTTCCTCCTAAAGTGGTCAGGCGCGTCACCAATGTATCCGCTACAAAATGAACACGACAAAATGACAAAATTTGGAAATGCACATTCAAACGCGAATTGTGCTGCAGGTACTTATTGCGTGCGTGACCTTGTTGACATCTAAAATTAAAACTTTCATGGTCCAGGTGGAACGAAACAACTTGCCTGAAGGAGAATAACACCCAAAACACGCCCGTGGGAGGAGCGATGTTCAGCTAGTAGTCAGCTTCGATCACATTTGCACTGCTACGCTGTTGAAATGTCGAGTGAGTGGCGACGATGACGCGTTAGCATACGGTTCTCCCATGAGAACCCGCGCCTGTGCCACATAGACGTTTACGAAGCTATCTGAGTTCCTGAAACCTTCTCTCCACCTTGGTTAGGCACGTGTCACATTGTGTTCCTGCCGCAATCATGGTAGCAGGAATTCGAAACAATCACTCGTTCACGAAAAGCTTAGGCCATCGTTCGTTGCACCTGTAACTACGTTTTTTTTATTTTCAGATGAAACTGTTTACTACGGTAAAAAAGGATACCGTGGAAGCACTTACAAGCGCTATCAGTTAATATATAGAGACACATTCAGCGCCGAACTATATATGTGAAATGTAAAACCAAAGGAAGTTAAGATGAAAGCTTGCGGTGAGAAAAGTGTCTAAACAGGAAAGTTCGTTTGACCCGACGTTTTGAATGAATGAACTTGTCTTCTTTGAGGCTAGAACTAAAGCTTTGAAGCTCCAGCTTAGAAGAAATCCACTTGTCGAAATACCAGCTCGAGCAGACATGCACTCTTTAAGAATTTTTTCACATGCATGACCTACTCATACTAAATCAGTGTTTTGTACTATTGCTGACTGCGGCTTCACAATTGTTCGAACGAGATAATCTTTTATAGAAATGAATAACCAGGTCAAGAATACCAGAAATATTGATGTGGTATTGTTGTGCAACCTATTTTATTCTAGGGCACCCGGTAACTCCTCGCATGGACGCTGGTGCAAGTGTTTTATCTTGATTACGTGAGCTGGTATCTTGCCTTCAAAGAGCGTACTGCAGGATGCACAACTTGTACACAGTACTAAACAGAAGCACACGAAAAAAAATCACAAACAATGCTGTTAATAAAGCATACCCTCCCATAATTTGTTCAGTTGTACCAATTGTGACGAAAAAAAACAGAATAACACCTCCAGCGACTGTTGTAGAAAATATTCATTCAAGCTTTCCTGAAAACACCTTTGAATGCAGGAAAGACTCATGAGAGGTGAGAAGAAAAATAGACATGCCTGATTACCATATATTGTTGTGTCACACCTTTTTTTATAACAAATCAGACTACGTTAGGTGGGGGCCAGTGTACGCACAGGGCCACAATATAATTATTGAAACAAAAAGGAATACTCAGAAGAATAACAGTGTTCCTGAGCACCTTGTCTCAGTTAACTAGTGATTAACGCATGTAGAGTTTATGTTTTTTTTTGAAATCGCAAAAATAAATCTTGACCTCCAGTTTACAACACCAACCACATCCGTGTACAATTGGCAGAATGGCACTTCCAAGTGCAAATAATATTGAAATGTTGTTCGTCTTCATGCTTTAATCCAAAGTTCAATCAGCTTGCTTTTTATCAGGCAGCAAGATAAAGCTTCTGATGGAAGCTGAAGGAGTTAGTTACGCACTTTTCCAATTAGTGTGTGATTTAAAAAGTTGCTTGATAGTACCAGCCAATGAACGGTCTGCTTCAAATATCTAGCTTTAATAAAATCGTCACATCTATAAGTGGGCCACTCAAAACTGCAATAATATTTGATGCATAGAATTCAACTGTCCGCAACGATAAAGCATTGTTATTTTCTTGTTGAGGGCGTGACCTGAAAATGACAACACATCACATTGTCGGAATTAGCTCCACGGTATTTGAGAAGTTTTCACCATTTGTTCAGGAAACTCATTTTAAGTCTTCTTTTTTCGTACAAAACCCCCTTAAAATGTAAAGCTATACAAATGCATGAATGACTAGTTAAAACAATGGCCGTTACTCTGTCTTTATTAAGCTATGATTAACTGTGAGCCTCCTTGTTTAGCTCTTTCCTCATGTATCGCGCAAAAAAAGCCAAACAAAAAGGTGTCCTTTTGTACCACAACAATATTCATTATACGGCTTGCTTACACTTCTTGTTTGTGAAATTTAGCGCTGGCGAACTTTTTAAAGAAAGCTCTCTTAGGCTGGTAAGGCGCATGTCGTTAGTCACCTGACTGTGCCGGGAGCGGTGATAGTTCAATGAAAGATACGCAACATACATGACAATTATCGTTGCAAGACTAAAAGAAGTCCTTTGTTTTCGACCTTATCTTTGAGCGATCGGTTCTCGCACAATACACCCCGAAAACCATGCCTAACGTACTTCGCAACAGCTTCCAGGATCGCAAGTGTTACAAACATTGTTCACCTGAATTGATTTTGCACATTTTCTGAGACCAGCACTTCTTTGACCGTGTAAATAGATATGATGCCTTAACGTGACGTATGTGTTTTTATATCAACGTAATAATGATGTCTCAATGATTACCTGATAAGGTCGTAATCTTTCATCACTTGTCTGTGATCTATGTCGGTATGTCTACTAGCCCACCCCTCGTTCAATGCACTAAAGTACATCAGGGTACACCGAATTCACATGGTTCGGAGCGCCAGCAGGCAGAGGAAGTATTGTTCCTCTTGCTATTAGTGGCGCTGACCAACACTGCCAGGTTGAAATTCGCATGTATACAACATGAATTGAACAGAAGGACGACTGCCACTGTAACTCAGCTGGTGGAGGATCGAACGCGTTATTGGAAAATCCACTCCAGTTCGTAGAAAATCTGACGCGGCATTGAAAGATCAGTCCGCCTCATTTACATCTACAATATATTTTCCAGAAACAACAGCCCCGGTGTATTCCTCCCTTTTCTTTCCATTAGCTGGGAATATTATTACCGGTTACAAAGAAAAGGAAGCCCATAATCATTGCACTATATCAGTCGTTCATAGCTGAGGTCTCGTTCTTGCGGACTAGATGTACTATTGTATTGTAATGAGATAGCGTTATTATCAGGTCTTGTTTTTTGCGTTTGGCACAATAATAATGAAGAATACCAGAAAGTCAAGCCATATATATATATATATATATATATATATATATATATATATATATATATATATATATATAAGTTTACCTTCAAATGAGGCGTTCGATGATATACCACTGGGTTACAATTGTGGTGATCCCCACCGTCAACCTCATGGGGTATCTGTATAATACGAGGATTATTCATGCACTTCATCCACTCATCTGTATATACTCATCATCACCACTTCGGCCTGGGCTTAGGATGTCTAGCTCACCCAATACAGAAGAGTCTTGCGTTCTCAACGGCTCCAAAAACTAGGTTATTCTTTATAGGACAGTGAGTATTTTGCTGTTTTAAATTTCTCATTGTCTAGATATTTACGCTTTTCATGATGTCTTCCTTCTTGTAGATCACTTTTTAACATCCCTTTTTCAGTAGGCAATAGCGTAGTTACCGTCCACAAGATACTTTGTTTTCTTGGCAATTCCCTAGAGTGGTTGTGTGCCATGGAATCCAGGCAAAAACAAACCAACCAACAACGTAGCTCTACAAATAGTTGTTAGAGCATCAGTCAGCTCCACTTGTTGCTACTACTGCGTGTGCAGAACACTTTTTTGTCTTTTTAGCGTCATGTATTATGTGACCTTGTTGCGAAATGGAAGCTGACGAGTAATCTCTAGCGTACCCCCTCATTCCGTCAAGGCTACTAGAACGAGATCCTCACTATAGACCCTCGCCATTTCCCTGCCAGTATATCGGCCACATACGACCAAAGTACTGGCGTAGAAAGTGGCTCCCCGCGAGCCAGACGACTTCACCTATCATTAGGGTGTCACAGCTTTGAGTGAGCACTGCGATAACAATAGACAGAAAATTACTCAGTATTACAAGTGTTTCAGCGATTTTTGGGCATTGCCAAAGCGTAATAATGTTGATCATTTATCAACTGGCCAGTAACTGCGATATACTTGATGACATATCGTGTGGTGTTTCATCATTTTCACTACAAAAAAAAACTACTTATGATATGGCAGTGCCTGTTAGGAAACACTGAAGCGACCATATTTTCAGGTGAAAATACAATAGGGCCGGTCATCCCACTTATGTTAAGTGTATAAAAAAAGAAACACCGCATTAAAAAGCGTATTAGTAAACGTATGAAATTTTCGAAGTAGTTCAATGCAAAGCACATTAAGGCCTGTTGCGCCTCGTCTAACGCTCATTATTGCCAATTTTAAATTAGTGGCCACCATGCAATCAAATTACGAAGCCGTGGAGAGCATGCAGAAGACGCATTAAGATGACCGTAGGCTAAAAACATAAAGGGCCAAAAACTCTCAACGAAAAAAATTGAAAACGATGCAGTGCGCAACTTAGGAATAAAAAAAGCTGTCCGGAGCTGCCTATTTATTTGGAAATGACCTTTTTAGTGGGCAGCTTTTCATAGAAGCCAATACTGCGTGGCGTTTTCGCGTTGGACGACGTCTCCAACGTTCAAAATTTAAAGCATGAATTGTTAATTCATTCTTCGACACAGTATTTTTGGAGAGCTTGCTTTCAAGGTAGACAACAAAGAAGTGGCAGAGGAGTGCGCGCGTTCAGAGTTAGACTGCTGGTCCAAGCCTCTGTGGTGGCCATTTATTCCAACTACTGAACAGTGCTGATGTTTCTGTGGTTGTTGCAAAAGACTTCGAATTAACAAAATGGGGCCAGTAAATCTCGTACGAACAAGCGTATTCAACGAAGACCACAAGGCTTCTCTGAATAACGGGCCTTATCCTTGGCCCTCCAGTTAGCCATTTCCTTTAAAGAGGGCACCGAATAAGTTTAGTAAGTCGAGCCCCATCCCAAATGCGCTAAGTAATCGAAATTGCCTTGAGCTGGATTTGTTAGTCTCTTTCGCCGTGCTATCCCTGGTGACACACTCGGAACGGAAAATGTAATAGAAGCAGCGTAGTGCTACTCTCCGCTGGCTTTGAGGCCACTGTATATACCGCGTGGTTACTGAGGAACACCCCTTATCAAGTATTTAGAACACGTTCGCTCAACAATACAATAAAATAGCGGCTGTTTCAGTATGATACTCTGTGTATTGTATCAGGCCCAAGAGCGCAAGCTATACCTATCTCGGTTAAACTACACACGCCTTTCTTTACAATATGCCAAATCCCCCTTTCCCTCGTTTTTCGGCATAAATTACGGACTACAAGAAGCACAGGCGTTCACTACTGTCGTAAGATACGTGTAAGTTTTATTCAACGTGGCCAGGCTGATACACGGAATTAAAGCCATGCCTGATCTAGAATGAAGGAAGCACCGTAACAAGTGCCTACCCCACCGACTTCAAAACACTACAAGCATAAACTACATCAACCTACAGGATCCTCTGGGCCCGTTGACCAAGAATGGAAAAACATGGAAGGTCTTCAGGCTGAAATTTGATTTCTTTTTGGCAGACACTGGGGGTGCCGAAAAACCGTGGTCAGAGGCAGCGAAAACGGTCATTTTCTTCAGCGTGGCTGGTGACAAGGTGCTTGAAGTACACAGCAACTTTACAATCGATGAAGGCCAATACATGCAGTACTATGACACAGTTGTTTCCAAGCCCAAGAAATCCTACGTCGAGCAAGATAACACAATTTGCGAGTGCTACATTTTCTGGTATCGACTACACAGCAGAGCTGAACCATTCGAACAGTTCCGCCGGGCACAGAAGCAGTAGGAGCACATTTGCAAGAAGGGAACAATATATTAAGTACAAAATCATCTCCTAAATCATGAGGCAGTACACTGAAGCTTCCAGGTGACTCATGGTTTTCACAGTGGCCCTATCATTCGAAGACAGGTGAGAGGGGTGCGTTACAAGGTGTATTATTAGTAATAGTTTGCTTATTACGGCTATCAACTGCACCACAAAGTACGGTATTCTCACGAGAACTTACAAGTGCTGAGGTCTTTTAATTATCTATGGTGTAGCCAGCTCTCGCGTCCTTCGCGGGAGGCTCTCGAGCGGAAAAGCGCGTGATCTTCATCTCTGTCAGTGCGAGAGCCGCTCTTGCCCTCAGTCCATTGCAAGCATGTGACACTAAGCCAATCTTCCGAAAAAGGCAAAAAACAAAGGATAAAGGCAAGAGAAAAAGTAAAAGACTCGTTTGAAGACAACCTGACGCTTAACGAGCACTGCATCAAGACTGATGTTACTGCCGTCAGTATGCACATCAGCATAATAGTCTAAATGAGCTAGAATGGATGCATATTACATGCGCTACCGCAGTTCAGTAAAATCTGCTTGAAGCTCGTTTTACCAGACAAATGTGTCGTCCCTTGGGAAGTGAGTCAGGGGTGGCACTATCTGTAAAAAGCCGTGATTGAACCTAATAAACTTTAGGCACACAAACCGAGGAAGTGCCGGCTGGTGTTCTTATTGAAAAGAAATTGTCATTCTACAACAGCGGCAACCTTTTCTGCATCGGGCGTGACCCCTTCAGTGCTACCTAGGTGTACAAGAAATTTGAGTTATTCGTTACTGAAGTGACACTTGTGTGGTTTAAGTGAGAGATCTACCGATCGAATAGCCTCCAGCACACTGCGAAAGCGGTGAAAATGCTGCTGAAAAGTGCAAAAGGATCATCACATCATCAAAATAAACAAGAGAAGTCTGCCACTTCAGCCCTGTGAGGACATCATCGTCGTCATCATCATCATCATCCTGACTACGCCCACTGCAGAGCCAAGGCCTCACCCATGATCCCCTACTCAACTCGGTCTTGGGCTGCCGCCGTGATAGCTCAGTGGTTAGAACATCGAACGCGTTAATCGGTCTTGTGCTTTCAGTTACCACGTTTTACCCGCAAACGATTTAGACTCATTGGCCGACCTAAGTTTCTGTCTCCCCTTCGTGCGTTTGCCTTTATCTGGGAATCCAGTCAGTTACCCTCAATGACCACTGGTTATCCTGCATACGTTCTACGTGTCCTAGCCACGTCTATTTCCTTTTCTTGATTTCAACTATCATATCCTTAACCCCGGTTGGTTCCCTGACCCACTCTTCTCTCTCCTTGTCTCTTAAGGTTACACCTAACATGCTCTTTTCAATCGCTCGCTGCGTCCTCCTCTATTTAGGCTGAACCCTCTTTGTAATTGAGTGAGCAAACTTTATTTTAGTGAGAAAACTTTATTGCCCCTCTTTGTAAGCCTCTTATAGTTTCAGCTCCATAGCTAAGTAGTGGCAAGATGCAGCTCTGAGATGAAACTAGGTTAGTGGCAGATTACCATTCATTATTCGAGAATGCTTGCCGAATGTGATCCACCCCATTTTTATTCTCCTAGTTATTTCACTCTCATGATTCGGCTCGATGGTTACTACCTGTCCTAAGTAGACATATTCTTTTACAACTTCCAGCATCTCTCCACTTACCACAAAGTGCTGTTTTCTGTCGAGATGGTTGTACATTACTTTAGTTTTGTGCACAATAATTTTCAGACCTATATTCATGCTTTCCGTGTCAAGTTCAGTAACCATGAATTGGAATTCGTCCCTGAGTTACTCATGAAGGCAATATAATCAGTGAATCCCAGGTAATTAAAGCAATTTCCATTAGCTCTCATCTCTAACACTTCCCAGTCTAGAGTCCTGAATACCTCCTGTAAACACGCGATGAATAGCAATGCAGAGATCGTGTCTCCCTCTTTACACCCTTCTGTATTGGAATTCTCTCGCTTTTTCTATGAAAAACTATGGTGGCTGTGGATCCTCTGTAGATTTCTTCGAGTATGTTTATGTAGGGTTCTTCGATCCCCTGATTCCGTAGTGCCTGCATTACTGCTGATGTCTCGACTGAGTCAAACGCCTTCCCGTAGTCTCTGAAAGCTATGTAGCGGGGTCGGTTATATACAGCTCATTTCTTTATTACCTGATTGATAGTGTCAATATGATTTATAAAGGAATAGCTGGTACGAAATCCTGCTAGGTGCCTTGGCTGATGAAACTTTATCATTGTCCTAATTTATTAGATATTATTTTTGTAAATAGGTAGTAGAGAACGGAGAGCAAGCTGATCAGCCTATAGCTTTTCAAGCCCTGGACGTCTCCTTCCTTATGGATTAAAATGATATTGGCGTTCTTCTTAGATTTTGGAACCCTTCCCATCAAGAGACACTTTGTGTTTAAGGTGGCTAACTTTTCTAACAAAATTTCTTCGCCATGTTTCAGAAGGTCCGTAGTTACTTTATCCTCACCAGCAGCTTTACCTCTTTGCATTCCTTCTAGGGCTTTCGTTACTTTTACTGTCGTTACTAGTAGGATGTCGAATTCTCCTGGAGTTTCTCACAAAATCATCCTGGTTCTTTTGACTTCTGTATAGCTCTGTTTAAAACTTCGCCATCTCGACTATCCTATCTCTATTGGTTATGGCATTATCTTCTTGTTTCTCAATGAACACATTCAATTTTTGCCTACGCACAAGTCTGCCTTCGCAACGTTTAGGCTTCTGCCACTTTTAAAGCCTGCTCAATTCTTTCAATGTTATACCCACTCATGTCGCATACTTTGCGCCTATTGGTTAACTTCGAAAGCTCCACCAGCTCCATTTTGTCGGTTGCATTTCAGGTTTTTATCGGTTGTCGTCTGTTAATAAGATTTTTGTCTCCTGAGATAGTTTGCCAGTTCCTGTTTAGTGAGTGAACCTCCAACTTCGATCGCGCACTTTTTCATGATACTAGTAAGATTTTCATTCATGGAGCCGACGCTAACGTCAGTTATTTCATTTAGTGGCTCAAATTAATTATGATGCAAAACACTGAATTCCAGTATTTTTGATCTCACCCCCAGTTCATTATTGTCTTCTTGCGCACAAGTTTTTGTCTTTGCTTTATTAATTGTAGGTGAATACGAGCTCTTACCATTCGATGGTCCCTGCATTTAATATTCCCAACTACTTCTACATCCTATACAATGTCTGGGTGTGCACACAAAATGAAGTCAACTTCATTTTTAGTTTTGTCATTAGGACTTCACCACGTCCATTTATGGTTAGCCCGTTTTATGAAGAAGGTATTTATAATCAGTAAATTGTTACGTTCTGTGAACTCTACTAATAACTCGCCTCTTGAATTTGCAGAACCGATGCCATATTACCCCAATGCATGGTCTGTGGCCTGTTTCTTGTCTACTTTGGCATTAAAGTCGCCTGTAGGATACTACACTGTGCCTTTACTTTATTAATGGTTGACTTTACGTCTTTACAAAAGCGTTCAACCAAATGATCATCATGGCTTGATGTCGGCGCGTAGGCCTGTACCACCTTCATCTTGTACCTGTTGTTTAACTTGATTACGATACTTGCAACCTTCTCATTGATGCTAGTGTATTACTCTATGTTGCCAGCGATATCCTTGTCTATGAGAAACCCCACTACTAGTTCTTTTCTGTGAACTCATCCACAGTAGCGTAGGACGGGTCCATTCTTCAGCATTGTATAAGCCTTACGTGTCCATCTAACTTCTCTGTGACCTATAACATTCCATTTAAGACCATCTAATTCCTCCAATAGCAAAGCTAGACTAGCTTCATTAAATAACGTTCTAGAATTCAAGGTAGCCAATTTCAGATTGAAATGGGGGCCTTTCCGTACCTAGGGATTTTTAGCACCCTCCGCTGCGTCACAGGTCTGACAGCCGCCTGAGACAGTTGCTTCGCATCTGCTGGGGACTGAGGGCCAAGGTTAATTGCTATTTTCATCGAAATTTGTGGCCATGTACTGCCCCAAAGTGGCCAGTCTTGCATTGGGGAGAGAGTGCACTACCCGCGGACGGTCTCCAGTGAGGCCACACCCATGGCCTCAGTTTTTTTTTCGTTTTAACGATTCCTTCCTCAAGCGTTTTAAGTAGACATAAGTTACTAAATAACACTAGAATAAATATCACTGTGCAAATGGGATGTCCGACTATGAAGATGCACAGCCCTATCGAACACTGTCCTGTGAGCACAGTGTCCATCAATTGGTTTAAAGTCACCGGTACTGAACATAAGCCAAAAGGAAGTCCTCGAAATTGTTAGAGACCGTCTGGAGTCAAAAATGCTGTTTTTTATGGCTTTGCTCACATACCTTGATTGCCAATACCCACTTTTCAAGTAAAGAGAAGAAATTAGTGGGGATAGCGAATTCATTCGAGGGAGTCTTCAATACGCAGCAGCAGGTGCACTTCTTTTTTCGTAATGTTGCTACGTGTCTGGTAGTCGAAGGATATGTGTAACGCACAAGAACGACTGGAGCCTACCAGGTATTGTCGAATGGTTCAATGACACAATCATGTAGCATCTCTCGGACTTGCGTACGTTTCGCTTCGCGTTCTTTGGCCAACACGAGATAAAAGTGTTGATTGATCGGGCATGTGTTGTTTTACGTGATTATTCTTTGCCGAGTGATTGATATCTGGCATACATTTGATGATTTTTCGAAGGAGGACCTAAATTTTATTGAAAGAGAGCATGCGCAGTGCAGCATAGCTATCGGGAGAAAGCGCAAGATGAGAGCCCTTATGACCAAGGGGAGTGTCTTCGGTGTTCGTAACTGCTGACGTGAAACAGTAGCTAACGTTTCCTACTTCTTGGCCAAAAGCACTCGAAGCGTCGAGAAAGAGCTGTCGATGCTCGTTGCTAAGGTTGGTAACAAGCAATTGCGATCGGCCACCCCGAAGCTGCATGACATTTCTGGCTGCACAAATGCCTCGTTTCAGAACGTGCTCTAAGTTCATTTCCGCCAACTCATCGCTTTCGCCAGAACTACAGCATGTGATATCTACGAAAACGCTTGCTATAGGAGGAAGCGTGATGCTGTTTGCAGAAACACGAAGTACGTACATCGATTGCTCAATCGGCTGAAACAGTGCCACGACGCTCTGTAATGCCAATGACAGCAACTACAAGAATAACTTCACGGGAGAACTCGCGTAGGATAAAGCAACTTGTGACAAAAGTATATTCTTGGATGTGAACACTCGTTGCACAGGCGCCTGGTCCCGTAAAGACGCGGCCACCAGTCCGAACGTGTGAACGTCCGGACTGGTGGCCGAATGAGTGACTTGTGCCATGGCGTGAGTACCATTTTTAGCTGCGAGACAAGCTTCCCGCTTGATATAGAATATTCTGCCCCACTGTACGCTGAAACCTCAAAGCCGCTAGTGTTGTGAAACAGCACGTGATGTCGGATCAGTATTATTGAGTCTCTACGTTGTTTGGAGGCCGCTCCAGTTAATGTTACCAGCCTGGACTCGGAGACCGTGTGGCGGAATACAACTGGGGCGATGACGGAAACTACCTCAGTAACAGCGAGAGGGACTGGAGCCCAAGAGACTGTAGTAGGCTGCTGAAATAGGTGATTTTCGGTATCCCAGAGTCGCTGCCATACCGCGGGGGGGGGAGGAATGCTGGGTACGCACAGAAGCCGCGAAGCCCAAAGCGTTGGTGTGGTCACTAGTGGTACAAGATATCGGCTTCACCACAGTGAAAATGCAGATGCCGGCGGCCATGTCTACACCAAATAACTGACTTTGGAAGCAGCATGAGCATATCGTCGATGTAACGGACTGGCTGCTCCGAGTGATGAGTGGCTGGAGCAGCTCGGACAAACAGTGGTGGCGTATGCCCGTAATCGTAGTGCGGTGCTGGCTGCGCCGACTGGCCGACATGGTATGAGGAGCACGAAAGAACAGTAGTGGAGAGGCAACAGGCCGCTTTAGGAATTCAGCGTAGGTCGCCTTACAGTGGTAATCAGTGGAGGTTTGCGCAGCACTGTCAAAAGCCAAGGTGTCCTGCAGTGCCTCGGTCAGCTCTCCTCTAATAACCGCTGCAATTGAGCCAGAGGTAGGATGAGGTATCACGTCGGCGTTTTGCAAATGCTGGCGCACGACAGAATGAATTTCTTGGAGGCAGTCGTTGCTTACAAATGTGGCAAAAATGTCCGCACCAGACATGCCATTGACTTGTCTTTCATAAAGTTTTGAACGTAATTGCAGCATCTTTTCTTGTGGTTCGAGCCTTGGTTAACAACTAGTAGATGGAAGATGGTCGCGGAGCTATTGACTGAAGCTGTAAAGCTGCAACATATAGACTAAGAAGCATTGGACACCGAACGCCCCGCCGCGGTGGTGTAGTGGCTAAGGTACTCGGCTGCGACCCGCAATTCACGGGTTCGAATCCAAGCTGCAGCGGCTGTATTTCCGATGGAGGCAGAAATGCTGTAGGCCCGTGTGGCCAGACTTAGGTGAACGTTAAAGAACCCCAGGTGGTCAGAATTTCCGGAGCCCCCCACTACGGCATCTCTCGTAATCATATAATGGTTTTGGGACGCAAAACCCCGCATATAAATCAATCAATCGGACACGAAAATCGCCATACTTGGCTAAAACAAAGCGTCATATGCCAGAAATTGCATAGGGAGAGCAAATGACTTATTTTAGACAATTGCCCTTGAATTGAATAGAAATATAGATAGATACACGTTTCATATCAAGTTGGCTTTTAGACAGCGTCAGTCCAGTCTGAACACAAAACTCGCAAAATAGCAGTGTCACAATGCATAGTGAGAGCAAATCTTTTATTTTCGACAAACACCCGTGAATTGAATAGAAATATAGATACATGTTTCATATCAAGTTGGCTTGTAGACTACGTCAGTCAAGTCTGAACACAAAACTCGCAAAATAAAGTTGTTTCTCTGTGTCTCTCACAAAATAGCAGTCTCTTTGTCACTGCAGATGATCACAGGTTCGTGTTAGGGTAAATAAATGACGTCTTCAAGTCCGGACAGCCCTGTTGCGCGGTGATAATTTTCTACTGTTATCTAATAATTTATTGGCTTCCCACAGGAACAAAATCGGGTGTGGCAGCACCCGGCCTGAGAGATGGCTACTTTCGCTGGCTGAGCCTGCGACGACACTGCTTTTAGCACATCGGCTAATCTGTGCTTCTGAGGAAATTATCGACGCCCTTCTTATGTCGCTGACCGACGGTGTATCTTCGCTTGTCCTGGCACAAAAAATTCGGCAAATCCGACCTACCTAGGATACGATGTTATGGGAAGCGTGTGGAGGAATAGTGACCGTGTTGTGAATTCCGTATTGAGCGACGCCACATGAATTGACGCTTAATATATGTACAAATGTCGCACACAAAGACATACATTAAAGAGTTGCAGATGTCTAAATAATCAGTTGTTTGCGCTTGCACAGTGATGCAAACTGAAGCATGCGTGTAAGCAACACCCAGAAGCTCATATGAAGTGCTGATGTTCGCGATGACGCTGGCCTTGGACATTTCTACATGAATTCTCTTCAGCGCTAGGCGACTAACCACAATTGAAAATAACCCGACATGACGGCTGTGTCGAACGAGCTCATAAGTAGTGTGTATACAAATGGGGGGGCAGTATTGCCACCACAATCGGCGTTTCACGAAGGTTAGCGTCTATTTGAAATGTAGTTCTGAGACCTGGCAGAGCTCTGTGATAGAATGCTTCATTGCCAAGCAGAATGCTTGGGTTGCATTCCAGCTGGGACCCTGATATTTCTTATTTGCATTCGTCGGGTTGACACTACTAATGCGGAGTATTTTTTAACGCTTTTGTGTCAAAATTGCCCGTGTGTGTTCTCGTCGTTCCTGGGCAGAAACCAAGTGTCTATCTTCTGTGACACATACCCGCATACCAGGGGCACATACCCGCCTATGGATATGTGCAACTGTGTAACGAGAAGTGGGATAATCAGGGTTAACAGTGGAAGTGCCTTGGACTGGCAGGCCGACGTTTTGTTAGGAGGACTTATCTTTTTTAAAGGCTATCGAAACGTTGGCCAGCCATTCGGAAGCACTACCACCGTTAACTCTTATTATTCCACCACGTTTTTTCCATCTGTCGGCTCCCATCTAGATGTTGTCTAACAGGAGGTGTTTGACGAAGTATTCCGTGGTATTGTGACATTATTCATGTCATCACCACTTCATCATATTCGCGAGACCACCTTTCCCTCGCAAGCTAATTTTGGTTCACGCCAAGTTTAAGGGGTGACCACAAGAGCACCGTAATGTATAGATAGATAGATAGATAAATAGATAGATAGATAGATAGATAGATAGTTAGATAGATAGATAGATAGATAGATAGGCTCAAAGTCGCTGAGGTTCACTAAGAAATGCCTTTGGCCTTTTGAAAGACACCTCAGATTATTTCCAGCAAGAAAAAATTGTTACGAAATTCCAGCGTTCTATATAGTATCACAATACAAACACATTTGAGATACATCTAGATTCCTCTTTGCACCGCAGTACAGAAATACAGATACTACGAAGAATTTCTAAGAATTTCTGATTCAATACTTTGCATCGGCATATTGCGCCGCTCTTCAACGTCATTGTAGCCGAGTGATGTGGCATCATTGTTTAAAATATTCTGAAAGAATGATCTAGCGAGTTTAGGACAAGTCAAGTGCTATGTAAAGTTACACGAAGCGACAACGTGCAGTCAATGTTATAATTGCCATGCATTGAACAATCAATGTGTTCGGACCTCATTGTGAACCATCTTGCGAATGCTGTAACAATAAAGGCAGAAGGTTTACTCCAAAACACTACATGTGAAAATAATATATAGGCACATATATATTCAATAACGATTTCAATTTATTGCTGTCCTGCTAAGGGAGTTTCCACCACAGTTTAAAACGTACGTGTAACCTACCACATGACACCTCTCCATTCACTTGTCACCTCTAAATTTACATTTCGCACATGAGAAGTAATCACATTAATAGAGTGCAACAAAAACATTACTATCACATTCATGTAAGCTTCTGTTATGGGAACTTTTTTACAGACGCGTAAGGTTTATTTGTCATCACAGTTTTTTGCTGGCATTATGGTGTATTCTTTTATTAGCACTGTGAGTTTTGTTATCGTCACTCTATTAATAAGTACCCGCAAACTATATTTGTAAAGCTTCTGTTACGTTCTATGTTATCAAAATACCTATAATGAAACAACTATACGCGTACTGTTGTTAGTAATGACGCGTATTGAATATCAAAATAATGCTCTTCAGGTAAAATTCGACAGATCCCACGTACATGGGAAATGACGTTATGCGAAAGCATGCGAAGAGAAGTGACCATGTTGCAATTTTTTGTATTCAGTGACATGTCATAAAATGGCGCTAAATATACGCACAATTGTTGCACGTACAGACTCATTTTGAAAAGCTGCAGCTGCTTATATAACCACTTGTTTACACTTGCGCAACGATGCCAACAGGAATTTGCGTATTAGCAACACCAGAAAATGATATGAAGCGCTGATTCTGGCGAGGAAGCTGGCGCCGAACACTGCAACATAAATCAACTTCAGCGCGTGGTAACTAACCACAAATGACGTTTACCCGATGTGACGGCTGTATCAAAGAAGTACAGATCTAACGTTAGAAAATAGCGTAGGCAGCACGGCAGCCACTATTGACGTTTCACGAAGATTAGCGTCCATTTGAAAAGTACTTGCGAAACCTGGCGTAGCTCATACAGTTTCCCAATGTACATTAGAGGAAACTCTGGCGCTAGTGTCCATGGGAGCTGCAACGCATGGCGCTCCAGTGAGCATGGTAATGATAGGTTGTTTACACATTTGTTTAAACTTTGCACTTCTGGCCTTGTTTTGGCTCCGTGTGTGTTCGTGTAGCTGAAAGCTGTTTTCTCACGAAACAAAAAGTAGCAAATTTTTAGCAATTGCGCTTCACCACCCTACTTTTTTTGTATTACCTTTACCAATTGGGTCGCAAAGATCAAATAGGTTGAATCTTTCTTTCAAAACAAAATCGAAACACAGCATTAAACGAAGCCGCAAGTACGATTCGCCGCCCGCAAGTACGAAGACTAGGTAAATGTATGTACTACCCATCATTCCCATGGTCGCTGTACGATCGCAGCGCCAGAGTGCCCTCTAGTTAATTTTGAGAAACTCTATGGCGTAGCTCTGTGGTAAACTGCTTCATTGCCACGCAGATTGATTGGGTTAGACTACAGCTGGGGCCCTGATAATTATTCTCTGCATTTGTCGGGTGAACGCTAACGATGTCGGGCATTTCTTAACACTCGCACGTTCAAATTTTTTATGTGTGTTGTTGTTGTTCCTGGGTATACACTCAGTATCAATAACCTGTGGCACATACCTCCATACCAGTGGCAGATACCCGCCTATGGGTTTGTGCCACTGTCTAGCGGGAAGTGCTTGACGACGCACGCGATTGGATTATGACATTATTCAAGTCTTCAGCAGCACATCGTATTCATCAAACGATCTTACCTTCCCATTCAAATTTTGGCTCAGGCCAAGTTACGAAGATGACCCCGACAGAACCCAAACTTTAGCGGCTAGATAGATAGATAGATACGCTCAAAGTCGCCGAAGTTCACCAAGAAATGCTTCGCATTCATTAAAGTTTTAGAAGTGTAAAAATTGCTCGAGCAAAATTTAAGTGGTTATGTCGATGTTTGGTTAGTGCACCTATTTTTTACGGCAAAATGACTCCACATGCTTCGGTACCTTGTATCGGTGAAGATAAAATAAACTGCGGCTGCAGGAAAGCTGAGTCCTAATGCATAAGTTTGATCCAACCTAACTGAACCGAGGTGCGGTGAAGTATGCGACGTAATGAAAATATTTGGTTTTTCAGTTCATCGTAAAGAAATATTTGTGTACCTCAATGAATATGAATCTGTCTTGACTACGTTTTGGTTTGACAGAGGTTGGCTGTTCGTAGCTGACTGTATGGCATGCATGCGTTTTTCAGGTGTGCAAAAACGTGAATAAAAGTAAAGGGTAATGTCTTAGACAAAACAATTGACGGATGTGCAATCGAAGTAAGTATTTTTTACTCAGTAGTCAGGACACCAAAATAGAAGCAAGTTAAGCCGCTTAACTGAAATGCCTTATCGCACGCTACTGGGAAAGTTCGGGTGCATTCATGATCTTTTCTTTGATTAAGATACATACCTACATAACAATTACACGCGCTTGTTTTAAAAGTTACAACGTCCCTTGCAGAGGCCATTCCATAGTATGCTCATGCGGTCATGTGAATACCCTGGACTTCGTCCACTAACAATAAGTAGAGCTGCTTTGCTCTAGAGAGACTAAAAACAAAAAGATTGACCTTCAGCATCTTTTTGTGTGTTTTTTCTTCGAAAACGTGGCCTTTCAGTCTCATCCCGCTTGCAATATTGGACAAATTGCGGCCTACCGCGGTGACCCCAGTAACGACTGAGCACACTATGCTCAAATCATACAATGGCGGATACTTCACCTGTCACGCAATACTTTCTTAGACTTCTCAAAAAAATAGAAAGTGGTTATCAGCTGACTGAGAATTTTTTGTTAGTTCTACGCCTCGTGCTACGCTAGAGTGTGTTGTTCGAGTGTATTTATTTAATTATTTATTTATTTTGAATACCTTAAAGGCCCCAGTTGGGGTATTACATGAGAGATGGGTATTAATTCCAGAATAAAAAAAGTGGTTCGAGGGCATTCTTGAATTGATGCGGGTCGGAGTGGTGCACGGTAGTTGCAGGCAGACGATTCCAGTTCCGTGCGGTTGTCGCAAAAAAGGAGCGAAGATGTGCGGTGCTTTGGGCTGGTGGAGGATACACTGCGCTTGAATGGTTTGTGCGGCTTGATGAGCGATGGACTGGCAGGATGGCTGGAACTTCGATGGGGCATGATAAAATTTGTGAAAAAGGCATAGTCGAGATATGTGACGTCGTAATTCTAGATTAGAAAAGTGAGCACAAGTTTTAAGTTTGGAAGCACTGGAACTGTAGGTATATTCAGAGTAGTTAAAACGGGCAGCCCGGTTTTCAATCGATTCGAGATTGTTCGCTAAGTGAGATTGGTGGGGATCCCACACAGAAATGTATACTCTAATTTTGGACGAACAAGTGTGACACACAATATTAGTTTAGGTGATGGGGGCGCAAGTCTTAAGTGTCTACGTAGAAAACCCAGAGTGCGACTTCTGGAGCTGGCTATGTTAGTCACGTAGACTGACAAGAAAATTTTTCTTGAAATTGTGACACCAAGATATTTGTATCAGTCAGTGGGTGAGACTGCAGAGCCGGAAATGGCATATTCTGCTGACTGGTGATAGGGCCTATGATGAAAAGATACCAATGAAGTTTTCTTTGTGTTTAAAGACATTAACCTCTTATCACACCAGGATACAATTGGATTGAGGTCGTTTTGAAGTGTAGTAGTGTCTGCGCTATTTGCTTGGGACGGTATACGTCGCAGTCATCTGCAAAGAGGAGAATGCTTGAAGAGATGTTTGATGGAAGGTCATTGATATAAGTTAGAAAAAGTAATGGTTCGAGCGCTGTACCTTGCGGCACACCAGAGATTACAGAGGAACGGCTAGATGAGACGGAGTTAGCATGCACAAATTCTTGGCGATTGGTATTGAAACTGCGAATCCAATTATATGCATTTGTATTAATGTTTAGACGAGAAAGCTTTGGTAGTAGCCGTTGATGTGGGACTTAGTCGAATGCTTTTACTAAATCAAAGAAAAGGGCGTCAAAGGGTATACTGATGTCGAGGTTGGAACCGATATAATGATAGAATAAAGCTACGTTTGTGTCCCATGAAAACCCTGAGCGAAAGTCGTGCTGACTGGAATTAAAATAGTTATTGCTTACTAAGAACTTGACGACATTACAGTAAATCACCTGCTCCATTATTGTGGAGCAAACGCTAATAAGGGAAATGGGGCGATAACTGCTGAAAAGAGCTGAAGGACCTTTTTTGGGCAGTGCAACAATCTTGCCCACTCTTCAATCTTCCGGCACCATTACTGATGATGGTGACTGCTTAAAAATATGACAGAGTAGTGTTCTCAAGCACCTTGATTATACAATGAGCAGTATTTTGTGATCAAGCTCGAAAATTGTTCCACAGCCCTTTTAGCCTTAACTTTTATCACTTGCTGCAAAACTTTCGCTTGTCAGCCGGAAACTTTCATCCGAATGAGTGGGCTGTTAGCAACATAAACTAAGTGCCTGCAAAGTTTCAAGGTTTCGTTTTTTATTATTATAACTACAACCTACTACTGAGGAGTATTTCTGACATGCGAGCGTTCGCGTGTACAAATGATTAGAAAAACCAGACACGTGCAAAAGAATTTCACCTACAGGCAGCGAAAGTTCCACGGCTAAGTTTATGCTGTATAGGGTATCTCTTACGTGTTTTCACTTACAATGTAATAGAGTCACTAAAGCGCGAGTGATGGATAACTGTGCGGAGTAGTGATGGCATACACGGCTATCTTCAGCCGGTGATTCTCTGAAAGTAACACATAGAAAAAACGAAGTAGTAAAAAAATATGTCATTATCACTGAAGTCATCAGCGGGCATCGTAGACACGCTACAAAGCAGCTGCGAGTCTTTGAATAAAACTTCTTAGAAGTGCTTACTAATTATATATAGCATGTCTCAGGAGGACATTTTCAATGCGACTGTTTCAACAAAGTTTTTCGGTCGATATATGAGCACAAAATGTAGCTATTTTATATTATTCTTCACTGTATTATTCCTGGCATATTTAGTGGAACAGACAGTGTGACCTACAGAGTGGAAAGTAAGTATGCGTTTATCAGTATTGCAAAATCCTTAAAAGTTGCATTGAATATACAAAAATGAAAATATTTCTTCTATTTTGTCTTGTAGTGTTCAGATGATTCATTGTTAATTGAAGCCATTTATTTTCGTAAATTGTACCATGCATGTAAATATTTTTTTGAGAATGATAATAGTTTCTGATAACAAAGTCATAATGAGGTGTGATTTCATGCTTTGAATAATCAGATAGGGCCTCTCGAAAATTTTATTTTTATTATTGCTAGTTTGGTGTAAGTACACATGAGAATAGCTGAAGGCACGATATGCTTATGAGGCCCCTCTGATGAAACACTTACAAAAGCCTCGAATTCCTTTACCTGTACCTGTAGGTATTGTATGCGCTATATGCAATGGCAATTATCCACAGTCATTACAGGCAATGATTAAATAATAGGTGGGACTTAACTTACCGAAACCACCGTATGATTATGAGTGACTCTGTAGAGGAGGGCTCCAGAAATTTCGACAACATGGAGTTCGTTACCGTGCACCCAAACCTGAGCACATGGCCCTACAGCACTTTCGCCTCCATCGAAAATGCATGTCCGGCGAGGTTAGCTCTAAGCTTATTTCGCATTGTAGAAGATTGCAGGACTGCGAATGTTAACTACCACAAGAGTACTGATGCATAAACAATAATAAAGTGTACTAGCATCTCTTATAGGCGAATCGGGCACCTCTCAAATTACTTAGCCTAACTAGGGGCGAAGAAACCTATGATCTGAGCTCGTTCGTACTGTTTTGCCTGTAGTAGCCTTCATACGTATGACTATAATGATGACGCTGATGACGACGAAAAACAAGCCCACTTGCACATGCATAGCGCGTGCAGGACCAATAGGCAGGTACATATAGGTTTCGTTTCTTTCGTACTTTATTAGCTGAGAGTTAGAATGCAGGATGCAGTCGGGCATTGCGGCTGGTTTCATCTGTCGTAGCGATGCTATCAGCTTTTCTCTTCGTTTACGACGCTCCTGATGTACTGAGCGTTAGTGATTTCACGTGGCAACATGAAGCGAAGTTTGTGCAGTGAAGTAACCGTGTCTCCTGATAGTGCACCGCAACGGCACAGCAGTGGGGAACGACGCTGTGTTGTTGTAAGAGAAACACCAAAATCGAGTATGTGGGAGTAGTGTTAGGAACCCGTGAAAGATTTCTGGACTGATGAATTGAAGATGGCTTGCAAAGGAGCGGACAATTGAGCTGAGAGGAACCCTCACTAATAGAACGCAAACGAATGCAAACCTTGTCCATGAAGACCATGACGTAGCAAGACTTAAAGAAGTTGCTAGAATTACTATTCCGACAAAACGTGATTGCCACAATAGTTGCACCGAGATAGTTTTTAGAAAAGAAATCGCGTTTAGGAGTTTGATACAAGCCTCGTAGATGTCACAACTGATAAAAAACCTTGACACGGAGGCAAGGCTCGTCACGCTCGCACAAAATTCAGGCCACAGTACAAGTATAGAAAAAGCTTGAAATGTTTTGTACTGTTTGCACTTCACCTGCAAGCCATTCCGAGTATTGAACAGAGTGGCTGTATCTAGCTTAGCCAGTGATAATGGCGTTTTGTGAAATATAGTAACCCGCAAACTTATTGAGGCTTCTTCATATCATTGTTAAATTTTTGATGTAGTTAATCATCATGTCATTCACTTTCAGGTTGGGCGTCGTCCAACTCATGGAAGATACACTCGAGCATATGCCGAGGTAATTTTCTAGTTCCGTGGAAACAGTAATCTTTGGTGACTGAACAAATTTATATACGCGATCACTTCCACTTGTTAAATATCCTCCCGGACACCCTGGACTTGAAGAAAGACAAATGCTTCCTTTTTAATATCTGTGGCAAAATATTACATATATCATCACAAAGCTACGTTGAAATGCACACAAAGAATGACCGAGACAGCGTTCAAGCGAAATGTTGTACAGCGACAAGTGCTAAGTTTTCATTTTTCTACCACAAATGCACCTAAACTCCTATCTGTTTCGTAGACATTGACTATGACTTCAGTTTTACAGATGAAACAAGTTCATGTACGCTGAGGTGAATGAAGCGGCCGGCACGAGACAAGGTATGGCCAGTTGCAGGCCGTCAGCGAAAATATCTCATGCATATTTTTTATTCGTTCTTCGTTCGCACTCTTCTGGGGCCTCAATACAAAATAAAATGAGCATCGCCATATCCCTTATGTTGTGGTAAATCTCTTTTATGCAATGCAGACATCTACAATATATTAATAATAATAATAATAATAATAATAATAATAATAATAATAATAATAATAATAATAATAATAATATAATAATAATAATAGTAATAATAATAATAATAATAATAATAATAATAATAATTATTATTATTATTATTATTATTATTATTATTATTATTATTGTTGTTGTTGTTGTTTTAGCAAGCGTGGTACGTCCATACAAAACATTTACAGCTTCCGTCCAGAAGTGATAACTATAGTTTTTATTTCTAGGGAATAGATGAACTTGATGTTTACAATGAATAAAGTGCTAAAGATAGAAATATATTTAATTATATAAAAAATAAATTATGAAGAAACTTGTGTGTTGCACTAACAATCATAACTGCAAAATTAATGGTGCAATTTCAATGCAACTTGGCATATATGTAGTGAACATCTGTGCACCTAACCTCAACTATCACCACATCTCTAAGCTACTGCACGTTATCACAAAAAGACAGAAAAAACTTATATTGGGCAATGTCGTTTTTCACACCATTGGCCAGTGTACGAAAACTTACGGCCAGTTTAAAAAACTTCTACTTAAATTCGCACTTCTTCAAATAAAAAAAGCAAAAATACTCATGGAAAAATATTCTTGGAGAGTTATCGCTGTTAGCGTAAGTGTAGGAAGCAAAAGCTCAGGATTTGAGAAAAACGGCTTTAAAGACTGAATCGAATGCTCACAATATAAAAAACTGTCAATATGTTTGAAATTCACCAAGATCATTGCTTCGCACATAAACTGATGGGTGACAATCTGCAATTGAGTGAGCGGAAGCATATATCTTTTTCGTAGGTCGTGTTGCATCTCTAGCTGACACTCATTCCTGTGCGTTATAGCAGGTCCAGGATTTATATATTGATTTAAAACTTGCTTTGGTGCTCCTTTCTGTTCTATACTTCACTGTATTTTCCGAAGTACTATAAATTTTTCTCTTCCCCACCGCGGTGGTCTGGTGGCTAAGGTACTCGGCTGCTGACCCGCAGGTCGCGGGATAGAATCTCGGCTGCCGCGGCAGCATTCCTGATGAAGGCGGAAATGTTGCAGGCCTGTATGCTCAAATTTGAGCGCACGGAAAGAACTCCAGGTGGTCGAAATTTTCGGAGCCCTTCACTACGGCGTCTCTCATAATAACATAGTGCTTTTGGGACGTTAAACCCCACGTATCAATTAATCAATCAACCTTTCTCCTAAAGGCCACACTAAGTCCAATAGGTCGAGGTAGTGTACCAAAGAGCACAGATAGCCGAGCAAGAAGGAGGGCTACCTAAACAACAGAGTGCCGTACACGTGTGGTAGACCTTTTAGATTGATGCGGAAACATCCTAACCTACAAGGTTTACACTTTACCTAGGCAACTTGGCTTTACATTTTATGCCTAAACTCCAATGACGATATAACAGACGTAGTGCAATCAAAAACCTTCAAGGAAGACGTAAAATTAACAGTATTTGCACAAATGATCATGGATCATGGGGAAATGTTTGCGCTTGTTCATTCGAACCACCTATTGTTTGTGAGAAGATGAAGTGCCAAAAAGGGTCAAGACATGCGAATATTCGTGTTAGAAAATAAAAAAATGGTGCTGTGTGTGTTATTAACAAGGGAATTACGTATTGTGCAGTATTTAAAGAGGTTAACTACGCAAGAAAAAACTCTAGTCGGCTTTTTGCTCTTTGTTTGTAATGATTATATACCTTTTGTACTCAGTAAACAGGAGGAGAAGTCCGTTGACCTTATTTAATATAAATAAATCCTCCTGCTTTTTTCAATTTTTCTGGATATTGAATGCTAATTCATGTGTGGTGATCTCAAACTATGGAGACGTATTCATAATTTGGCCTAATAAAGAAAAATTGGACATGAATATATCATTAGCGGCAGCGGCCTTGTTCCTCAGGCGGAGAAGGCATACTCTCTGGAAAGCGGCAGAGCAGATGTTCTTTATGTGTAACGTACTGGTAGGTATAATATTTAACAATAGGACCTAAATATTATAGGGCTGCATTAAGCAAAGGTGATTCAGCTAAATTACACACATAGTGGAACGAAACTTTGTTGCGCGTTATAGGGAGGTACACGCATTTATTAGCAATAAGAAGCATTCACCAATGTTCACATCATTTGGCAAATTGCCTAGGTTACTCTAATTAGATGATACTAATGGAGGTTACTTGCCTAAACAAAACACAGTCATCAGCAAATAGACGAAACTATCCATGGGTGCTAAATACATTGCTAATGTCAATTATGTACACAAAAACAGCGGGGAGCTCGGTACGCTCGCCGGTAGAACGACAATATTCAAAGGATAGCACCCGGGTTGTTCTCCCCCGTGAATGTGCCGGTGGCGGTTGAGTAGATAACTTGAAATCCAGGAGATCCATAAATCTGTTATACCAAATAAATGAACCTATACATTTGCATGTATCATACTGAACTGTTTCGAATGCATTTCTGTAATCTTATAATATCACATCAGATGGGCCGTTAGCAGCATTAAAACAAGCTGCAAAAGTGTGAACGAGAGCAACCGATTGTGTTGTGTAAATTAAAAACCTCTTTCAAAAGCTATGATGCTGATTTGTTCAAACTTAGCGTTCCTTTAAGAATTCGTTTATATTGTGAGCTATCATGTGTTTGATAAGCTTACAGCACGATATTGTGTAAGAGAGTGGTCAGTAATATTGTAATACTAGACGGTTGCCTTTCTTGAGTAATGGAACAGCTCGTGCTGATTTTCAGTGCTTTGCCGATTCTGCGGACAACAAAGAGACACTGAGAGTGACGACGGAGCATTTCGGAATAGACTGGAAAGCACCGCGAAAATTGTAGGGGATATCGTCGGGTCCACTTGAGGTTTAAGTATTCAAGTTCAGTGATGAAGCAATAACACTTGAAATAAAAATAAAGTACATATTTGCCACACTGTCAGCATCATTGATAGGTGGGGAAGCACAAGGTGTAGCAAATACACCATGAATATATTCATTGTAGGGTTGGGCAGTGACAGCCTCATCAGACACCATGAAACCATTGACGATAACCTGTGATATCGGTTTAGTTTGTTAACTATTATAGTTCCAAAAGTTTGCTGAATTATTATTTACGAAGTCTGCAAGTGGAGCACTAAAATAGTAAGTCTTCGATACGTGCATAGCATGTGCAAGCTTATCTAGAGCGCGAGCTATAAATTTGGTGTCAGCATTCTTTTAGTGGTGAAGCTATTTAATACGTGTGTTGTTCATCACCTGTAAGTAGTAGCCACTTCTCGTTTTTGTCCTTGGAATGTCCGCTGGATGGTGGTACTTGTATATGATAACTATATCATGAAAAGATGTGAGAAGGTGGTACTTGGAGCGTTCTAGATGGACGGACAGATGGTTGGTTGAACCTACATACAGACAGATGTACAGACACATGGACATACAGGCTGGCAGGTTGGCAGACGGGATGTAGACGGACGAATGTACAGAGAGAATGCACGGACGGTCGCACGGATATACATACATGCATGCATACATACATGTGTACAGGCATACATACAAACGGGCGAACGGATGGACGAATGGACAGATAGATAGACGCACGCACACACTGACAGATGGATGAACGGATGGATATACCAACAGACAGACGAACGTACGGATGGACGCATGAACGGACGCAGCCCATGGATTATCATGGTTTATCGGTAAAACCCGTCCAAGCTTCGCCTCACTGATCATCATTCACCACATGCATATGCTATACGTTTGAGGGGAATGATGCTTCTGGTTCTCCAGGGAGTACGCTTATGCAATTTTTTTAGGTTGGGTGGTATACAATTTTTATATGGTAGAACCGTATATATTTAAATTGGTTCCACAATCTGCAAACATTGGGACTAACAAAATCTATCATACAAGTTTCTGGGTGGTTGATAATGCCATTGTGTCATTGGGACTTGTATATTCTTTCATATAAAAATGTCGAGCTTGCAGTTTTTCAAAGTGGTACCAAGAAGTAGAGACTAGAACAAGGTAGTGAACACTCAGCGCTTGGTCAATTACAACGATGTGTGTACTGACACCACGAGGAACAAATGCCAAATCTAAAATATATTAAGCAGTGCATTGATTATTCATTGGTTCAAGAACCAATTGTACCAAACTATGTGCGAGCTTGTTGCAGAACACCACATCTTCACTTTTGACAATGGCTGTAACGGCTTCAAAACGTTTCCAATCAGCTGCAGGTAGATGGAAGTCGCCAACAGAAATAAATAATTAGAGGAAGACGGTAACTTTAATCGCCTGATATCGACGCATGTGTGCCAATTATTTCAATATTTATTCAAGAGTTGAGTCAGACGGTCTCTATTATACGCATAAGATGAATGATTGGCACAAAAAGTTACTTTAACACAGATACACGGAAGCTTTGTTACGTCCTCCAACAAGACGGCATGAAATTTGTGTTGTATCAGAACAGCCACATCACAATCCTTTGATTGCCTGTCCTCGAGATAACCGTGTAGGAGGGCGGAAAAATATTGTCACCATTCACCTCTTCATGAAACCATTTCTCAGCTCTGAAGGTGATGTGAGCATCGTACTGCAGCAGTAGCAATTTGAGGGGCTCGGTTTGATTCATAACACTGCACGCTTCGAAATGAAGTTGGCTTCTGCTTGTGAGCATGCACATTACGTATGAGCTTCACCTGTTGGGCGTGTTGTTCTTATCCCCGTTCATTTCTACCCGCCTGTGTTACACATCGTTCAAAAAATACATACCCTTATCGATATTTACTTTAGCCTGTAAAAGGTTTATTCCTTTGCCTTGTTCTACCTCAGCATTTGAGCTGTGCAGGAGAAAAGCGCGTTGTTTGAGTGTTGAATTTGAGTAATCATTCTTTACACTAATGTTTCACCCCCCGCGCTTCCCCCCCCCCCGTTTTTTCTGTTTATCAGTAAATATTTCTTTTCTGTAAAGTCTTGCAAACACACTATTCCAAGTCTCTTCTCAGCTCGCTTGTCCAGTCGATGGAAACGACTTATTTATAGATGCGTTATGGTGACAATCCTCCCAAATTTACCGCGAGCTTTTAAGGCAACCTTAAACGAGAAGATTTTCTTGAGCATGTAGTTCCAGAGGTCCGCGGCGGATTTCCTGCAAGTATGGGCACTGTACCAATTCGGGAGTGGCTTGAGGTGTACCGGCCTCGTTATTCACGTTTGACATCTGGACGAACTGAAAATACTATATTTTAAATTTAGAGCCGCACTGTTCTTATTTGTCTTGTTTTCCTTGTTCAATAAAAACTTCCCTTCATAGCAAAATAAATGCTAGTGAAGGCGCACTAATGAAACATCTGCCGGCATAACTAAACAATATTGTTTACATTCTTCTAATTTACATGGTAAACCGTGTTAAGACGTGCATGCAAGCTGAATTTTGCGTGTTGATGAAGGTCTACTTTTTTATACTGTTTCTAGTGACTCAATCACACCCTCGACACACGGGTGCCTATAGTCAGTTAAACGAGAGAGAATCTTCCGGAAAGGCATTGATTTGTGCGGTTTAACATCCCGAAACCACCATATGATTATGAGAGACGTCGTAGCGGAGGGCTACGGAAATTTTGACCACCTGGGGTTCTTTAAGGGTCAACCAAATCTGAGCACATGGGCCTACGATATTTCCGCCTCCATGGGAAATGAAGCCGCCGCAGCCGGGATTTGAACCCGCGACCTTCGGGTCAGCAGCCGAGTGGTTTAGCCACTAGACCAGCGTGGCGGGGCTTCCGTAAAGGCTTTCAGGGTGCTGTGACACACGAAAATTAAGTAACTCCTTTCCGGCAATAATACTTTTGGGTAAAGCAGATCCTGAATCTAGTTTTTGGCAGGAAAGGAGCACTCTTTAACGCCACCATGACGTCACTAGCCCCGCGTTGGCTGCAGCAGTTGATGCATCTGGTGTCGTGTGGCGTCGGCGCAACTCATTTCTGTAAATACCCCCTTTTGGGACAAAAGAGAAGCGATTTGCTCAAGGTACTTTACTTTTTCCCGTGTGTCACCGTTTGTCACGGCTATTAGCCATCTTTCTTGAGTTTTATAGAGGGTGCTTAAAGACGTGGTCCAAGTTGATCAAAAGTAATGAATATATTATTATATTTGCTTCCTATATTCTAAAATACTTTTTCTATACTGCCAAGCATAAAAATAAACTGTTCAAAACTTTATTTGAAACAGAAATTACCAGTGCTACAATTATTCGCCCACGTCAATTAAGAAAATCGTTGTTATCTATGCGAAGACGCCATGGAAGAATTTAAATCAGAAAAAAAGGGTTCTCGATTCACTATAGCTTCAACTGCATTCCACAGCGAAACAGAAATCAAATCATCAATGAGCGCAAGAACTCGCCGACCAAAGAGACCTCAGTCTAGAAAACAGCGTCACAGGAGCGGGCCTCCTCCAGGTTCGTTAGTCTGTGTGTGCCATTTGTGCTATAGTGGCAAGAGCAGCCAGCACACACACAAAACCTAATTTGTTGGTGATCTAACGAAGCTCCCTCATTCTTGAAATCTGAAATGAAAATGGCAGTTGCGCTTTTCTCCGTTTTGTTATAGCTGCAGGAATCGGGGGAATTTGATTACTTCGCAATTATTGCTAGAGGCTACTCTCTGCATCAAAGATGCCAAGAGTTTCTTGCATAAACAAAGTCAATGCTCCATTTTTATATATAGATTACGTACTCAAACAGCTTAAAATACTCGTGGCTACTTAGGGGTTTGTTAGATCACCCAGCGAATATCACTTTTTTTCTATATTTCGAGGAACTTCGGCCACAACGATTTAGACACCGGTACATCTTTATATCTATCATTCAGTTGAAAGTATCAGCTTGCGCCTATTTTTGACTCCTCGTTACTCTACTATTTGGAGCTCCGTGCAGCGCCTCGCGCCTTGTAGGATCCAGCTCCTGCAAGTATTTTATAATATTTTGATTTTTTTTCATGTGCTGTTGAAAGATAGTACATTATGAGCTAAATGCCTGTACCTCAGATAAATGGTGCTCTTTTTTATTTCGCGAGGTGTCTGCTATGTGATAAAGTTACATCTGACATGAAGCTGCTGTAATCTACCAATAAAATACAAAAAAGTGAAGACTGCGCAAGGGACGTCTGACGGCGGAAATAGTTCAATAGGTTTGCCACTTTCAAGCAACCAAACGAATGTGTGCTGTTGCACTGAACTTGAAAGCCATAGGAAGTGCGCAGAAGTGATTGGCATAGTCTTAAGTGATGCGTATGCTAGCGGGAAGTGCGCTGTCGTTTTAAACGTTTGCTCAGCCTCCAGAGCATGAACGGAAGCTTTATATGTGATATAGTGCCACCCGCTTTTCTCCTCTTCAGACTCTCGTACTTTAATAAGGAAGCTGTTTAGCAAATAGCTTCTTGTATACTACGTACAAAAAAAACGCTATCCTCATTTTATGTGGGTCTGCATCACGAAATTATGAACAATTCCAGTGCTCACTATTCGTGCACTAAAAATGAAGAGGGCTACAGACACCTTGATGAAACTTCTAGAGTCGGTGTCAGCTTTACATATACGACATTATCATCATCATCCCACCAAAAGGGAGTCGGTCGCATAAGCGTATCATGACTATGACAAGCTGCCAGTAGCAAAAGCTGTTTATTGAAAGGGCGAATATATAGCACTCTGCATGACGACCACGTGTGGTAACTCTCTATGGTTACATTCACTTACGCTAGCGCATGCGCACACGTGGCCTGCAAGCATTGCTCGATACATCGTGCAGCGTTCAAAGAAAAGAACTAAGTTGCATGATTCAAGTTGCTATCAGCATAGTCGATCTGATGGTCATTTCTACTGCGTGAATCTGCGTTGTTTAATAGGTATGGCTGGCTCAGCCACCGAAGATTGTGTCAGTGGTTGTTGCATGGGCGATCTGTTACGAAGGATTCGACCTTCCACGCTGGGCTCATCGGAGCAGTTTTTTCTCCGTCGGGCTATCACTTTCATCGCTTGATGAAGACTTACCTTCCCCTTGGTAATCACGGCACTGCCCCAGTGTCCTCAGTAGGTGGCGCCGGCTACGTCGTAACATTCTGGCATTGTCCGCAGCTATCTGGAAAGCGCCACTTCTATTCCCACTTGCGCCTTCCGGGTCTATGTGTTGTCCTTGAATCCTACGACTTCACCTTTCTTGAGTGCTAGTAAGCCCCTTCAGATATTTTTGTTTCTCTGAAGGTCAAAGAGAGCCAGCAGAGGTGTTTTGATGAAATGCTTAAGAACAACTGCACAATCACCCGCGTGATTCTCTCGCATTAAAAAATTGTTTATTTTTTATCAAAGACTTGCAACTAAGATTCTTTCATCGGGCAGGTTGAACATACAGTTGCAGAAGAAATTCGCCACGCCTACCTTGGGGTGCACTGCCACCTGGTCTAACGGGAAAGGTTCTTCGTGAAGTTATCTGCATGCCTCCTATACAATTGCGTGCACAACGCCTACTTCAGAGATTCGTCGGTAACTCACGGAACCACTAGTGACAACGCTAGAATACTCGACATCACACGTATAAAGGCTGACGTGCATCACCATTTGTCACATGAGCGACAATCTACGCTGTGTTATCCGGTATTAGTGCACAGCAGTTGCTTTAGTTCAAGTTTTTATTACCCGGCCAAAAGTTAGGAGAAATAAAGTTTGTGAAACACGCCATTCCTGTTTCCATTGGCGTGATAACCACGCTACATCACCGACATACGCCTCAAATGGGCCTATAGTTTAAATCATTGAAGTTTTCTGACCTATGTATTTGTATAATTTTGATATTTTCCCGTTCACTGGAACCATTGCCATCTATGAATTTTTATTATAAAACGTAGCTTCTCTTATGTTCCTAATTAGATCAACTGAGAAGCTTTAAACCACTTCATATGAAGCCGAAGTTTTGCCCAATAAGATTCCTTGTGTGTTGTATTGAAATGTTCAAATATTCTTGCTCTTGGCACTAAAGTTTTCAGTTTTTTACTCTTGTTACTCAATCACAGAAATGGCGTACCATTTATTAAGGATGCTTTCTCTATATATTTTAATGACAACGGATACACTGAGTTGTCTCTACGAAAAAAACTGTGACGGATGAGAGCGATTCAATTCACCTTTTTGATGACTGCTGAGCCCACAAGTCACTGCAGAAACTGGAGATGCCTTAGAAGCTGTGACTGCAGCCAATGACGGCCAGAACCTGGAAAAATACAATACCTGTAATGTCCCATTAAACAACGCAAAGGAAAAGGCGCCCGCGCTTCATCATTAAACTTTATATCCGCACAAGGGCAGCATGCATTAGAATTAAAGTCACAGTTTTGCCGCAAAGGTGACGCAATGAATGCAATAGCAGCAAATTGGCATGCAATGCTGAGAATGGCCAGCAGACTGACACATGCAGTGTGCTGTTCACGCACAAATTACGCGCATAAACAACCTACAAAGGAAAAGAGCGAACTAAGAAAGTTTACCGCTCAGCACTTAACGCGCTGTTGAAGCGAAAATAACGCACTAAACATAATCACAAGTACAGATGAGTGCAAACTGGCAAGTGTCTCAGTTCTTTAATTTTGATGAGAATGAAAACAAGCTACCTTCGCAAACGGGGCCTGTACAGAGAGTGAGGTGACCTTTGTGGGCACGGCGACTTACGCAATCACTCCGGTAAAAGCCGAAGGTACACGACTCGCCCTACCGAAGGATCAGGGTGTGTGCACTAGCATGACTACCCCGCCTCTCGCCCCATTCGCGGGGCGTAGCACGTGTGGGAGATAAGTGCTCGTTGGCGCATCCTAACGATCAGGGCGAGGAGTGCTTATTTTCAAAGACGATAGTCTTTCTTTGGGGCCTTTGACGCAAAACTTTTAGTCTGTCTGTCTGTCTGTCTGTCTGTCTGTCTGTCTGTCTGTCTGTCTGTCTATCTGGATGACTGTCCATTTGTCTATTTGTTAACACTTAACGGCACAGGGTACTTGAAACGGCCGACCCCATCAGCAGTAGCCACCAATGTTGCTCAAGATTTAGCGTTTATACTTGTGCATGGGTAAATAAAAAAGCAATTATTGCGCATGTTGGGGCCCCAGCATAAGGCGTATATAATCTGCATCTGCGTCTTTCACTAGAAAAAGCATACATAAGTAATTTTAAGGACGTAGCATTTATCACGCTGTGCTGACCATGCAAGGCTTAGACGAAACGACGAGTGTTTCCAACACTGGGCAAAGACGAGTCGGTAGTGCACTTACCCGACACCTTGCGTTCTACAACTAATCACCTCCGAGACGGGCGTGCACACCCGTCTCAGAACCACGCGCTTGCTTTTCCAAGAAAACTGCCAGATGGCGCTCATATCTTACGTGTGACGTGAGTTGATGCGCTCGTTCGCCTCCGCTGCAGGCTCGAGGCACTGTAACGCAGCGTCTCCAGAATACCATTAACCAAATTTGTTTGCGCAGAATATCAAATAAATGTTCTGTTTACTCTCTCCACACGCTAGACTTTCATCTTTCGACGAAATTGCCGATTAACATGCAGATAACGGGCCAATTTTGCTTTTTAGGTTTCCATATATATATATATATATATATATATATATATATATATATATATATATATATCTACAAGGAATGGCGGCGCTGGCGGTGACAACGGTAAAAAACCAGCCGAGACTGTCCATATAATTTCTATTGCAAAAAATATCAGATAACAAAAGTCAATCAAGTAGCGCTGCACAACAGGAAATCATGTAGAAAGTTTTCGTAAAGACGTTGCTTCACACATACACCGCGTTTTCAAGGGCGAGCTAAACGCTTGTCAAGCCAGCACCTTAAAGACATTCCAAATCTAAGTCCTTAGACTGAGTAAGAAAGTTCGAAGAAGCTTGTTTTGTAATATAACTTAGCGTGGCGGACTGCCATCCTTGTAGTGAATGTGAAGACAACACAGTTTTTTTTACCTCAACATATTCATATTGACGCAAGATAGACGTGGTACTCAAATTGAGTGCGCAAGTTCACGTGCCCTCCAAGAGACAAGCGGCGCGATGATAAAACAACCAAAGGCCGTGACGGCTTGCGCCTCTCCAGGACAGAGTTTGAATAAAAAGAAGGGGCGCTCAGCTACAGGACGTCTCGCAGAATCCTAAATCATACTTTTTCATGCACAGAACAAGCTTAGCTGTCTTCCCTGGTTGCTCCATAGGCAAAAAGTGCGAAACTATCAAATAATTCGTGTTAGCTGCTGACGTTTCTTCTTGAAACAGAAAATAAAGTATCAAATGGTACGGCGGTAGCGTGGTCTGCGAATACGTCGGCCATTTTATGCGACTGAAATAGATTCGGTTGCAGTATCAACCACAAATAATTCTTTATTCTGTTTTCCTAATCAAAAGATCTGCAGTTATTGGGTAGTTACGAAAACTTCAGCAAGCTAAAAGTAGAGTTCTTCATCATTAACGTTACAATAAAATTTCATCTCTGACCTATTTTAGCTGTTTCAAAATAATACTGATAAATTGAATTATCCAGCCGAATCTTGGCCGACCCCCTGAGTATGTAGGTGCCATACTTTTAGACATCATCATCATCGTCATCACCATTATCATCATCAGTATCATCATATTTGTTCTCTTTTCGGCTCTCTTACACGGAACGCTGCTTCATTTTCCTATACTTTTAAGGCACAAGTTATCCCCCAATAAATATTTATTCTTACAACGTCTGCATTGTGCTTTACAAATCTGGTTGATGTGCTAGTTAATGATGTGAAACCCAGTTGAATTTCGAGGAAGCAGCCCGTAGCCCGCCGAACTCACGCCAGCCAATCAGCATGCCAGCCGTGGTCTACGCGTGATGATCCGCTGGAATTTACCTTGGCACCAGAGTCTAGAGTGTCTGCAGCTGTCTCCGGTGAGAGCACCGCAATGCCGTTCCGAGCGTTGCCATGCACATCCCTCTTTATGAGACACAGAGGTCCGACCCTTTTCACGGCGACCCATAAAGAAATGCCGAGGACTAGCTAGACCGTTTTGAGCGCGTCAGCAACTGCAACGAATAGACCGAAGGCCCGAAACTCCGCCGCGTGTATTTAACTTTGCAGGACAGCGAACGATTGTGATTTGAAAACCATGAAGGCGCTAGTCGGTCGTGGGATGACATCCGACGGCAATCACAGACCCTGTACCTGAGCACGGACCACAAGGAAGAGCTGAAGCTGCCTTGCATTCAAGAAATTAGAGAAGCAATGAAAGGGTGGCAGAGTATGTCGTAGACATGTGCCGCTCATTTCGCCAGTCCGCTCAAAATATGAGTGAAGAGAAGAAACTTCCGCGCCTGATGCGTGAGGTTAAGCAAGAGTTTTTTGCCACCGATGAATGTAGGCAAACTTCGTACCGAGGTGACAATGGTAAAAAGGACTGCAATAGGGAGCGGGGCACTACAATAGGGATGTGAACGTGGCATATGCAGAGACCTTCTCAGCATGGTTAAGGAATGACACCGATGCATCACGGGAGCTCATTTGATCTGTGGTTCCAGAACATCGCCAGAAGCTAAAACGCAACACCACAACAATCTCATCATTGGCGAAATGTGTTCGTTAAGAAGTGAGACAGGCTGCCTCTTAACAGAAAGCCACAAGCAGAGCTGGTTCAAGCGTTGTTTCCAACGCAACCCACAGTCACATCCACCGAGGTGCTGAAGTGCACCCCTGGACAGTCTTTCGTCGCCCCTATCATCGCAGAAAAGCTAGAGCTGCATTTCTGCGGAATGCATATTGGAGCTATAAGAACCGGTGTTTCGATGACTACGCGCACTCACTTGACGGAAGGCGGTTAGCAATTATCGTGATTAACACAGATGAAACGATGTCTCACGCAGCTAGTGTCCAGACCCGACACCCAGAGGTAGCTGAAGAATGGCTATTCTTCCGGCCATAACTGATCCTGAAGCTCAACCTGTGCTTAGTAGTTTGCGCTCAGCTCTGTGAATTTTTGCTAATAGAGGGATTTCAACTGAAGCCGCTCGCGTAGTGGTGCTTGCCGGCCAGATTTCCCAGGCTACATTCATATGGATCCCAGCCCAGATAAGTGAAGTCAGCTGGTACTTCCACAAAATTTAAAGCTAACGCACTCTGCCGCACGCGACGCAAGAGCCCGCGCAGGAGACGATGGCTTTGTTGAAAAGTATGCGGGCTGGGATTGCCATAAGGGATAAAATGAACTGACTAAGGCATTCTACTCGGCCAGACTAAGCTATCCTGCACCTCACGGTAATTTATGCACAGTTAAAGCAGTTACCTGGCGACAGCTACAAACGAACTCTTAACTTATTTCACTGCTATATCACCGAATATATACTGAAATCTTTAGCACCATCTGTAAAGTCTGCCTGACAGAGGCCTATCTACGCTAGCCCATGCTCAGGAAATTCGAGGCTAAAGCGAAGCCTATTTGTCCCATGGCCTTTTGGGTGAGGTGGAAAGCAGCTATGTGGAGCTCTAAGCTTGTTGACCGACTCTAGGCAGCCCAGGAGGCCTATGAAGCGGTGGAGAAGCAAGAACCTTGACGTCCGGACAAGGGAGACCTGAGCCCAGGCTTTTACTGCACCGGACAATTGATATACTTCTTTCAAATCATCCGTCTATCTAACGCATAGGATGTTGTTAGACAATTCTTGGGGCTTTGCGCTTATTACAGGCGATTCGTCAAAGAACTTTTTGACAATTGTGGAAACACTATCTCGACTTAAAGTAGTCGATGCGCCTTTCATCTGGACAAGCGAGCAAGAAGATGCTTATAATAAGCTACGAAGGCTACTCTAAAACTACCGAATTCTTTAACAATTCGACGGTGAAGCCGAAACAAATTTTGACACAGACACAAGCAATTCGGAACCAGGTGCCGTCCTCGTTTACCTGCAAAATGAAGACCAAAATATGGTCGCATATGTCAAGCGCAATATTTTGAGAGCTGAAACGAAATAATTGGTGACAGAAAAAGAATGTCAGGTAGTAATTCGGGCCATACGAAAATTCTGACCGTACTTACATGGGAGACTGTTTCGAGCAGTGAGTGACCACTATTCACTGTGCTGACTCGCAGGCCTTAAGGTCCCTTCAGAGCGACTTGCTGGATCGAGCCTCAGGTTGCAGAAATATGTCATAACTGTCATTTACAAATCGGGTCAAAAGCACAGTGATGTTAATTGTCTGCTACATGCACTAGTCGAACATGCATCTGTGCTTCTGCAGGTGCAGTCGTTGACTGGTGCATGTGACAGACAAATGGAGGCTACTTCGCTTTTCTTGGAGCCGCCATCACAATAGACATGACTGAATATCAACGATCTCTTGTGGAGTTGCTTCTATTGATCCAGCCTCTGTACGGGCAACGAGTGCGTGTTCCTCGAGTTTTCATCCAGATAGTGTCGTCGTAGCTGATTATAAGCAACTTTCCATGCAAGAAAACTTCGAGCACAGCAGATGGTATATTTACTCATCGTTCCTCCGGCCTTGCGAACTGAAATCCTGTAAACCTGCCACGGTAACACAGGAAGACGCCTTGGAATGACATGAACATTGGTTCACATTTGCAGCATGTACTACCGGCCAAGGTTACAGGATTCTGTACAGCATTATGTGAGGACATGTTGGCATTGCCAGATACGCAAATCACCTCCATTGAAATCCGCAGGCTGCTTTAAACTAGTAGAACCGCTGAATATACATTTGAAAAAAGAGGAATGAAGGCAATTGACCCGTTTCCCACATCATCATTAGGCAAGTTATGAATAGTAGTGGCAACAGATTATCAACCCGGTATGCCGAGACAACCGTTCTCCCCAGGGGAACAGCCTCAAAAGTACCTTAACTCTTTGTCACTAACATACTACTACAGCATAGTGACCCAAATGTGGTTATCACGAATTTAGGAAGTGCAATCACACTCAATCTGATGCAGTTCATCGTGAAACATACCCACAAATGCAATAAGAAAAGAATTGCTTACTACCCCCAAACGAATGGGCTAACCGAGTGAATTAACAGAATGCCAACCAATATGTAGTACATTTACGTTAACTTGGAGCATTTTATGTGGGACAAGACACAGTGTTATGGCTTTATGCTACATTTGCCTGTAATACTGCTATGCAGAAGACTGCTAAAGTAACACCATTCCAGATGATCTGTGGTCGAATAGTTACCACACCTTTATATGGAAAGCCGCTAGTAAGAAACAACACAAAGCACAAGCCTCATATCAACGAGGTGTTCAGAGAGCCGAAGATGCACGGCAATTCGTGCGACATCACATAAAAAAAACAACGCATTGATACAAAACGTTAAACTTTCGGTGGAGCGAAGTCGACTATGAACCAGGTGACAAAGTTTGAATATGGACTCCCGTATTGACGCCTGGCCTCTTCGAAAAGCTTCTGCTGCTCTATTTCCGTCCTTGCAGAGTCTTGGGTTGCATCGGCCCCATGAGCTACGAGGTGACACCAGAATGAGAAGTGAGCACTTCAAGATGCCGAATGCGCACAGAAACTGTGCACGTGGTCAGGATGAAGCCATATTATTAAAGTCAATAAAGATCAAACTATACACATCTGATCACTACGCGTAGAAATCTCGCGACCAGAGATAACTCATTCAGACTATGTCAGCAACACTGACTCTATGTATCGGAACGATCGTTATTAGAAAAGGCATAATGATGCAAGACTGGTGCGGTATTCAAACTGCGCGCATAACTTCGTGCGGCCTCCAAGAGACCAGCGGCACGATGATAAAACAAGAAAAGACACCCCGTCAAGACATGATTGGACGAAAATGTAGTGGCACATAGATCGAGGACTTTCGGCGCCTCTACTCTGTGCTAAAGCCACAGGGACGTTTCCATCTCTATCGAGTAATTCGTCAATCGGTCTAGAAGAATATGCAGCTAAATGCTTTATATTTCAAATATCTCATCAATAATATTTTGAAGTTTAATTTTCTATATAAGTCCTAGCCTATAACAGTAGTATACTAAAAAAATACTGAAATATTTCACCTATACTTTTTAGTCAATTCCCTTCATTGGGTATGAGTCATCAGAGAAAGTGAACAAGAATTACAAGGTTTTTTACATATATTCATTCTTTTTTCGGCTCTCCTACGAAGAACGCTGCTACATTTTTTATTACTTTGAAAGCACAAGTTGGTCTCAATACAGAGTTACCTGTATACCGTTTAGATTGTTGGTTACAATAAAATAGTGTCCATCTTTTGAATACACACAACGTCTTTAATTTCAGCACACGAATTTATTGTTTGACGTGTGACAAGCCATGTGCATCTCGAACTGCTTGTGCAAAGTGTTGATGCCTTCTGTATATATTGACTTCCCAATGCGCTGACTTACACCGCCTTCGCACAGTATTCCTGTCTGTCTAAAACTCACGGACCATCCCTGACAGCCCAGCCGTCAGCACTAATTTGTCCCTATGATACAGGTTGTGTGGAGAACAGTCAAGCAATACAGAGAGCGCCATCACACAGGCCAGCTGAGTCCAATTCCTTGGCAAAAAGTTAGGCAGTACGCATGCTGAATTCACCACCCTTGGAGTCCCCCATTCGGTCTCAGTATAATTAACGGTGTACAGAATTGATAATGAATTGGCAAGTATTCTAAAGGCGCCCTTAACGACTCGCCAAGTCTTGTATAACCTGTAAAGTAAAAATAAAAATGAAAGCGCTTTCATGCATGTTACCACAGCGAGAACAGGCAAACAGTATAATTCCACAGCTATTCTCAATACTCTTAAAATTGTTTTTGTATTTGCGGACTTGGTGATACATAAATGCTTTCTAGCCACCATTCCGACGCAGGTTGGAAAGTTCCACTTTCCATTGAAGCCAATGACTACATCTTTGCGCCGATTCTCGATGTGTGGCACGTTGAGTAAGTCCTCTCTCACCTCTTAATCACTTAAATATTTAACGTTTTTCATAGATGATAGCCCTTATAGGACCTAGTGGCCTAAAGAAATAATGAGACACAAAAAATGGTGGCTCTCTTCAGCACGAATGGAGAAGAAGCTTACACACCATTACTGATTCGCTGGTATGTGCAAAAGGTACCCAATTATCCAATGGGACAGCAAACCTGGGTAATAGGGCTTTCTCAGTCTGTGTAAAACTTAATTTATGACTGCCTAAAATTTGAGAAAGAACTCGCAAGTGTTTTTCAAAATAGAATCTAATACTGGCTCTTCACGCGAGACATTCCATATTCGCAGGCAGGTTGTGCTGAACTTCCCGGGTGCAACAAATAGGAGCAATTTTTTGGGTAAAAAAAGTGTGCCACCTGCATGACGTGAATGATGGCGGACAAACAAGCTTATAAATGACAGGGAGAACACGTGAATACTCTTGACGAAGCCCTTGTAGGATAAATTGTTAACTAGCTGGCACTTAAGGTGTACGCTGAATGTGGCGGCGTTAGGTTCGCTCTGCTCCAGGCACTCCAAGGGAGGAAGCTCTCGTTGGAGCACGGCGATGGTGTTGCCGTGAGACAGGTCGTTGAAGATTAAGACGATATAGGTGACATCGCTGTCAAACGAGAAGCAGTCGCACATCTTACAGCCGTGACCGAACGAGTGATCGAGGAACTCACGTTGGACGCGAGCGTCTGATTCCCGCACCCTTTCTCATTCGAGGTTAACTTGTCGCCACTTTCGTGCCACGTCTACTTACTGGGATCCCACTTGGGGATACGCTTTTTGACGAGCCCGCTTTTATTTGGTGGTGCGAGTGCTCCCTGCTGCCGCTGCCTCCGGAATAATGCTGGTGCTGAATTTCGATTGTTACCGACGAGCAAGCAAGACTCTTCAGGCTCGCGTGTTCTCAACGCGATCTTTTGGTGACTGGTCGGTTTTGCAGCCACAATGATGCTGTCCGCGCAGCCGCCTTCGCTTCCAAGGGCTCTTGATGAGTAGCAGCGTGAAGATCTGCACTCACTGAACTTTCAGCGACGAGAAAGGAAGCGTGCCAAAAGAACTCGCACTTGCCTCGAGATCCAACGTACGCTCCAAGGGACATGCCCCTTGCATGAAAAGATTCGCTTGTAAAATAAACACACTTGCAACACTTGCCTGAAGCAATGTACAATAGCGTGGCCTGCAGCCTTGTTTTAGCTGGTATGGTTCGCTCTATCACACTGCCCTTTCGTTGTCTGCAAGTTCCCACGCGTGCACAAACTGAACAAACTGCGATCTTGACACTCGCAGTAGCCACCTATGACCTGACGCACCACTAACCAAAGGTTTATGGTACAGTTGGTATTGGGCTCGATATTGTCCATTGGCATTATAGTGTTTTAGTGAACAAGGTTTTTTTTTTGTGGCGGTGCGAAACAAAAGCCCATATTGTTTTATTTCTCACCACAACAACAGCTACTGAAACTGAGCGTTGCTTGCTTTCGAACTCTATCTTCAACTAATAACAAATTGTACACAATAAGCACTAAAACATAAAATATTTCTATAGCTTTCACGCATTGTAGAGAGAAAAGGAACAAAAAAACATTCATAAACTGCATCAGTTTGGTATTCGCAGGCCACGCAGTGCACGACGAAGAGCGCGACGATTCGAAATGGACCGATCTCGTTTCATTTAGAGGTGCCCTTTTAGGGGTGAAGCTCCTCTTAGGCCCGTATTCACAAACGCTCCTTCACTCAAGGGCTCCCCTCGACTTGACCAAGTCAAGGTGGAGCGTGCTCCTCCACTCAAGGGGCCGCTGCGTTTCATGAACGCTCCTCCACACTTCCTTCGCCAAGGGAGGCCTTGGAAAAGCTCCCTTCACTTGAGTGAACTGCATGCGCCGAGAAAAGCGCCTGATAACGAGAGTATTCGCAGTTGTGATTAAGAATTGCCTGCCTCTGTACAATAAAAGAACGCTTTTTCTAGTTATTCTTTTTTCTAAATTGACATTACAGCAACATACGTGCATTTAGTGTGGTAGTGTTGTTTCCCTATGCCTTGTGCTGATACAGTTAGCGAAACCCTGCTTCAAGTCTGGCAACAGTCGCACCAAGGCAGCTGAACGAACAGCTGATGGCATTTCGTCTGCTGCTGAACGTGTCTACCTGCTTAGTTTATTTTGTCTTGTATGCGTCTATTAATTGCAGTTTATATGTAGGGTAGTGTCTGCGTGTGTGTCGTTTAGAGCCTACTTTCGCCGGGGTGACTAACGAACTACGTGAGTTATGACAGGAAGCGCAATACATGTTTTCTTGCTTTGTTTACTTTCGCATTACTGATAGCCTGATTGATTGATTGATTTGTGGGGTTTAACGTCCCAAAACCACCATATGATTATGAGAGACGCCGTAGTAGAGGACTCCGGAAATTTTGACCACCTGGGGTTCTTTAACGTGCACCCAAATCTGAGTACACGGGCCTACAACTTTCCGCCTCCATCGGAAATGCAGCCGCCGCCGCCGGGAATCGAACCCGCGACTTGCGGGTCAGCAGCCGAGTGCCTTAGCCACTAGACCACCGCGGCGGGGCTTTACTGAGAGCCTTCTGATCACTAATGTAGCCACCGAATGTATAACGCGGTGGAATGAGTATTTTTTTACTATATATCACATTATATTGGCGTGCTTTTAGCATTCACCACCACAACATGTATAAGGATTACTCGAACGTAAATTCGTTCTCGCTACGGGAGTACGTGCACAGTTCCTAATTTGAGGGGCCTGTGCAATGTTTATTTTTCTCATTTACTGCGAATTTCACCGTGGCGCTTTCGTAGTTGTTCCTCTGCGTATAATAGGAAATTTGAAAGACATTGCTCGCAACTTATATTCAAGGTTATACCAGGGTAGCGTTAAAAACTAGGCATGTTATACTCGTGGCTGAGCGTTCGAATTAGACTGCTACGCAAGTTAAGAAAAGCGATCGTGTGCCTTTCTTTCACTATAGGCGAAAAATACATTTTAAAGTTGATTTCTTCATTTAGCAACATATATAGTCGGTTAACAGGGACTGGTGTGTGTGTGTGTGTGTGTGTGTGTGTCTGTGTCAACTTTAATATTTTAAACTTCCAAGGAATAAGTTATTGTTTTTCCATTGTTTTTCTATTTGCCTTGCATTTGTGGATGCGTCCAATTTCACAGATTCGCATAGAGGCAACCTTTAAATTTGTGTAGCTTCCGTCTCCTAAGTTCACACAGCGGCAACGTCTTAAATTTTTTTCCCAGCTACTTCATCTGCGTGCTCAGAAGCACATTCATTAGTGCATGAATGACCTTCGCACTAATGTTTTGGATTTTATTTGCAATATAACTACTGGAAATACCTGTTGAAAAGGATCGTGGTGTCTATGCTGCATTCCAAAGCCCCGCCACAACATAAATTATGGGGGATCTTTTATTTTTTGAAAATCATAAAATTGAAGCCGCGTCGGACTTTTGCCGCTGTTCTGTTTTAAAAAACTATCTTGTGGGCTCTCTCAACCTTCTAGAAAGTGTCGTCAAGAGCAGCGTATATTATTCTGCTGATTTATAGAAGACGAGTGCAACAAAGCGGTGAAAAATGCTCAAGAGTATTGCAGTCATCGCGGATACATCTGGTCAGAACCCTGTAAATAAAATATCCGCTATTGCTGCATCATTAGCAAGACTACCAGTTAGAACCACGCCATCTCAGTTGCGTAGAAGAGGAGTGGTGCTGCTTTATATAAAACAAGTTTAATTTTCCTAGAACTGCTCTCCTGTAGAATCGGAGAAGTGGTTTTTGCAGTCCTGTCTCATCATGAAAAGACAAACACGACTATAAATATGTATTGATAAATGAACAAAACAGAAGTTCTGAATGGCAAGTGGACCTTTATTACATGTGGCTGATGAGGAGCAACGTGGCAAACAAAAGAATGCAAATGAAAAGTGTTCATCAATCAAACATAAGCAACCTACACACTGTAGAGATAAAGTACGAGCTCGGAGGACATCATAAATAAGATTAAGGAAGTAGACACCATAGCGCGCCTATTGCAGTGTAGCTGAACGCATTCACTGCTGTTTTTGTGCTTTTGTATACAGTCGTGCAAACTCTGCAATGCATTCATAATACGGCAGATTTTAGGAGGCATTTTCTTTGTGTTCTTCTGTCGGAAGCTGGTCCCCTGCACAAAAGAGGCAAGAAAAAGTATTAGAAAAACGTAATAGGTTGGATACAAAAGCCGCATTTTTCTTTAATTCTAGAGGTGCACACTATCATTAGTATGTCTCGGGTTCAAGAACAGACATGGTTGAAGTATTGAGCTTTGACTATTTTGACACATGTTTGGCTCAGGCACTTGGGCAGCTGACCAGGCATATGGGTATATAATCACGAATCAGTGCCATAGCCAGCAATTCTTTTTCGGGGGGTAGGAATGGGGTTAAATAAAAAAAACACTTTCATTATGTATCTGCTGTATTTATATTTCATATGTTTGCGTTTTCATACGACACTCGACGCACGTTTGCGTACATGCAGGTTTCACAGAGCTTGATCATCTGCTTGTTCCCCTAAATGTGTACTTGGTTGTTCATTGGTATTGTGAGCTGCATAAACACTGTATAAAGAAGCTAAGTTTCACGCGTAGTAGCTACAGCAGCACACTCATTGCGCCCAATGTATTGTGTTGTGCTTTTCCTAAACTGTCTTTAATAGTAATCTCACCAAAGCAGGAAAAAAATAAAAAAACACAGAAGAACTTAAATTCTCATTGGTACAAATGGTCGTCCAACGGAGATGTGCTTCGTCGTAAATTTTGGCTAGGGCAGCAAAGGTTCACCGGAGAGGAAGCCACTCTAAAGTACGGTGAACCCAGCACATCGAAAGTTTGCTATGCCACTTGCTTGTCAAGCTTTCGCACCACGATTGAACTGATGCGGTGTGCGAGCTTCATCAAAACACTTCAAAGCTCTGGAATCCGCAGTAAGTCATGGAGCGCTCGCACGAGGAGTATACGTACACCCACAGGCAGGTAATCCACTGGCTCATGCACGAACACAACACATCACGGCACTGGTGAGTGCTCCTCTTGACACCACGCCCGCTTGTCCCGGCGCCACAGTAGCCGTTGCTGAACCGTTCGAAGACAGCTCCGTAGTAAACGCGCACCGTCTTTGTCGAAAGAACGCGGCGGTGGCAGCCAAATTAATCGATCAACGCCGTCAAAGAGAGACGGGCTCCGCCATGGACGCGATACTGGCGCAAATATTTTACTCGAGGGACGATTGAAGGTAGCTCGATTGCTTCCTTGACAATCTCGAGGAAACGCTCAAGATTTTCTCAAGTGAAGGAAGCGTTTCAAGTGAAGAGCGGTTTGTGAATGGGAAAACGCCACTTAAGGAGCGTTTCGAGTGAAGGGTCGAGTCGAGGAGCGTTTGTGAATACGGGCCTTAGGCCCGTATTCACAAACGCTTCTTCACTCAAGGGCTCCCCTCGACTTGACGAAGTCAAGGTGGAGCGTGTTCCTCCACTCAAGGGGCCGCTGCGTTTCATGAACGCTTCTCAACACTTCCTTCGCCAAGGGAGGCCTTGGAAATGCTCCCTTCACTTGAGTGAACTGCATGCGCCGAGAAAAGCGCCTGATAACGAGAGTATTCGCAATTCTCATTAAGAATGGCCTATCTATGTAAATTAAGAGAACGCCTTTTCTAGTTATTCTTTTTTCTATATTGCATTACAGCAAAACACGTGCATTTAGAGTGGTAGTGTTGTTTCCCTAAGCCTTGTGCTTATAGAGTTAGCGAAACCATCCTTCAAGTCTGGCAACAGTCGAACCCAGGCAGCTGAACGAACAGCTGATGGCATTTCGTCTGCTGCTGAACGTGTCTACCTGCTTAGTTTATTTTATCTTGTATGCGTCTATTAATTCCAGTTTATATTTACGGTAGTGTTTGTGTGTGTGTCGTTTGAGAGCCTACTTTCGCCGGGGTGACTAACGAACTACGTGAGTGATGACAGGAAGCGCAATAGATGGTTTGTTGCTTTGTTTGCTTTCGCTTTACTGAGAGCCTTCTGATCACTAATGTAGCCACCGAATGTATAACGCGGTGGGATGAGTATTTTTTACTCTATATCACAGTATGTTGGCGTGCTTTTAGCATTCGCCACCGCATAATGTATTAGGGTTACTCGTACGTAAATTCGTTCTCGCCACGGGAGTACGTGCACAGTTCGTAATTTCAGGGGCCTGTGCAATGTTTATTTTTCTCATTTAGTGCGAATTTCACCGTGGCGCTTTCGTAGTTGTTCTTCTGCGTATAATAGGAAATTTGAAAGACATTGCTCGCAACTGGTACTAAAGGCTATACCAGGGTAGCGTTAAAAACTAGGCATGTTATACTCGTGGCTGAGCGTTCGAATTAGACTGCTACGCAAGTTAAGAAAAGCGATCGTGTGCCTTTCTTTCACTATTGGCGAAAATGACTTTTTAAAGTTGTTTTCTTCATTTAGTAACATAAATAGTCGGTTAACAGGGACTGGTGTGTGTGTGTGTGTGTGTGTGTGTGTGTGTGTGTGTGTGTAAACTTTAATATTTTAGACTTCCAAGGAATAAGTTATTGTTTTCGCATTGTTTTTCTATTTGCCCTGCATTTGTGGATGTGTCTAATTTGACAGATTCGCGTAGAAGTAACCTTTAAATTTGTGTAGCTTCCGTCTCCAAGTTCACACAGCGGCAACGTCTTAAATTTTTTTCCCGTCTCCTTCATCTGCATGCTCAGAAGCACAATCGTTAGTGAATGAATGACCTTCGCACTAATTTTTTGGATTTTATTTGCAATATAACTACTGGAAATACCTGTTGAAAAGGATCGTGGTGTCTGTGCTGCATTTCAAAGCCCCGGCACAACATAAATTATAGGGGATGTTTTATTTTTTTGGAAATCATAAAATTGAAGCCGCGTCTGTCTTTTGGTGCTGTTGTGTTTTAAAAACTATCCTGTGGGTTATCTCAACCTTCGAGAAAGTGTTGTCAAGAGCAGCGTATATTTTTCTGCTGGTTTATTGAAGATCACTGCAACAAAGCGGTGAAAAATGCTCAAGAGTATTGCAGTCATCCCGGATACATCTGGTCAGAACCCTGTAAACAAAATATCCGTTATTGCTGCATCATTAGCAAGTCTACCAGTTAGAACCACGCCATCTCAGTTCCGTGGAAGAGGAGTGGTGCTGCTTTATATAAAACAAGTTTAATTTTCCTGAAACTGCTTTCCCGTAGAATTGAAGAAGTGGTTTTTGCAGTGCTGTCTCATCATGAAAAGACAAACACGACGATAATTATGTATTGATAAATGAACAAAACAGAAGTTGTGAAAGACAAATGGACTTTTTTTACATGTGGCTGATGAGGAGCAACGTGGAAAACATAAGAATTCAAATGAAAAGTGTTCATCAATCAAACATATGCAACCTACACACTGTAAAGATAAAGTACGAGCTCGGAGGACATCATAAATAAGATTAAGGAAGTAGACAACATAGCGCGCCTAATGCAGTGTAGCTGCACGCATTCACTGCTGTTTTTGTGCTTTTGTATACAGTCGTGCAAACTCTGCAATGCATTGATAATACGGCAGATTCTAGGAGGCCTTTTCTCTGTGTTCTTCTGTCGGCAGCTGGTCCCCTGCACAAAAGAGGCAAGAAATAATATTAGAAAAACGTAATAGCTTGGATACAAAAGCCGCATTTTTCTTGAATTCTAGCTGTGCACACATTCATTAGTAGACACTGCATAAAGAAGCTATGTTTCACGCGTAGTAGCTACAGCAGCACACTCATTGCGCCCAATGTATTGTGTTGTGCTTTTCTTAAGCTGTCTTTAATATTATTCTGACCGAAGCAGGAAAAAAATAAAAAAACACAGGAGAACTTACCTTCTCATTGGTACAGATGGTCGTCTAACGGAGGTGTGCTTCGTCGTAAATTTCGGCTAGGGCAGCAAAGGTTCACCGGAGAGGAAGCCACTCTAAAGTACGGTGAACCCAGCGCATCAAAAGTTTGCTATGCCGCTTGCTTGTCAAGCTTTCGCACCACGCTTGAACTGATGCGGTGTACGATCTTCATCAAAACACTTCAAAGCTCTGGAATCAGCAGTAAGTCATGGAGCACTCGCACGAAGAGCATACGCACACCCGAAGGCAGGTAATCCACTGGCTCATGCACGGAACGCAACACATCACGGCACTGGCGAGTGCTCTTTTGGACACCACGCCCGCTTGTCCCGGCGCCACAGTAGCCGTTGCTGAACCGTTCGAAGATGGCTCCGTAGTAAACGCGCACCGTCATTGTCGAAAGAACGCGGCGGTGGCAGCCTACTTGATCGAGAAACGCCGTCAAAGTGAGACGGGCTCCACCATGGACGCGATGCTGGCGCAAATATTTCACTCGAGGGACGATTCGAGGTAGCTTGATCGCTTCCTTGACAATCTCGAGGGAACGCTCATGATTTTTTCAAGTGAAGGAAGCGTTTCAAGTGAAGGGCGGTTTGTGAATGGGAAACGCTCCTTAAGTGGCGTTTTCCCATTCACAAACCGCCCTTCACTTGAAACGCTTCCTTCACTTGAGAAAATCTTGAGCGTTTCCTCGAGATTGTCAAGGAAGCGATCGAGCTACCTTGAATCGTCCCTCGAGTGAAATATTTGCGCCAGCATCGCGTTCATGGTGGAGACCGTCTCGCTTTGACGGCGTTGATCGATTGATTTGGCTGCCACCGCCGCGTTCTTTCGACAATGATGGTGCGCGTTTACTACGGAGCTGTCTTCGAACGGTTCAGCAACGGCTACTGTGGCGCCGAGACAAGCGGGCGTGGTGTCAAGAGGAGCACTCACCAGTGCCGTGATGTGTTACGTTCCGTGCATGAGCCAGTGGATTACCTGCCTTCGGGTGTGTGTATACTCCTCGTGCGAGTGCTCCATGATTTACTGCGGATTCCGGTGCTTTGAAGTGTTTTGATGAAGCTCGCACACCGCATGAGTTCAAGCGTGGTGCGAAAGCTAGACAAGCAAGCGGCATAGCAAACTTTTGATGCGCTGGGTTCACCGTACTTTAGAGTGGCTTCCTCTCCGGTGAACCTTTGCTGCCCTAGCCGAAATTTACGACGTAGCAGACCTCCGTAAGACGACCATTTGTACCAATGAGAAGGTAGGTTCTCGTGTGTTTTTTTAATTTTTTTTCCTGCTTCGGTGAGATTACTATTAAAGACAGTTTAGGAAAATCACAACACAATACATTGGGCGCAATGAGTGCGCTGCTGTAGCTACTACGCGTGAAACATAGCTTCTTTATACAGTGTCTATGCAGCTCACAATATCAATGAACAACCAAGTACATATTTAGGGGATCAAGCAGATGATCATGCTCTTTGAAACCTGCATGTACGCAAACGTGCGTCCAGTGTCGTATGAAAACGCAAACATATGAAATATAAAAACAGCAGATACACAATGACAATGTTTTTTTTAATTTAACCCCATTCCTACCCGCGAAAAAGAATGGCTGGCTATGGCCCTGATTCGTGCAATTAGATATTGAAATTATGTACTCATATGCCTGGTCAGCTGCCCAAGTGCCTAAGCCAAACATGTGTCAAAATAGTCACAGCTCAATACTTCAACCATGTCGGTTCTTGAACGCGAGACATACTAATGAATGTGTGCATTGCTAGAATTAAAGAAAAATGCGGCTTTTGTATCCAAGCTATTGCGTTTTTCTAATATTATTTCTTGCCTCTTTTGTGCAGGGGACCATCTGCCGCCAGAAGAACACAGAGAAAAGGCCTCCTAAAATCTGCCGTATTATAAATGCATTGCAGAGTTTGCACGACTGTATACAAAAGCACAAAAACAGCAGTGAATGCGTGCAGCTACACTGCCTTAGGCGCGCTATATATAGAGTCTACTTCCTTAATCTTATTTATGATGTCCTCCGAGCTCGCACTTTATCTTTACAGTGTGTAGGTTGCATATGTTTGATTGATGAACACTTTTCATTTGCATTCTTATGTTTGCCACGTTGCTCCTCATCAGCCACATGTAATAAAGGTCCACTTGCCATTCACAACTTCTGTTTTGTTCATTTATCAATACATAATTATCGTCGTGTTTGTCTTTTCATGGTGAGACAGGACTGCAAAAACCACTTCTCGGATTCTACAGGAAGGAAAGCAGTTCTAGGAAAATTAAACTTGTTTTATATAAAGCAGCACCACTCCTCTTCCACGGAACTGAGATGGCGTGGTTCTAACTGGTAGACTCGCTAATGATGCAGCAATAGCGGATATTTTATTTACAGGGTTCTGACCAGATGTATCCGCGATGACTGCAATACTCTTGAGCATTTTGCATTGCTTTGTTGCACTGGTCTTCAATAAATCAGCAGAATAATATACGCTGCTCTTGACGACACTTTCTCGAAGGTTGAGAGAACCCGCAGGATAGTTTTTAAAACAGAACAGCGCCAAAAGTCAGACGCGGCTTCAATTTTATGATTTCCAAAAAAATAAAACATTCATATAATTTATGTTGTGCCAGGGCTTTGGAATGCAGCACAGACACCACGATCCTTTTCAACAGGTATTTCCAGTAGTTATATCGCAAATAAAATCCAAAACATTAGTGCGAGGGTCATTCATGCACTAACAAATGTGCTTCTGAGCATGCAGATGAAGGAGACGGGAAAATAATTTAGGACGTTGCCGCTGTGTGCACTTGGAGACGGAAGCTACAGAAATTTAAAGGTTACGTCTATGCGAATCTGTCAAATTAGACGCATCCACAAATGCACGCAAATAAAAAACAATGCAAAAACAATCACCTATTCCTTGGAAGTTTAAAATGTTAAAGTTGACACACACACACACACACCAGTCCCTGTTAACCGACTATATATGTTGCTAAATGAAGAAAACAACTTTAAACTGTATTTTTCGCCAATAGTGAAAAAAAGGCACACGATCGCTTTTCTTCACTTGCGTAGCAGTCTAATTCGAACGCTCAGCCACGAGTATAACATGCCTAGTATTTAACGCTACCCTGGTATAACCTTGAATATGAGTTGCGAGCAATGTCTTTCAAATTTCCTATTATACGCAGAGGAACAACTACGAAAGCGCCACGGTGAAATTCGCAGTAAATGAGAAAAATAAACATTGCACAGGCCCTTGAAATTATAAACTGTGCACGTACTCCTGTAGCGAGAACGAATTTACGTACGAGTAATCCTTATACCTAATGCGGTGGTGAATGCTAAAAGCACGCGAATATAATGTGATATAGAGTAAAAAAATACTCATTCCACCGCGTTATACATTCGGTGGCTACATTAGTGATCAGAAGGTTCTCAGTAAAGCGAAAGTAAACAAAGCAACAAACCATCTTTTGCGCTTCCTGTCATCACTTACGTAGTTCGTTAGTCACCCCGGCGAAAGTAGGCTCTCAAACGACACACACGCAAACACTACCGTAAATATAAACTGCAATTAATAGACGCATACAAGACAAAATAAACTAAGCAGATAGACACGTTCAGCAGCAGACGAAATGCCATCAGCTGTTCGTTCAGTTGCCAGGGTGCGATTTTTGCCAGACTTGAAGCAGGGTTTCGCTAACTCTATCAGCACAAGGCTTAGGGAAACAACACTACCACTCTAAATGCACGTATTTTGCTGTAATGTCAATTTAGAAAAAAGAATAACCAGAAAAAGCGTTCTCTTAATGTACAGAGATAGGCAATTCTTAACCACAATTGCGAATACTCTCGTTATCAGGCGCTTTTCTCGGCGCATGCAGTTCACTCAAGTGAAGGGAGCTTTTCCAAGGCCTCCCTTGGCGAAGGAAGTGTGGAGGAGCGTTTATGAAACGCAGCGGCCCCTTGAGTGGAGCAGCACGCTCCACCTTGACTTCGTCAAGTCGAGGGGAGCCCTTGAGTGAAGGAGCGTTTGTGAATACGGGCCTTAGTATAACTTTGTCACGTGGCCCACATAACCTGGAGAAGAGTTGTGAATGAAAAGAAGGTAAAAGAAACGAACGACCAATTCTCGTCTGATTATCTTGATGGCGTTATTCAGCCGCTATATTCTGCTAAGTACCGCTATCACCGATTCGAAGGTGTGCGCGTTTTGCTCAAGTGCGCGGAGAACGAGTGCGTTTCTCAGTCGCATCGATAGTCGCCCTACGTGGCGGAACGTTGGTGGGACATGGATGAAGCAGAGCGACAAATGCGCTGAAGACGCTTGCGCTCTGCTTTTTTGGCTCGCACCTCGTCAGTATTACCAGTGCGCCGTTTGCTTTCTCAAACGGGATCAGAGGCAAGGACGCGTGCACTGATAGCTGGACACACGGACTGATAGATCGACGCTTCACCGAGCTCATCAATAGTCATTCCGTGAACACGCTGTGATTTTTTTATTCTCTTGAGCATTCTTTCGTTTACTTCAGCTGCGGCCGGGACGCACTGCGCAGTCGTACGGGCGGCGGTACCACCATCCCCAGATTATATCGCTGTGGATCGATCCGTCGTGTAGTTACGCGCATGAAGGAATGTCGAATACTACATGGCCAGCACACTCGTTGTAAAGCATGGTGTTCTGCATTCAGTACGCAGCCGGCTGCTTACTTTTCCTCAAATGGGAGATTTCTTCTAGTTTGAATGCAGTAGAAGACAAATGTGCAGACTATGGCCTGTATTCACAAACGGTCCTCCACTCGACCCTTCACTCGAAACGCTCCTTAAGTGGCGTTTTCCCATTCACAAACCGCCCTTCACTTGAAACGCTTCCTTCACTTGAAAAAATCTAGAGCGTTTTCTCGAGATTGTCAAGGAAGTGATCGAGCTACCTTGAATCATCCCTCGAGTGAAATATTTGCGCCAGCATCGCGTCCATGGCGGAGCCCGTCTCACTTTGACGGCGTTTCTCGATCAAGTAGGCTGCCACCGCCACGTTCTTTGACAATGACGGTGCGCGTTTACTACGGAGCTGTCTTCCAACGGTTCAGCTACGGCTACTGTGGCGCCGGGACAAGCGGGCGTGGTGTCAAAAGGAGCACTCACCAGTGCCGTGATGTGTTGCGTTCCGTGCATGCGCCAGTGGATTACCTGCCTTCGGGTGTGCGTATAATCTTCGTGCGAGTGCTCCATGACTTACTGCGGTTTCCAGTGCTTTGAAGTGTTTTGATGAAGCTCGCACACCGCATCAGTTCAAGCGTGGTGCGAAAGCTTGACAAGCGAGTGGCATAGCAAACTTTTGATGCGCTGGGTTCACTGTACTTTAGAGTGGCTTTCTCTCCGGTGAACCTTTGCTGCCCTAGCCGAAATTTACGACGAAGCACACCTCCGTTAGACGACCATCTGTACCAATAAGAAGGTAAGTTGTCCTGTGTTTTTTTTATTTTTTCCGCTTCGGGTAGATTACTATGAAAGACAGTTTAAGAAAAGCACAACACAATACATTGAGCGCAATGAGTGTGCTGCTGTAGCTACTACGTGTGAAACATTGCTTCTTTATACAGTGTCTATGCAGCTCACAATACCAATGAACAACCAAGTACACATTTAGGGGATCAAGCAGATGATCATGCTCTGTGAAACCTGCATGTACGCAAAAGTGCGTCGAGTTTCGTATGAAAACGCAAACATATGAAATATAAATACAGCAGATACATAATGAGATTGTTTTTTTTTTAATTTAACCCTATTTCTACCACCCGAAGAAGAATTGCTGGCTATGGCACTGATTCGTGCAATTAGATAATGAAATTATATACCCATATGCCTGGTCAGCTGCCCAAGTGCCTGAGCCAAACATGTGTCAAAATAGTCAAAGCTCAATACTTCAACCATGTTTGTTCTTGAACGCGAGACATACTAATGAATGTGTGCACAGCTAGAATTAAAGAAAAATGCAGCTTTTGTATCCAAGCTATTACGTTTTTCTAATATTATTTCTTGCCTCTTTTGTGCAGGGGACCAGGTGCCGACAGAAGAACACAGAGAAAAGGCCTCCTAGAATCTGCCGTATTATCAATGCATTTCAGAGTTTGCACGACTGTATACAAAAGCACAAAAACAGCAGTGAATGTGTGCAGCTACACTGCATTAGGCGCGCTATGGTGTCTACTTTCTTGATCTTATTTATGATGTCCTCCGAGCTCTTACTTTATTATTACAGTGTGTAGGTTGCATATGTTTGATTGATGAACACTTTTCATTTGCATTCTTATGTTTGCCACGTTGCTCCTCATCAGCCACATGTAATAAAGGTCCATTTGCCAGTCACAACTTCTGTTTCGTTCATTTATCAATACATAATTATCGTCGTGTTTGTCTCTTCATGATGAAACAGGACTGCAAAAACCACTTCTCCGATTCTACAGGAAAGCAGTTCTAGGAAAATAAACTTGTTTTATATAAAGCAGCACCACTCCTCTTCCACGGAACTGAGATGGCGTGGTTCTAACTGGTAAACTTGCTAATGATGCAGCGATAGCGGATATTTTATTTACAGGGTTCTGACCAGATGTGTCCGGGATGACTGCAATACTCTTGAGCATTTTTCACCGCTTTGTTGCAGTGATCTTCAATAAACCAGCAGAAAAATATACGCTGCTCTTGACGACACTTTCTCGAAGGTTGAGAGAACCCACAGGATAGTTCTTAAACATAACAGCACCAAACGACAGACGTGGCTTCAATTTTATGATTTCCAAAAAAATAAAACAATCCTATGATTTATGTTGTGCCGGGGCTTTGGAATGCAGCACAGACACCACGATCCTTTTCAACAGGTATTTCTAGTAGCTATATTGCAATTAAAATCCAAAACATTAGTGCGAAGGTCATTCATGCACTAACGATTGTGCTTCTGAGTATGCAGATGAACGAGACGGGAAAAAAATTTAAGACGTTGCCGCTGTGTGATCTTGGAGACGGAAGCTACACAAATTTAAAGGTTACTTCTATGCGAATCTGTCAAGTTAGCAGCATCCACAAATGCAGGGCAAATAGAAAAACAATGCAAAAACAATAACTTATTCCTTGTAAGTTTAAAATGTTAAAGTTGATACACACACACACACACACCAGTCCCTGTTAACCGACTATATATGTTACTAAATTAAGAAAACAACTTTAAAATGTATTTTTCGCCAATAGTGAAAGCAAGGCACACGATCGCTTTTCTTAACTTGCGTATCAGTCTCATTCGAACGCTCAGCCACGAGTATAACATGCCTAGTTTTTAACGCTACCCTGGTATAACCTTGAATATCAGTTGCGAGCAATGTATTTCAAATTACCTTTTATACGCAGAGGAACAACTACGAAAGCGCCACGGTAAAATTCGCAGTAAATAAATAAACATTGCACAGCCCCTGAAATTAGGAACTGTGCACGTACTCCCGTAGCGAGAACAAATTGACGTACGAGTAATCCTTATACATAATGTGGCGGTGAATGCTAAAGCACGCCAACATACTGTGATATATAGTAACAAATACTCATTCAACCGCGTTATACATTCGGTGGCTACATTAGGGATCAGAAGGCTCTCAGTAAAGCGAAAGTAAACAAAGCAACAATCCATCTATTGCGCTTCCTGTCATCACTCACGTAGTTCGTTAGTCACCCCAGCGAAAGTAGGCTCTCAAACGACACACACGCAAACACTACCGTAAATATAATTTGCAAGTAATAGACGCATACAAGACAAAACAAACTAAGCAGGTAGACACGTTCAGCAGCAGACGAAATGCCATCAGCTGTTCAGCTGCCTGGGTTCGACTGTTGCCAGAATTGAAGGAAGGTTTCGGTAACTCTATGAGCACAATGCTTAGGGAAACAACACTACCACTCTAAATGCACGTATTTTGCTGTAATGTTAATTTAGAAAAAAGAATAACGAGAAAAGGCGTTCTCTTAATGTACATAGATAGGCTATTCTTAACCACAATTGCGAATACTCTCGTTATCAGGCGCTTTTCTCAGCGCATGCAGTTCACTCAAGTGAGAGAGCATTTCCAAGGCCTGCCTTGGCGAAGGAAGTGATTGATTGATTCATATGTGGGGTTTAACGTCCCAAAACCACCATATTGCCGCGACAGGTTAGCCACGTCCAAGTAGCCGCCTTAATCATCATGGAAAGAGCACCAGCAAGACCCGGCTGGCATGCGTCACGCGTTCGGGCGCTCCAACAACGAGGAAGAGGAAGTTAGTTGAATCTGTGCCTCTCGTCTACTCGGACTCGACGACCATAGTCATTAGACTTTTGGGCACAAGTTCGCCCTAATAAAGTTGCTTGTTTTTTAGCCTGTCTGCCTCAGCATCGCTACATTTCTGGTGGAGTTACTGGGTTATGAATCGAAGCCCCGCGAGCTCAAGACAGCATAGCCCCGACGACCAGCCTATCAACCCCGTGGAAGTGACTCCTGTACACCAGAGGGCAAGTCGCTGTCTTCGAGGTGACTCACCTGAGTTCGCTCCTCTTCACTTCACACCAAGGGGAATTCAAACTATGGATGCCACCACTATGACTACCCAGGTAGCACCGGCACAAGTGTTCATTAGCCAACCGCACCAGCCGCCAGTATTCCACAGCGACTCGTACGAGGATGTTGAAGTTGGCTGGACCTGTTCGAGAGAGTGGCACGCTTGAATAGATGGGACGAAAGAGAGAAGCTCCGTCGCGTATACTTCGCCCTTGAAGACTTTGCAAAGACATGGTTTGAGAACCATGAAACCTCGTTGTCTACATGGGAGATATTTCGACGACAAGCGGTGGCTACGTTCGCGAACGTAGACCGAAAAGAAAAAAGCGGAAGCTGCTCTTCAATCCAGGAACCAGCTCACAAACGAGAGTGCTGCCATGTACATTGAGGACATGGACCGTCTGTTCAAGCGTGCGGATTACAACATGGCTGAAGATAAGAAGGTGCGCCATCTAATGCGCGGAGTGAAGCAAGAGCTGTTCGCCGTTCTCGTCCGCAACCTTCCAAGCACTGTTGCTGAGTTTTATTCGGAAGCGACGGCCATCGAAAGAACACTAGAACAGCGCGCTCGGCAGTACAACCGGAATGTTAACTGCGCATCTGCACAGCTATTCTCTGGAGGCGTGCGAAACGACGTTGAAGCCCTGCGAGAGCTCATTAGATCAGTTATTCGGGAAGAACTGAGCAGATTGCAAATGCCCCAGACTTCAACTGCACTATCTGTTACAGACGTTGTTCGTGACGAACTGAGGCAGGTCATACGAGAACCAGAGCGTGAACTGCAGCCAGTTAGACCTATCCTAACGTACTCTGAAGTTCTCCGACAACCCACAGTACACAACAATGCACCAGTTGCGATGGCGGCGACTCCTCTCCCATCTACAGCACGCAGCGCACCTCGTCCACGGGAACCAACAGCTACCTATCTGCCCCCAGGAGCACGTAGCACGCATCGCTATGCGGAGTCTAGGCCCAGGAAAAGTGACGTCTGGCGTGATCACGAGCGCAGGCCTCTTTGTTTCCATTGTGGCGAAGCGGGTCATTTGTACAGATTCTGCCCTTACCGACAGGCTGGATTAAGAGGCTTCCCGTCGTATGCACCGTGTCCCCGAAACGGCGAACGACCAGCGGAGATTGAGGAGTACTTGTCCACGCGCCAGAACTCGCCACCTTTACGCCAACGTCGGTCACGGTCACCATCGCCTATGCGCTACCGGTCATCCAGCCCACGTGCACCTTCAAGGCAGCCTGGTCATCGCTCTCCAAGTCCACTCCCGGAAAACTGAAGCAAGCGACCTGTGGAGGTGAGGCCACTGATAACATCAATTACGAAGATCCTCCAATATGGCTTGAGGGTGACGATGGTGTATTTCCGGTGAATGGGTGCAACCACGAAAGCGTTACTTCAGATTTGCGGTTGAGAATAGAAGGATGGGAGCTGAATGCCTTAGTCGACACCGGTGCTGATTATTCAGTGATAAGTCACAAGATGGTGAAGAAGCTAAACAAAGTTGTGACACAGTGAAGTGGATCGCAGATACGCACGGCAGGTGGTCACATTATTACGCCCCTTGGCAGATGCACCGCAAGACTTGAAATACGGGGCTTTATTTACGTTGCCGATTTTATTGTGCTACCAGAATGTTCAAGAGACCTCATTATAGGAATGGATTTTTTGCGAGCTAATGGCGCCGTAATTAACCTGTGTAGGTCCAGCGTGTCGTTTTCGACTGAACGAGCTATACCTGTAGAGGAATCTGAGGGACGCCTAACTGCTCTACGCGTTGTTCATGATGACGTAACTGTGCCACCACGTTGCAGCATAATGGTGCTCGTAGAGAACGACGCATCTTACTACCGCGAAGGCATAGCGGATACAAATGTAGGGCTGTTTTTGAAAAAAGGTGTCTGCGTAGCTCGGGGTCTTGTTCACTTGACGAATGGCCGTGCAGTTGTCCTACTTATGAATTTCTCCAATGAACTTCAACACATCGCTCAAGGCACGGCTATTGCCTATTTACACGACTTCTGTATGGCGACAGAACTATGCAGTTTAACCACGTCAACCACTCGACCAGTGGCCTGCAACATCGACACATCCGTGACCGTCAACGAGAGCCTTCCGGACAGTCAAAAGAAACAGATTTACGCCTTAGTAAAAGAATTCTCTGATTGCTTTTCAATTGCCTCGAAAGTCAGGCGCACGTCAATTACAAAAAAAATTCTCTGATTGCTTTTCGATGGCCTCGAAGGTCCAGCGCACGTCAATTACGAATCACAGAATTATAACGCAAAACGACACGAGGCCTATATGCCAGCATCCATATCGAGTGTCACAGAAAGAACGGGAAATTATTAGGAAGCAAGTGGAGGAAATGCTTTCGGATGATGTCATCCAGCCTTCGAATAGTCCATGGGCATCTCCCGTAGTGCTCGTTAAGAAGAAAAACAACACGCTTAGATTCTGTGTCGACTACCGAAAACTCAACAGTGTAACTAAACGAGATGTCTACCCCTTGCCACGTATTGACGATACACTAGATTGGCTGCGATCCGCAAAGTTTTTCTCCTCCTTGGATCTGAAAAGCGGATATTGGCAAATAGAGGTAGACAAGCGGGACCATGAAAAAACGGCATTCGTAACAACAGATGACCTCTACGAATTCAAAGCGCTTCCATTCGGCCTCTGTTTCGCGCCAGCGACGTTCCAGCGAATGATGGACACTGTCCTCGCGGGATTGAAATGGCAGTCATGCCTAGTGTATTTGGATGACGTGGTGGTATTCTCTGCAACGTTCGACAAACATCTAGAGCGACTGCGCACTGTATTACAAGCCATCCGGTCAGCAAACTTGACAATCAAACCCGAAAATGCCACTTCTGCTTCGAAGAGCTGAGATTCCTTGGACATGTCATAAGTTCTGACGGTGTTCGTCCTGATCCAGAAAAGACAGCCGCTGTTCAGAGGTTCCCTACACCCTAAGACAAAAAGTCAGTGCGTCAATTTTTGGGTTTATGTGCCTACTATAGGCGATATGTGGAAAACTTCTCAAAGATTGCGGAACTTTTTACAAAACTAACGAAAAACGACGTGCCCTTCACATGGGAAAGCGAACAACAGAAAGATTTTGATGAATTAAGAAAACGGCTACAGGGTTCACCAATACTTGCCCATTTTGATGAGACAGCCGACACTGAAGTTCATACCGATGCCAGCAATGTCGGCCTGGGCGCCATCCTTGTCCAGTGGCAAAATGGTCACGAGAAAGTGTTAGCCTAGGCCAGCCGCAAACTCTCAAAAGCTGAGGCAAACTACTCTGCTACTGAAAAAGAGTGCCTCGCAGTCATCTGGGCAATAAAGAAGTTTCGACCCTACCACTATGGTAGACCGTTCAGAGCTGTCAGTGACCACCATGCTCTATGCTGGCTAGCAAATCTCAAGGATCCGTCAGGTCGACTAGCCAGATGGAGCCTTAGGCTGCAGGAGTATGACATTACGGTCGTATACAAATCTGGAAGGAAACACAGTGATGCCGACTGCCTGTCACGCTCTCCCGTCGATCCAAGTGTACCTGAAGAGGAAGACTTCCCGTTTCTAGGCGTTGTCGACGCATCCGAAATCGCTCAACAACAACGAGATGGCCCGGATTTTCTGGCGCTTATACAACATCTGCAGGGTCTCGACGTTCAAGTACCTCACATATTCTCCAGAGGGCTCTCCACGTTCTGCCTTCGAGGAAGTGTCATTTACAGGAGGAACTTTGAACCTAATGGCGAAACGTTTTTACTTGTCGTGCCCACAGCCATGCGACAGGAAATTCTGCATGCATGCCACGACGAGCCAACATCCGGCCACATGGGTGTGAGCCCAACATTCGCCAGGATTTGCCTGAAGTACTATTGGCCTAAGTTGCTCGCATCAGTGCAGCGCTACGTGAAAACTTGTCGTCAATGTCAACGGCGCAAAACTCCAGCCGTAAAACCAGCCGGCCTTCTCCATCCAATAGACCCTCCGGATGCCCCATTCCAACAAGTCGGCATGGACTTCCTAGGACCTTTCCCGACATCATGTGCAGGCAAGAAATGGATTGTGGTAGCTACGGACTATCTGACCCGTTATGCTGAGACTGACTCTCTGTACAGTGCGACAGCTGCCGAAGTCGCCAAGTTCTTTGTGAACAATATAGTGCTCAGACATGGTGCGCCCATCGTCGTTATTACGGATCGGGGCACAGCATTTACTGCAGACCTTATGCAATGTCTGATGCGCATGACAAATACCGATCACAGAAGAACAACGGCGTATCACCCTCAGTCGAATGGCTTAACCGAACGCCTCAATAGAACTCTGACCGACATGCTATCAATGTATGTCGATGTTGAACATAAACAGTGGGATGAAATATTACCCTACGTAACATTCGCATATAATACCGCCGTTCAAGAAACAACCCACGTTGCCCCTTTCAAACTAGTATTCGGCCGAACAGTGACCACCCCACTGGATGCCATGTTACCACTACAGGACGAAAACAGCTTTCCACTTGACTTAGATGACTTCTTGCAACGAGCCGAAGAAGCACGACAAATGGCAAGATACCGAATACGCCGTCAACAGCGCGTCGACTCTAGTTGGTACAACAAGCGACGCAGTGACGCACTTTATCATCCCGGTGACAAAGTGTGGATATGGATCTCAGTGCGCCGCCGCGGACTCTCTGAAAAGCTTCTTTGTCGATACTTCGGCCCTTATGAAGTACTCAACCGTATCAGCGACGTCACTTATGAAGTCAGATCCGCGGGACACGTGAGCTCAAGACGCCGCAATACCACGGAAGTGATACACGTAGTCCGCATGAAGCCCTATCATGACAGATCGTCGGAAAACGAGTGAGAGGGCGCATGTATCATTTTACTCTCTCAAGCATCGGGACGATGCGTCTGAGGAGAGGGATAATGCCGCGACAGGTTAGCCACGTCCAAGTAGCCGCCGCAATCATCATGGCAAGAGCACCAGCAAGACCCGGCTGGCATGCGTCACGCGTTCGGGTGCTCCAACAACGAGGAAGAGGAAGTTAGTTGAATCTGTGCCTCTCGTCTACTCGGACTCGACGACCATAGTCATTAGACTTGTGGGCACAAGTTCGCTCTAATAAAGTTGCTTGTTTTTAGCCTGTCTGCCTCAGCATCGCTACAGTATGATTATGAGAGACGCCGTAGTGGAGGGCTCCGGAAATTTAGACCACCTTGGGTTTTTTAACGTGCACCCAAATCTGAGCACACGGGCCTCCTTCAATTCCGCCTCCATTGGAAATGCAGCCGCCGCAGCCGGAATTCGCACACGCGACCTGCGGGTCAGCAGCCGAGTACCTTAGCCACTAGACCACCGCGGCGAGGCTTGGCGAAGGAAGTGTGGAGGAGCGTTCATGAAACGCAGTGGCCCCTTGAGTGGAGGAGCACGCTCCACCTTGACTTCGTCAAGTCGAGGGGAGCCCTTGAGTGAAGGAGCGTTTGTGAATAGGGGCCTATATGTGGCTTGATAATAACATCATCAAAGAATGAGCTACCGTCAGGTATCATGGAAATGCCCTTTTTTTCGCTTTTGCACTTTGCTACCACATTTTAAATTCTAGAAGATGATTTCGTGCATACGCGTGGCAACAATGTGAGGAAATAGGGCATTTGTATATGATTAATAAATCCCGCTGCAGGCGGTGATCACAAGGCTTCACTATTGCCGATTGAAAGACGTGAAGTATTTTGCTCTCTTCATATGTTGATAAGGTGCGCTACCTCAATGAAAAAAGTTTCTGGTCTAAAGGTAAACATGCACATGCACGGGTGGTCTTTCATAAAACTAAGTTCAGTCTCGCAAAACTCAGTGGAATTGTTTGTTGTTAATTGATGATTGATATGTGGGGCTTAACGTCCCAAAACCATTATATGATTATGAGAGACGCCGTAGTGGAGGGCTCCGGAAATTTAAACCATCTGGGGTTCTTTAACGTGCACCCAAATCTGAGCACACGGGCCTACAACATTTCCGCCTCCATCGGAAATGCAGCCGCCGCAGCCGATATACGAGCCCGCGCCCTGTGGATCAGCAGCCGAGTACCTTAGCCACTAGACCACCGCGGCGGGGCTTGTTGTTAATTGAAAAGCGAATTCTAGTCGGCCAGATAATGCTATAAAGATGTTTGTTATTTCTGCAGTAAGAACGTCAAAGCTAGTGTTGGGTATAATTGAACACAGACAAAATAGTCGTCATTCTATCTGTGTTTATTAACCGTGTTGCTGTTTTCGGTTTGGGCGTGAAGACGTTTCTCGCTGGATGAGAGATCCTCGTTATATCCTCGTTGTCATGCCAAGAAAAAGCTGTCAGTCCTCAAAACTGTACGTTACGTGTTATAAGTAACCAGTTGCTTGTCTTAAAAAGCAGTTTTTGCACTTTACAAAAAAACTGACTATGATAACAGAACTGTAATGTTACGTGCGATTCTACTGAATGCTTAGTTGTTAACAGCTGGTACTTCTTCTTTCGTACGTAAATAAAGATGCTACTGCGATGAAATAGACAGTGTTCTCTTCTGAAAACTGAAGAAATCTTGTGTTCGGAAGTCTGAAATACTGATCCTGACTACAAGCTCTATGATGAGAAGGTTTTTTCAATCCCTTTTTCAGTAGCCGCTTCAAAAGATGGCACCACGAAACGGAGTCCGCGTCCCTCAGAGATTTCAAAATCTCAAATAGAGTAAAAGCAACCTGATCGACTGGGATATAACGCTAATGTTAAACAATTAACGCATGATTCAGCTTGAACAGCCTTTTTTCAGGACAAAAAGGATGAATGGGATTGACTCGTGTGTGCATTCGTATGTGCGAAACCCACTAAGAGAAGCCTAGAGAACACCATCGTTTACATGAGAACGCATACGCCTCTTTGACTTCTCTCTAAAACAGTATATTAACCACTGTCACTTTTCTGTAGCTGTTCGTGTGCGTCACTTCGGCAAGCTATCTGCCAGTACCAGGACCTCTTTTCAAAACGCTTCTGTTGATGGTAACTGTAGGAAGCACTATACATGACAGAAGTCACAGTAAGCAACTGCACAATTAAGAAAGCTTTCAGTCCTCTCCCTGTAATGCGAACGACATTAGTACGCTATAGTTTGAGTGAACCCGAGTTGCTGTGTTAGGATTATAAACGTTTGAGTAAAAGTAGCGTGAGAGCAATAGATGACACTTCCATCACTTTTAAGCTACATTTGCGTGACTGTATTTCACAAAATAACGTAATTACACTTTAAAGAAGGTATTCTACTGCAGTCTCATGTGACTGGAAATGACTGGAAATGAAGAAATTTTCCGTCTCTGTGCAACCAGTATCTGCGCAGTCTGGCACAAAAGGCGGTTCATCGTTGCAGTCACCGAATTCACTGCCGCGTGCTCGCACTTTCAGTCAACGCGATAAGGCAGCTACCTCGGGGAACCGCCCGCCATCTCGACAGCGCTCTTCATCGAACTCGCAGCAACCCGCAAATTTTTCGTATTGCTTCAGGTGTGGTTCTAAACAGACGCAATTCTTGGAAACACTGCCCAGCTAAAGGAAAAAATGCTTCTTTTGGGGCCATATCAGACATTTTGAAAGCGTTTTCAACCAGAAGCGGTCGAAAGCAGCTGTCCACGAGGTTTCAGCACAAAGCCCGTCGCAGGATGAAACCGTCGAGGTTCTTGAAGTTCAACAGCCTCTTGCATCTGGAATTCACATTAACATTCAAATCGGGCAGGTCGCTATGAAGCTGTTAGTCGATTCTGGCTCTTCCGTTTCCATTCTTTCAGGCAAGGTGTTTAAACCAACATTTCTCTGGTGTGCCGCTTCTTCCTGTTCCTCGTGTGACGCTTCTGAATTATTCGAAAAGACCAATTTCGGTTCGAGGCTGCTTTTTTTCTAAGGTCTTTTTCGAGAATCGCTGCGCACCGCTTTTGTTTTATGTCGTCGAACAGGGTACTTCTCTCATTGGCTTGGATGGTATTAAGGCCTTGAAGCTGCGTATTGAAGGCTCCCAGCTGCAGTGTCTTCAAACCAGCACAGTACCAAACGCCGAAGTAACTCGGACATGTCCAATAGAGCCATCCAAGCAGCGGCCGTCAGCACTTAAGCAAAAGTTTTGCTCGCTCTTTCCAAATGACCTGGGCCTTGCAGAAGGTTTTGTTCGCAGGATTAAGACACGTGGCGGTGTTCAGCCAGTAGCATCAAAACTCGCTGGCCTCCTTTCATGTTACGACCATGCGTGTCTTTCGAACTGCAGCGCCTGGAAAGCTTGGACATCATTGGACGCATCGACGCGTCAGAATGGGTGTCCCCTATTGTAGTCATTCAGAAGAAAGATGGAAGTATTAGGCTTTGTGTAGATTTACGTGAATCTAACAAGGTTGCCCCGCCGCGGTGGTCTAGTGGCTAAGGTACTCGGCTGCTGACCCGCATGGCGCGGGTTCGAATCCCGGCTGCGGCGGCTGCATTTCCGATGGAGGCGGAAATGTTGTAGGCCCGTGTGCTCAGATTTGGGTGCACGTTAAAGAACCCCAGGTGGTCGAAATTTCCGGAGCCCTCCACTACGGCGTCTCTCATAATCATGAAGTGGTTTTGGGACGTTAAACCCCACATATCAATCAATCTAACAAGGTCATCGTTCCGGACAGCTTTCCACTGCCTCACATAGATGAAGGTGACACCTAGTGGTATTTCACCACTGTCGGGGAAAGTGGACGCAATTGCGGAAACCCCAGTTCCAAGAAATGCCGCTGAACTCCACTCCTTTCCTGGGTTGGTGGAATACTACGCCAAGTTTGTGCCACACTTGGCCGAGATGGTTGAACCAATGAGGGCTCTTCTTAAGAAAGGCGAAACCATCACCTGGTTTGTTGAGGTGGATAACAATTTCCAGGCGGTAAAGGAGGTATTATTGTCAGATCTTGTCTTGCACATGTTTGATCCTGCGCTTCCAATTATCATTTCCACTGATGCATCCGAATGTCGTCTTGGAGCAGTCCTTCAGCAGCACGCCGATAATAAGCTTCGTACTGTTGCTTTTGCATCACGCACGCTATCTCCGGCTGAAAGAAAGTATGCAGTTGGCGAGAAGGAAGCACTTGCATGCATTTGGGCATGCGAGCATTGGCATGCATACCTGTGGGGACGGATCTTCACTCTCCGAACAGACCACCAGGCCCTCGTTTTGCTTCTGTCTTGGCAGGGCTCAGGCCGACGCCCACTTAGAATTGCACGTTGGTGCACAAGGCTACTAGGTTACAATTTCACGGTGGAGTACCAGAAAGGCTCATCTAACAGAGTAGCCGATGCTCTTTCGCGGTTACCCGTTCATATGGCAGATGGAGAGCTGACTTTTGAGGAGGAAATTGTTTCCATGGTTCAACCAAGTTGCCTGACCAAAGAGCAGTTTGAACAAGCGGTTCTTGCTGACACCACTCTTCAAAAGGTGAAGGAGTTTGTAAGTGGGTCTTGGCCGTCACAAAGAGACTTGCCGGAAGGTCTGGAACCATATTTCAGAGTTCGAGACGAATTGTCAGTGGTGAGCGAATTGTTGTTGCGTGCAGAGAGGCTTGTTTTATATCATCTCTCGTGACTCAACTTGTGGCAACAGCACATGAAACTCACCAGGGTATCGGACGCACCAAAGCCAGACTTAGGGAGCCATTTTGGTGGCCTCGCATGGACAGTCACGTGGAAGAAGCAGTGCACAACTGTAGCATCTGTCAAGCAGCAGATAAATCGGCAAAGACGTCGCCTGCCCCGCTGCAACCTGTCGAGCTACCAGAGATACCATGGCAGAAACTTGCAATAGATATCATTGGTCCCCTGGAGAGGGTGCCTCCAGATTACAGATTTGTGCTGACACTCGTAGATTACTTCTCAAAATGGCCAGAAGTACAGTTTTCAAGGAAAACTTCTACAAGAACCGTGACCGAGTTTCTGCTCAACGTATTTTCACGGAAAGGCTATCCTTAAGCGATAGTCTGTGATAATGGGCCCCAATTCACGTCAAGGGAATTTGTCAACTTCCCACAAGAACGAGCGATCCGCCTGTCGCACTCATCTGTTTATTCATCATCATCATCATCATCAGCCTGACTACGTCCACTGCAGGACAAAGGCCTCTCTCATGTTCCGCCAGTTAACCCGGTCCTGTGCTTGCTGCTGCCAATTTATACCCGCAAACTTACTAATCTCATCTGCCCACCTAACCTTCTGTCTCCCCCTAACCCGCTTCCCTTCTCTGGGAATCCAGTCAGTTACCCTTAATGACCAGCGGTTATCCTGTCTACGCGCTACATGCCCTGCCCATGTCCATTTCTTCTTCTTGACTTCAGCTATGATATCCTTAACCCCCGTTTGTTCCCTAATCCACTCTGCTCTCTTCTTGTCTCTTAAGGTTACACCTACCATTTTCCTTTCCATTGCTCGCTGCGTCGTCCTCAATTTAAGCTGAACCCTCTTCGTAAGTCTCCAGGTTTCCGCTCCGTAGCTAAGTACCGGCAAGATACAGCTGGTATATACCTTCCTCTTGAGGGATAGTGGCAATCTACCTGTCATAATTTGAGAGTGCTTGCCGAATGTGCTCCACGCCATTCTTATTCTTCTAGTTACTTCAATCTCGTAGGTTCGGCTCTGCGGTTATTACCTGCCCTAAGTAGACATAGTCTTTTACAACTTCAAGTGCACTATTACCTATCTCGAAGTGCTGCTCCTTGCCGAGGTTGTTGTACATTACTTTCGTTTTCTGCAGATAATTTTAAGACCCACCTTTCTGCTCTCCTTGTCTAACGCCGTAATCATGAGTTGCAATTCGTCCCCCGAGTTACTCAGCAATGTAATGTCATCGGACGAAGCGCAGGTTACTAAGGTATTCTCCATTGAATCTTATCCCTAACTGTTCCCATTCTAGGCTTCAGAAAACCTCCTGTAAGCACGCGGTAAATAGCATTGGGGAAATTGTGTCCCCCTGCCTTACACCCTTCTTGATCGGTATTCTGCATCTGTTTATTACCCGCAGGCAAACGGACAGATCGAGCGGTTCAACTTCACGTTCAAGACTTACCTACAACTGGCCCGTCTGGAACAACGTCCGCTGTGAACTGCTGTACGGGATTACCTCGCCGCATACAGGTGTACACCACACGCCACAACATGAGTGGCCTTGCGGTACTTTTACATGGAAGGCTGCCAAGAACGAAGCTTGACATCTTCGGCTTATCGCCCGAGTCCTTCGCAAAGGCACCCTACCAGAAGCTGGTCAGGCTGCGGCAACGTGTCAAGCGCAGGCAAGAGTACAGCAAAGCCTACACCAACAGGAGGCGAGTGGCAAAACCGACAACAGTGGTAGTAGAAGACATGGTGTGGGTGAAGAAACCATCGGTTTCATTCAAAGGTGACATCTCTTTCTCGAAGCCAAAAAAAGTCATCGAGCAATGCGGCCCAGCATCCTTCATTCTCGACGACGGCAAAACATGGAACGCGGCAAAGCTGTGCAAGGTGCCTGCTCCGCACCCTGGCGACAATGCCCTTCAGCAACACTATGCAGGGCGTTAATATTCATTCCATCACGATCCCGGTGACGCGACGCTTCTCGCTGCAACATGGCAGCCAGCGTCCGCCGAGGCAAGTACTCCCGCAGCGAAATCTGTGCCTAGTGCAGATTACGATTCCCGCTCGCCAACGAGACCAGCCGCCGGACAGTTGCCTGCTTCAGAAACTGTTTCACGCCCGCCCGTGAACACTACAGAAGAACCTATGGTATCTTGCCCACCTGGTCGTCGCATTCAGCCGCACCAAGAGAGATGGCGACCGGACAGATATGGTTATAGAGTGTCAATGTGTAAATATTTCTTAGTTGGTGTACCTGTTACCTAATGTATTCAATATTTTTGGCATGTGTATAAATTATTTTGTGTGTATATTTTGATGTGTATTTCTTGTTGTGTCATTCTCATTCCACATATAAACTGTGCGCGATTAACCTGTTCTAACGTACTAACACCTTCCCAAAATAAAAAAAATAAATAAATGAGGGAGGGAAATTGTTGTATCCTGTATGTAGTAGTTTCGGTTTCGGTGTTTGAGTTGGCAACACTGGGTCCTTGTGATTGTATATATTTGTGAAACGTCTAATAAAAAGGAGAGTATGCAAGCGCTACCCGTGAGTGCGAGGCACGTAACTCGTTCACTACAAGACCATCACGTGAGACTGCAGTAGCACCCGCTTTCATGAAGAGACCTTTGTGTGACTCACAGAAGACAGATAGGCTCTCATAAATGTGACCTATGTCATATGTGACCTGCATAACGAAGTGGTTGCGACACCATTGTCTTGAAGTATTCTGAAACATACAGTCACTGCATTTAAAACTAGCTGAGATATAACTAAAGCTACATTCACGAGACAACGTGCAATAAATCTTTAAGTTGCTATGCATGGAACGATCAATTCCAATCTCATTGCTTACCGTCTTGCAAATGCTAAATTGGTGCAGTGAGCTTCGGATGGGTAGGAAGGGTAGAAATTCAAGGAAGCGTAGAAATTTTAGTATAGGAAGGCGATAAGAAGGGTAGAAAGCCAAAAAATACTATAAGAAAAAATACAGTATCAGCACTTTTCACTTTTGCTAAGGTATATCGGGGAATGTTTCGGCTTACTGTCATGAAGAACTGGTTGTTACCACTATTGCCTACATACATGGAACTTGCCTTTTGACACCTCTCCATTCCAGGGTGACCGCTGGTGGATACGTATTGCCAAACTGGCAAACTTGAGAGGCCCGTGGCAACCAAAAATTATGATTGGTGACATGGCGGCTTTTTTGCTATTTTCGGCTAGTCTCTCGACTGAGTAATCATTCTATCCTCGGCAATTTCAAAGCGAAAGGGCGACAAGATGTTTTATATTTTTGTCATTTTAGACTTATCTGTAGGAAATCTACTTTATGCGCAATTCAGTACGCCTGTCTTGTTTCTAGTGTGTCTTTCCTCAATTCACCAAGATCCTTGAAACACTGGCACACTGATGCTTCTACCAACAACCTCAAAGCACAGCTTACGTCTGCAGACTTCTCGCGTGCCTCGAGATCGTGGTGTGTACCAAGTTCTTTAGGAGCTTGAAGAGCTTTCATCATCATCATCATCATCATCATCATCATCATCAGCCTGACTACGTCCACTGCAGGACAAAGGCCTCTCCCATGTTCCGCCAGTTAACCCGGTCCTGTGCTTGCTGCTGCCAATTTATACCCGCAAACTTCTTAATCTCATCTGCCCACCTAACCTTCTGTCTCCCCCTAACTCGCTTTCCTTCTCTGGTAATCCAGTTAGTTACCCTTAATGACCAGCGGTTATCTTGTCTACGCGCTACATGCCCGGCCGATGTCCATTTCCTCTTCTTTATTTCAACTATCATATCCTTAACCCCCGTTTGTCCCCTAATCCACTCTGCTCTCTTCTTGTCTCTTAAGGTTACACCTACCATTTTTCTTTCCATCGCTCGCTGCGTCGTCCTCAATTTGAGTGTAACCCTCTTTGTAAGTCTCCAGGTTTCTGCTCCGTAGCTAAGTACTGGCAAGATACAGCTGTTATATACCTTCCTCTTGATGGATAGTGGCAATCTACCTGTCATAATTTGAGAATGCTTGCCGAATGTGCTCCACCCCATTCTTATTCTTCTAGTTACTTCAATCTCGTGGTTAGGCTCTGCGGTTATTACCTGCCATAAGTAGACATAGTCTTTTACAACTTCAAGTGCACTATTACCTTTCTCGAAGCGCTGCTTTTTCCGAGGTTGTTGTACATTACTTTCGTTTTCTGCAGATTAATTTTAAGACCCACCTTTCTGCTCTCCTTGTCTAACTCCGTAATCATGAGTTGCAATTCATCCCCTGAGTTACTCAGCAATGCAATGTCATCGGCGAAGCGCAGGTTACTAAGGTAATCTCCATTAACTCTTATCCCTAACTGTTTCCATTCTAGGCTTCTGAAAACCTCCTGTAAGCACGCGGTAAATAGCATTGGGGAGATTGTGTCCCGCTGCTTTACACCCTTCTTGATTGGTATTCTGTTGCTTTCTTTATGAAGCACTATGGTAGCAGTTGATCCCCTGTAGATTTCTTCCAGAATGTTTATATATACTTAATCTACGCCCTGATTCTGCAGTGTCTGCATGACGGTTGATATTTCTACTGAATCAAACACCTTCTCGTAATCTATGAAGGCCATGTATAGTGGTTGGTTATACTCTGAGCATTTCTCTATTACCTGATTGATAGTATGGATGTGGTCAATTGTTGAGTAGCCTGTTCGAAATCCTGCTTGTTCCTTTGGTTGATTAAATTCTAATGTTTTTTTACTCTGTTAGCAATTACCTTTGTAAATAGCTTGTATACTACAGAGAGCAGCCCCGCCGCGGTGGTCTAGTGGCTAAGGCACTCGGCTGCTGACCCGCAGGGTGCGGGTTCGAATCCCGGCTGCGGCGGCTGCATTTCCGATGGAGGCAGAAATGTTGTAGGCCCGTGTGCTCAGATTTGGGTGCACGTTAAAGAACCCCAGGTGGTCTAAATTTCCGGAGCCCTCCACTACGGCGTCTCTCATAATTATAGAGTGGTTTTGGGACGTTAAACCCCACATATCAATCAAACTACAGAGAGCAAGCTGATTGGCCTGTAATTCTTCAAGTCCTTGTTATCTCCTTTCTTATGTATTAAAATAATGTTAGCGTTCTTCCAAGATTCTGGTACCCTTCCCGTCAGGAGACCCCTAGTAAACAGGGTGGCTAGTTTTTCTAACACAATCTGTCCTCCATCTTTCAGCAGATCTGATGTTATCTGATCCTCACCAGCAGTTTTGCCGCTTTGCATGCTCTGCGAAGCTTTTCTGACTTCTTCTATCATTACTGGTGGGGTGTTACCTGGGTTACTGCTAGATTTTTTTAGTATTAGGGTCGTGGTTGTCTCGGCTACTGTACAGATCTCGGTAAAACGTCTCCGCTATTTTAACTATCTTATCCATATTGGTAGTTATTTTGCCTTCTTTGTCCCTTAGTGCATACATCCGACTTTTGCCTATCCCAAGTTTCCTCTTCACTGCTTTAACGCTTCCTCCGTTTTTCAGAGCGTGTTCAATTCTCTCCGTGTTATACCTTCTTACATCGCATACTTTACGTCTATTATTCAACTTCGAAAGCTCTGCCAGTTCTATTTTGTCTGTTGTACTTGACACTTTCATGATTTGACGCTTCTTAATTAGGTTCTTTGTTTTCTGGGAAAGCTTGCCAGTGTCCTGTCTAACTACCCTGCCTCAAACTTCCACTGCACACTCCGTAATGATACTCGTCAGATTATTATTCATTGTATCTACGCTAAGGTTGGTTTCCTCACTAAGAGCCGAGTACCTGTTCTGCAGCGAGACTCTGAATTCCTGTACTTTCCCTCTCAGTGCTAGCTCATTGATTGGCTTCTTGCGTATCAGTTTCTGTCGTTCCTGCTTCAAGTCTAGGTGAATTCGAGACCGTGCCATTCTATGGTCACTGCATCGTACGTCGCCAATCACTTCCACATCCTGCACGATTCCTGGGTGTGCAGTCATTATAAAGTCTACTTCGTTCTTATTTTCGCCATTGGGGCTCATCCATGTTCACTTGCGGTTTTCTCGTTTTCGGTAGAAGGTATTAAAATCCGCAAATTATTGCGTTCTGCGAATTCTACTAGTAGCTCTCCTCTGGCATTTCTAGTGCCGATGCCATAATGTCTCACTGCCTGGTCTCCAGCCTGCTTCTTCCCTACCTTTGCATTAAAGTCGCTCATCACTATAGTATACTGTGTTTTTACCTTACTCATTGCCGATTCTACGTCTTCTTGAAGCTTTGAACTGAATCGTCTTCATTGCTGGATGTAGACGCGTAAGCCTGTACTACCTTCATCTTGTATCTTTTGTTCAGTTTAATTACAATACCTACCGCCCTTTCATTAATGCTATAGTATTCCTCTATGTTGCCAGCTATGTTTCTGTGAATTAGGAACCCCACTCCCAGTTCTCTTCTGTCTGCCAAGCCCCGATAGCAAAAGACGTGCCCATTCTTTAGCACAGTATAGGCCTCATCTGTCCTCCTAACCTCGCTGAGCCCTATTATATCCCATTTAACACCCTTTAGCTCCTCGAATAGTACAGCTAGACTTACCTCACTAGATAAGGTTGTAGCGTTAAACGTTGCCATGTTCAGGTTCTAAAGGCGGCCTGTAGCCCAGAGATTCTTAGCACCCACTGCTGCGTTGCAGATCTGATCGCCGCCATGGTCAGTTGCTTCGCAGCTGCAGGGGACTGAGGGCCGTGAGTTATCTGACGTATGCATGAGGGAGGTAGTGGCCAGATACTGCACCAGAGTGGCCAATCCTTCTCTGGTGAGGGAGTGCGTTCCCGGCGGTGGTTACGGGTGAGGCCGCACCCCAGGCCCCTTAATGCAGTTCCATCAACACGCGGATTTTTTTTTTTGCCGGTTGGGAACTGCGCGGCACCGGCATTTGAACCACGGACCTCTTGCCTGCGAGGTGGATGCTCTAACCACTACGCCATCGCCGCAACCGGATTGTTATGTTCTAAATGTAGATTTCAGTGGTGTATCAGCCAAGTTTGTGGTCATTTTTATAAAAATGTTTTAATGAAACGAGATTTCTGCTTATTACCCCATTATTTAAGTGTCTAGAGAGTACGGAGTTGGGCCTCCGATTAGCCTATGGGATGCTGTTTATTAATATAATAAGCGGACAAAATTTAAATTCGTTTGTGAGGTGATGTTACCAAATTAATCTTTTTAGTGATTAGACTTAATTTTGGTCACGAAATAGTTCCGGTACTATTACTCCTGTCCTGATGAAACCTGAGCGGCGACAGGTCTACAATTAGGGTTTTGCACTGTATGAGTTAGAAGTTTCCTAGTAGGTTTTTAGCAAAGTTAAAAGCAATCGTAAGGGAAAAAAGAAAGAAAAAAAAGGGTTCAAGACTTTGTTCTGACGGGCGTACCTTTCTCCCGAGCAGTGAGCCACCCTCTCCACTGAGCGAGGGCGAGGGAAGACGCGGGCGCCACACGTTTATTAGCGGTTCTCTTTATATTCTTTCTAACTCTGTATCTTCCGGTTACCTTAAGCTATCAAAATTATTTTTACACGGAAAAAACCGGACTGTTGTGGTCTACAAGAAGAAATTTGCTATTTTTCAGTGGCGTTTGTAGCTCTTTTCAAAAATTTGTTTTAATGAAATGAGCTTTTTGCTGATTACCACCTTAATCAAGGACCTAGAGTGTACGGAATTGGGCCTCCTGGTAGCCTATGGTGTGCGATATTAAGCGGACAAAATTTAAATGCGTTTGCGAGGTGATATTACCAATTTATTCTTTTTAGTGATTAGGCTTGATTTTGACTGCAAAATAACTCTAGAACTATCAAATTTAGCCAATAAAACTTCAGTAGCGTCAGGTCTACCCTAAGGACTTTCATCTTTAAAAGTAAGAAGTTTCCCGGTAGAATGTTAACGAAGTTACAAGCGATCGTAAAAAACACGCGGTCCGACTGTTGTTTTCACAGATTCACACTGTTTTCCGCTCCTAAAATTTAAAATTTTCGTTTGTAATAGCAGTATTTGTAGCGGTTGAACGCCTTGTATTTTCACCAAAAAATAGAAACCATTCTGACCCTCCTTGAACCAAAATTGCTAAAGTTATAGGTAGATATGTGCTGAGCTCACTTAGCCGTGCTGCTGACGCGGCCGCTGCTCTGGACTTTAAGAGCTTTAGGCTTCTTTAAAGTTTGGCTCCTGAAAAGGCTAAGTGATGATTAGGCCGTGTGTTCCGACTGCGGCTTCAACTCTTCTGAATATAATATCTACTTCTTGCCAGCTGTACTACCCTCTAATGTTTTAATGTAGAGTGCAAATTTTCTATTTACGTGCTTTTAGTGCCGGCCAAGATGTCTGCTCTTTTCGACAGCCTTCAGAAAATGCACTGAGGCGAGTGTTTAGCGTAAGCATGACCGCGCAGAAAACGTGTCATGCGCATTGTAATGGTTCCACTCTACTTTCGACGTTATTGCCTTTGTTTTGTAATTAATATTGTTTGGTTATTAAACACACTATTTCACTTAATGAATTTCTCAAAATTTGTAATGAGGCAACGCACGCCACCCCTCTCCTGTTGTAGCGACTACTTCGTCCTGCATTCGCCACAACTAAAACAGTCTCAAACTTCTTTTAATAATTGCTAGCATTCAGGGTCGCTGTTTGTGCATTCACGCTACCACGGTGAAGCGGGTGATATAACTGGCAATTAAAACATCAATAGAAAAAAAGGGTGACTGGTGGTTTTGTTGTCCTTGGGTCTATAAATAATTAGTATTATATATTTCTAGGTACGCCACACATATGCACAGCGGTGACTTTCTTGGCAAAATTTGCAGAAAAACGGGGAATCTTGGTGACGTTTTGCTTGTCATTTGATGAGTTTCACTCAAAAGTCAGGGGCAACCCTTCTACAATCCTATGTCACCTCTCAATTCATAATATGGCGCATTAGTATATTGAAGTAGCCCAACATAAAGCATACAGTCATACAAAAGATTCGCTACGGTTATGTGTTCGTTTGTACAGGACAATGTAGGATTTGTTTCTTGATAACAGCTGATTGCTAGGTTTAAATGCTTTTCTTTGACTTTTACAGGGGGGGATTAGGATCCCCACTGAAATATCAAGTACTTCGCGAAATATATCTTTGAAGTTCCTGTTCTCTTCTCTATCAACTGAAATGCCTACCAAGCAAAAAAATAATTAAATCCTTACGCTCATTAGCAAACGACGCACTCCAGGTAGTAAAAGCCAGACTCTTCTCGCAGCAGTACACTGAAGCAGAAAAATTCACATAAGCAAACTACAAGCGCTAATAACGCTGTTAGGTTAGTGCATACATGCATAATTTGTCCGCAGAATGGCAACTATTTCCAACGTCGACCTAACGTTTCCGCAGTAAATTTACACTGTGTTTGCAGGAAGGTCGAAATTAATTCCAGCAAGTTTAAGCATATGTTGTGGTGGAGTGCGCAACGTCTCGAAAATAGTTGCTTTTGCCTCGTGTTTTCAAATATTTGTGCACCTAACATGATATGAATCCGTCCTGATTAGGTTTCTGTTTCTGCGGAAAATGGGTCTTGCTATCCAACTGTACGACGAGAATGCATTTTGAAATTGTCGAAGAGTGAATTTGAATAAAAGTAGTGTGTGAATAAAATCTGTTGAAGGATATGTGACCAACCTCACTATTTAAAAATAATGATACAGAAAAATATATACAATAAGAGCTGTGGAGCGGACATACTTCAGCTGCTGCTATTACGGTGTACTTGCCGTCTTTCCAATCATCCTGCGGTAAAGAACTTTCATATCTGTCTTAATTAAGTATTTCTATATAAAAGGAAAGAATTGTTATGATCGTCCTGGAATCGACAACTTCTTGCGTAGCGACCTTGTCACTATTTTCGTATGCGGTTGGAATAATGCTGATGGCTTGATGTAGTTGATTGCTATGGTAGCTTATTGTCGGAAAACAACCATATTATTATGATAGACGTCGTAGTGTAGCCTTCCAGATTTTTCGATCATCTGCGGTTCTTTATCGTGCACTCAACTATGAGCCCGTGGGTCATCAGATATCCAGCCGTAGCAGCCAGGATTCGATCCCGCGAGCTGCGGGTCAGCAGCCGAATGCCTGAGACACTGGATCACAGTGGTGGGGCGACGAATTCATCTAGGTAAAATAAATAGAAATGGAATGCTTTCGAGAGATACACTATAAGCAGTTGATAAACATGCAAAAATATACAGTAGCGGACTTAAAATTTTATTGCAACACGCACTGGTAAATGTGACCGGCTGCCTACAGCAATCACACATGGATCTGCAGAATCAATGCCGCTCATATTTGTGCTCCCTGATTATTGTTGGAGCCTTCTTTATAAAGGAGAGCGTTCAGGTAGCGAAGTGGCACGAGGCAGTAACACTACAACTCTTCTTCTTCATAGCAGTGTGTTTCCCTAAAGTTCAGATGCGTAAATGGCGGTAAGACATATTCTGTTATTGTGGAAGACCCAAGGCTTATTGGTGAGCGCTTATGTTCGCATGGGTGATCCAGAAATGATCAAATGAATTCATGAGGCCTAGTAGTCCAGGTTTGCCATCATGTTCTATCTTTGACAACAGAAGCGAGATAGAAAAAAGTTAACGATGAAGAGTAATATAAGAGGCACAGCTCCAACGCCATACTTTAAAGTATTCGAACAAACTAGGATTGGTGATTAATGCTTTTTGAGCTGTGTCAAAGTGTAACATTCAGCAGCCTCAATGCGCATTGAAGAATTCAAAAATAAACACTACGTTAGAATAGGTACGGAAATAAGTGGTGAATAAACAGATATGAGTATGAATACATACAGACATTGTGATTGTTCCGGGCACTTTGACATTTATTTTTAACACGCCCTATTCACCTGTTGTTCATATTCAATTCATATCTGATTGTGTTAACGGATTAGACGCAATTAAAGCAGACATTAGCCTTTGAGCTCTTCAGTGTAAAAACTTTGACTTCATGCAGCTTGTATAGGAGGTTGCGTTTCCATTAATCCCTCCCACGTTTATTTTAGATATGTATTTGTTGCAGCAGCACTGCTAGTTTGATACAGATTGTGCTCGCCTTGATTAAAATGTGGGGACGGTTCTCAATTTATTTAATTGTGCGTTTAATCACGGCAATGGCGGTCACATTTTGGTGCCGGCGAAATGCACAATTTCGCGTTCTGTGCGTTGCCAGCGCACTATAAGGAACGCCGCATGCTCGAGTTTATCAGGGCGCTCAACTACGGCGTCCATCCTAATCACACCGAGTCTTAAAACGGAAAATTCCTGATATGAAAATTATTACAGCGAAAGCTGTATATGGCTAGGAGAAACGAAATACCGTCCGGCAGCGGTGTCACAAGCACTCCTTTGGGTGTATTTACAGGTTACGTCGTGTGCAGCGTAGTACCCATGCAAACACGCCATTGGCTGCGTTTTGTGGGACGCCATTCATTACGTCGTAGCCATGACGCCCCAGTCAACGTGCAACAATTTCTCCTTAGACTTCCACAAGGATGTGCCGCGTAGAACACTAGAAAAGCGCCGATAGTGGAAACGTGAGAGAGCTCGCATTAGCCGGGGAGATGGTGGACATCGGGCACGAAAATTCAGTGCATGTCGACGGAGTGAGTGACGATGATGGGGCGAAGCGTCTATCAGTCTATCCGTGCGTATGCTCGTCCGCTCGTTCGTACTTCCGTACATTCGTCCGTCCATCGGTCTGTCTCTCTGCCTGTCTTTCCGTCTATCCATCAGCCTGTCTATCTGTCCGTCCATCTGTCTCTCTGTCCTTCCATACGTCCTCCAGTCGGTCCACCTAGCTGTCTGCCTGCTTGTTCGTCCGTCCATCTCTCAGTCCATCTTTCCATGCGTCCATTCGTGCGTCCATCTGTCTGTCTGTCTGTCTGTCTGTCTGTCTGTCTGTCTGTCTCTCTGTCCGTCCGTCCGTCCGTCCGTCCGTCCATTCATCTATACATCCATCCATCCATCCATCCATCCATCCATCCGTCCGTCCGTCCGTCCGTCCATCCATCCATCCATCCATCCATCCATCCATCCATCCATCCATCCATTCATCCATCCATCCATCCATCCATCCATCCATCCATCCATCCATCCATCCATCCATCCATCCATCCATTCATCCGTCCGCCCATCTAGTGAACACTCCAAGTCCGGTCATCTGGCATCTCCTTGTATATTCATAAAATACCAGTACCACCATCCAGCGCGCACTTAAAAGACTAAACAAGAATAGTATACCTGCTATTACTACTTCTACTACTACAACAACAACAACAACTACTACTACTACTACTACTACTACTACTACTACTACTACTACTACAACTACTACTACTACTACTACTACTACTACTACTATATACATCAGGTACACACATTCCGTGTCTTAAAGAACTTAGCCCTTAAACCAGGCCGGTGAGGACGAGTGCCGGCGGCAGCCTTTCACTCCGCCCTAAATCTTGAACGGGAGTGCAAGCACTGATGAAGAGCGCATTCTGCACACCACGTTGCCGAGTCGGCTCACGTTGTCAGAGGCTTGCAATAACGCGGATGATTGCGGCAGGCATTTAACCGCTCATTACACTACTCCATGACCACGATCTTAAGAGTCACAATGTGTGGCATGTGACATAAACATTGTGGTAAATCCAAGACAAATGTGTTTCTTAACTCATTTAAAAACACGTACATGTAACTACTAATTTCTAAAAGTTTCAGTGCAGCGTCGAGAAGAAACCACTGCTGAACGTCGGAGTCACAAGTTTAAGCTTTTGCTGGTTAATCATTTGTACGAAGTGCTTGGGTAGTGATTTTTTAATACCATAACACGAAAATTCTTGGTATCTTAAACCTGAAAGGTTCAGCTATCCGATTGAGGTTTCAGCGAAGGCAAAGTCAAGAAATTCTCTCTAAAATCTATATTTAAATTTTATGTATGATAGCTTGCAACCTACCACAATATATTATTTAAGACATTCGAGCCCTTGCGTACGCAGATGCGTGAGTAAACAGAACTCATGTGCAAATAATTCGCGTATGTGCTAAAAATTGTTAGGATGAGTTTATGCTTTGTTAACTTACCTACAGCGCATCTCGCTCGCAAGACAATGGAGCGAATTAAGCACGAGTGACAAAAGTCTGAACTATTCTCGAGATTCCCGATATCCGCGGCTATTTTCACCAGTTATTCACCGAAAGCAAAAAAGAAACAAAAGAAGAACTAGTAAGGAAACGTCTGCCATCATACTTGAACTCATAACCTGGTTTCCAAAGATACTCATAAAGCTGCCACAGATGGTTAAATAAAAATTCTCAGCAGTGCTTGCTATATATATAATACATGTCTGATGAAGCTGCTTTTTACACGCCTGTTTGAGCGCAACTTTTGGTTTCGATATGAGCACGAAAACTACAGGCTTTCCACTTCACTTTATTGTATTATTTCTGGCATTTTTAGTGGAGGACTCGATATGCCCGAATGGCAGAAAAGTAAGTAGGCATTTATCACAATTGAAGAATCCTGAAAACAAATACACTAACGATATATGTACTGATTCTATTTCATTTCTTTGGTGTAAGAAACTGAAATATTTTGTGTTTGTAGAGCTATTCATTCAAATTCCTTAGATTATGTCTGTAGATATTTATTTCGTTGTGATAAAGGTTGTCTGTCACTACTGTGGCCACGAGGCCGTGAACATTTTTATGCTTTGATTTTCAGGTGACTAGAGGTAATAGAGCTCGAGGTTATTTTGTTCTTAGCGATGTGTATTGCAAATACACAGGTAACCTCAGATTGACACAATACGTATGTTAGGCATCACGTATGCAAAACTTAGGAAAGTCTTCGATTCGTGTCGGCTGGCATTGTAGCGGTTTTCATTGCATTTCTCCTCAAATATCTGCGGTGAGGTAAACTCTGAATTTATTTTGCAACTTGTGACGGTTCGCAGGGCTGTGTAGGACTGTTCTGCCTACTCTACCACAATAGTACTGATCCATACACAGTGCGAACATGTACTTGTGTCGCCTCTAAGCACTTCTGACATAATTTGAATTGTGTAGGCTTCTCATTTTATATGATAAAAGGTCGATATAGCTAACCTCAGAAGAAATTTAATATAGCAAAACAGATTGCAGATAGGATAACGAAGATGGCCTTCATTGGCTATCTCACACGGTGGGCAATCGAGACTAATGTTTAAAAAACGTTTCCTTACAAAAACAAAACTAATTGTCAAATATCTGTGAAGCCGCTACCTGGTGGTTGGTGGGATACATGATATAACGACTACAATCAGTGTACGGAACAGCCAAGAGCTTCTGTTCATGTCTGCCGGGAAGAGAAGAGCGTTTTCTATTTAAGTGTAAAGCCAATGCATCTGCAACGTTGTTGCTTGAAATTACCAAATAACTTAGTAACTGGAGTTGTGCTACGTTGAGTGTCTCAAGAGTGAGTGCACAACAACGGTACAGTACTTTAGAACGAACGTCAAAGTCTCAAGAAAAACTGTATGAACGAGTGCACGGGATTTCATTAAGGAGTCCACGCGACATTTTCAGTGTTCATGCGTTCAGCACCGTTTACTGAGGAAAGCACAGTGAAGCAGATAGGAAGTATCACCCATACAATGCAATGTAATGCAGAACTTGGCCATGAATGCCAAAACTTAGCAAGGTTTGAAGAAATTCAAAATTGCACTTCCCTGCTGCAAATTCGTCAATGATTATAGCCGACGTCAACGTTAACGCCTTACATCTAGCGCTAGAGATATGTGCCCATTGGTGCTCCCTCACCACGCTTCATCCTGCCACAGACGCCATCGCTGAAACACTCTGCTCATCTCAAAACTCCTTTTTGCCCTAACAGCGGCACTTCGCTCAGCACGCTTTCCTGATCTCTATCTCCTCTCTCGCCTTCAAAATGATCAGCTTAACCCTGCTTGACTCTTTTCAGAGCAAGCTGTTTGTGGCTAGTGCCAAATATTTGTGCCAGTTTTGACAGCGAGGTTTTTCCTACGTAGCCTTGTTTACGTTCTTTCTGAAGAAAACTTTGGAGCAGCCGACAACAAGTTATGAACTCTAACTTGATCCATTCTACATTACTGAACAACCAATACAAAGCTCATTGAAGCAACATAAATACAATAAATAACTGGTGCTCATAGCTTTCTGTCATCTCGTAGCCGCAATGAACAATCAGTATTTAGTCATGTTATGCCAGCTTGAGAGGCTCCACTAACACGCCGAGTTTTCAGCAAAGACCAAGTGACTGTCATGAAAAAAGGACGCACACGAGTGCGAAGTAAAGTTTGTGTATACAAAGAGTGAAAGGAACTCAAGGGCTTGAAGCAATTATCTTCTTCCTGCAGATCTCTCTTTCCCCAGTATTACGTCCTTCCTGTGAGTAACTTCCGTCCTGGTGCGGGCAATGTAACGTTGTAACATGCAAATATATTCTGAGATATTGTCGCTATACCCCGCAACATACTCAACTGAGAACTATTGCACGTACAAGTACAACATATACACGTGCACCGTAGCGGAGAGGATTCTCTGAGTGTCTAGTCAGACCCGTCAAGATAGCCCGACAGACAAGCGTCGAATATATAGCAAACGAACGATTCTGCTCTGTGCAGGGACGTCCTTGATGTGAAATCCCTCACAGTAGTACAGTTCCTCAGAGGGAAATGACTGATCTTTGTTCCAAGGCTCTGTTCCCCTGCTTTGGTGCAGGTGTCATCCAACTAACTCAACTAATTATGGAAGCATAGTTAGCACAGCCTAGTGGACTTTCGGCAATGATGTACATTGTATTACGTTCAAGAACTGCGATAATGCTAGTAGCCAAAATCAATCACAACATTAGAGAAACCATATTTTTTGAAGGGAGCCTACAAATTTCGAAGCCAGCAAGAGTGCCTAGAGTTTATTCTGGTCGTACATCATCATACATCACGGATCATGCATAATCAAATATTCTAGAAAGTATGCATGAACAGTGACTGACCAAGTTGCTTTAGCTTTTAAAAGTTCACCACCCTAAATGTATATTCGCTTTGCGTGGCACGGCTTGTTGCAGCTTCAGAGGAACAAGTGCTGTGTTCACGAGCGGCACAGGTGCTCGAGGCCCGTATGGCTCTACATGGATAGCCGCTGGTTATACACGAAATTTTTACCACAAAGTTTTTCTGTTCTCGGCCCAAGGCATTCGTCTGATCGCTATCTGTTCGAGTCAGTGCATACTCATTCGTCTTTATTCTTTTGTTAAAACGACTATTGTCAATTCAGAAGCATCAAGAGTAATCAGTTTTCTAAGGCAGCTAGAAATAACGAGGCACCGATGAATAGTTGCAGTGGCGCCTTCGGCAAGCATATTATCGACCTTTTTAAAAGTTAATGTATTTCTCAGTCGGGCTACATCAGGCATCCGGCATTGTCCGCAATGGTGTCCACGCGCTGGCAGGTGTTATCTCTCCGCTCTCAAACTCTCTCCCAAAGAAGCTGCTGCGGGTGCGCGCGCTTGTCCTCGCTCATAGCAACCGGAACGTGTAGTGCGAGAAAGTGTTGGAGAGGGTAGGTGTAGTGCTTCGCCACTCCATCACTCGCCGTTTCTTATCTCACTGCTCCTTCCATGCACCCCACTCTCGCGTTCGCTGGCATCTGACTCTAGACCGTTTACTGGCTGGACGCCGCTCAAAAACTTGCGGAAATGTGTGCTCGAGACGCCGCTGTGAAATGCCAACGCCAAGCCGTGAACGCTGGTGGCCCACTCTTTCGTCTGCTCACTACTCCCTCTCAACCGTTCACTGCCTGGACGCCTCTAAAGGTGATGGCAGAAGTCGACAAAAGCGAATGTCTGACAGCAAGAATACCCTCTCTCGGCGCAAAAACGGCATTCGAAATTACATTTTTTTCCGGGGAGGTGGGGCAAATTTTTTAATGTTTCTTTTCATAGCGAAAACGTAAGGTAGTCACCTACGGATGCATTTCAGTGCATTGCATCCGATGGTATGCACGACGGCAAATGTATTTCTGAGAATATGGTTGGCCCAGTTACAGACATCCAGGTACGAAGACAGAATGTTGAATGCTTAGATAGAATGCTCTGAATGCTGAGATTGAGGTAATTTGGCTAGTGTTTGAGTACAGTGAATAAAACGATGGTACAGTTGCAACAGGTGGTAGCAGCTACTGAACAAACTCCAAGAATAGGTGAAAATTGCCGTTGGCGATGCTGACTATGTACGACCCGGATGGAGTTAGGTCTTGTCATCTTCAGCAAATATGATTTGTAAATTTCAATCTTTTTTAGTAGTTTTCTCACTTTTGCGTCAGAAACTTCATATTGGGCAGACGCTCTTACTAGTTCTCAACTATTTATGTCAGCCTACAAGGCCCGCTTACCTTTTGCCTACTAAACTGACACTCACAAGAGTTCATTGAACTTGCAAAGTGAAGGTGCATGGGAAAAATTGCCCGCGTGAACGACTAAGTATGTAGCTTGCAAATTTGGCAAACTTTATTACTCCCAGCAGTTTCTCTAAACAAAAAGAACGTGCCACTCGGGTGGCTAAGAGCGTGTAAGATCCTGCGCGAAACGCCAAGAGCATGTGGCGAGAATAAGAAGACGTCCCATGTTGTAAAACTGGTACTGTGGCCATAAGATGAAAGCACTGCACTGCTGAAATGAAGAATATCGAAGCATCACGTACGCGTAACTCCAAAGTATGCTCAACGGCAGTGATGTTTCAGAATATTGTCACGAGGTCGTGACGTGGCCGAAGAGAGGAGACATTATATTGGGATTTAACTGTTTATTTGGGCGAACCTGCGCCCGGCAACGGAAAGTTCGATTACAATAGCAGTCTTGCACAGATAACAGTGAACGGAGTGTCGGCCGTCAATACTACTGACGAGTGGCGAAGTGCGTCGCCATTTATACTCTTGCCGTCGAATGTTCTAGCGTTTTCGCTGGCGGTGGCGTAGGTTCTGGAATAATCTGTACAGTTCGCAGAGTAGGCATGATCATATCAAAATAATCTACTACAGTCCGGAAGCTTCTCCAAAACAGCAGGCGCGGTTTGCGCTGAGAATTGCGTAGTGTTTTGGGACGATAACAAAACTTGGGAAATAGAACGTGGCATTGCCCCCCTCTGAAAAAGGCATCGTCCTGATGCTTTAACTGAAGATGAATGCACAACAATATTGCAAGAAAGTATAATTAATAAATTACGATACAATAATAATACAAAAATTGCCCGCAGCTTCCCTCGGGGGAACACTGAGGAGGATGCGGAAGCATGTAATTGGTTAACGGGTGTTAAATTGCGACTTACTTGGGTCGATGGCTATATTGGTTAACGTGGTTGTGAAATGGGGTGTTAAATGAGTGAACACGTACGGCACGTATGCGAAAGGGACGTCGATCATTCTGTTTGTGGATTCGTTGGCATTCATTTCACGGTGACTTCGGACGTCGACGCGCCGTACAAACCAACGGACGAGCGGCAACTGAGCGAGCGAGCGCCGACCTTCAGTATATATACAGCGTGACGGTGCATGCGCTGTCAGCTGTCGAATGTTCTCGAAGGAGAAGCGCGCGTGCGGCACAGATGGCGACGGCGCGACGGCGCATGCGCTGTCAGCTGTCGAATGTTCTCGAAGGAGAAGCGCGCGCGGCACAGATGGTGGGCGACGGCGCATGCGCGCGCGTCAGCTGTCGAATGTTCGAGAAGCGGTGCGGACGGCGCGGACGGCACACTACAAGGCGCGATTATAAGATGCTTCCGCATCTAAAAATACTGTTTCAGTTTGTCAACGTGCATGAAACGGATTGAGGCGCGCGACATGGAGGACTTGAGGTCGCGATCGGCGTCGTTGAGAGTTCGTGATTCCGTCGGGGACAACCTCGTAATCAAGTGAGCCGAAACGTCAAACCACCCTATACGGTCCGAGGTACCGTCGCAGAAGCTTTTCACTTAGTCCACGTCGGCGTATCGGCGTCCACATCCAAACACGTTCACTTGGCTGGTATTGCACGAAGCATCGTCGAAAATTGTAGTGGCGGCTGTCGGTCGTCTGTTGATTCTCGATACGGAGACGCGCAAGTTGTCGGGCTTCTTCGGCGCGTTGAAGGTACTCACTCACACCGAGGTTTTATTCGTCGGTGACGTTGGGTAACATAGCATCGAGTGTTGATGCCGGGCTTCTTCCGTAAACCAATTTGTATGGAGATATCTGCGTCGTGTCCTGCACTGCCGTGTTGTATGCGAAGGTGACGTACGAAAGAATGGCGTCCCACGTCTTGTGTTTGACATCGACGTACATTGCCAGCATATCGGCGATCGTCTAGTTAAGCCGTCGGTGAGGTCGTTGGTCTGTGGCTGGTACGCTGTCGTCTGGCGGTGGTTTGTCTGGCTGTATGCCAAGATCGCTTGAGTTATCATCATCATCATCATCATAAGCCTGACTACGTCCACTGCAGGACAAATGCCTTTCCCATGTTCCGCCGAAATTGTTCCGAAATTCGTTTCCTGAGTTACTCAGCAATGCAATGTCATCGGCGAAGCGCCGGTTACTAAGGTACTCTCCATTAACTCTTAGCCCTAACTGTTCCCATTCTTTGCTTCTGAAAACCTCCTGTAAGCACGCGGTAAATAGCTTGAGGAAATTGTGTCCCCCTGCCTTACACCCTTCTTGATTGGTATTCTCTTGCTTTCTTTATGAAGCACTAAGGTATCCTGCAGTGGACGTAGTCAGGCTGATGATGATGCTGATGTTGAAGGTATCAGTTGATCCCCTGTATATTTCTTCCAGGATGTTTATATATACTTCATCGACGCCCTGATTCCGCAGTGTCTGCATGACGGCTGATATTTCTACTGAATCAAACGCCTTCTCGTAATCTATGAAGGCCATGTATAGTGGTTGGTAATACTCTGAGCATTTCTCTATTACCTGATTGATAGTATGAATGTGGTCAATTGTTGAGTAGCCTGTTCGAAATCCTGCTTGTTCCTTTGGTTGATTAAATTCTAATGTTTTTTACTCTGTTAGCAATTACCTTTGTAAATAGCTTGTATACTACAGAGAGCAAGCTGATTGGCCTGTAATTCTTCAAGTCCTTGTTATCTCGTTTCTTATGTATTAAAATAATGTTAGCGTTCTTCCAAGATTCTGGTACCCTTCCCGTCAGGAGACCCCTCGTAAACAGAGTGGCTAGTTTTTCTAACACAATCTGTCCTCCATCTTTCAGCAGATCTGATGTTATCTGATCCTCACCAGCAGTTTTGCCGCTTTGCATGCTCTTCGAAGCTTTTCTGACTTCTTCTATCATTACTGGTGGGGTGTTACCTGGGTTACTGCTAGTTTTTTTAGTATTAAGGTCGTGGTTGTCTCGGCTACTGTACAGATCTCTGTAAAACTTCTCCGCTATTTTAACTATCTTATCCATATTGGTAGTTATTTTGCCTTCTTTGTCCCTTAGTGCATATATCCGACTTTTGCCTATCCCAAGTTTCCTCTTCACTGCTTTGACGCTTCCCCCGTTTTTCAGAGCGTGTTCAATTCTCTCCGTGTTATACCTTCTTACATCGCATACTTTACGTCTATTAATCAACTTCGAAAGCTCTGCCAGTTCTATTTTGTCTGTTGTACTTGACACTTTCATGATTTGACGCTTCTTAATTAGGTTCTTCGTTTTCTGGGAAAGCTTGCCATTGTCCTGTCTAACTACCCTGCCTCAAACTTCCACTGCACACTCCGTAATGATACTCGTCATATTATCATTCACTGTATCTATGCTAAGGTTGGTTTCCTCACTAAGAGCCGAGTACCTGAGCTTGAGTTAAGTCGGCAGCAAATGCCATTCCTCTGTCGGTGAGAAGGACCTTCGGTGCACCGTGACGTAGGACAATATTTTCGACGAAGAACTTAGCTACCTCGGATGTACTGCCTTTAGGAAGGGCTTTTGTCTCAGTGTAGCGGGTGAAGTTGTCGGTAGCTACCACAATCCACTTGTTCACGAAAGCCGACGTCGGGAACTGCCCCAGTAGGTCTATACCAATCTGCTGGAAAGGTCCACAAGGTGGTTCAATTGGCTGCAGAATTCCGCTAGCCTCGTCGGCGGTGCCTTGTGTCGCTGACAATCCCGGCATGTTCACACATAACGAGTGACGTCGGTGGTAAGACGTGGCCAATAGTACCTTTCTTGTATCCTCGCGAGCGTGCGAGAAACACCGAGGTGCCCTGCCGTCGGATCGTCGTGCAGGGTCTGCAGGAGTTCTGGTCGCAAAGCTGAAGGCACAACAAGGAGGTACTTAGCTCAAAGCGGTGAAAAGTATTTCTTTTGTAAAAGACCGTTTCGCAGGAAGAACGACGCAAGTGCGCGCTTGAATACCTTCAGGGCTTCGGTGGTCCTGCCTTTGAGGAATTCTATGAGGGCCTTAAGTTCCGGCTCGGCCCGCATTCGTTCAGTGAAATCGTCGGTAGTTATCGTTCCCAAGAAGTAGTCGTCATCCGGGTCATCCGGTGGTGGTTGACCCGGATGACGTCGGCGTCGGAGTGTTTCTTGCCGGACTTGTAAACGACGGTAATGTCATAATCTTGAAGTCTCAGGCTCCATTGTGCGAGGTGTCCTGAAGGGTCCTTCAAGGTGGCTAGCCAACACAAGGCGTGGTGGTCGCTAGCGGCTTTGAAGAGCCTGCCGTGGAGGTAGGGGCGAAATTTCGACGTAGCCCATATGATGGCGAAGCACTCCTTTTCTGTTGTGGAATAATTGGCTTCTGCTTTGGATAGCGATTGGCTGGCGTAATTAAGAACCCTTTCAAGTCCGTCAGCCCTCTGCACAAGAATGGCGCCAAGACCTACGCTGCTTGCGTCAGTGTGTATTTCTGTCTTGGTGAATTCGTCGAAATGCGCAAGTAACGAAGGTGTCTGGAGGCGATGTTTAAGCTCCTGGAAAGCGTTTTCCTGCGGCGTTTCCCACTTGAACTCCACGTCGGCTTTGGTTAGTTTAGTGAGAGGATTGGCGATGTGGGCGAAGTTTTTCACGAACCGCCTATATTAGGCGCACAGGCCGAGAAATTAGCACACCACCCTCTTGTCAGTGGGCGGCGGTAAGTCGGCGATGGCGGCGGTTTTTCGTGGATCGGGACAAACTCCAGACTTGCTAATAACATGCCCCAGAAACAAAAGCTCCTCGTACGCAAATCTGCATTTTTCTGGCATCAGTGTGAGTCCGGACGTCTTGATGCCTTGAAGTACAGCTTCAAGGCGCCGAAGATGCTCGTCAAAACTCGAGGAAAACACGATGACGTCGTCCAAATACACAAGGCAAGTCTGTCACTTCAATCCTGCCAGTACTGTATCCATAACGCGTTGAAAAGTTGCAGGCGCTGAGCAAAGACTGAAGGGCATCACCATAAACTCGAAGAGGCCGTCTGGTGTTATAAATACCGTCTTCTCTTGGTCTCTTTTGTCAACTTTGCTTTGCCAATGGCCAGTCTTGAGGACCATTGGCGAAAAGAACTTGGCGTTATAGAGCCGATCAAGCGCTTCGTCTATTTGTGGGAGAGGATACACTTCCTTTTCTGTGATTTTGTTCAGACGGCGATAATCGACGCAGAAACGTAGGGTCCCATTCTTTTTATTCACTAACACCATGGGGGATGCCCATATACTGTTGGACGGCTGGATAATTTCATCCCGCAGCATTTAATAAACTTGTCTCCTCATGGCCTCACGTTCTCGCGTCAAAACCACGTACGGACTCTGACGAAGTAGTCTGGCATTTTATTCGGTTATCATGCGATGTTTCGTGATTGGGGTCTGCCGAATTTTTGATGACAACGAAAAGCAATCTTTGTATTGCAGGAGCAGGGCCTTGAGCTGTTCTTGCCTATGGTTCGAAAGTCAGGGATTGACATCGAAAGCTATGGGAAGGCTTGGTTCCTCTGAGCTTGTTCCGCAGGATCAGCGAGGGCGAAAGCACTGGTGGCTTCGATAATTTCTTCGATGTATGCGACCATTGTTCCTTTGTTCACATAATAGTACTCATTGAAGAAATTTGTTAGCATAACCGTTGCTTTGCCTCAACGCAGCCCTGCAATTACTCTTGCGACGCAAATATTTCGGGTGACAAACAGAGGCTGACTGCCTTCAGCGACGCCTTCTTGGTCAGGTGATTTAGGAGCGCCGACTAAAATAAGCACGCTTGAACGAGGCAGAATAGTGACTTGTTCTTCCAGCACATTCAAGGCATCGTTTCCTGACGGCGTGCGCGGTGGTATTGCTTCTTCGGTGAATAACGTTATCGACTTTGTTTTCATGTTGATGACAGCACCATGGAGGCATAAGATTTCCATGCCAAGAATGACATCTCTCGAGCAACGCTGTAGGACTACGAAGTCTGTAGGATAAATAAGGCCGTTAATGGTGACTCTCGCTGTGCAGATTCCTGCAGGCGTTACGAGATGACCTCCGGCTGTGCAGATTTTAGGGCCTTGACAAGCTATTCTAACTTTCTTTAACTTCGCGGCAAACTACGCACTGATGACGGAGTAGTCGGCTCCAGTATCGACGAGAGTGGTCACACTGTGGCCGTCGATAAGAACGTCGATGTCGCTAGTTCGCCGTTTCGCATTACTGTTAGGGCGTGGCGTCGGGTCATGGCTGCGTCGGCTTCTTCCGCTGCTTCGATGTTGCGTCGTCAGGTCAACTTTGGCAAGTGAGGTTTCGCCGTCAGGGCTTTACCTTGTTGGCGCTGTGTTCGGAAAGCTCCGTCGCGGCGTCGTCGTCGGAGGAGGATCTTCGGTAGTTCGTCGCACAGCAACCGCCCCTCCATCGGTTACTGCCCTTAGTTTCCGGGATACGGGCTAAGAGACCGGCCCCATGTTGGGCCAAAGTACTGCTTGAGGTGCGGTGACGTGCGGCGGCTGGGCGATGGCAAACGCGAAAGGCTTCGTGGTGTCCACTGTGTTCCTGTCAGGTAGTCGTCGATGTCACGTGGCCGTTCTTCTGGCTGTGGACGCGGTGCATTGACGGCGAAGCCACGCAGTCCCATCTGTCGGTACTGGCAACGGCGGTATGTGTGTCCGGCCTCACCGCAGTGGTAGCAGAGTGGGTGGTGGTCAGGGGTGCGCCAGATGTCAGTCATCCTCAGCACACTGCGCTGGGCCACTGGCGAACGGTATGACGTCGGTGGGGGTGGTAGCGTCTGTCGAAGGAAGTGCGATGGGACGGCGTTTTTCCGTGTACGGGGAGGAGCGTTGTGGCGCACTGCATCGGGCCGCGGTCTTTGAGGAATTTGAAGCGATTGCCGAACTTCTTCTCGCACTATGTCGGCGATTGAATCTACTTGATGCTGCGCCGAAGGCAACAGCTTGCCCAGCTCTTCCCGCACGATCGCTCAGATTGTTACACGCAGGTCTTCGGAGTTACTGGCTTGAGCAGCAGCGCATTCTGGAGTCAGGCGACGATTACATTGTCGGGTGCGCATGTCCAGGGTCCTTTCGATAGCGGTCGCTTCGGCTACAAATTCTTGGACGGTGTTTGGTGGATTTCTCATCAGTCCCGCGAAGACGTCCTCTTTTATCCTTCGCATGAGGAAACGAACTTTTTTCTCCTCAGGCATGTCTGGGCCAGCGTGACAGAATAGGCGGGTCATTTATTCTGAGAAAATGGCGACATTTTCATTTGGTAGCTGAACCCGGGTCTCTAATAAAGCAGCGGCCCTCTCTTTGCGAGCGACGCTCGCGAACGTTTGCAGGAATGCGCCGCAGAAAATATCCCAAGTTCGGAGCGTGGACTCCCGATTTTCGAGCCAGGCCCTTGTGGTGTCTTCCAAATAGAAGAACACACGACGGAGCTTTTCGTCATGGTCCCAGTGGTTGAGAGCGGCCACACGGTCGTATGTTTCTAGCCAGGACTTTGGCTCTTCGAACGATGCCCCATGGAACATTGGTGGTTCCCTGGGTGGATGAATGACGATCGCGGGCTGGGACGCTCCGGTTCTCATTGTCGCTGCAGTCACAGTCATGGCCTTGGTCTTCCGCACCTTGTCTTGTAGAAGCCCGTATTCCGGTGGTAGGCCTTGCTGTCGGCGGCTTGTTCGCTGCTTCTCGTTAGCGTCGGTGTCTTTACCGCGACGTGGGCTGGGTTCACGGCTTGACGGGGGTGTCCGGTACATGAACGAAGCAGCACCTCCACCAGATATCACGGGGTCGTGACGTGGCCGAAGACAGGAGACTTTATGTTGGGATTTAACTGTTTATTTGGGCGAACCTGTGCCCGGTAAACGGAAAGTTCGATTACAGCAGCAGTCTTGCACAGATAGCAGTTAACGGAGCGCCGGCCGTCGATCAACTATTGACAAGCGGCGAAGCACGTCGGCACTTATATTCTTGCCGTCGAATGTTCAAGCGTTATCGCTGGCGGTGGCGTATGTTCCAGAATAATCTGTACAGTTCGCTGAGTTGGCGTGATCTTATCGAAATGATCTACTACAGTCCGGAAGCTTCTCGAAAGCTGCAGGCGCGGTTGCGCTGAGAATTGTGTAGTGTTTTGGGACGATAGCAAACTTGGGAAATGGAACGTGGCAATATGCCGAAGAATTCCCATTCAGAGGCATCAAAATTCCCTATTACGGGGATTTTTGATGCAAATATCTATGAAATTCTGAGCTTATTTTCTTGCAAAACAGTGCTCATTTCAATTCCCATTTAGGCTCACACACTCTATTATTACACGTGTCTCACGTACTGGCAACTTTTGAAATCATGAATGGCCCCTACACCGCCGCACAACAAAAGCATGACTTTGTTGATTATTATACTGTCTGTCCACTGCACTTTAAGGCTTCAAGTCTAACAACAATAGTTAATTAGAAATCGCTTCCCCTAAATATGAGAAACCAATCTCAAAATGTATGCTGGTGTGTTGCCTGCGCCAGAACCAATTGCAGGAGGTGAAGGCGCACTTTGACCGCTGATTACCGGTCGTCATAGAATAATTCAACCATTCCTGACTTTCTCTGCAATATTACGAGAGATTCTCTCTATCCCTTCGGCTCAAAATTTGCAGGCTAAAACTCTCTGAAAACGAAAAAATTCCCCGCACGAAACATCACTGCTCAATTTACAGTTATTTAGCACTAGATTACTGGGTACGTGATCAATTAGAGTTTAGAATAATGAGTTTTTTGTGCCTTCAGCTCTACATCCAAGTATATTTCGCTTAATAGATGACGAGAGTACATGAGAGTTTTTTGAAGGAGCAGTAGTAAAGTACGGCTTCTAATTTAACGTCTTAAATCTGTAGTATCCAGTGTTATCATTTTACCTCGCCCCAACTTCAACCTATACCAAGAATAAGGTATAAACTCTTCAAAGGTGACATGGACCACAGTGCAGTTGTACTGAACAGCACTGATTTTATGATAATACCTGATTTTAAAAAATTATTGTAGGTAGTTTTGGAGACACTAAGGAACCACATACGCTAATTTTGGGAGCGAAATGAAATCACCCATTGATTGTATGGAGGTCGTCCCTGTAGAAAGAATGATACCTTGAATACCTTGATACCTTGAATGAATACCTTGAAACTCAGACATGACTGGTCACACTTGCGCAGCTTTCACCTAGAGTAGAGTAGTACAAAGTCTCGCATTTTTTTCTTAGTTACTTCAGCTTCAAATCGTTGTAATACTTCCGGTGTGCATATTATGTGATGTAAATTTATAAGATACCTCTCGTGCAATATTTTAAACTGTATACTGAATATTATTCAGTTATATATACCTAAGGTATCTTAAGACTGCTCAACGAAGGACCACATTCATACTATCAATCAGGTAATAGAGAAATGCTCAAAATATAGCCAACTACTATACATAGCCTTCATAGATTACGAGAAGGCGTTTAATTAGGTAGAAATATGAGCAGTCATGCAGACACTGCGGAATCAGGGCGTTGATGTCTTGTATACAAACATCCTGGAAGATAATCTACAGGGGATACACTGCTACCATATTGCCTCATAAAGAAAGCAGCAGAATACCATTCAAGAAGGGTGTAAGGGAGGTGGGATACGATCTCCCCAACGCTATTTACCACGTGTTTACAGGAGGTTCTCAGAGGCCTAGATTGAGAACAGTTAGGAATAAGAGTTAATGAAATGTACCTTAGTAACCTGCACCTCGCCGATGACATTGCATTGCTGAGTAATTCAGAGGACGAATTTCAACTCATCATTATGGAGTTAGACAAGGAGAGCCGGAAGCGGGGGTCTTAAAATGAATATGCGGAAAACAAAAGTACTGTACAACAACCTCGGAAGAGAGCAGCACTTTAAGATAGGTAATAGTGCACTTCAAGTTCTAAAAAAATATGTCTACTTAAGGCAGGTAATAACCGTGGAGCCGAACTACGGAATTGAAGTAACTAGAGGAATAAGAATTGGATGGAGCACATTTGGCAAGCATTCTCAAATCTTGACAAGTAGATTGCCACTTTCCTTCAAGGGGAAGGTATATAACAGCTGCATCTTGCCTATACTTAGCTAAGTAGCAAAAACCTGAAGACTTACAAAGAGGGTATAGCCTAAATTAAGGATGACGCAGCGAGCAATAGAAAGAAAAATAGTAGGTGTAGCCTTAAGAGACAAGAGGAGAGCAGAGTGGATTAGGGAACAAACGGGGTTGGAGGATATCATAGTTGCAAACAAGAACAGGAAATGAACATGGGCCAGACATGTAGCGCGTAGACAGGATAATGGCTGGTCATTAGGGGAACTAACTGGATTCCCAGAGAAGGCTAGCGGGTTAGGGGGAGACAGACGATTAGATTGGCCGATGAGATTAAAAAGTTTGCGGGTTTTATTTGGCAGCAGCAAGCAGAAGACCGAGTTGACTGGCGCAACATAGGAGAGGCCTCTGTCCTGCAGCGGACGTAGTTAGGCTGATTGTGATAGTAATGAGGATGATGGCTTAAGGTATCGATGCACATGACAGCAGACATTCGTATGTATTTTGCATTCTCAATGATAATGCTATTCTATTTACAGGTTGGGCGTCCAGCACTTCATGGAAGATACTCTCGAGCTTTTGCAGAGGCAAGTGTTTATTTCAATGGAAACAGTGACTTTCGATGACTGAACAATTCGTGAAATCTCTTCCACTTGGTAGAGAGTTCTTACTGGCCACAAAGAACTAAAACAAAGACAAAAGCTCTTCTTCTTGTGTGGCAATGGTTACACGTATCAACGGAAAACGATGTTACCTTCTAACACAGAATGCTCCACACAGCGTTCTAAGAATACTTCCAATTCATAGCCTAGTACAGTGACAAATATCAACTTGAACCTTCAAAAACGATGATGAATGAGTTGTTACCTTACATACCACGAGCACCACTGTATACAAAATATGAGTAGTCTATCTAACACATTTTAAGGGAACCAGTATCATGCGTAGTACACGACAAGCACTTGACTAAGCTACTTATTTTTATTTACTTTTTGCTACCAGCCAGGCTTTGATAGATGAATCGACATGATTTCTTTTTTCAGTTTAGTAACTGCAGGTACATTCTTGGCATTCCAGGAACGTCGACTAAATTGTCGTATAAAGCTTGATTTTCTTGATTGATTGATATGTGGGGTTTAACGTCCCAAAACCACTATATGATTATGAGAGACGCCGTAGTGGAGGGCTCCGGAAATTTAGACCACCTGGGGTTCTTTAACGTGCACCCAAATCTGAGCACACGGGCCTACAACATTTCCGCCTCCATCGGAAATGCAGCCGCCGCAGCCGGGATTCGAACCCGCGCCCTGCGGGTCAGCAGCCGAGTACCTTAGCCACTAGACCACCGCGGCAGGGCCTTGATTTTCTTGTTACAAGCACTCATGTTAGAATGGAGGCGTCAGTATCTTAACAAAACGAAGCGAATTTTACTTACTGTTGTATCCGTTACCACAAAGAAAAGTAATTTAATATGTTTCTCGCTACACCAACAAAAAAAGAACTGTTTACCGCCCTGCGTTACCAGCCAAAGAAAATGTAACGCGTTACCATTACAGTTACGGAAGAAAAGCAACGCACGTCACCTCGGCGGTTGTTCAGCAATAATAATTATCAATCATTTTGTTTTTGCTGCAGGAACCTTAAGTAAATATAATGTAAAGCTCACACCTATTTTCCACACAAAACTTTTATGCCAAACGATGGTTGTACCGAAAATGTTGATCTACCCAGAATTGTTTGTGCAAAGGCACTGAACCTGAGCAACGTCAAAGAGCGTATAGTTGGCTGCCTTTAGGGTTGCATGTGATAGCTCCGGACTCTAGCACTTGGTGAAGCTATTTGTTTCAACGTCAATACGATAATAAATCACGAATTCATGAATGAAACACAAATTCCCACAAAGCATCCCACTTACCTGTTCTCGTAAGGATAAATGCTCTCCGCTGAAGACCAATCACGAGACAGTCAACAAGCTCTGGGCAATTTCTTCAGCATGCTTCTTCTGGCCAAATAAAAATGCGCAAAATTTGTAGTAGAAAATAAATATTTTATTAGCCTAGTCGCTCTCGAATATATTTGTGCATAAACATTTCTTATTCATTTTAACTGGTCTACTTAACGCGAAAATTGAAGCAGTTATGTGCAGGGGTTCAAGATCAGCCTCGCTCGCTCAAGAGCTTTTGAATTAAAAACGTTAACGAGATTGCAGCCGGCCATTGCTGCACACGCAAAATTCAGCATGCCAAGAAATGACGTGCTCATTATGTGGTCGGCTAGATCGATCGGCATATCATTGGCATCTTTCGTGGTATTGGACAAATTGGGGTGCAACAGCGCTTCATCAACATTCAACGCATCAGTAGCAGAAAAGGTCTACAGACCTTTTCACTATTTTCTAACACAGCCCCTTTATAACAACTGATTTACTCCCTCAATGTGCCGAAATAGCATCGGTGGACAAGAGGAGCTTTAAAAAATAGCCCACCGATTTTCTACACTTTTTTTCCTTATTTGGCAAAATGTATTCAATTCATTGTTCTTTTGAGCTAGATAAAAAATATAAGCGATGATCGTAAACTTTGCACACTTTCTTTTTATCTGGAAAAATGAAGAGAGTCATTTCTTACCATTAGAAAGAACTCTAAAACTTCTTTCAGTTTTGATGTTGGGAGCTGGTAAATGAGGTGACCGAAAGTTTTCTGTGGTACAACGCTTGTTACGTTGAAACAGTCTGTAAGACCTTTTTCACGGAGAGAAGCATCACTTCCTTCCTGGACTGTTGGGTAAAGGAACAAAACCTGGCTTTTGCCTTAGTGGTAAACACAAACACGATGGGTGGGGTCACTTCCCGGCTTTCTTATGGGATGCGATCGACCTGATAAAGGAACCGAGAGGCGCGTCCGTCAGACCGTTGCCGGCAGTGCACCTACAGGCAAGCCATCGAAACTTGAAAATACAAAACAAATTTACGCACCGTAGCTATAGCAACCGGTGAGGCTGGTGGCAATGTTGGCATTTCGAATGCGTAGCATTTTTCACTCATAAAAACAAGTCATTTGGCCGCTTCAGTCGCTAGCGTGCCTTTGGCAGGTTTTATGAAGTAATCAGTGGTGTTTCACCATTCCAGTTTGCAAAATTAACCTGTTATGCGGTGAGCAGCCATGAATTAAATTAGATGAAAGAAGGCAACCACATAGTGAGCGAAGCACAGTGAGGGCTTCGTTGGTGGTTGCCGGTCAGGTTACCCTACGTGCCAAGAAAATTTAGTATTCTCCAATGATCATTCTGATACGGAACGCCTCAAAGCATGCAATCAAGCGATTTCCAGGAAACACCGTCCACTCAGCACAAAGAATGCAGTCTGCAGAAAGTATACCACAGATGAAATTATTCGTCGTGAATGTGAATGAATATTTTCGCTTCAGGACCTTTTGTTTTATGTATATGCAACAGAATGATACGTGCTATAGTGTTTTTATCTCTGTTACAGGCGTAGAGAACTTTTTTTTTACTGTACTAGCTTTTGCATGCACTAATTTTTGTGAGCTAGAGTCGATTGCCAAATATAAAAAGGTCTGCTGCATGTTAAGTGCGAAAAAAAATACTGTACTCCACTTTCCTTGCATGGTAAGAATGGATGGTAATATCAGCGTAAAGATAGGCTAAGGGTCTACCGTAAACTTGTCTCTCAATGGGTAATCACATGGTCGTGAACTTTTCGCCGCATAGTTATCATTGTAACTGCGAAAATAGAATTCGCCCTATCGGAAAAAAAAAAACGAATGGTGGGCATGGTGGAAACCACCACCCACCATTATAGTGGATTAGTGTAGTGGGTGAATGGTGGGAAACACCCACCATGGCGCATGGTGGGTATGGTGGGTGCTGCAGTGCCGGCAACACTTGAGCGCGAAATGACGTCATAATCACCGTGACGAGCTGCCACAAAAAATAAAAAAGAATTCTATAAAAACAGTATAAAAAACACCCGTCCCGTAAAAAAAAAACAAGGCGCCACGAAGGATTGAACGTGCAACCTGCGGATTCCAATTCAAAGACGCTAACCACTGCGCCACACCAACATGACGTTGTATGGGTGTTAAATACTTAGTTGGCATACAAACTTACGGTTCAACTTAAGTTATGTTTGTCGTGTACACAACATAGACAAGATCTACACCTGCTACTAAAAATTGCACATTTAATAAACACAAGCAACTGCGGCCTGTAACGATTGCCACTATGTTAACGGCACTAGTGCTATTTTTTTTTACAATTCACAACTTCAAGAAAAAAACCAAGTGAACTGAGGAGCAGCAACAGTTTACCGGCGGGGTCTGCCAAGTGTAATATCCGTTTCGCGCTCGTTCTAAAGGGTGACATCTGCTCACGCTTTATGACGCCTCTAGGCTCATTCCATAGATACGCCCACCTAATTTATTTGATTGAGTATTGGGATGCTTTTCGCGCAATGTAGAGGGTGGTCGTGCCAGCGCAATGCTGTAGCTTTTTCGTTAAAACAACAACTACATAACGGCTTGGCCAAAACGAATGCAGTGTGCCGGAAACATTACGCTTCATGTTGGTTCACCAAGCATACGAATTGCCACGTCTGAGTTCTCCTACAAAAGCTAGAGAAGTGCCGGCGAGTGCGACCGGCGGCTGTCGGTGAGAAGACACTTAATTACGTTCTCTGGGAGTGCTTTAATCGCGTCGCATCGATGTTTGTTGCTTCTTGAGCGGACACCATACACAATAAAAAATGCTTCATTTAGGTTAATTGTGGCCATGGCTGCGCTGTATTGTCATACTTAATCGTCGAAATCGTGTATTCTGAAACCCGGAAGCACGGATAACACAATTGTACGGGCTCGGTCGGTAGGCCTAACTTTGATGAAAATCATGGTTGTATAACATGTAGTGCACAGATCCCAGCTTGATACACTATATAAATTGCCCGCCATTATTAGCCCACCCATCATCTGCTTACTGCTTCCCAGCATTATCGCGATGGTGGGCAGAGCTTCTCAGCTTGGCACACCATGTGACCCACCATAACAAGCAGCACCCATCATCTGCTTAGTGCTTCCCAGCATTATCGCAATGGTGGGAAGAGTTTCTCAACTTGGTACACCATGTAGCCCACCATAATAAGCACCACCCACCATATGCTTAGGGCTACCCAGCATTATCGCAATGGTGGGCAGAGTGTCCCATTATTGCCCACTATCTAGCCTCTGCTTTCCACCATCATTTCCACTTCACCCATCATCTGTACACCATACCACCCAGTATGTCCCGGCATAACCACCATATTTTCCACTACGTCCCACCATAGCCATCATTTTTTCCACCATGCCCACTATTATTTCCACCATGCCCACTATTATTTCCACTACGCCCACCATGTTTTCCAGTATCCACCATGGCAATTTTTCCGATAGGGCGGCGTAACACCGAACGGTATTTATGTATTGCACGCCAACAAGTTGTGTACGGTATCGGAGTGGTTCCCTTAGTTTTTAGGAGCAGTCACGTGGTATTATTCAAGTTCTGCTTTGCTTGTCATCAAAAGCATCAATGTACTGCGCAAAAAACGGACAGAGACAAAAAGACAAAACGGACAGAGAAAAACTTGTACGCCCCCCCCTTCCCCCCGCCGTTCACGCTTATCGCAGGTCCAGCTTTCCGATACGAGTGTGCAACCTATCACCAGCGAGTGCACGAAAACTAGCGCATTTGAATAAAGAAGTGCTTGATACAAAATTTTGAAAAAATTTCCGTTATGTGCGTATCTCCTATGCCACAAGCAGTATTAAGTTCCCAGGACATGCTAGAACCGCTTGAAATATCGGCACGCGTTTCACATTGAGGCATGTAGATCATGCTTTCCCCGTGAGTCAAGCCCCTGTCAGGCTTGCAGACAACAGTAATTATTTTCCCTCTTTGTCACGAACAGCGCTCTTGTGCCATTTTATTCGAGATTACCGTGAAGGACCGGTTGTTATGCCAACGCCTATGTCTGTCTTCAAGAAGCATCTGCTCGCCGATAGGTACGCTGCCGGCAGCGATCCAACAGACTCGCATCGCTGTTACTTTATCTGGTGGACATCGTCTCACGAGTGTCACCACTTGATGTTTTTGTATCTTACATCATGCTTTTGCCTCTCAAAATGACACCATGTTTTTGCCGCCATCACAATGAATAGCTAGAAAGCCGCGAGTCTTGTTTCGAACATTATTGTCGCGTTCTTAGAGACGAACATTGGGACACCTGCCTGTCCTATGTGGCAGGCTCCCCACGACAAAAAAAGTCCAATGATTACCCCCTTCCCCGCACCCACACAAATTTCAGAAAGCGATTACGATGACTTAGCTGGCATCCAACTTTACGTCTCGTGAGCGGACTGCTGCCCTGTGAGAGCGAAGCTAACTTCTGTGGGCCCGAAAACACACACACACACACATGGACACCCACGTGTAGGTCTTTTTCAACCTGTGTGAGAAAAAGCTGATGTTTGTAAGAAATGACCGTGACTTTTTCGCGTCTGCCCATGCTTTCTTATACTCCATTATAAAGCTTTAACTCAGTGCGTGCAACGGCGTAGCGCATGCATCGGCCAAGAGGAAGCACGGCTGCCATGCGCTGTACGCAAGAGAGATGCGTGCGTTTGCGCACGCGAGGGATGCGTATAACTAAATCTCGACTCTTACATTGCGCACGCTACAGTCATTGGGTACATTAACAGCTGCTCTCGCGAGATCTCCCCCTGGTGAGAGCACGAAACTCAAGCTGGCCGCGACCAGCAACAGCAGCAGAAGCAGCAGTGCATTCATGGCTGCGAGTAACTCTCGCATGTATTTTACGATTGCTCTCAATTTAGGAGCTCCTTGCTTACGTGAGGAGCTTATATTCGTTCGCGCACCCCGTGCAATGGACAGTTATCTCTGTTCAAATACAAGAGTTCGCGGGGATGCCTTTCAACACCCGGAATGTCCGCGGTCGGACGGAGCTGCTCGTGAAATCTTCACTTGTCTCATGTCTTGACTCGGGTCATCTACAGTTGGCTATTGTTGTTTATTGCTTAGTCCCTAGGTGGCGCCACGCAGCATTCCAAAGCGAAAGTGTTGAGGTTTAGACGCAGTCCATGTGCACGTTGTCGCGTACGCTAAACTAACGCTGTAGGAAGCAGCCTCAGTTGTAACGTATGTAACGCGCTAGCCGTTGTGCACGTACCACGCTGCGCACGCTAAACTTAAGCTCTCTATAATATGCAGCCCGCAGTGCATGCCCCTGAGCTTTGTAGATGCTTTCGGCCACAGGAATCAGCAACGTCTCAGGATAGCCATCCTCTACAAGACGAGCCACAGTGCGCTATACCGTATTATGTTAGCCCAGGGAATCGGCGCCTACCTAAAATACCCCCTCCCCCCCCTTCAAATTCCTCAAATTAAATTACGTTTATGCTTCCCTTGTCAATACCTGGTAGGCGACAGCGTTCCGACGCTGAAACAAAGGAATTCGTCGGGGCGAGTTCTGGGAATGTGGCACATTCGGAATGAAAATAAGCGAGTAACGCGGCGCCTCATATTACCAAAAAATGTTAACGGAACTACGTTACAAATTACAGCTCCAAAATTGTAAGGAATTCGTTACTAGGTTACCAAAAAAGTTACGCGTTACCGGACACGACGTTACTTATAACGCGTTATCACCAACACTGTCTTTACCGTGTGATTATGTGACCTTCATATTTATTTTTAGCGTATATCTCCGGGGTAGACCGACGCTTTTAAATAGCCTGCTAAATTTTAGATTGAAAAATGATGCTTATTAGACTGCTATAAAAGTGAAGCCAATATTCAACCTATAATTGATGTTTTACCAACATTAGGTACACAAAGCGCATCTTGTCAAAGAGAGTTTCTAGACATGGTGTCTTGAAGTTTCTATTATCAGTGTCTGGTTACTTGCATTCCTGGGTAGATATAGACCGTCGTTCACCTGTGAAACAATTCTGTGCCACGCGTCATATTTATTTTTTGTTATTTTTGGTTTATTACATACTTCGGACACAAAGTCAATGGCGGGGAGGCAAAACACAATCAAAAAGAAAAACAATCGTGTCACTTCTAACAAGAGACTGCTATGCAGGATCGTAAAGAGACTTACGATTCTGTAATGCAGCCAGTTATGAAACAAAAAATATGTGGTGTGGCTTAAGTGAACAAAATATTTTGATTGTTTATCGCTAACAAAGCTGTGAGAACAATTTCTGGGAGGCACGGGAGGAGGACGAGTGTGCTAGTCTATGTGGTGGTCAAGTTTTAAAGGCACGTGGCTGGTATGACGTGCTCCTCAAAGCCCAAGCTGTGCAAAATGCCTAATGCAAATTGATGTAGTATTCTGTTCTACTCATTAACACCATTTACAGCGTCAGCCAACGTAATGTTGTTGTTTTAGCCGTTCTTGCGTTGGTTGCTACAGTTGTGGAGTATAGGCTAGCTGTATCACACACTTAGCGATATCTTTTACCGAAGAAAACTACTTGCCAGCCTAAAGTTGAAACAAATTCTTCCTTTAAACAATTTGCTAGAGACAAACAAGGCCGAAGCAAGGAGTATATCAAACATGTGCAATCTAACGACTGGCTTGTTTTAGACAAAGCGTCTGCTCGAGTAGCCAACCTAACATGCGCGATCTTGCAAAGAGAAAAACAAATCACTCGTGCATATGACAACAAACGCATAATTATCTTTCTTCAGATTATCGTGTTTACAGCAGCAAACTGCGTGAAATGCATATCTAGAAAATTACTAGGGTAGATAAAAATGTTTCGTTAAAAACACGTTCACGGGAGTAAAATTTCTTACAATTGAGCAATAGAAGAATAAATGGTTCATTTTTATTCTAGTTTTTCAGTCTAATGGCACTAAACAAGTGATCTCACTGTTTTAGTCCTGTGTTTGAAAAAAATGCTAGCCCTGCTAGGCTGAGGTGTGAACCTGCGTTTCTTGCAATGCCTATTAAAATGCACGTTCGGGTTATCTTTCAGGCTGGACAAGCGTTCCCTTAGTCTCGCATCGCAGCACCAGTCAGTCTGCTCCACGTCCGCATTGCCACAGCTCATAGAAATGCTTTATACCACATTTCCTTGCTCAATTTAGGATCTGGGCTTGACGAGGATGCCTAAAGTTACACTTTTTCGTGCTCAATTCTCGCTTTCAAAAATCTTTTTTGCCACAAAACACATGCATCCTACTTCGTGTCCTGTTGCAAATACCACTTGTACTGCGTAGTTTTCTGCCGTGTTTTCAAGTATTTGGCAAATTCTCTGAACATATGTAATCGCAGCTACCTTGCAACTTGAATTATTCTGTATTTAATTGACAGAACGTATTTAGGTTCCTGTTTTAGTAATTTATTTACCTTAGCTCATAAGGCTTGCATCACAGCGAGCTAGTACCCAGTCTCACTTCACCAAATACTTTCTCATCAAACGCATTAAGGTATGAACAGACAATTTTTGTGAGTGGTGAACGGAAACGAGACGTAACAATGCTGTTTTTCACAAGTCTAGAATGGTCCGAGGCAATGTTCAGAAACCATTTTCCTGCTTTGGGCGGGAGACTCCAGCAAAAGTGTTGCAGTACAAATAATATCTTGACTCCAGGAAATTGCAATATTTTGTGCACGCGAACTTCCAAGTTGAGGATTTACTGTTCAAGAATAAGTTTTAAAAATAGAAGAGTTCTTAGATTGCGCTCTCCCACTTACACTCGGCAATAGGACGATGTTCCCTTTCTGCAATCACCTCATGGCAGAGCGACACGCGTGGCAACGCGTCATCGTCAGATGCAGACGGCTCGTTAAAGTGCAGGAGCTTGTCGGATGGCTCTTTTGCGTACACGTCTCCCCCGTAACGTGGCCACAATCCACCCATTTGTGCAAAAAAGGAGATGTATGCACCCCGGCCCAAAAAGCGAAACAGTCTTTGGAAATGAGGAAGTTCCCTTTGTTTTTTCAAAGACTCACTCATGAGATAAACCATAGTGTAACGTGAAGTGTAAGCTAAATGTTGTGAATTAATGAAGGGGAATTTTTATACACTGTTCCTATCGCACCATTACTCTACCTTTTAGTGTTATACGGGGTGTTCAAAAGTTAAGAAAACATGACATTTGCTTTCTGTCTTCGAAAGTGCTCATTCTTCATTGACAGACACCTATATATTGTGGATGGCATCATATGGGACAGCCATTAACAATTTTACAAAAAATTGGGCATTCCGAATCAGAGTTTTATAGTTCTTCAAGTGAAGAAGCCCCCGTATGTTTGAGATCAGAAGTTCTCTTCAGTAGCTATTCTGGTGTACCGAAATTCTACCGGATTCAACGTCGAAACAAAAAACGCATCACCAATGAACGCAAAAATGTGATGTTCACAGTGACGCCAGTGTTCAAAACAATCATCACAAAGGTGTAGTTCTCCCATGTTCTTAATCATATGTGGCCATGTATGCTCAAGTGACAAACCGCGCCGGCTCACCCACATAACCAACTTGGTTGAAGGTTCATCTAATTACGTACGTTCACTATGAACGTCCCACAATAAAATTGTAGTTGCGGTCTTCTTCTGCGTTTCGTTTGTGCCACAAAACTTCGGTAAATTTTACTTCCGCCCAATTTTTAGTTGAGAACACTTCTTCATTTTTAAAGCTGCACAGTTTTCGTTGCGAGAACGACTTCAATTTCCCGCTTTGGCCCAGTCACATAACTTCGCTGATTAAAATTGTAAGTAACTTGCTTTTTTATTTCTTTCCAGAACCATCTTCCTATTATTCTTAAGATGCCTGTGGCTACACTAGTTATTGTGAGCACATCTAGTAAAAATCATTGTTTCTGATTCTTTCACAATCTCAGAGACATGACGCCGAAAAAGTCTTATATCAATCATTGAGTTGAAATTATCAACTTGCACCTGCGCTTTACTCTTCGTTGTTGCACTGTATTATTTCCAGTATCGTCAAGCCCACCGTCGCATTTATGGTCCGTATAGGGTAAGTATTTAATTTTATAGCACGTTATATTTTGTCTTGCACGAATATTGAAATGTGCGTTATAAGTGCTGTGAAAAGATAGTGCGATATGGCTTTATGTAGTAACGTTCAGACCCCTACCGAAACACAAGACGACCAGTAAGGAGTGCCATTAGGAATCAAGGAGTGATGTAGGAGTAGGCAGAAGTAAGAAAACAGTACCAAAACGTCGAAGCCTGTGTTGTAGCATTGTCATTACGTTAGTGAAGAACCGCAACATAAGGAATCCCTTTTTTGCTGATAAACGCATATGTATAACACACTGTGGTAGTTCTCTTTTCATCTGAATTAACTTTTTGCTTTCAGAGCAACATTTTTAGGGGCGAAACTTCTCTAATAATAACCTTGTCATGTGTCACGCGTAAGCGAGAGAAGAATAGGCGAGAAAGAAAGGTAGGCAGTACCGCGCGAACAGTATATTAGACGATGCTGTCTCATTGGTGTACATACATACTGCAGTTGAGTGAAGATATTCTAGATGGCGCTATACCACTACTCTCCAATTGGCTGTTGCCGGGGCTGTGCCTGTGTACGCGGAAAACGAGTGCCTCCCACAATCTACTGGATAGTCGCCGTACGTGGCGGTTCGTTGGTGGAGCATGGACGAAGCAGGTTGGCGAGCAGGTTGAAAACGCTTCCGCTCGGCTTCCATGGCTCGCGTCTCGTTGGTATTACCAGCGCGCCGTCTGCATTCTCTAACGCATTAAGACACATGGACGCATGCACGGACCGACGGAGACACGGGCAGATGGATGGATGGACGCTTCCTCCTACTCATTCATTATTCACTCCGTGGATATGCTGTGATTTTTATAGAACGTGACTATTGAAGAAGCCTCTCAGGTAACACACCAAGCAATAGGATGGAAGGGATTGACAGATGGATTGGTGCGAAACCAACCCAGAAGCCGAAATACTTTGAGGTTTTGCAGTTGCGCACAGTCTACAACAGACAAGCAGCCATCAAAGTTTTTCAAAGCGGTGCCGTAATAGCAGTATTTCACGCGTTCGATGATCCAAATGAGGCGCTCATTTACTTCGCACCTTGCCTCGGACAGCGCTCGCTTCCTCTTATCGAAGTTCTCATCCTCGGCATTTGGGAAGACAGAACAGCAATTGCTCGTATCTGTGTGCACGTAAACATGTTGTTTAAAAAACAGCCCTCCCCTGCATTGGCGTGAAATGGCTGGCCATCCCTGAAGACTATCACTGCCATAATTAGGTAGGAATCAAAGAATTTGGAGAAGTCTCATTACACATCGCTGTGGCGTGGCCTGCAGCAACCAAGGTGTTTGCGAGGACTAGAGCTGATACTGAGGAAAAAGGAAACAGAGAAACTTACAAAGAGGATCCCGTATGGACATAAGTAAAGTGCAAAAGATGTCATTACGTGAACTAACAGCCCCAAGAGAGTGCTTGCAACTCCTGTTGCGGGAGTAGAGGCTTGTTCTAATATATCACTTTATTTTCAAAAGTGCTGGGAACTTTCTTCTGCACAGAGTAAGCACACTTTCTCGACAGAGTACTGGTACTCTGACTGAATAGGAGTGAACAAGTTCCCTCGCCAGAGTACAGTCACCCTTCTCAAATAGAGTTCATACACCCTCTGCAGGAATTGCGCTACTCTCTCACAGAGCTAGAGTGCATCAACTGCCTTCAAAAGTGGAATCGCTGCGCTAGGACTAACGTCTCAAAACAATTATGTCGAGTATTTTATAAAAGGAGTTAACTGCATAGATTGCTTGAAGCTTACATTACATATGCGGGAGGGACGTCGGCATACACATTATATAAGTACGATACACAGCAAACAACACTGAACATGTACTTTTTTTTCTCGCGTTGCCAACAACCACTCACACAACAACCGGCATTTATACTCATGATGTCTAGCCCCCTTCTAATGCGGGTCGCGCTACATTTCTAATATGTGTTTTGAGGACAATGATACATCTAGCATATGTAACTACTTGATGATTTTTAGGTACTCTGTAGGTACACCGACCTTTTTATATAAAGGTACATGACGCAAGAAGCCGTTTCCAGTACTAAAATTCAACTATTAGGTGGTATTCTGTCATATAGGCTCAATGCAGTGAAGCTACTTGTGCCCAAGCCTGAAAGTTGTACTTAGGTGCCTACAAACACAATTGGGACGGTCTGTCAGCAGTGCTGGCCGAAAAATAACCTACGAGTGTTACGATCCGGCGTGCCATCCGACTTGCGATGCAGTAGTGCGTACTTTTGTGCCAGAAAAACAACGCTGGTTGGTAAAACCAGAACTCAAACATGTATCTGGCAATCCTTATAGTTTTGCTTACAACGTCTACACTTTATTACAACAATGAGAGTCTTGCGGATTGATCAAACGCCACCATTCGCGGCCCATTTGCGCCGAGATTGGTCCAAGTAAATGTGATCCGTACGAGTACAACTCCCATTGAATGTAGGCTCATAGCTTACCGGCCGTATCCATCATACATAATATAGGCGCTTCTGGTTTTATTATTGTGCTATGCCGAGGAGTAAGAATGACTGTACAGTAGACCCTTGTCATCGGTCATCTTGAATGAACCATTGTTTTTTGCACACGGTGTGCGCACAAGGAGCGACGGTCATTAATGCGACGCTCTTTCAGCCTGCGGCGCAGCGCACATGGACCACCGCCGACAGCCGCCGGGCGCAGTCACCGGCACTTCTCTGACTCAAACGTGGAAACACAGGCTTGACGTTCGGTGCGCGTTCATGAAATACCACAATAAGACAATTTGTGCTCATTCATTTTGGTTTTTGAGTGATTCGGACCAACCACTGCAACGTAGCAGGCATCACCCACCAGCCAAAGTGTCGGTAGCTCCCTGCACTCACAGTGCGATGACTAAGAGCGACGCTGAAGTTCTGGCGCTCTGGCAGCTTGGACAAATAGTAAAAATACGAAAGGGTAATGGGGCACACGGTGAGGAGCATGGTCATTCTCACATATAATACTCTGCTACGGCGAGAGGAATCCTTCAAAGTAAACACAATGCAACTAACGTTACGTGATACAAACGTTAAGCAACAGCGTAAATAAAGTGATAGCATTGTTTCCATTTCACCTACAAGTCATTCTAGGACTTGAACTACGCAGGTAAAACTGGCAGAAATATCTGAGATTGCTTTTGTTTAGTATTGTTAACCGTAAAAGTATTACTGTGCCATGACAATAACTTTTGTTGAAGATTTAGTGAAACAATGAGTTTTGTGTGTATTATTATTGTGAAAAAGTAATCCTATTCTTTTTTCAGCGTGGGCGCCCCCGTCTTCTTCAAACACCCAATGATCCCGAGGTAAGCGTTTTTGTTCAATGAAAACTGTGATCATTGATGACTAAACGAATAATTGGGCCACATGCAGTCAACAAGTACTACTAGCCGTGCCTTGCTGTGAACGTTGCTCGCCACGTAAGGAACGGCCGAGACCGTCAGCGACGGGAGACACCACTCACAAGCACAGCATGCTTCAATCAGAAATCAAACCTTCTCGGCCACCATTACAGCAGATTGTGATGGACCTTCTGGAGTCGTTTCCAATGTATTTTTGCAGAAATATATGGATCGTGATAGCTTCTGACTACCTCATGTGCTACGCCGAAGTAGGAGCCCTGCCGAAAGGCAGTGCAGTCAATGTAGCCAAGTTCTTCATTAAGAACGTTGTCCTTCAACATGGTGCACCAGAGGTTCTCATCAACGACAGAGGTACGGCGTTTATAGCTGACCTAACTCGGGAAATCCAGAGATACAGCCAGACAAGCCACCGCCCGACAACCACATACCAGCCACAAACCGATGGTCTTGATGAGCGTCTAAATCAGACCACTACCGACATGCTGGCCATGTGCGTTGACATCGAACACAAAATTTGAGATACCGTCCTTCTATACGTGAACATCTCATACAATATGACCGCACTGGAGACGACGCAGTAGACGCTTTACAACTTGATGTGTGGAAGGTACCCGGCAATGACACTTGACGCCATGCTGCCCAACATCACTGACGAAAAATCCTTCGACGTCACCGTCTACCTTCAACGCCGACTAAGCCAGAGAAGTCGCCCGCTTCTGCATCGAGAACGAGCAGATGACTAACAGCCACCGTTGGAAATTTTTAACGACGCCGTATTTGGGTATCGACGCCAATACGCCGACTTGGACTCAATGAAAAACTTTGGGTACGGTACTTCAAACTGCACTGGTTAGTTCAACATTTCATCTTAATCGACTACAAAGTTTCCCCAATTCAAACTCTCCACGACCCCGTGCATGTCGAGTGCGTCAAGCCATTTTCCGCAAACTAAAAAACGTGAGCGCTGTATATTTATTGTTGTTGTTACTCTAATATTGTGCCTCAAGGCGTGTACTTATTTGTTTTCTGCCTTTATTCATGTGCTTTCTTCTTTTATTACAGGATCGGGACGTTACCGTTTTTTCAAAGGGGACGGGGGCAATGCCACGTTCCTTCCTGTAGTTGAGTTACCACGCCGTTACACCGAAGGTGCGGCGTTGCGCAAACCCGTGGAAGCATTCTTAGAACCTTCCTATGCGATCGCGCCCGTAACGTGACCATTACGGTTTCTCCTGGAACTTACGTGGCCACTAGAGATGCCACTGGACTATTTGACGGTGCATGTATTAATTACGGCTCACTTCACCGTTGAATTTCTGGACGCCTCCACTATGGCGTTTCTCACAATCAAATGGTGGTTTTGGGACGTTAAACACTACATATCAATCAAGCGCTTCCCCACTTGTCAGATGATCGAGACCCGACCCTTAGTTCGCCGCTATCAGTGCCAGGATGTATTGCTGTAGTTTGATTTTCTGTTTACCGGCTACAGTTTCAGCTAAATGAACACTTTCATCTTGAAAATACAAACCCCGGAATTCGCCAATGTAACGACTGCGTGATAATGCTGTGACATGAGTTCGCAAGCTAACCGTTACATATTGAGATTCTGTGTTGTTGTGTACAATGCTACGCTTCTTTTAATTGCACGCTGCTAAAATTACCATACGTTGAAGAGTCAATCACGTGTGTTCTTGATTTTGTTTTATTACTACGCTATTTCTTGTCTGGTGCGGATGTTGTTGATCAGGTTCAGGCAAGTATTCTATTATAACAAACGTTATTAGGTATGTGGTATTCAAAGAAATAATTGCATAATTTTCACTGGAAGACCGAACCGTTTTCATACAGCCAGATAGCTGTAAACTGCTTGCGGATTGCGTCTTTTGTGAATCGTTAGTAATTTGGCAGCTACCTGGGTTATCTGTTACTTTTTTTTAAACTGAATATGTCTAGTGTTTTGTTTTCACTAACCAGTTTATGTTTTTGTTCTCGCTCGGTTTAACTGTCACGCTATTTTTTAGCCAGGGATGCAAGTGAATCCCGGGCCTACAGCGAATATTCCAGTATGGGCAAGTATTTTATCCTCACTCAGAAAAAAGTCATCAGTGATTTTGCTGCCTTATGTCTACCTCGTATGCTAAGCAGAGTGTATTGAACACGTGAAAAAGAGTTGTCAGTTTCACTTGAAAATCGCGTATGAGGGCCTGTCTTTTTGCCGAATCGCTTGCAGAGGTCGCTTGTGACTTGTCGCGTTTTTTTCAATTGTGCTTATTTTTGGTTTTCCAGGAATTGTATTCATTTTATTACTGCTGAATTGAACCAATGTTGCATACGTCAATAATTTTGTGAGTTTATGTTGAAGAGAAACATACGTTGGGAAAATAAACAAAAACCTTTAGTCATGCAGTCGCTAACTTGCTTCTAGCCAAAGTGAGACAACTTTGCAATCACTGCTAAACAAACATTATGTGCATACCTACAGAGTTGTACAACTTCTATTTGAACTTGAGTACTATTTTTGAGGAAAAATATTCTGAATAAAGTGAAATTACATATAGACAGTTTATTCAGTGCTTCTTTGCAGAGGTCGAGCAGCTTTTTAGTAGCTTTACTTTGAAATTGTTTCTTGTTTGGCTTCGCAGCATAAGGCTCATTTCACATAAGAGTAATGTGCAGTCCAACTCGGAGGGCATTGTCTGTTATATTTGGCGACTTGCGTATAGCTGGAGTCATAGAGCCTACATAAAACAGTGACCAAGGAGCACAGTCCTTCAGACTGCAGTAAAATCTTATTTCAAATCAGTGAGACCAAGTAAAAGAGAAAAACTAGATGAGCGATGACTCCAACAAATTCCTGCAGAAAAACTGTAAATACAAAGCTGTAGGGAGCATGGGCAAAGTTGTACGTAACTTTAGATCAAGAGCGCACATTATTCGAACAGTACCGAGAAAGAAATATTCTGGGCTCTACAAGGTAATTAAGAAAAGGCTGAGGTCCACTCGGCTGTTCAGCAATAAGCAAGTGGTGTATGCCTCTCGAGCGGTATCTTCACTCAGAGTTTTCAGCAGAGCAGTCTCTTTAAAAAAGATGACGCCACTTGATATACTTACCACGTTGTGCTGAATTACTCGAAGTTATAGTCGACGAGGAAGTTAAAAGCTGTCATTGGCCTGTCTTCTAAATGTTGCCTTGCTGCGTTATTAGTGTCATTTATTTATTTACTTGTGACGTTCAAGAAGAACCCGCAACTGATATACGCCAGCGAGGATCATACTCTTTTAGAACGCTCTGATAAGGCCCACAAACCTTGTAGCTAGAAATGTGTGGAACTCAGGGAATCTGCAGCTGTAACTCTAGAATGCTCTCTTCCGCTAACACAAAAAGCCACCAGTGTTCCAATCACCGTTGTCTGGTGATTGTGCTCGTCATTGAGCTGGAAAATTTATTTGCATGTTATTAGGCTGAAATGTCCAACGCGCATTTATTCGCTTTTCGCACCTGTGGGCAGTGGTGGCCTTACCACCAGTTATCACTTGTGCTATAAAATGAGCGTGTGTCACTAAACCCCAATTAATTGCGCACAAGGCGACGAACGTATTTACTACATTGGCGAGAAAGAGGACCAGCCTGGTGAGGCCGCCGTCGGAGAAGGCACGACGGGTGTCGGGAGGATCGTCGAGGATCGTTTTGGCACGGACACGTCTTAGGATGAGTGGAATAGTGCGCGATATGAAGGTTATAGCACAAGCGTCCACCTGCTGAACGCCCCCGGGGGCCTGGTAACGCGTTCTGGAACTGTGAAAATCAAGATTTCGCAATCTTCCATACTTGTTGGCTGTTCCATGCAACAGCAATGAGCCCTAAATTAAACTTTACAACCTTTTCTTCTGTTTTTAGCCTTACATCTGTTACGGTCAAGTGTATTCTTCATGGGCTCTTATCGCCGCAGCTGATAAAAGAATCGCTAGGAGAGACTTGGTTAAGCAGGTGGTCGGCACTGCTTCCTTTAACGAGCGTCCTAAAACGGGAGTGGTGTCTGTTTTATTAACAGCAAAATGAGTTATTGAAGCTTGATTGATATACTTCTTTCCTCGAAGGAGTATTCTGGGGCGTGGTACTGTTATTGTTCATGGTCTACGCTGGCGTGTTGCCCTTCATATAAAAAGAATCGACGATTGGGTTAGTTGGTTGACATATAAGGTATAACGGTTGTTCAAGTGCACGAAGTGAAACAGAAATAAATAGAAGATAAGCGCTCGTCCTGTTTTTTTTGTCCTTGTACGTATGCTTTAACTAAGTTTATACATTGTATGCACCTTCATATCACGCGCAGTGTACGTCAAGCATTGCGAAATATTTCGCGTCACGCAAAAGACGACACTCAAGGATGAGAAAAGAACAGTTCTGTTGAGTTGTTGTGTCAAGGCAGCGTGTGGTCTCTACATAAGTTTGCTGAAGCCAGTAAAACACGCCAAAGCAAGTCACGACAAATTTTATAGGGTCATTGGCAAGCATATGCACTTAAGGCCTTCCGAACTGCCCGCAAGTTTTACAGGAACTGCACACAAGTTTTACAGGAAAAAAACAGGCAGCTGATGAATCGGTCAAAATGTGAAGGCTATGCGGAAGCTAACTAAAGGCTGTGGTTTCGTTGACAAGCTGATACCGCTGGACGCCATGATGCGGGATTGTTTCTTGTGTAGCATCAAAAACGAAGCTGTCCAGCACAGCCCGCCGAGCCCAACCGTACGTTCCAGGTTGCATACAACATGGCTATGCCAGCTGATGCTTCAGAAAAACAGCAGCGAGACATGTGCAACCACAGACGAGACGAGAAAAACGACAGCTAGGACCACGTTCAATCACCTTGAAAGAAAGAAGGCCTAGTGGCCATAGATTATAGTTACTATTGCTGCAGCTGCAAGCACGCTCCGCATTTGTGCAGTTCTAGACAGGCGAAGTGTTTCAAGGTAAAAAAAGTTGGACACATTGCGAAAGTCTGTCATTCAATATATGCTCTGAAGTTTCAAAGAATGACTTCACACGTACTTAGGAAAAGGCAGAATAAAAGAAGGGTGGCTTTGAAAGGACTGATTTATTTTTCTTCTCTTAAGTGATGGTGCAACACAAAAAATTGATGGTACATGTGCAGACACAAAAGAAAAAAAAGCACCTATAAAAATTTCTTCAGGAGCATCACCTTCAGTTGTGCATGAATAAACGTGTTAATTAATCGAGAGAAATCAAAGTAAAATACCCCTTCAAGGATCAAGAACAACACTTGTACAGTCTGGTCAAAAGAGGCGTTGCCAGTAGTCAGTCGCGCAAGTGTGTTGAATTTCAAGCGTTGAACGGCAAAACTGCGTGTGTTCGTATTGAAGAGAATAGGGAACTGTTTGCCTGAATTAAACTAGTTTAGGCTGTTGGACGTTGCGCTGGCGGGTAATAAGCAATAGATTAATAAAGACGAGAGTTGGTAATTTTCAGAGACGCCTCGAAGTTCCCTTCCTTGCTACAGTGGACTACTAGTGGACACTGTTATGAAAATTAACGTCACACCAAAGTTCCTCTCTAGCACGGAAGCAAAGGAAGTGGGTGCTGCTACGTGCGTTCGCCCCCTCGCAACTACCTTCACTTCGTATTATACGCCTCAAAAGTCGTCCACTTCCGCTTAAACTGAACAGCGATGTGGCTGAAAAGGTGAACCAGTTGGTGCAGCAAGAAGTCTGAGAATCAGTCAAGTACTCCAACTGGGCAGCTCCACTGGTGGTGGTAAAAAAAAAGATGGGACCTTCTGTCTTTGTGTATCAACCCGTAGCATGGTAAGCAAGCAGTTGAAACTAGCGGGTACCTTTTGCCTACCTCAGCGGAAATATGTCGGCTCTCAGACCTAGCAAGATGTTTGCGAAGCGCGACCTAGCTCAAGTTTATAAAGAGACTATTCAGGATGATGTGTCTGATGAAGTGCTTACTGTTAATAAAATAGAGTTTCTGCACAAGGTGAGACGGCTGTCATTTGTATTTTTTCTCACACCAGGGGTATTTCGACGAGTCAGCGACACGCTGTTGGCATGCATTCCAGGCTTTGTTGCTGATGTTCATGATATCCTGCTTTTCAACTATAATGAAGCAGGGCACACAAAAATACTAGAGAATGGGTTGTCACGTTTTGTTAACGAAAAAAGTGTGCATTCTACCAGGTCATCAGTGAATTCCCGGGACATTGGATTGATAACAGAGATGCACCATAGCCAAAGCAAAGTCTCTCCCCACTTCTATTCACGTTGCTGCCTTCGCTCTGACAGCATCACGCAGACTTTGCCCTTTGCCAGAAAGGGCTGCAACGACTGGTCTAGGCAAACATAGCGCTATTAGTACATTCGTAAATTTATTACCTCTCAATTAATGCTATCGAAGGTGAAGGCACCATTACACATCGCTTCAGCGTTTTGCTTCTGTCAGCGGCGCAAAAAAACACCGGTACATATGCAAGTTTTCATCAAAAGTGACCACTGAAACGAAATGGTAACCCCTTTTCAATGGTTCAGAAACCACGTACTCATAGCGAGTAACAGGTGTTCGCAGTCCATAAAGTATTACAAATACCACGTCAAACTTTCAAAATACTAAAATATTGTCAATCATACAAACTAAAAGCTCACTGCAGTTTTGAAAATTCAATCCCCTGTTCAGCAGCACCATCCAGGTTTTCGTGGCTAGGGTTCAGTGGTGATAAATGTCTGTTTTATTTATTCTTGAAGCATGGGCAGTTCTTGAACGTGAAGCGAAATGTGACCTACATGTTCAAAGGTGCCAGTTTCAGTTCGTGCCCGTGACAGTTATCTTTTCGTGCACTTTTCGTTCGCGCATTTATTGCACTTACTCCTAATGATCTCTACTATCCTGTCTTCTGCTGTGTTCTTTGATATTTCTTATAAACATTGTGTCTAGCTAAGAAAATTGAGCCCTTGAAATCTTGAAATTCCTATTTATTTTCAGTCTCCCCCGCCATTAAGCCCCCTAGGATCCCCTGCCAGTACAAGTGGGGTAATGCTTTATTAGTGATGACAAGTCAATCAAAAAATCTTGCCAGCCAGAAAAAGGGAATGAAGACACCCCATGCCTTCTTTAACTCCTAGCGTGTCCTGTTCGTGCTTGGATTCATACTATGTTGAATTCTCTACTCAATTAGGGGTGTTATCCTGGGGAAAATACGTTAGTTTTGATGTTCGAAGAGCTTACTTGATCACGTATACCTGATACAAAGGAAAAAAATGTACTCACATGGCACTCACTTACAACTGCACATAACAAGCGCGAGTGAAGTTCATAAGGATAATTACGTTTGTCCAGTATCTTGTGAAAAAAATATTTGCACTTAAATATTATGACGACCGATCTTGCAGAAAAGTTCCAATTCAGAATAGTATTTTATAGAGCAGAAACAGAAGCAAGACGACAGGACAAGGCAAAATGCCATCACCTTTACTGCCACTTGTAAGTACGAGAAGATGTGCTCGTCTGGTGACCGAATCTCACGAGGTCAATCCAGGGAGCAACGGTCACAGCAGTGTATGTGAAGGAGCGTTTAAATTTTACGTGTAATACTAATTTATGTATCAAAGAGAAGTGATTTTTTTTCATATTTTCACCACATTAGTTGACCGGAAGTTCGTGAACCCTCGTATGAAACCAGTCGTTGTCAGTACGAACAAATCGTCAATAAGCTTAAGCAACTAATAATCGCGCAGACTCTACTCTAGACACCACAAATATATGCGACGTAAGTGAAGCTCCCGAAGTAACATGAAACAACGTCACCACATTAAATTTAGTGTATATTTAATATTAGTAAATATATCTTGCCGTTGACTTCTCTAATCCTCACTTAGATTTATGTGGTTGCCTTGATATAAAGGGCTACCGATTTCTGTAATTCATACCTCAAAATCGTACTGACGCACAATATGACGACACGACTTACGAGCAATAGTCTGAGCAATGGAGTGACCATCTAATAATATAACCTTGCAACTTGACTTCTAAAGCTCACTTCTGTCACAATCACCGGGCTTGTCCACGCTGCATCATGCGTTGTCCAAGATCTTTCTCGACTTTGAAGACAGCAATTCACACTTGCGCAAAATGATCGCATTTAAATATTTTTATTGTAAACTGTACGCAATCTGTTTAGCTACACAACAAACAACTTCCGGGTAGGTAGAGATAAGCTAATTACAAAAAGTTTCTGCAATGTGACTACTGCAAATCCGTTGCAGCTGGACAATGGTTTGAGCTAACATTTAAATACTCTTCGCAAAAATATTATGTTGCTGATCTTATGTGGTTGTGTTCACTTTAATTACCGTATGAGGTATTTGTCCCGCAATACTCTTTTCAGTCTGGGTTACCCCGGAGTCCCGGAGACGGCAATCTTATTCCAATATGGGCGAGTATATCTTCATTCACATAAAGTCACAATTATTGTTACGATACAGGCTTCTGTCGTAGGTTAGGCAGACTAAGCTAACAGCAAGTTAACAGCAAGCTAACTAACAGACCAAGCTTACAGCAAGTAAGAAAAGACAATATATTATTTATTGTATTTGGCCAGTAACGTATTAATAAAATCATAAAACTGCAATACAAAGTGACCAATGAAAACGGCAACACGCATTGCATAAAAATACCGGTATGTATAATAAAGTTTTAAATAGTAAAAACACAAAATACTACACCGACGAATACAATACAGCATCATGTGAGTTCTGAGCAAAGATTCTTGTCGAAGCAAGGAGAACTTTGCTTGAATTTCTGGCTTTCTAAGAGGTATCATACAAGAGGTAAGTCGAAATATGTACTGCATATCACTGCAACCGCTGCGAAAATGTTTTCTTTTACAGAGATAAGTGATGCGCCCGCGACACATCTCTCATGGATTATTTACAATTTGTTTACGTTGCACGTGGCCCATGCAGAATAATAATTACGGGTGTACCCCATAAAGTTGGTGGGAAACATTAAACGACACACTCATTCCGCAATTTATATTTTGTGACGAGGGTTTGTTATTTTACTCTCTGTTGTTATTTAACTCTTCTTCCACGCTATAATTCATAACCTATTGCTAATTTTTACCTGATATGACAGCAGTTTAAAATCTGTGGGCGGTAAGATAAAGCACAAGCATGAATAGCTTGGTGGTGGGTACACGGCTGAAATATGTACTCGACGCAACGGTGATTTGCCGAATGTGACTTGCCGTACCTTTAACCTAAAGCATTTTGCCTTCTGAATCGTCCTGGAACACTACACTGCTGCTTGCGATCATTGCGGCAGCGAAAAAACAATGCAGCACGTTCTCTGTAACTCCTTTTAGCGCGCAGAGTTTGCTGATAGCTGCTCTGTCAGCCGGCCTTGACGAGAGACACTTTTTGAGAACAGTCAATGTTGGAGATGATCCCTTTTCGAACTGAAACTCAAACGTCTCCTTGCTTAATTTATTGCGTGGTAGGTATAAAATAGGCTATAGTATCCCCCCTCTTGTTTATTTTTTTTTTCGCTTCGTTCACATTTCTGTTCACTTTCCTTCTCATTTTTCTTCCTCTGTACCCCTCCACTTCGTGCAAAGTAGAAGGCCCGATGCTACAATGTCTCTGTCTTTCGGCGACGCAGAGACCCGCAGGTTGAAATCTGTCACAGGTGTATTAACGCCCAGCGCAGGACGTGCTAGAGAGAAACATAATTTTTTATATCGCGCACAATCTGAGTAGTTAAGACTATTGCAGAGCACACACAAAAGCTAGATATAATACTATGGGGCTCAATCACGCATATGCACACAAAACAATTACCAGTAATCTCTTAGCCGATGACTGACGAGCGTGCTGACCATTACTGGGTGCCGGCAGTGTTACTTTAATTAAATAATTTTGACTTGATCTCGAAATTTTGACCCATAACTATTAAATCCTATGCTTCCACTCATCGGATGATCACCAGCAGAACCACTAAGTATACCGTTTGTCCTATGGTGTCATTGCTGCTGCCAGCACACAAACACTCGAATGCATGAAACGCGTCACCGTGATAGATAATTTTAATGCAAATGATAGTAACATTAATCCTTCACATAAACAAAACATATTATTCAAATCAATAGTCACTGTTCGCAGCCCATAAATATTACGAACGACAGATCTCATGTGCGAAATCAGTCAAATTTAGTCGACTATAAAATATTTCTAGTAGGAGAGACGCTATAACACTTAGCCTTAAGGGTGAGGTCACGCAGGCAAGCTCATAACAATTTATGAACTTTAGGGCACGGGGTCCTTAACAGGCCTAACTGGCACTGGCTAAGCGTTCAGTAAATGCAAAGATGTCTCCATGTTTTATACTTGCAGGATGAGTCATTACATAACGTGTGGTTTGGAGCTTTGTGTTTTTGTAAAATATAACAAATGTAAATAAAACAAATCTGTTTTTTTCAAAAATATTATTATAACACACAATGTTTACTACTGCTAAAGTAAACATGACGCAGCAAATATGTCCATATGTGCATCTTAGTCAAGATCGTCGTGCTATATATGTTCTTTTCAGTCTTCACCACCATCAGGTCTTTCCACTTCCACTGCCGGTCCAAGTGGGGTGAGTGCTTTTTATATGATGACGAGTGAATAAAACACATTGCTGGGCAGGGTACGGCGACACAAGCATGTTATACATTTTTTAGCAGGTGCCGTGTCCTGTTAATACATGCTATCATGACCATTTTCTAGCTTGAATGATTCATTAGCCACTTCACTGTTTTATTCTATAGCAAATCATTGTACTTTTCATTTGTCATAACTTGCCAGAAGACATACAAACTGAATATGCGTATGCACAATGCTAAGATGGACAGTTGAGCTGCTGTGCTGGTAATAACAAGTATTACCACTCGCATCTGCAGAATCATCAATTTATACCACCGCACTACATGCATAAACTACAGCTATACAACACAACAAATATCCCTGCAAAAGATGCTGATTTGAAGTCGTCTATGATATCTTTGCGGGAAAACAAAGGCAGAATGACAGTAGCAGGAGCTACCCCCAAACGACTTTTTCTCGCATGCGGGATAAGAGAAGAGAGTTTTCGCCACTAACTGGAAAACCTTAGGCTCAATCCAGGCAACCGCGATCACATTTACATGAAGGCTAAAAGGCAGAAGCCCTACTGTGGTTTGTTGTGAGTGCACGCACTTTGTTTCGCTTAATCATTACCTCGTATTCCGAAAACCAACCAAACAGTAATGAGTTCTTGTTCCATTATTCCATGCAAGCTTATTCAGGCGACTCAACTGTGTTGAGCACTCTCGTTTTTTCAAAGTTAAAGCACCGGCCATCTCGAGGCACACATTGAAGTGCACCAAAAAGAACCGGCATTGTGTTCACTCCAAATCGTGGCATCGGGTAGATTCACTACTCGTCTGGAACTAAGATCCAACTACAATCTTTTTAACCATAGTAGCTTTAGTATACACTATTGGAGCTGGAAATAACGCGGCTGCTGGTACCAGACTTGCCTTACAGTTCATCCTCGTAAAAGCATTTAGAGTATACTCATTTCAATTACGGGGCCTCGAAAAGAGTCCCGTATTTTTACTTTTCGTCAGTACTCGCCCGTTCCGGGAGTGTTTAATGTGCGTGCCTGGTGCCTTCCTTGGACGTGGTAGCCGTTTTTCATTGTCCCTCTCAAAAATCGAACCCTGATTCTCCGTTACACGCAACAACCATGGTAGGCACGTAACCTACCATCGACTGTTGATAAGGCAGATAGTAAGAAACGTCGCCGGCTCATGGCCATCCGATTATCACAAAGTTATTCATAGTCACCACACAACACGGGCTGAAACGCGATCGATCTTGGTCTAATAAAAGCAAGCCTTATCCGAAGGACTCGAGGCTCGCTGCTTGTTATTAGCTCTAGTATTGCCACAGTTATGCAAGTAGGAAGACACGATCTAAGCAACCATAACTGATTTAATGAGCCATTTACGGTTTCGCCTTATTTCGGCATGTACTTAGACATGCATTGCTTAATCTTTGAGATAAGCATATGATTACTCTCAGGAAACGTTAGTCAGCAAGTAGACCGTGACAAACCGACGTGCGTCGTACTCTATTTTGCTTTATTCTTGCTATATATATATATATATATATATATATATATATATATATATATATATATAAGTATAAAAAGAGGTCGACAAACGTGCGAAAAAACACTAGTTTTACTAACGTTTCGGCAGGTGGGCCTGCCTTCGTCGGAGTGAATGGTTACACATGGCACACAGGGCACATATATAAGCCGCTTCTTTGCGTATCACACGGCTAAGTCATTATCAGTAGTATAGGAAACAAGATTATATATCACCAAAGGTACGTGGCTATAGTGCATATACAGCTGAAAACGCGTATCATTATACAATAGTGAATTGGCACGTATTGGATACCCTACAACTTGTGTGGAATGAAACAGGTCAGCAAAATAACAGACTGCGCACGCAGTAGCTCACTTGGTCATACGTTCTGCGGGATAATCACAGCCTAAAAACATTCAGTAAGCCTTTTTAAAAAAAGAAGTTTAGAAAGATAAACAAAATCACAAAGCAGGCAGATCAAAATGAATGCGAGTAAATGGTGAAGCGACAAAGGCCACCTAAATTATGTAGGTAATATTTGACAATAGGCCAACATCGTGCGAAGAATATACACTTGTCAGTAAAACAAAAAAGCGATTTACTAAGGCAATATGCAAGTAAGCGTACCCGGGCTCTCGTTCATGCCGGCAGATAGTGTTTTGAATTTATGAATTAAAAATGACTCTTTTACTTCGCGTTCATGGTGTGATTTAAAACCCGATTCCAGTATTGTAGCTATCATGTTACTGAATGAATGACCTGCCTCGGTGACATGCCTTGAAATAGGTAAGTTAGGAAGGGCATGCACATGAGCTTTATGATTATTGAAACGGTATCTAAAAGCTGTTTCAGTATGACCTATGTATTGTACATGACAGATTGAGCATTCTAGCAAATATACGACATTTGCAGTATCACAAGTAAAACTGCCATTAATTTTGAACTTGAAGTTCGTCGCAGTACTGGCTGCCAGTGTTGTTGTCGTCATGTGTGCACACACTTTACAGCGGCGCTTTTTACAAGGACGGCAACCAAGCGTCTGGTCGTTATTGTTCTGTCTGGTTTTAGAGGAAGTTAGTAAATCTCGCAAATTTTTGCCTCGTCTGTACACAACACGTAGTGGTTCTGGAAACGCTTTTGCAAGGCGTTCGCTCTGCATAAGTATGTTGTGGTGTTTACGGAAAATTGATGCGACGTTAGGTGCCGATGCGTTATGGGTTAAAACCAGGTTAACCTGTGTATGACTTTTAGGATTTTTCTTGGGGATGCAGAGTGCTGTACGGTCTTGTGCGTCGGCACGCCTTACTGCGTCATCGACTAACTTGGGCGGATATTTTTGTTTAAGAAGTGCATTGCGTAGCTGGTTACAGTTATTATCAAAGTCAGATTGCTCAGAGCAAATTCGCTTAAAGCGTAAGGCCTGGCTGTAAGGTATGCTGGATTTGCAGTGTCTTTTGTGGCTGCTTTGAAAGTGTAAATACCTCTGTCTGTCAGTCGGCTTGCGGTAAAGTTTAGTGCTCAATTTTGCATTATCGAGACAAACGGTTACATCGAGAAAGTTAATGGTCTCTGGTGAATATGTGTGCGAAAAGGATATGGAAGGGTGAGCATTATTAAAGTCCGAAATAAAAAACAAAAGTTCCTCCTCTCCATGTGGCCAAATCATGAAAATGTCGTCAATAAATCTTTTGTAATAAAAAGGTTTTAGTGAACGACTCGACAAGAATTTGTTCTCAAGGGATCCCATAAATATGTTTGCATAGCTTGGCCCGATCTTAGTACCCATAGACGTACCACTTACTTGAACATAATGCACTCCATTGAATTCAAAGTTGTTGTACTGAAGAATCATTTCAAGCAGTATAGCTATAGTCGAGCTATCAATGGACTTGTCGAGAGCGGAGTGATCGTAAGCCTCAACCACGGACATTATACCATCCAAGTGCGGTATGCTTGTGTAGAGAGACGCAACATCGAGAGTTACAAGAAGAGCGTTGTTAGGTATAATAAGGTTGGCAATATCAGAAAGGAAGTCGTTAGTATCTCGCAGAAAGGAGTGGAACGTAGAGGGTATCTGGTTTATCAGGCTATCTACGTAACGTGACAAGTTTTCTGTCACGGTACCTATGCCGGAAACAATTGGGCGACCAGGATTGTTGTGTTTATGGATTTTGGCAACAAATAGAACCTGCCAGCTGCCGGACTAAGAGGGATTAGAGAAGCTGCCCTATCATTTAGTTTTTTCTCCTTTATTAGTTTTCTTATTGTGCCGTCTAATATCGCTTTATAATCCTCAGTCGGATCGGCCTCGAGTCGCCTATAAAACGACCTATTATCAAGCTGACTGTTCGCTTCAGCAATATATTTGGTTGTGTCCATGACAACGATGGCACCTCCTTTGTCTGCAGGTTTTATTGTGATGTCGGTGCGTTCGCCAAGGTTTGCTATAGCTTTTCTTTCTAGGGTCGATAGGTTTCGACGAAAAGACTTGGGTTCATTATAAGCTCGAATGATATCTCGCTGCACTGCTTTAATAAATATATCCAAGTGTTTGTCACGTTGTGACCCCGGTGTCCAACGTTTAGCCGAAGGTAAAGCAGTTGGATCGTCGGCGGGAGTCGGCTGATCGAAGAAATATTCGCGTAGTCTCATATTTCGTGCGAAGTTGTCTAAATCTTTGTATAACTGAAATTCATTATAGTTACCACTTGCTGCAAGTGGTAACTATAATGAATTTCAGTTATACAAAGATTTAGACAACTTCGCACGAAATATGAGACTACGCGAATATTTCTTCGATCAGCCGACTCCCGCCGACGATCCAACTGCTTTACCTTCGGCTAAACGTTGGACACCGGGGTCACAACGTGACAAACACTTGGATATATTTATTAAAGCAGTGCAGCGAGATATCATTCGAGCTTATAATGAACCCAAGTCTTTTCGTCGAAACCTATCGACCCTAGAAAGAAAAGCTATAGCAAACCTTGGCGAACGCACCGACATCACAATAAAACCTGCAGACAAAGGAGGTGCCATCGTTGTCATGGACACGACCAAATATATTGCTGAAGCGAACAGTCAGCTTGATGATAGGTCGTTTTATAGGCGACTCGAGGCCGATCCGACTGAGGATTATAAAGCGATATTAGACGGCACAATAAGAAAACTAATAAAGGAGAAAAAACTAAATGATAGGGCAGCTTCTCTAATCCCTCTTAGTCCGGCAGCTGGCAGGTTCTATTTGTTGCCAAAAATCCATAAACACAACAATCCTGGTCGCCCAATTGTTTCCGGCATAGGTACCGTGACAGAAAACTTGTCACGTTACGTAGATAGCCTGATAAACCAGATACCCTCTACGTTCCACTCCTTTCTGCGAGATACTAACGACTTCCTTTCTGATATTGCCAACCTTATTATACCTAACAACGCTCTTCTTGTAACTCTCGATGTTGCGTCTCTCTACACAAGCATACCGCACTTGGATGGTATAAGGTCCGTGGTTGAGGCTTACGATTACTCCGCTCTCGACAAGTCCATTGATAGCTCGACTATAGCTATACTGCTTGAAATGATTCTTCAGTACAACAACTTTGAATTCAATGGAGTGCATTATGTTCAAGTAAGTGGTACGTCTATGGGTACTAAGATCGGGCCAAGCTATGCAAACATATTTATGGGATCCCTTGAGAACAAATTCTTGTCGAGTCGTTCACTAAAACCTTTTTATTACAAAAGATTTATTGACGACATTTTCATGATTTGGCCACATGGAGAGGAGGAACTTTTGTTTTTTATTTCGGACTTTCATAATGCTCACCCTTCCATATCCTTTTCGCACACATATTCACCAGAGACCATTAACTTTCTCGATGTAACCGTTTGTCTCGATAATGCAAAATTGAGCACTAAACTTTACCGCAAGCCGACTGACAGACAGAGGTATTTACACTTTCAAAGCAGCCACAAAAGACACTGCAAATCCAGCATACCTTACAGCCAGGCCTTACGCTTTAAGCGAATTTGCTCTGAGCAATCTGACTTTGATAATAACTGTAACCAGCTACGCAATGCACTTCTTAAACAAAAATATCCGCCCAAGTTAGTCGATGACGCAGTAAGGCGTGCCGACGCACAAGACCGTACAGCACTCTGCATCCCCAAGAAAAATCCTAAAAGTCATACACAGGTTAACCTGGTTTTAACCCATAACGCATCGGCACCTAACGTCGCATCAATTTTCCGTAAACACCACAACATACTTATGCAGAGCGAACGCCTTGCAAAAGCGTTTCCAGAACCACTACGTGTTGTGTACAGACGAGGCAAAAATTTGCGAGATTTACTAACTTCCTCTAAAACCAGACAGAACAATAACGACCAGACGCTTGGTTGCCGTCCTTGTAAAAAGCCCCGCTGTAAAGTGTGTGCACACATGACGACAACAACACTGGCAGCCAGTACTGCGACGAACTTCAAGTTCAAAATTAATGGCAGTTTTACTTGTGATACTGCAAATGTCGTATATTTGCTAGAATGCTCAATCTGTCATGTACAATACATAGGTCATACTGAAACAGCTTTTAGATACCGTTTTAATAATCATAAAGCTCATGTGCATGCCCTTCCTAAGTTACCGATTTCAAGGCATGTCACCGAGGTAGGTCATTCATTCAGTAACATGATAGCTACAATACTGGAATCGGGTTTTAAATCACACCATGAACGCGAAGTAAAAGAGTCATTTTTAATTCATAAATTCAAAACACTATCTGCCGGCATGAACGAGAGCCCGGGTACGCTTACTTGCATATTGCCTTAGTAAATCGCTTTTTTGTTTTACTGACAAGTGTATATTCTTCGCACGATGTTGGCCTATTGTCAAATATTACCTACATAATTTAGGTGGCCTTTGTCGCTTCACCATTTACTCGCATTCATTTTGATCTGCCTGCTTTGTCATTTTGTTTATCTTTCTAAACTTCTTTTTTTTTAAAAGGCTTACTGAATGTTTTTAGGCTGTGATTATCCCGCAGAACGTATGACCAAGTGAGCTACTGCGTGCGCAGTCTGTTATTTTGCTGACCTGTTTCATTCCACACAAGTTGTAGGGTATCCAATACGTGCCAATTCACTATTGTATAATGATACGCGTTTTCAGCTGTATATGCACTATAGCCACGTACTTTTGGTGATATATAATCTTGTTTCCTATACTACTGATAATGACTTAGCCGTGTGATACGCAAAGAAGCGGCTTATATATGTGCCCTGTGTGCCATGTGTAACCATTCACTCCGACGAAGGCAGGCCCACCTGCCGAAACGTTAGTAAAACTAGTGTTTTTTCGCACGTTTGTCGACCTCTTTTTATACTGCATTTTCCACCGGATCCATTGAATATCACCCCACCATATATATATATATATATATATATGTATATATATTGCTTTCGCTTAGTCATTAACGAGGGTCTAATACTGGCAGACTTGGTGCCGTTAGGCTCTACACGAGGCACTATTGGTCATCTTCCAGCTCGTAATAAGTTCGCGTGCTGCGTGACGGCATACAGGCTCATAAAAAGAGTCTGCCTTACTCGACGCCTTGGCTACAATTGGCGCTGACTGACACTGCCACGTTTACATCCACATATAAAACAATTAAAGTGGCTAGGCGGATAGCCGCCATAATAGCTTAGTGGTAGAGCATCGAACGCCTATTTGAAGGTCATAGGTTCAATTCCTCTTCACGGCAAGTTATTTGTTCACCCACTTTCTTTCTATTTACCTTACACTGGTTCTAATAACTTCCTCTGTACATTCCAAGGTATGATTGTCTTATATATATATATATATATATATATATATATATATATATATATATATATATTTATATATATTTATATATATATAATTATTTTTTTATTTATTTAGGCCCCATTGCACTGATCTAGTGCCTAAGGTACTCGGCTGCTGACCCGCAGATCAAATCCCGGTGGCGGTGGCTGCATTTCCGAAGGAGGTAGAAGTGTTGTAGGCCCGTGTGCTCAGATTTGGGCGCACGTTAAACAATCCAAGGTGCTCTGAATTCCTAGATCCCCTTACAATGGCGTTTCTCATATTCATATCGCAGTTTTTGTACGTTGAGCCCCACAAATCAATATATATATATATATATATATATATACATATATTTCGCTTCCTGCTCACGGCTGGTTATTTTTTCACCCACTTTTCTTTCTTATTTACATTCCATTGGTTTTAATACCTTCCTCTGTACATTCCTTGGCATTATTGTCTGTTAGATCTAATTATTATTGTGTTGTGTCTAAACACGGAAAAACGAGCCCTTAGGTATACACTTCTTTTCGTTATATATATATATATATATACATGGCCAGATCATTCTTGCATTTGATTTTTCATTGTCGGCCTAGCCAATATGCTCAACACCTGCGCGCACTCATCGACGTACACGTTTCCAGCCTACTTAATTCCCGCGATTTTCGGAGCACCTAGCTGAAAAATTCAAGCATGAGGGTGAACCAACTGGCCCAACTCAACATCTTATCTTGCTCTTTATAAAGATTCGTTTGAAAGCACGCGCATCATCATGTCGTCGATGAATTTGTCCGTGTGTGTTTTTCACGCCAGAAGTTTCATCTCCATACGTACAAACTGGCTTTTGATTGGCAAGAAATGCTTGAAAGCAGAATAAGTTCATCAAGTTTGCTGAACAATGCACAGGCATAGCGCATGCAAATGATTGTCATGTGCTCCAAAGTAAACAAACGAGCCAGCTCGTGTATATCTATAACGTAATAATTTCAGAAAATACTCATATCTCAGATTTTTCCTGTACAACAGGACACAATTGAGACGCCATACCTTTCGGAAATAGAAAATAAGACGTGAATGGGAGTATTTTCTACACGTTACTTGAAAAGAGTTTCACACGAGGTTGTCTATTGAGAGGTTTTCGCTTGGTCTGCTGTAAAAGTCCTTAACATGACCCATAAATTCGCAGGATCGCTCATTATTTTGAATTCTCTCAAATATTTTCCAAACATAGGCATAATGTCTAGCAACTAGGTCGCGATCAATCAATCATGAGCTATAGAAATATTATACAGAGTTGTACGTCCCAAACGCATAATATACATTATGATCAACGATATTATTTAAGGACTTAAATAATTTTAATCCCCAGCTGTTCTTTAGCGTGCTCTGACATTGCCCACGTGCATTACCGATTGGCCTCTATTGAATTGCGGCTGCCTTCGTGCAATACGACTCGCTGGTCATGACATGACTTAATTATTTATTTATTTGTTTACCCTCAGGGCCAAATGGCAATTCAGAGGGGGGTGGGTTACTTACAATAAAAGATTTAAATTAACAAAAAGCAGTGAATATGGTTAGATCGTGCCAATAATTCTCTTAAAAGTACAATGTCTGCTAGTATTTTATATATTATTACATGTTAGGTAATACAACACCGAACGTAATTGTACAATGTTAGCTACTGCAACAAAAAGAACTTATTACACAATGTTAGCCAATGAAACACGGAACAAGTGGTCATCGCTAATAGCAACAATTTCACCGGCAAGCCTGTATCACTCCTTTGTTGTTCAATGCAAAACCGAATTGAAGATAGCGTTTCTGTTACGTGAAGAGATGTCTACTTTGTAATGGTGGTCAATGCGGCGGGATATGTGCTGTGGGCGAAGTATTAGTTGGTCATGCGAAATGAGATGACGGTATATCTTGTGAAATAGAGGTAAACAGGGGCATTTTCTGCAAGATGCTAAAAAAGAAAGTGCAAGGGAAGTTTTCATGGTTGGAATGCTCGCGATTCTTTTATGATACAATATGAAACGAACGGAATTATTTTCAACAAGCTCAAGGAAAGTTACCAGATTATTGAAGGCGGGCTTCCAAATGGTTGTAGCATATTCTAGTTTAGAGCCTGTTAGTGTTTTAAAAAGCTGCAGTTTGAAATCATGTGGAGCGTTAAAAAAACTTGCATCGTAAATAGCCAAGCATGCGGTTAGCTTTGTTAATAATGTATTCAATATCAGGTGACACTAAAGTTGAAATTAGTTGCTATGCGAATTTTAAGATACATATAACAGGTAACCGATTTCAAAGGAATATTGTTAACATAAAAATCAGGTGAAGTAGTGCAAGTTCTTAATTTACGCATGATTTTACACGTGTTAATCTTTTGTTCCAGTAGCCATTTTTCACACCAGTTAGAGATAGCGATAAGGTCAGACTGCAATTTAATAATGTCATTATCGCTAGTAATTTCTCAAAAAATAAGACATTCGTCAGCAAATAGATGAATGTTAGATAATGCAACTTATGACAGGTCATTAAAAAATTGAAGAACAGGGGGCCTAAGATGGGCCCTTGCGGAACGCCAGAATGAACTTCGGGAAAAGAATATGACCGTTTGCAGTAACAAATTGTGATCTGTTAGTGAGAAAGTATTCAATTCACATCAGTAGGTTACTGTCAAGATTTAGTTGGCTTAGTTTGTAATGTAGAAGTGTATTGGAAACATTGTCAGAAGATTTTGAAAAATCTAAAAAATACAGTCAGCATGGGATAATTTATTAAAGATCTCATGTAACTGATGAGTGAATGTTATTAGCAGGGTTTCACATGAACATGTTTTACGAAAGCTCTGTTGTACTGAAGTGAAAATTTAATTTGATTTTGAAACACTGACTATGCTTGTAAATATTATATGCTCGAGAATCTTACAACAAATACTGGTTATAGAAATAGGACGATAAGTGTTTGAAGAGTGTTTGTTATCAGATTTAAGTAGCGAAACGACTTTCCCGATTTTTCACTGACTAGAAATAGTAGAAGTATTTAGTGACTGTTGGAAAATTTTAGCAAGTGTAATTAATTTGTAAGCGCTAGTACGTTTTAAAAAGTTTGTGTTAATACCATCATAACCAGGAGATGAATAATTTTTAATTGATTGTATGAGGCGTACAACTGCAAGAGTTTTAATTATCACGAATTACATGGGAACAGTCACTCCGTCGCGCTAGGTCAATCAGTGCGGCTATCTACGGAGAAGAACAGCAGCGCAGTAGACTTCACTAATTTTGTTGACTAATTTTGTTACCGAATGAGTTAATCAAAGAAATATGGTTGTCGAATAGGGGATTAATAACTCGCCAGAATTTTTTGGCATTATTTTGCATCAAAGACGGCAACACTTGTGTAAGGAAGTTGTTTCTAGCGAATTTAAGTGCCGATATGTACACGTATGATACAGATTTATAGGCAGCCCAGCGTGGGTATTTAGCAGGTAAACATCTTGCTGCACAATAAAAACGTTTCTTTCGATTAGAGAGGTGTCTGATGTAAGCGCTGTGCCATGGCGCACGCACGTTAGATGTGATGGTATGGCAAGGGATATACTTATTGGTTAGACATTTAACATCAACCGCAAACTTATCTCAGTCAGACTGCACTGAACGCTATCAAAACTGCTAAAGAATGTTTCTAGAAACGTTGCTAGTTCACAGTTGACCCTGTCAAAGTTAATCCTGTCAAAGTCTTGTATCATTTCTTTTTTATCTCTATTAGAACAGGGTGAAATAAATAAAAATGAAAGTAATGAATGATCACTGTTGCCTGGTGCATAGGTTATAGCTTTAACAAAATCCGGTTGATTTATTAATTTGAGATCGAGAATTCTAGCACTACTAGTAGTCGCCCTAGTCAGTAAAGCTACTTACTTCTTGTGTAAGGAAAAATATTGAACATAGGTTAATAAGATCACTCGGTTGTGGCTAAGACGGTAATGAGGAGGGTGCGTTTGCGTTTTATAATATACTAGGAAAGTTAAGATCTCTGAGCAGGAACAGAGGATGTGAAGAAAATTGCGTGAAAACTATAATAATTGCGTCGTGAAATTCATCGACAACGATGAAGGTGAAGAGGGAGAACGATAGCATACACTTCATATTATTCTATGGTATCTTATGGTTACTATACCCAGACAACAAAACACATATGTGATGGCATGAAATGTCGCTGTTGAGAATTGGGCATAGTCTGTCATATTATATTAATCCTATTTCTGAATCTAAACAAAAAATAGTACTCAGATTGGGAAATGGCAATGACAACCTACAAAGATACGAACAAACAGTTCAAAAATTATCAAAACACAAGTAATTAAAAGCAAAACTTTCGCATCACAGATGCTGTCATTTATGGCTTAGGAGACACTGCTGCTAATTCAGCCTCATCTCATTTCAAAAAACTCAAGTTTTAATCCAACAAAGCCAAAGAAAGGCCACTAGTTTAGCCGCAACAACAATGTTTAGAGTATGCCTAAATGGTGCGTAAGTTACGTATGTGCACTTTGTACCAGGCTAAAAACCTAAAAAAGAATGTGTGTAACTAGATAATCTTTACTTGATATTTGTAAATAAAGCTACTTTAGCCAGCTTGTGGCCGTAATTCGATGCATGTGTGTATTTCACATAAGGTAGTCGTACTATACTTTTTCAGGCTGCACAGATGTTACGCCCCGCAAGTCCTGTTCCTCGTCCACGTCGCGTAAGTTTTTTCTGTAGGCAAACTGTGCTATCCTTTGGTCTTCAAAGAAGTAACCGCATAATGGCGACCTGGTAACCAATGCCAAAGGGGCTGACAACGTAAGAGCTTACAGTCGCATTGGTCTTCGCATTACATGACTTATTGTTTCGAGTGAACTACATCAAGCTATCATTATACAAGGCAAATGAACAGTGTCTATCTAAATGGCATGAATAATATACTTTCAGAGAAAATCCTTCCTCAAAGTCGTCTATAACAACATTTTAGCTCAAATACACCAGAAAAATTGTAACACATTGTGAAATCCAAAAAGTACGTGTACTGCTTCAAAAATGTTTTGCGTAGAGATGTCATTTTCGGCTATGTCATTTACCGCTATTGACCCATGTATCTGTCGTGGTGTCGACTTCAGTCGCAGCGGTTGAATTTTGATTGCAGCGACATTTTACATAGTGCTGTGTATTCTGAAATATGCACATTTGTTAGATATTTTTTCAGGTACTTTCTGGTATCTTGCATCTGAATCGTGGTAGAACTCACATGACATCTATCAGTATCTGCCTTTTAATGTACTAATGAAGCGTGTGCCGTACGGTAGAAGATGCTAAAGCTGTAATGCAACTCACTTCAAAAAATATCTGTTAGCAGTACTTCAGTTCTCAAGCTGTTACTACCGTGACTAAGTCAGAAAAATCAAACGAATGACTGTAGCCTTACTTTAATACTCCGCAAGTGTCCTCATGCGAGAGTATGTGATGAGGTCTGCGTGCAATTAGGGGCGCATAATTGCAGCGCAAGGTTGCTCGCGTCATTTCGACAAAAAAAACCGTGAGCTTGTGAGCTGAGCAAGCCTTCTGAATTCTAGATGTTCTTTCATTTTATTCATTTTAGTGCAACTACGCCCTTAAAGTAGCGTTTGGCCAATATCCCGTACTCTATGCCGAAAGCACGCTGCGCCTAATTTATTACAGTGTTGTTGCGGTAGATTTTTTGTATATAGCTTTCTTTATATGCTCAATGAAAAAATAGAGTTCTTTTGCTTGTCGTGGGCCTCGCAGAGAAACTACTTATTGGCCTTGTGAAATTCGCCTAAATTATTTCACATGAGTTTCCTTTTTTCGATTACCCTTTTGAGAAATGTAGCACCCCTGAAGACAAATACATATCCAATATTGCAAGAATTTTTTCGAGGCTGTCTTCACTCACCGCATTGTTTCTCCCTGCCACGTTTATTCAAGTATTTTTTAAAAGATTACGTAATTGTCAGATCCTGTTCTAGCTAACTTCCCATCTTTTTGATCTCGCAGATTGGTTAGCTCTCTTTACTGTTCCTTTCTGGTATGGCTAGCTGAATTTGTCATTTGTGAGGTGCTGAATATTGAGGTCCACATTTCATTATTACCGGTAGCAGCAGCGGTTTTAAAGTTTATGAATGGGGCCTATTTAGCAGGATACTCTTGTATAACTAATTCATTGCAGCACAAAAAACCGGTAAGCTCGAGGCCTCTAAATCTCGGGAAATCTGAGGACTAGAACTTGATGGTGCTTCATTGAGATGATACCGCAAAGGTACTCGTGAACTTCTCAGACCCAACCATCTATTAGGGTATGAGTATGTTAGAACACGTGATAGGTACAAAAGTTTCCAGGACATCCGATTGAGTGTTGTCGAATACAAACAAGCTTTTTAACGCGAGAGTTTCTTATGACAGAGTCCAAGAAGGCTTCAGTGACGCGATAGCGTCACGAAACATGACGTCAAAAAGTAGGCACGATCAGATATGAAATAAAAAATTTTCTGTCAACGGGAGTCAAATTCATGACCTCCCGGTCCGCGACAAACGATTCCAGGCGTCACAAACTATGAAGCCTATACAAGCGCCCCTTTTATATCTAACACTGTCCGTTTACAGTGTTTTAACAAGTCATTTATTGCATTATGACCAACGCATCCGCGAATAATTCCTTGCATCCGTAATTTCATGAATCTGTAATGCCTCATATGCACAAGGGCTTCGCACCTTGGAATCTGTAATGCCTCATATGCACAAGGGCTTCGCACCGTAGTGACACAGTCTCCGCAAAACGTTCCACTGTTTGCAGTTTTTCAAGATATTGTTTTGATGGAGAGTGGGAAAAACAGGAAGAAACTTTATTCGGTAAAAAAGAAAAAAAGAAGGTGAATGCAGGTAATTGTGGTCGCGCCCTCAGTTCAGGGCTCCACTGGCACGATCGGCTCGCTGGGCATGGTCAAGCAAAGCTGTAAGATTCTGCTTGGCTTCTTCCGCAAGCCAGCCTCTCACTGCTTGTGTAACATGTGTGGATGGTTAGCAACGTGTGGACTATCGATGTGTGTGGCCCTCTTGGTGCGCTGCAGTGTTATGTGGCTGAGTGTCGTTGTGTCTGAAGACCATAAACATGTTTCTCTAAATTGCGTGGGATATGTTCTACTTAGATGGTAAAATCTTGGAAAGCTATTGGTTTGTATGCGTCTCCGATACCCGCTTTGTTACCTATTCAAGTCTTTGAGCGGGAAGCCATACTCTTTTCCTTGCTCCCTTTGCTGGAGAAGGATGTCACGTGGACTAAACAGGGGCTTAAAGTCAATGCCTGCCTTCACTCGGTTGGTGACGCCTCGAGCGATACGGTATGCGATAACGTTCCCCTCCAGACTTTCGTAAGCAGGACACCCCATCAAGTGATGATGTGATAGGCTCCTGTTATAGGCTTACTTGAAATGTTACAGACTATTTTAGGTAGTGTACCTTAGAGAAAGAGCCGGCATGCCACCTGTGAATCAGAAAGCACCACCACTGATTAGTCTCTGCTTTCTGCGTCGTGTATGGCTATGGCTATTGCCGCAGCCTCCGCCATTTGCGTTAAAATGGGTTTTACCGACGCCGTTGTGGTATGATATGATGCTACGATTGCCACTGCATGTTTCCCTCCACTCGCTTTACTGACGTCTGGTAAGACGGCTTCAGCGCTATGTTTAAACGATTTGCGTGATGAGTCTGCTCTGTTCTTTCTCCTTCATGCGTGATTCGTCAGGTGCATATTTCTTGGGCAGGCGCCACAGTTAAATGTGAGTGTTTCTCCGCATCTATAAGCGCGGTTTCCTCGTCATGAAATAGCGGGCGTACTGTGAATTTTATCTTTTAAAGAATTCTTCTCCCGTGAGCATTTGAATTGAGCCTTGCCTTTTGAGACAACAGCACCTCATTCGCATATACCTTAAAGGTATTGTATATGAGAAACTTTTCTACCCTTTCGATTTTGGCTGTTTCCGGAATCATAAATGCTGTTTTGAAGGCTTTCCTTGTGATAGAGCTGATTTGTTTTGTCTCCTGGTTTCTCATTGTTTGGTACAGCAGCGCGTACGTAACTCTGCTAATAACAAACGCATGAAGGAGTGCAGTGATTTCTTTCTCTTCTAGCTCAATATTGTTATTTACTATCCGCCTGAACATCCGGGCCAGATTCTCTGCGCTTCTCTGCAGCGTTCGCAGTCTGTGTGTCGTTCCAGAATTTCTTTCTATCCACATTCCTAGAACGCGTATGACTTCTGTCACCCTGATTGATCTCTCATCCAACTGTACTTTTATCGGTACGGAGTCTTTTAGATGCGGAAGCATCTTATGCTCGCGCCTTGTAGTGCGCCGTCCGCGCCGTCCGCACCGCTTCTCGAACATTCGAAAGCTGACGCGCGCGCATGCGCCGTCGTGACGTCGCCCACTATCTGTGCCGCGCGCGCTTCTCCTTCGAGAACATTCGACAGCTGACAGCGCATGCGCCGTCGCGCCGTCGCCATCTGTGCCGCGCGCGCGCTTCTCCTTCGAGAACATTCGACAGCTGACAGCGCATGCGCCGTCGCGCTGTATATATACTCAAGGTCGGCGCTCGCTCGCTCAGTTGCCGCTCGTCCGTTGAATTGTACTCACTCTTTACTTTACCGACGACAAAGCCATCGTCCTCAAACTTCGTTGCAATAAATAAAACACCGCCCTTTCGCATACGTGCCGTACGTGTTCACTCATTTAACACCCCATTTCACAACCACGTTAACCAATTTAGCCATCGACCCAAGTAAGTCGCACTTTAACACCCCGTTAACCAATTATATGCTCCGCATCCTCCTCAGTGTTCCCCCGAGGGAAGCTGCGGGCAATTTTTTTTTGCTTGCGTATATCGCTCTAACTCTAACCATTTCACTCTTTTCGGCGAGAATTGCATTCCTGGTGCCGTGGCGAAAGCTGGTATTTCATTTACGGACTGCTGGACGGCGTTTGCTTTGTACGCACAAGACCCACCTCTTGTTCATAAGTAGTTGTCTGTATGAAGAGCAGCTTGGATACCTTTTCTATTTTCCAGCTCCCATGCTAGATTTCTTAAGCCGCGATAGTAAGTAGCGAAGGGAATAGCGTGGCTCCATGGGGGGTCCCTCTAATTGGGCAGTCGAAAGTTTTAGATGTAACCGAGCCCAGAGATTTGGTAGCATTTCTCTGTGTTAGAAATGACCAGACATAATCGTATATTTGTTGGCCGCAGATGGCTGATTCGAGACCTTGCAATGTCACTTCATGGGACACTCGATCGAATGCTTTTTTGAAATCTAGTGCTCGAACAAATTCGTCGCTCGATCCTCTGTTTGAGTGTAATACGTCGTTTTGCAACGTGAGCAAAAAATCTTGGCTTACTTGTAGCCGGAAACCGAAAATATTCACTAGTAGCACATCTTTTCTCTCCACATAGTCTGTTAATCTAGTTAGTATCGTTTTTTCAAAAGGCTTACTCAAGCATGAGGTAAGGGCGATTGATTGGAGGTTCTCAATATCTCTTGGCTTCCCTGGTTTAGGTATTAGGATTATCTCTGATTACTTCCAGTCTACTGAAAGGTCACCTCCATCTACCCATACCTTTTTATTACAGAAATGAGTGATTTGTCGTAGGGCCGTGAAGCAGTGCGTCTGTTACTTTGTCTCGTCTTGGAGTGTTATTTTTAGAAACTGGGCTGCAGCATAAACCTCTTGAAATATTTAGGGTCCATCTAAGTCCGTTTTTTTTGTCCTGCATATTTATCACGCATCACTTTGCATATTTCCTGTCCGTCATATATATTCTTGACTTCATTGATGGGTACGCCATCGTTACCTTGAAATTCGTTCTCCATAATTTTTAACGCCCTGTTCGTCATTGTTTTTGTTGTTCTTAGATCCATCATACTTCAGAGGTTATGCCATATCGTCTTGGTGTCTAACGTCCTTCTAAGTGAGTCAGTGAACTACCTCCAGTTACCGTTATTTAGGTGACGTGCGTAGTCACCCGCGTCCTGTGACAACTGAGCTATCCTTATCTTCAATTTATGATCAAGCTTTTGATCCTCCATTACTTTGTGAGACTTCTCCTTGCATCCCACAACTGTAGCAGGTGTTTGTCAACTGCAGGAATTTCCACGTTTGTTTCCAGTTCCTTTGTAACTTTTCTGTGGGCCTCCTTTATCTGTGTTACCCAGTTACTGAGATCTGTTGTTTCTCATTGGTCTCCCATGTTACCCCTAATTTCTTCCAGTGAGATATTGAGGCTTTACCTATTCGTCTTGTCGTGGTGGCATTATTTGTTATTCCGAGAATGCAGTGGTCGCTTCCCAAGTTTTCTCTGAGCTGTGCCCATATGGCATTCCCTTAAGCATTTGTAAATGTCAAGTCCGGTGACATGTCTTTCAATAGACTGTTCCCGACCCATGTTGGTATGCCTGGCTGTGTGAGTTGACAGAGATTATACCTTTCAGCAAGGTCTTAAAGAAGCTTGTCCTTCGGGCAGTCCTGCTTATATCCCCAATTTGTATGTGCGGCACCAAATCTTCCATGATGACAACTTTGTTTTTCTCCTTGAATAAACCTATGGCATGCGCTACAATGTTCTCAAATTCGGCTTGTCTTTCTTTAGGTGGGCTATATATATTGACCCCCACTGTTTTCGGACCACCAGTTTATTTGAGCCACACCGTTCTTATCCGGTGTTCCACTGTCTCATAGCTCACGTACCTTACACCTAACCCTATACGCTGTTTAGAAAATGTCGCCACTTGTAGGTATTTCGGTGTTATTATGTTTTATGTACCCTCTTAAAATTATCTAAATTTTCTCTACTTCTTGAAGGCAGATTATATCAAGAGGGATTGAAGATGCTCCAATAAATTGCTCGAAATTTTCAAATTTTGTTTTCAATGCACAGCAATTCCTTTGCCATATTTCTATTTCTTCGGTGTTTTCACTATTACGGTGTGTCTATTTCACAATTTGGATATTTGCCATACTTCCTAAGGGTAGCCGGTGTCAGTTGTGGAGGGAGATTTTGCGTCGACGTGCGCGGATGCCTCGTTGCAGTTCCCAGGCAGTGCTGCACTATTCCGGTTTTGCGTGGCAAAGTGGATGACTTCTTCAACAAAAGCTGTTCCGGTTGGTTCTGCAGCTGCTGTCTGTGACTCCTCAGTCGAGTCCGGAGCCGTCAGCAACCGCGGCAAGACTGTGCTTGTCGTCCTCAGGCGAGCACCTCCCGATGTCGCCACCGCTTCGCCGCCGTTCTTTTGCTTGACGCTAGAGGTAGTGGAGGCTCCCCAAGGGTAGAAGAAGTGTTCGTAAAACAAGAGGAAGGAGCAGTATTTCAGTGAAACTGGTGCCCACCGATGCTGAAGCACTTCCTTTACACGCTTGTAGCAAATTATGGAAGGTTCAACAGGGTGGACCACACAGAGAAAACGACAACATGTGGAGCTTGATGTGCACGCGTCTTCACTCAACGGTGTCCCAGCAGCGTCCTGTTTGTTGGAGAGGTGGGGGCGAAGATTGGGGTAATAAACTGCCGAGGTTGCTGTACGATACCACCAATGTTCGCAGCACGTCACAAGCCTCACTTCTGAAATTCCCGCACACGTCATTCGTGAGTTTTGACAGCCGCCTGTATCCGCCCAAAGTCCTTTATGTTTGTGTGCGGAATTAAACTGTAGAGTGACCTGCAAACCTTATGCAAACATTCTTTATATTTGGAATGTTTTCTAACATTGCAAACAATTAGAGCTTCCGGGAGCTGGTGCTAAATGCACCTATAGAAACAGCCTCTATTGTAAGTTGCCTCCGTGTGAAGATTGATGGCGAACAATGGTATCATTCTGATCAATGTGAAAGGACATGTGAAGATTGTTGGCAAACAACGGTATCATTCTGATCAATGTAAAAAGACACTTTACAAGCAGCTCCGACGAGATTGGCCTTTATTCCTAGCGTGTTGCCCGCACAAGCAATAAATACATGAAAGGCGTCGTCACTGAAGTTTTCTTTTTGTTACTTCTCTGTGGAAAACAGATTGAACGTACAAAATTTATTGATAATTATTCTGAGTGTACAGCACTCGTCTCGACAAAATGCGATCAAATGAATAATAATTTGTGAATGTTTGCTTTTCAGTGGTTTGATTATCATATTATGTTCTTTATAGTCTCGGCGACCCCCAAGTCCTGAACTGCCCGCTGCTGGTCCAAGTCAGGCAAGTGTTCCATTACAACACAAGTTATTGTTGTGTTCAAGAGCTCTGTGTAGTCTTGGTACAAAGACTGTAGAAGCTGGGCAGCCTTTTTTCTTTATATGTGTTTTTAATAAATTTTTCTTCTTTTTTCCCTTATTTCTTGGTTCTGTATTGGTTAGATGTTTGTTTGATGTTTCACTTTGTCTCTCAAACTTTATTCTTTTATACACCTACTTTTTAGGCTTCTATCCCACTTCTTTTGCTCTTTTTTTGTCAATTCTTACCGTTTGTTTTCCCACTCACTGTATTTCTTCTGTCCGCTATCCCTCTGGCTTTTTGTATTTTTTTTCATCTCTCTTCATTTAATTCTTTCTAACTCTTTCTCTGTGTCTCTTTCTTTGCACATATTCCTTATTTTCTGTTCGATTCATTTTGCTCAATTTCTGTTTTTATCCATCTATTGCTTTTAACGTCTCTCTTCAAATTTCATTCCCTTTTTCTCTTTGTAAACGTGCACTCGGGCGATTCCGGTTGAGTCGGCAACCCGGTAATCCACAATATTGCTTTCTACGGTTTAGCTCTGAATGAGCATGCGGATGCACTAGCTGTATCTTCCCTTGATTGTCCTGTTTTACCTATTTTGCCTACTTCGGAATATATCACAGCAGCACGCTTTGAAAAACACACAACGGCCAATAACTTTGAAAAATCCCCTTTGTTTCTGTCAGACTTCCAACAGCTAAAGTTCCCTTGGAAGAACAAGTGGTGTTCATCAAGAAAGGAAGAAATAGTGATTACCAGGCTGCGTTGTCGAGTCCCCTCACTGAACTTTTGCCTTCACAGGTCGGGTCTGGCACAGTCACCTTTGTGCCTTTATTGTAATGAGAGGGATTCTTTGGAGCACTTCTTTTTGTCATGCCGAAAATTCAAACCTCTAAGGGAAAATCTACTAGAAGAACCCCTACGAAGGTTGGGCTTAAACTTGACACTTCCGGTGATGCTTTCATTTGGCGCAGTCGCACTTCGATTCAGCCACAGGAGCGTTTTTACCACGGTTACAAATTTCTTACGAGAATGTAAAATAATGGATTGCTAAAAATAAGTAACTTCAGTTGTTTTATGTATAATTTTTTGTATGTTTATATGTTTTCTTTTCAAGGTTTTTTTAGATGTTTAGCACCTTTTTAATATTACCTATATTACCTAATGATTCCAACCCTCTTTCAAGAAGTGAATTAATTTGAAAAACAAGGCACCATCCCATTCATGGCCTATCCCCCTAGGTGGGTTGCGCCAAGGTGTTGAGGAACCAACCAACCAACCACGCCATAGAAATTGGTACAGAAGATCACGGGCTGGGCGCACGTGATCGGCAAATGAAGCTGAATACTAGGAGGAAGAAGAGGGCGTGCGTCGACAGTAAAATTGCGTTAAGTGCAATGCAAATGCCGGGTCCATTCAAGATAACGACCGCTTTCACAACTGCGTAATGGCATAATAAAAACCGTAATAGCTGTTTTGATGGAAGGTGACAACAAAAGGAGTAAGAATGACAAGACGTTTTTGTCAAGAAACGTATATAATGGCTGAACACCCATACTATACGGTAAGGTGGTTATGAAAACTGTCTACGATAACTTGACCTCGTATATTTTGGTGAGGCAAACATATTATGTTCGGCGGTACACGTCCTCCAGAGCGTGTTGAATACACAGCAACACGTAGGAGCCATGTATGTATGCTTACGTGTAAATATGCTGTTTTTGGGTACTACACCTACGAGAAATAGCTGGAAATGCTGAGCTAGTCTATAGCCAAAGCACAATCGGACATGTCTTGCTGGCTACACCTGGCTGTTTTAATCATGCTTCTTCACAATGAATTCTTCAAGGACGCTAGCTACAGGCTCTGGTAAAGTCAACTGGTGTTTCCTTGGGCAATATTTTGGTACTTTTTACCGACACCGTGTTAAATGTTCGACGACGACGGCAAGTGGGACTTGTAGAGCCGTATCGATCACTTTCGAGTTCCTTTCCTTTCTCTGCGTGACATTACAATTTGTTGCTGTAGCATTCATTCCATCACCCTTGTGGCAAAAAATGCACAAGAAACGCTCAGCTTCTTGTGTGAAAATATGTTTCACTTTTGTGTTATACCCATTGCGAAACAGAGGCGTCAGCCACATTTTAATGACGAAGCTCCTTGAGGCGTGGGTATGTCCATTTCTTGTATATATGCAGTAGTAAGTAGCCACAAGTGCCAAATACTTGCTCTAGCGCTAATATGTGCAACAGGAGATGCGAGATGGGAAGTAGCGGTACTTGGAGTATTCAATAGATGGACGCATGGACAGAGAAACTAGCAGACAGATGGACGAATAGAAAGACGCGTGGATGTACGAAGGGATGGATGCACAAACAGACAGAGAGAAAGATGGATGAATGAAGTCACGCATCAACGCATAGACAGACGGACGAACGCATGTATGGAAGCACAGATAGACGCACGGATGATCGCGCGGACAAATGGCAGCAAGAACGAACTGACCGATGCAAGTACAGACGGTGTCACGGAAGCTTCGCCCTAATCATCATTATTCACTCCGCTGACATCCTGTGATTTTTTCGTTCCTTGTGGGCGACACTTTGACTGCACGAAATTTATATTAGTTATCGTTAATGTGCGTAGCTCCTATTTAGATACCTTATTCAAATAAATACTAAGTTGTTCAAAATTGTTTTTCTGTGTATTACTTGCTTCCTACATTATCTTCTTTATAGCCCTGGCCTATCTCAATTGCTCAAGCAGCCATTGCTAGTTCAAGTCAGGCAAGTGTTTATTCACAAAGCAACGAACGTTTTGTAGTTTCAAGAGTTTTATGCGCTCTAAATGTGCTTTGGTTTTGCATGCCTGTATTTATAGCAGTTTTTGAGAAACGACAACATCTCGTTAGTGATTGTTGATCAGCTGAATATTTCTTCCAGTACATTTTTGTACGTTCGTCGATGCCCTGATTCTGTAGTGCCTGCTACACCGCTGATGTGTCTACTGACTTAAATGTCTTCTCGTAATCTATGAAGGGAAAGCTTTCAACAGTAGGTTCCTAACAAGCTTCGTAAATGTGCGCTACTCGCACACATTCGTAGTTGAAGGGCACTGAAAGTTTACGAATAATACGCTTGCAAGTACCTTTAGGAAAGAGAACGCAGCATATTCTCTTCTCATGATTGCTTCACCGCCTCCCTTTTTTATTTGTTGGTGATGAACTACTTTTCAAATACTTCTACATATTGCTATATGCATGCATACTGAGATTATAGGGGGTGACGTGCATGTGTGCCTGACGACAAAGACGAAGGGTGGTCTCCGCTGGCTCGCTAGTGAACCGGTCACACCATTACCGCTCCCATGTTTCAAATACATCTATTACACAGTCTCGTCGATACGGCGTCTCTTATTTTTCGTAGCATATTTGGGGGAGGTGGAACGTTCCCCGTCCTCACCACGAAGCTTCGCAGTGGCCGCACCGTTCAGTCTCCGGCCTTGGCTAATAATAACAACAACCCATCAGCGTCTCCATCTGTAGCTCCAGCCACCACATACCTGACGATGCCTCACCTCCGAGATCCCGGTACATTCTCCGCATAACCTTTAATTGATGTTAGCTACTGGCTCCGTATGTACGAGTCTGTTAGCCAGACATACCGATGGGACCCTACAATGATGCTCGCCAACGTAATATTTTCATTGGATGGCATCCCACGTGTTTGGTTCGACGCCCATGAGACTGAGCTCACCAGCTAAGATATCTTGAAGCAGCGACTACGCAACCTCTTAGGGGACCTGTCTGGTCGCCAAATGGAAGCGCGAAAAGAACTTGCCACTCGTGTGCAGTCCTCAACTGAGTCGTATGTCTCGTACATACAGGACGTGCTCACGTTGTGCTGTAAAATGGACGAGCAAATAACAGAGAGTGACAAGGTAGGCCACATTCTCAAGGGCATCGCGGACGACGCCTCCAACTTGCTCGTGTATACCAACGTCACGGCAGTAGATATGATTACTAAGGAATGCCGCTGCTTCGAAATGGCAAGAAGCCGCTGTGTTCTGCCTCAGTTTGCGTGCCTACCAAACACGGCTATTACGTCAACCTGCAACAATCTCGGTTCCGCACCTCCCATTCAACACAGTGTGACGCGTATAGTTCGACGGGAGCTTGAGGCGCAAAGTCCGGCACCATTTCCTCCACATCCGCTCGACCATGGCGCCACACAAACCCCTCCGGCGGTCTCCGTTATCCAAGCCATAGTGAGGCAGGAAATCGCAAAGCTTTGTATTCCTGTGGCCCACTCTGCCTCCCAACCCACCTCCAGACATATGACAATAAATGCACCACGCCATAACTTACATATTATTCCGCGATATCGCAATCTGACGGAATGGAGAACTGCAGACGACAGACCGATCTGCTTCCGCTGCCACCAAGTTGGCCATATCTCCCGCTTCTGCCACAGCATTCAGACTTATCTAACTGGAGCCCATTTTCCTCTACTCGACCATACGAGGACTCCCGTCGGTACTCGCCCAGTTGTGTGTACCCTTCTTCCGACGTCCCTAATGGCCACTCCACCACTCGTTCGCCGTCATCTCAACGCCGCCGTTCTCCATCGCCATAACCACGCCGATATCCATCGCGGGTCAACTATTCATCCTCTCGTACGGAAAACTAGATCATGCAGCTCCGGCAGCTAGTGCTGCATCAATTGCGACTGATTCAGATCCTCCGTTGACGTTCCCCACTGATACGAACTTGATTGAGGTGTATGTGGACGGTATTTCTTTGATGGCGTTCAACTGTACACAACGAGTGCTCATCTGTGTCGCCTGCTCTAAACAGTCCTCACGCCTACAGCAACTAAAGCCCTCTGTGTCACTGATGGTGAAACTGTGGCCGTCCCTGGAATGTTTACCGCTTGCGTTAGTATTGCCGGCCGTCGTGTCCCCGTTTTATTTACGGTGGTTGAAAATTGTCCTCGCGACCTAATCTTCGGCATGGACTTCCCATCGAAGCATTCTGCCCTTAATGATTGTGCCGCCGGTACTCACTGCCTAGAACTTTCTCTTCTCCCGGACTCTCACCGTTAACTCCCGAACAGCTTGCGCACCACTGACTTCTTCCGCATACCACGTAAAGCTCTCACATTCGTTGAATTGGCAACACTCTCTTCCGTGCTCAACGGTGATCATATCGTGACGCCGATTGCTGATGTTCTCCTGGCGTGTGACACTACTGTCCCACACTCCTTCGTAACCACGGCCTCTAACCGAACATATTTACTTGTTCTCAATTTTGGTTTCATAAAACAAGTGCTACTTCAGGAAACATAGGTCACCACGCTAAGACCCTTAATTGATAACCAGGTCACCTGTTTTGCGGCAGACGTATGTCCCGATCACCCACGTCAATCGAAGAATATCACGTGCCTCGATGCAACCTTACGCTCCATGATCGCTCCGGACCTTGATCCTGAGAAGTCAGCCGCGCTGTGCCGCCATCTGGCTTCATACCGCGACATATTCTACAAAGAGAGCCGTCCACTCGGCCAGGCTTCACTCGTCAAGCACCGCAGTAACACAGCTAATTCTCATCTCATTCATCGGCGACCATATCAGGTGTCTGCGACCGAGCGTAAAGTAACTCAACAAGAAGTCAGCAAGATGCTAGCCAAAGGAATTATTGAAGCCTCTTTGAGTCCTTGGGCGTCCCCCGTTGTGCTCGTTCAAAAGAAAGATGGCACGTTGCGCTGCTGCGTGGATTACCGCCATCTGATTAGAATCACGAAAAAGAACGTTTACCCCTTTACCCCACATCGATGACGCTCTTAATTGTTTCTACGGTGCGCGATATTTTTCTTCAATAGACCTATGTTCCGGCTACTGGCAGATTGCTGTCGACGAGAAAGACCAAGAGAAGACTGAGCTTGTAACTCAAGACGGCCTATAACAGTACAAAGCTATGCTGTTTGGGCTATGCAACAGCCAAGCCACGTTCGAGCGCATGATAAACTCTCTACTACAAGGGTTCAAATGGTCAACAGGTCTTTGTTATCTTGACAATGTCGTTGTATACTCCCCAACATTTGAGACCCACCTTCAGCGTTTGTCGGCTATTCACTACATATTCCGCACTGCAGGCCTTCAATTAAACTCGTCGAAGTGCCACTTCGGACGCCGGTAATTTACGGTGTTGGGCCGCCTTGTCGACGCATCTGGTGTGCAAGCGGACCCAGAGAAAATTTGTGCAGTCGCCAGTTTACCGGTACACCGATCAGTCAAAGACGCCCAGAGTTTTTTAGGACTTGGTTCCTACTTTACAAGGTTTGTGAAAGGTTTCGCAACCATCGCTAGAGCCCTCACTGAGCTTCTGAACAAAGACGGCACGTTTACGTGGGGTACCGACCAAGATGCTGCTTTTTCTCGTCTACTCACGCTTCTGACGACTCCACATATATTGGCTTACTTTGACCCATCCGCTCCGACAGAAGTCCGAACCGAGGCTAGTGGTCACGGGATCGGAGCCGTCCTAGCCCAACACCAACAGGGATACGACCGGGTTGTCGCCTATGCTAGCCGCCTCCTCACAGCTGCTGCACGCAACCATTTCATTACAGAGCGTGAGTGTCTTGCTCTTGTTTGGGTAGTCTCAATGTTCCGCCCATATTTATATGGCACAAATTTCTCTGTAATAACTGACTCTCTTGAGCATTGTTGGCTTACGTCACTGAAGGATCCTACTGGCCGGCTCGGGCGATGGGCTCTACCACGGCAAGAGTATACCTACACGGTGACGTACAAGTCTGGACGCCTACATCAAGACGCAGACTGCCTGTCCCGCTACCCGGTTGTGAGTCAAGCATTATGCCTTACACCGACACCAAGCCTAGCGTTTTTTTCCCTTTAGCAAATGACATCCAACGTGGACGAGCAGCGTCATGATGCGTCCTTGCGAGCTATCATTGAGCACCTCGAATCCCCATCTTCCAATCAGTCCCATCGCTCATTCGTGCTCCACGATGGTGGATTATACCGCCAAAGTTTTGAGTTGGATGGACCAGCCCTGCTCCTTGTCATTCCGAAACACCTTCGCTCGGAAGTTCTAAATGAACTCACCAAGGTGACCTTCCGATTGTCGGTCACCTTGGTGTGTCACGCACTTACGACCGAATACGCTTTTTCTGGCCAGGGCTTGCATGCACAGTCAGAAGACATGTTGCTGTTTGTGAGAAATGTCAGCGCCGCAAAACGCCATCGACACTTCCCGCCGGACGCCTTCTACCACTCGACATTCCTTCATTAACCGTTCTTCCCCGTTGGCTTGGACTTACTTGACCCTTTCCCCTTATCTTCCTCCAGTATAACAAGTGGATAACTGTGGCCACCGACTACGCCACTCGTTATGCCATCATACGAGCTCTTCCAACAAGCTGCGCCACAGACGTCACCGACTTCCTTCTCAAGAACGTGACTTTGCAAAACGGAGCCTCACGGCAGCTGCTTACAGACCGTATCGGCACCTTTTTGTCGAAGGTCATAGCTGGCATCCTGCAGTCCTCTCAAACCAGACAGGAGCTCACCACGTCATACCATCCGCAAACCAACGGACTCACGGAGCATCTAAATCGGACTCTTAGAGACATGCTCGCTAAGTATGTTTCTACCAACCACACCAAATGGGATCTTGCGTTGCCGTACGTCACATTGGCCTATAATTCTTCACGCCATGACACAGCCGGTTACTCTCCATTTTTTTCTGCTGTTTAGCCGAGAGCCAACATTGCCTTTAGATACCGTCATACCATCCCCTGCAGTACCAAACTGTGAATATGCCATGGACGCTATCACTCGAGCCGCTCACGCAAGCGAAATCACCCGTACTCGCCTTCTGACCTCTCAATAGAAGCAACGGCGTTTGTATGACCAATGACACCGCGATGTACACCTTCTGCCCGGTTCTTTGGTTCGGCTCTGGTCTCCGGCCCGTCAAGGAGGCTTGTCAGAAAAACTGCTTACTCCCTACACAGGTCCATACCGAGTTCTTCGTATCGTTGCTCCTGTGACATATGAAATAGATTCTGTCACTTCGTCGCCTTCATGTGCTCAACAGGCCAACAATATTGTACATGTTGCGCGCTTGAAGCCCTATCACTTTCCTAGTGACGTTGACATTTAGATGCGCCCAGACGGCGCTTCTGCCGCCGGGGATTATGCTACATGCATGCATACTGAGAATATAGGGGTCGACGCGCGTGTGTGCCTGACGAAGAAGACGAAGGGTGGTCTCCGCTTGCTCGCTGGTTGAACTGGTCACGCCATTACCGCTTGTTTCAAATACATCTATTCCACGGCCTCGTCGATACGGTGTCTCTTCTTTTCCGTAACAATACCCTTACCAGAAATATGTTTTCTGTATGAATGGTGAATTCCACCATCTATATAATTGATAGATTGTAGTTCTGGAGGTTGTTCATGATGTGAATGCTGTATGCTGGTGTATAGTGGCTGCTTGATGCACCAGAACGTTGTTCTGACTGGGGTCTGACGGCATCCTTCCTATGCTGCCAGGCGTTCAGGCTCGGGTCCAGTGGGCCTCATTGTTGGTAGCTTGCCGCTGCCACAGGACCCGCATAGCCCATATTGCAGGGAGGAAGGCGCGTTCTCGAGGAGGTAATTTACAGTGGTTTCTTTTACATTATTTACAAGTGAGTGCTTCTCGCCACGTGACAAACATCTAGACGAAAATGTCGTCCTGCATTGTGAAGATCTCATCAAAGGCTCTACATCGAAAAGGCATCAGCACGAAAAGCACTGCAGCGAAAAGGCACTACATCGCAGAAGCACAAGAAGCAGTCCGCGAGGACTTGTTATAAACAGTCCCATTTCCCAAGATTCCTGGATGGGAGAACGGACACTAAAATACGCGGTCCAATCACAGAACACACACAACCGGTGAGGACGACGAGCATGTACAGACCAATTGTACGCCCAGTATTGATGCGATGCTACTGCACTGCCATGTGTCACCGACGTGGCTGTTCTTCGCCGTGTGTGGGCCGCTATGCGAGAGGTATCCAGCTCAGGTCAGCCTGCATCAAAAGGGCCGCCGCAAATAGGCTCCAAAGAGGTCAAAAATACTCGCTTTATTAGCGGGGCGATCTGCGGCTGCCGCCACCGACTCCTCCAACAAAGCTGCTGCACCCGTTGTCGTCTCCCGACAGCACGGCTCCTCGCTTAGACAATGCAAGGCGGACACAGGCTACCAGCCTCTCAGCGACTTGCTTGAAGATAAAAAAAGGCCGCTTCTCCATAAGATCAGGCGTCGTACCTAACAAGTTGCGTACAATTGATTCAGTATTGCTTTCTTTGGTCAACGTACAGCACATTGATCAATAGCTTTATCGTCAGCTACAACTGCTTAACTGCTCGGACGAAAAGTGCGTGGGGAAAATGTGCAGTTATATTGGTTTAGTTTAGTGTACAAATTCACAGGCATGTGTTCTCGATTACGAGTCAAAAACGCGCTAGTGAGTACGACTGGCGACTCTCAGTAACGAGAGGCTTTTGCTGCAAGAGCATCTCACTGATTCTCATGCCTTCTTTTGCGAACTCCATAGTCAAGAAAAATCGCACCATATCCACGGAGTGAATGATGCTGCTAAGGGCGAAGTTTCCCTTCGTTCATCCGCCCATCCATCCATTCATCCATCCGTCCATCCATTCATCCATCCATCTATTCATCCATCCATCCATCCATCCACCCATCCATCCGTCCGTCCGTTCGTCTGTCTGTCTGTCTGTCTGTCTGTCTGTCTGTCTGTCTGTCTGTCTGTCTGTCTGTCTGTCTGTCTGTCGATATGCTGTGCTGGCTGCGCCAGATTAATGGACTGTCCAAGAACATAAAAAGCTTTGCCGCTGAAATGATTCTTTTAGGTTTATGGATGGTCCTGCTGTGCCATATGTGATTCATACTCATCGTAATCACGTATTCTAAAACACAGAAGCGCTGACGACACGTACACCAACTGGGTCGGCACTCTAGGCACTATCTTTGGTGCAAATAATGTTGCTAGAATAAAGTGGGGAAACTCGTACTTTTTGGGGCTCTTCTCAAAGCACGGCGGGGGTAAATGGTAGCGCGTTTTAGTTTCTCATGCAATTTCGTTGTCATTTAGAGTATGTCTCAAGTGAGTGAGTTGAGAGGGAGTTATGAGATGACGATGTGAAGTTGCGGCGATTTTTTTGTCAAACCGTTGGAAGAGGCGATTGCGCAGCAAGAGCTTCTTGACTTTTTGACTTGCGTGGCATTTAGCATGTTCGGGCAAGAAAACATGAAGCATAGCTTGGGCCCATAGCCTCCCTGATGCAGCTACTATGCCTGACGGTACCGAAGTGCGCCATTCATGAGCTGGTGTTCCCGGCAATAAAGCTCCACTCTTCTCGAGCAGAAACGTGAAGGCAGGGAGCTCCAGCCGTTTGAAATCTTCTTGGCTTGGGTCACTGACGCCATGTCTTCAGTGCTCGGTGTGATGAAAACCTTCTGGTTCTCTCTTTCACTTCCACCTCCCGCTTGCTCGTTTGGGCCCCAATGTTTTTCTCTACTTCAAGATGACTTGTCTCGTTCTGGAATGATACTGCTGGAAGGGTGATGATGAATGGTTGGCCGCCTCTTCCCGTATTTTTATTGTTCTGCTGCCCGTACTAGTGCTTGCCACTTTTCAACGTCCCGAACATTTACAACAACCCCACTAGTCAGAATTATTTGGTTCGCTCATTGAATTGTCTTTGAAAAAACCATAGCTCTTTTAATGAACAGTTATGAGAAACAAAAGTTGTTGCCCCGACATTACGCATCTTGCATCCAAATCTAGCGTCGCTGTTTTCCGAGCTTTGAGTCCACAGGCAATATTTTTTCCCCACCCCTCCTTTCTTAAAACACGTGTCCAATGTTAGCCCTGAGCTTCGCTCCAATGAAGATTATATGCGTGTCATCTACGCGCTGTTATCGCTACTTGTACATTCGGAAAAACACAAGATGAAGGGCAATGTTTTGATCACGCTACTAGCGGTGGCATAATAATGGCAATAATGATAGTTAAAGCCCGAAAACCATGATATTTTAATTAGAAAGAACATCGTGGAGGGCTCCAAACATTTTGACCCCCCCCGCCCATTTTCTTCAACGTTAGCCTTAGAGGGTTTAAATGTCAGGTTCAATCTCGTCCGAACAAAACACGTGAGGTGACTCACTCTGGCAAAAAGCGAGTACCACACTTATCACTTTCGCTAGAAAGAGGGAGGGTTTGAATCCTATCAACCAAAATTGTGTTCGGATAAAATAAATGTACGGGTTCATATGCTGCCAATCGCCGTCATGTCGTGTAGTCAGTAGGAGTCACGCACAAAAAACCATGCATTGTGTTGCTTCTCCAATTTTAAGCAAACATAATACAAGCATAATGTAAGCAAGCGAACGGAAAATGGAGGAGTGAGGAGGTGGTGATGAAGGCAAGGATAGTATAAATCAAGGTGTACCTTATTATAATACAGAGTTGCTATATGCGCAATATTATAGCAGTATGTGGAAAAAGAAAGTGCGGGTGATAAGGAGTGTGATGCTGGCTGATTGATTGATTGATTTATTTGTGGGGTTTACCGTCCCCAAACCACCATATGATTATGGGAGACACCGTAGTGGAAGACTCCGGAAATTTCCACCACCTGGAGTTCTTTAACGTGCACCCAAATCTGGGCATACGGGCCTACAACATTTCTGCCGCCATCAGAAATGCAGCCGCCGCAGCCGGCATTCAAACCCGTGACCTGTGGGTCAGTAGCCGAGTACCTTAGCCACTAGACCCCCGCGAAGGGGCAGTGTGATGCTAGCGAAGAAGCGGACGAGGAGATAAGGCATAGCCACATGGGGTATAGTACAGCAACAGCGTTTGAAAAGGAGGTGCGGCGTGACAATGCTTAGCGTAGTACCGTATGTGGTGTGCAAAGAACAAGTGATGTTGAGGAGGAGCGATGCGAGGGCGATGTAAGGGAAACAGAGGAATTGGAGGGTGATGCATATGTAGTGGTTAACGTACGTTAAACAGCGAATGTAAGGGAAACTAAAGAGGAGGGAGGGAAAGAAGCAGGTAATAGGCCTCCACTGCGTGAGAAATAAGCGTTCCCTTTAAGGCCATGCACTCCGAGTGGGGCACACATATACATTGCTACCGCGCATTTTCTCATAGACGCCCGTGTCACTGAATAGCAGGCTAACCACTTCTTGTCATTCATAACACTTCATGTGGAGTGCAAAGCACATTTTTCTCGCATTATAATTCATTTCAACTTTCCCCTACATGGCCGCATAAATGAATACAACACTATTGTCGCCTATGTCTTTCTTGGTCGCAGAATTTAGTAGAGTCATTAAGCCCTAGCAGTTGAATGTAGACTTTGTGTGATAGTTCTTAATTCAGAGGCCTTACTGCTTCTTTCTATAAACAAACATTTTGTTGAAACCATAAGCATGAGACCACTCTTCAGTGGAGATTTTCACGCTGTGAACTTCTCTGCAGGTGATTCATCCAACTCTGGAGATGATGACACCGCGTCCGGGTGAGGTAAGCACTCTAAGCGAAAGCCAAGTGTGTCGTGAATATATTTTACGATTGAAGAACGTACAGCGAAATTCTATCGGAGGGATCATAACTACAATTATATAAACTATATGTGCTGGATTGTACAGTAAATTGAGTACTTATGACTAAATATAAACAAAAACGAAAAAGTCTCAAACACACCATCATAGAACGTGATTCGAGGGTATCTAACATGAGAACAAAATAGCGGTTACTGTCATGCCAATGTAATTATTGGGTAGGTCACGGTGTGGCTTTGTCACCCATGTTAAATCATGTAGTATGATGCTTGTGTAGGCCATGGCGCAGTTCCCATTTCTGTGCCAGTGCTGTTGTGTAACAATTGTTGCATTTCTATATCTGACTATTTATACAGCTGCACTGATGTGAGGCCCTAAAAAGTGTGCACCACGAGCAGCTCACTGACTTTTTAGAGACCCCACGCTTTCTAAAGTTCCGGTTCTCACTCTGGAGTGTCGTGGTAATTAGCCGGACTCCTCAGTTGCCTGCTGATTGTCGTGCGCAATTACGCGAGCCACGGATGTGCATGATTAGGGCTCTTGGAAGAAGCTCACATATGGCCACACCAGGATTCCCTTTCACATCAGGAGGCAGGTAGAGTGATGTATAAACATCAGACCTATTTCTAACTTCACTATTTAGGGCGTGTTGCATTTTCAGAATGTGTATTGACGCTGATGTCATGGTTAAAGTACTCTGGTGGAATTTTTATGCAGAAAAACTTTTATTTACAGCCTGTGTACTTATATCTGCAATAAAACACTTCAATTTTAGCACTCACATTGCCGCTTTTTTTCTCTCTTTTGCGTTTTTGTGAACGAAGTGGCTGAAATTTGTTGTTGTTGTTGTTCTTGTTGTCGTTGTTGTTGTTGTTGTCGTTAATTATAGCGTGAGCCCTTAACCTAAACAGCAAGCACTTCTGACCGATAACTTCCTTCGTCAATATGAAGTAAAGTTCACCAATCATCACTAATGTCCTCAAAACAGAAGCAACAACGCGAAACCTTGCAAACACCGCATATTCCAAAACAAATAAAAATGAATACCTACACCACTCAGGCAGCTCCTATAATACTTCAAAGCACGAAGAGCCAACTACAAAAACAATAACCAACATTATATATAAATACATCATTAGTTTTTCTGTTTTTTTATTTATCAGATTAACGGCAAGTGTAGTTCAACACTATCTCGTTGCGTTGTTTAATGATATCTATTAGCCTATGAAATAAGTTTCTTTTTGTGCTAAACGTCCCCTTATGCACCTAATTTTAAACTTTCTACAGATTAAGAATTTGGTGAAAACGCTGCAAAATATACGATTATAATTGGTATTTTAGAATGGCTACTGTTAGGATAACTACTTATATGTGTACTCTCGTGTGCAATGTTGACTTTTGAATTGGTACTGTCCTTGTTTCAGCCTGGGTCACCTGAGAATCCCGGAAATATAATACCTGGTCCTTCTCAGGCAAGACATTTGTTTCTATCGAAGCAATGCGAAGTGTGATGTTAAAAGGTTTTACTAATTCACGCCATCGTGATACTCTGCAACAGCTGGACGTACAGCAAAAGTCGGGGCAGACAAACGAATGATTGAAATATAGCCGCCCGCATTTTCAAGTGACGGAAAACTCGAGCACATGCGCCACATAGGGGTGGAGCCAAGAGTGAATGTTGTGTAATTGAGTATTATTTAGAAATGCCTAACTGTTATCTCGTCTTTATTTTGTCCACATGGCGCACCACCAATTGAACAAGCGGGTGGCAACTAATTTGCTTAGCGGGAAGGTGAAGCATACTTTCGCCTGAAACTAAGCAAAAGAGGAGTTGAGGCAACTGCGAGGCGAGTCGGAGTATAGAAAAATGGACTCAGGAGCCGAACTGAGTTTGTAAAAAGGTAGCCTGAAGAAACTCAAAGACTGGTAGAATAATAAAGATTGCAAATCCAGCTATTTTATCTGAGTTTCAAGTTCCGGCTATTCGCAATCGTAGCGGTTAGCATCCGTTTGACAATCGCACAAGAAGTCACACTATATCCACGGAATAATCATGATGAGTTGGACAAAGCATGTCCTTCTGTCTGTTTGTCTATCTGTCTGTCTTTCTGTCTTTCTGCCTGTCTGTCTGTATGTCCGTCATTTCATCAATTCACTCACTACTCTAACTAGAGCACGCATCGGACAAACGGACGCTCCACACCAGCTATTATTCACTCAGTGGATATGCTGTGAATTTATAATTATAACAGCGCCATCTACGTTCTCTATTCCTTAGATATACGGAAATCTTAACGCCATCTAGTGATAATATTGCCAACGACATATACTCACAATGCCATCAAGGGAGCAAGTCATAATCTAGAGGTGGCTCCAAAATACGACATACAAGCGGAGCAGTGAACTACCCCCCCCCCCCCCCGAGGAGCTTCGCCCCTAAAACTGCCAGCGCTCCAGTGCTATGCACAGCACTCTGTGCATTGCAGGCGTCGTGAACCATTCAAAGTACCGGCAGCCCCTTTTAAACATGGAAATCTAGCCGCCATGGACGCGCCAGCTATGACTCAGAGGCCAGTGCACATAACGGTGAAGCAAGGGAGGTCAGAGGCAGTGGCTCATGGCATCAAATAATTCCGCGCTCGCCCGTTGTCATCCTCGTTCAGTTTATTAGTTGCGCCAAATTCAATGGCACAAAGAGCTAGGTCGCTCAACGCAGGAACGAGCGCCCAAGGACAGTGCTTCAAATGTACGAAAGCGGGGTTGAGGGACGGCGGCATTCGAGATGTAGGTGCTTTCCCGAGTCATAATTGTAAGACTTGTATGTCTGGAAGGAGACTGACAATGACACAGTAAGTTAAACAGTACCGGAAGAATGGCAGTCTGTCAAGTGAATTGGTCTTCCAGCATAATAAACTAAAATGCAGCTCAAAAATTTACCCAACGTGAAACAACAACAAAAAAACCGGCAACTAGCCCTAAAACACCTGATATCAGTGTGTTCCTCTTCATTATATACAAAAAGAAGTACAAACTTCCAGGGTGGGCACAGGTGTCTGCCACAATTTAAAACCCGGTAATTACAACGAGAAAACACTAATGATTGCTCGAACTACCAGGGTTATCAAATTGAGCTTTTACACTTTCTGCACAGATCATATTTCTCATCAACAAACAGCTCAGGGAAAAGGAACAGACAAAGAGTACAACAAAAACAAGTGATGCATACAATCTCAAGATTTATTCACAAGCGCACATGGGAACATGTTGGCCTACTACATCACGTGAGTGCATAACAGCCGTTTAGAATAGTGAAGACATTAAATAGGAAAATTTGATGGGCGGTACTTATTTACGCAATATCAAAATGTTTAAAAATAAAGTGACAATAAACAAATTAGTGGTGTAAGTTTTAGCCTATGCAACCGTAATAAGCCTGTTTTTTGGAGTCGAGGCAGTGGAGAACCTGCTGATTCTATTAGGCTGAAAATAATGAAGGACTGATCGATCATTTTGATCTGATCGGCAGAACGCAAACCAATGTGAACATGTCTGACGTCCTTTTGGTTGAATTTTCTTGCTCATATTAATAATTTGCTTGGTTTTTTCTCCGTTTTTCTTTATTGAGTCTCGTTATGTTTTCTTGACAGCAATGGTTGGCCTCTGTATTCCACCGTGGCTTTATCCCTGAAGGAAGGGCAAGTACTTCATTATGTCATGTCGGAAAGTGCAATATCATTACTGTTTGAAAGTGCACTAACACACATATATATATTTATATGTATATTTATTTATTTATTTATTCATTTATTCATTCAAAATTTCTTACAAACTCAAGAGGGCATTGTGTAAGGGGAGCATAAAAGGAATACATACATGAATTAGTGCAACTCCTATACAAACAATAACATGATCTAAATGTCAATTATTATACAAACCTAACAGGAATAACAATAAAAAATATTAATAATGATTTTATTAGGAATATATATATATATATATATATATTATAAATGATGCATGGAGATTTCACCAGGAGGACCAGCAGAAGTGTTTATTCCGCGATGATTTCCTCGGCTTAGAACAGCGAAGAACGAGACCAATCGCGTCGATGATAGTTATGTATAAGTGAGAGCGATGAAGTACGATGAATGTGCTCACACTAATTTCCCCTTGTTTCGAAGCGGCCAGCCTCGCCGCTGCTGAACGAGTAATGAAAGGCTTCATGTGTGATATGCGATCAATTGCCGTGCTGTGAAAACGGCGGTCAGTGACGGATCGAAGCGGGGTCACGAGGAAGTTCACTGGTGAAGTTTATCGTAGAACGATGTATGGGCCAACGTACCAGTGAAAACATTTTTCGCACAGCACTGATGCTCGAGTCGGGGTTTATAGTAAGACCTTCTCTCCGGAATAAAAGGTCACATCATGTCTTTTACTATCGCAGCGACGTTTTTGTTCTTCTTGAGTTGCTTCTATGTTCACCGAGCAATTTAACGACATTGCGCGGCTCGAGTTGCGAACGCTTCTGGTAGAGAAGTACTGGGCGAAGCTTGTGTAAAGAAGATTGCCTTGTCGAAGACTGAGGACGCAGATCGGCCATACAGAAAGAATACAGTGCTCTAGCCAGTAGATGTTTGTGTTGCGGCATTATATGCGAAGTGAACAATTGATAAAATATTGTCCCAGTTTTTTTAACTGGACGTAGGTACATGGAGATTATGTCAGAGAGCGTTTGGTGAAAGCAGTCAGTAAGGCCGTTCGTCTGAGGGTGGTACGTAGAAGTGGTTTTATGTGTCGTTTACAGACCCGTAGAACCTCCTCGAATACCTGCGAAGGGAAGACTCTGGCCGGGTCACTCAGCAAAATGCGTGGAGCTCCATGCCACAAGACTGCAAGAAGAATTCAGCGACTTCTAAGCCGTACCGGACCGAAAAGACGCAGTCTCGGCGTATCTTGTCAAACAATTGACTGCGTTGACAATTCAACGGTGACCATTAGACGTAAACGGCAAAGCACCACAGAAGTCCATTCCGAAAATTCTAAAAGGTGTTGCTGTACAGGAAAGCGGCTGCAGGACACCTGCAGGTGGAGACGTGTATCGCTTACAGTGCTGACACGACGAGCAGAAGCCGACGTATTTGGCTACCAAAGTAGACAAGCCAGGCCAGAAACAGCAGGTTCTGATGCGGTCATAGGTCTTGCGAAAACCTAGATGACCAGCAGCAATAATATCATCGTGAAATTCTTCTAGAACACGAGAAAGAAGGCAGTGGGGAAGGAGTGGCACCCGCTTGTTACCCATGGGATGATAAATATAGCGTTCGAGCACACCGTTGTGAAGCCGAACTTGTCGAAGCTGCCGTCTTAACCAGCTGTTGGGTGGTTAAGTGTTGCCGCGAATGTTGTCAATGAAAGTTTGACAGTAGGAATCGGCCAGCTAAAGTGAACAAAAACCGGGATGCGAAGAAGGTAGAATTTGGTCCAGTGAGGTGATGGACAGGGGTCGTAAGCCATGCGGGCTGTTGGAGCTCCCAGGATGCGATGCGAAGAATGTATTGTCGAAAGAAACTGAAAGGTGGCTTCGGGACAGCACGTCGGCATCATGATGACATTTGCCAGACCTATATGTGATCGTAAAGCAAAATCATATATAACAAAATCTAGCTCAAAGAAAATATCAAATATATTTTTTATTCACCTACATAGCCGCTAGAAGGCTCACGCTATAATTGATTTTTTAAATTTAGTTTCAATGACCGCACTACCCTGATCGCGGTGTACACATAGCAGTATGATTATTTTAGATGAAGCTCGTTTACTGCAGACTATGCATTCCCGGTCAGGGGCATGACGTGGTCAAGAATTTCGAAGACGATAGTCCTTCTTGGGACCTTCGACTGAAAAATTTTGGTACGTCTGAACATTTGTCTGTTTGTCCACCCTAACGATACTTCAAACGGCCCCAAACAGCCCACCCCATCCACAGCGCCCACCAATTTTGGTCAAGGTTTGATCAAGGATCAATATTGATCAAGTCGCACAAGCTCGCTAAAATATGCTTCGCGTGTTTTGTGTCTGGATTTCAAAAGGAATCAAACCTTACCGAATTGCGGGGCACTCAAGTATTCAACCGTAGAGCCACACAGATTTCGGAACTGGTTTTCAAGTACAGCTTAATGATAAGGAAACGTCAAATGTGGTTACAGTGCTGCTTATCCGTTCCTAAATAAAAAAACATCACTTACGCTCTATGTCTCAGTCATCACATTAAGTTAATGTCAATTGTAGTTAGGTGCTGTCTTCTAAAGTTTTCTTGTAGAGCACTGTTAGGTCCTGCAATCCTCACGAGCGCAAGCGCTGTATATAAGGTTGCGGCTAGTGGCATTGCAATAACCAAGATGCTGTTCGCAACATTAAGCAAACATATGGAACTGGTTATATATAACATATATGACTTTTGAACGCTTGCCTCAGCGTACAACATCTGTATGTTGTGGCGAACCACTTATTTGTTTTCATTTTCATGTTACCGTCTTACTTTATTGTACCTGTTGTCTTGCGCCAAGCGTACCTTAACAGCTGGGAGCAATCTAGATATTGTTGGAACCTCCCGGTAAGACTACTTGTTTAATGCGTACATGACTCTTAGTTTTTCAACATACGTGATAGCTAGTGATCACGCTGTAATCTTGAATTTTGCGTGTATAAAGCCGACGCAATTTACCACTTGTCACTTTTATTGACGATCAACGCATATGCGCCGATGTCAGCGTACAAAGTGCTTTGCTTTCTGTCATTTATTTCAGTTTTGCGACCAAAAACTTAGCCCTATACGAAAGTTCTCATTAGGACGCTGCTGCCTTCGCCCCCCTCGGGATCCTGGGAAGAAATGTGTATCGTAATTTCAAAACGTTTCACTTATTAAAATATAACAACTCAGTTACCTTTCCTCCGCATGTTTTGCATAACGTTGGTAGACAGGGCACCTGGGGTTTGCGGAGTTTTTTTGTTTGAAGACTAATGCTGTGCCCCAGCTCTGAGCCTTCATGTGGTTCCACAGTATACTTCCATCAGCTACTGATAACGATGGATGCAAAAGTGACATGTTTGCTGTACCCTGTGACCAAAGTTTGGACTAAAGTAATACCAACTGACGAGGCAATGAGGCGCGCTGCCAAATTGCAATAACCTGGAGTATGTTAACCATAGCCAGTAGAATACTGCTCAGGAGGACTGAGTACCTTCTCAGATAGAAAAAAGTGCCTAGGAATTTGTCCAGGAAAATATCCACGGCTATTGACGCAAAGATATTGCTAGGGCAGGTGGCACCAGAGGGCAACGAGGGTTCAGATTAAGACGACGCAGCACAGAAATGTATCGGTGAGAAACGCACAAAAGTGGGCGAGAAGGTCGTTCGCAATGACGCAGTGAAGCGCCGAGAAACCTCAGATGAGTAGTTTATTCAAGATAAAGATTAGGAGAGCCTAGTAGTTAAAGAGGGTTCTCAAAACTTGCGATGAGCAGCTGAACGATTGTGTCTAGGAGGGCACTAAGCAAATCTAGTATTAGGAGGAGAGTGCAGGAGTGTCCCACTATAGTCAGTGTGACGAAGAGATGGAAGGTATTGAGCCCGTTGAATCCGATCTTATGACATCTGGGAGGAAACCTCAGTTAGACGTCAGGAGAGTGAGGAGGGCAGCCAATTGCTGAAGTGAGAGCATATGCACCTGGAATGGCATGTACGGATGAGTGTTGTGACTTCCTTTATTCATCCCTCACAGCAGAAGAGCAGTCATCATCATTATAGAGCCTCCTCACGAGCGGACGGATGGCCTCGTGGCAGCTTTGACTCACCCTTGTCTTTTTGTTCCTACTTTAGTTTCACTAAATTCTTTCATCTGGCAAGGCGTGTTTTTTGCTTGATGTGAGCCGCACCGCAGCAGTAGGACTCAGAGGTTCAAAACGTCGTGCCGAAAACCAGGGAGCTTTGACGACGCCAAAATCATCAACGTTAGGAGCCGCAACACCTCGAAAGACGGCGCCTGCGATCTTGCCGAGATACATCGACTGCGGGCGGCAGATTGGAATGATATATTTAACGACTCCACAGCATGCGGTCCAAACTGGATGTCCTGTTGTCGGAGGCGGAAGACCACTTGTGTGGAAATCAAATCGTCCCGGCAGCAGCAGTAATGTGTATTTGTCGACCGAATAAGCTAATTTTATGCTCAGATAGAGAAAGTGGGTGAGGCAATTTTCGAAGAGACGCCAGACGACCTGTTGGACAGTGAGACATTAGACGCTTGAGAATACCGCGACAAGTTTGTTACTCTCACAGGGAATCTACGAGTCAAGCTGAATGAATGTCTAGCTCCGTCAGCCTCTCTCCTTACGAACGTTCACCCGTTATCTGGCAAAAGCAAGCTTCCCCATTTAGAAGTCGTAAAATTTGATGGTAACCGCAGACTGTGGTCGAGATTTCAGATGCAGTTTACATCAGTAGCCCACAACAACGGCGAGTTTAGCGCAGCTGACAAGTTCAACTACTTGAACAGTTCGGTTACCGGAGCTGCCGCGTTGGCCATATTGGGATTACAAGCTACAGAGGAGTGCTATAAAAACGCAATTAAAGTTTTAAAGGAGCGTTTTGGAGTTGAAAAATCAGTGTGCACGATCATTTGCAATGTTTTCTGGATCTAAAGCCGGTGTCGTCATCAGCAGACTTTCGTAAGCTGAGGCAACTAAACGACAAGGTACAGGTTCATATTCGAAGCCTCAAGGCGCTTGGCACAAACACGAACTCGACAACTTATTGCTCCATGCTTCAGAAAATCCAGCTAAGAGGCCTACCGGCGGACATGGTGCTGCGTTTCCATGAGATGCACAAGGCATCTTCGTCGGCCTCATTCTCTTCGAATACGCAAGGCAATTCAAACCGTGTAACGGTTCCTGAAGATAACAATCTCCGAATGCTTCTGGAACTCTCTGAACTCCAACTCACTTGTTGGGAAGCTGTTGCTAAACAAGACGTAACGGAAACTTGTCGAGCCCCAGATAAGGGAGGACTAAAACATAGTAATCCACGTGACGTTTCCACTACAGCTGCTGTACAAAGCTCAACAAAAAGTCCAAAACAATAGCTGTTCTGTCTGTCTGAAAAGCATTCTGCCATAGTCTGTGATACGAAGAATATCGACTTCTCAAACAAAAGGGAGATGCTCATCGAAGCGGGGCGATGCTTTTGTTGCCTAAAGCAGGGCCACATGTCAAAAGATTGCAGAAGCCGGTTAAAATGCGCCAAGTGCGCAAGCACGCAACATCTGTTTGCGCATCCGACGACTTAAAAAACGTCAAGAAGGCGATTTCTGCAGCGGTCAATCTGGTGTCCGAGCAAGCAAGGTCGTCGTAATGCTGCAGAGTCTGACAGCCACCGTATTAGGCGCCAAATCATCCAGTCGCTACCGAGTTCTTTTTGATAGTTGAAGTCAGCGAAGATTCATTACAACCAAAGCTTATGGAAGACTTGGATGCGAGCTAATAGAAGAGGAAACATTAGCCATTGGTGTGTTCGGGGGTGAAAACATACGGAATACCATAAAGAAGGTGCGTGTATCAATTCTCCCTGCGAACCAGAAGCTTCGATTTCAATAGAGGTGCTGGTGGTGGACACGATATGCACTGAGTGCGTTCCTGTACCAGAAGAAAACATTATAAGAGAAATGAACAATATGCACTTGGATACGCGAGCTCTCTTCACAAAGAGTACAAACAAACAGATAGTGGTCCTCATTGGATGAGACTATTATAGGGATATAGTACACGTACCGTGGAGTCCGTGTTCGAAAAGTTGAAAGCTGTGAAGACGAAACTGGGATGGACTGTGCCGTTCTTCACTACAGCCGATTTTTACACAGTGTGCCAGTACTGCAGTTATACGATTCACAGCGACCAAGCAAGATATCTCGAAACTTTTGTCTCGTTTTCGTGATATGAAAAGCACCGGTATCTAGGCCGAAAATGAAGGAACGACGGTCGCTGTCTTGGTGCGGGCAAAACTTGAAAAAACATCATTAAGAAAAACAACTGATATGAAATCGCACTACCATGGAAGGAAAAGGTTGCTCTGGGTGAAAACTAGGCAGTTGCACTCAAAATTAGCACAGTTTAATGAAGCTAAATAAATCAAGTGAACTCCTAAAACAATACGAAGCAACAATTCGAATGTACCTCGAAGAAGGATATGCTGAAAAAGTAGCTACAAAAGAAGACCAACCATTTTGACCCCGGCAATATATGCCACACCGAGCCGTCATACGTTAGGACCGATCTACTACGAAAGTGGGCATCGTGTTAGACGCTTCGTCTCACGAATACGGGATGAAGTCTTTAAACGACAATCTGGAAGCCGGCCCAAATCTAAATCCCAACGTAGTGACGCTACTGCTTCATTTCAGGCGCTACAAGATAGCAATGAATGCTGATGTTGTGAAGGCGTTGCTTCAAATTGGCCTGCAAGAACACGACAGAGGTTCGCTTCGCTTCTTGTGGTTCAAAACTTCACCTGAAGTGGACAGCCCACTGCCGGAAATATAAGTTTGGAGAATGACGAGAGTGCCCTTTAGAACTACTTCAAGTCCTTTCCTATTGACTGCTACCTTAAAGCACCACTTTAGGTCCGAAGAAAATCGCTCTCCTTTGACAGCCCGGCTATTAATTTATTCATGTGGTTTTGTGTCCCAAAACCACCATATGATTATGAGAGATGCCGTAGTGGAGGGCTCCGGAAATTCCGACCACCTGGGGTTCTTTAACGTGCACCAAAATCTGAGTACACGGGCCTACAACATTTCCGCCTCTATCGGAAATACAGCCGCCAGCAGGCCGCCTATTGCAAGACTCCGTATATATGGATAATATTATTATTGGCGCTGAAACCATGGAACAAGATATTCAAATGCATCAAGAGATAATTGAAATCTTCAAAGATGCTTCATTGAACATTCGTAAATGCGCCAGCAATGACCCCGTTGTATCTGCCGTCTTCGTACAATGAATAATTTCTTCTGAAAAACCATTTTGCTCGCCTTCCGGACTTCTGAATGTCCTGTTACATCATTGGAACAAACAGACGGATACGTTTTCATTTAGACCGCAAGATATTCTTAAGTATATGGCGGAGGATCAAATTACCAAACGCTTAGTGATCCAGACTGTTGCAAGGATCTACGACGCTTTGGGCTTTCTGTCACCCTTTATAGCAAGGGCGAAGATCTTCCTACAAAATGTCTGGAGGAAAAATTTCGGCAGGGTTGACACCATGCCAAGGAAGCTGTCAGCTGTCTCGCAAAAATGGAGCAAGGAATTAGCCATGCTACATGAGTTCAGTATTCCCAGGTTCCCCGCAGCGAGCAGCGAAGGCGCTTATCAGAAGGCAGAGCTGCATATCTTTTTCGGCGAAAGTGAGTCATCATACTATGCTGTAGCCTACCTTCGTACCGTCGACTCAAGTGGTACCGTCCACACTATACTACTAATGGCAAAGACAAGAGTTGCGCCGTTAAAGACGGTCACCATGGCGAGGCTGGAATTGATGTCAGTTTCGCTTGCAGCCCGCCTATATGCCTACATCATCAAGAACTGTGACCTGGGCATCGGTGAAGTAACATTTTGGTCAAATTCCAATATTACCCTTTGCTGGATTTACAAAAAACCCTTTTTTTCTGACGGCAATTTTACGGAACAGGATGCAGGGGATAAAAAATTCGACAGAATATTCTCGATGGTAATTTCGTCCCGGAAAAGAAAACCCTGCAGATTTGCTCCCTCTAGGCTTGACTGCACACAAACTAAGTAGATCACAGTTGTGGTGGTATGGAGCCGGATGGCTTGCCATGTCTCATACATTCTGCCCTTAATTCGGGGAAAATCTTGACCTCGAAAACGAAAAACTCGAGGCAGCTAAGACGGAGTCAAAAATCAATATTCACGCTGTCAACACGAGAACATCGCTACCAACGCTGAATGATAACGAATGATTCAGCAGCCTCACAAAACTGGTAAGAGTAACGACATGGGTTTTTCGTTATGTTAAAAAGTTGAAGAAGGAAAATGATGGGTTCAAGGAGCTGTCTGCAGAAGAAATTATACAGGCGGAGTGCTACTTAATTCGCGTAGACCAGAAAGCTAACTTTGGTAACGAAGACAACTGCGTCAAAAACAAGAATCTCATTCCTTCCCAAATTCCAGTTGGACAATTAAGATTGTTCCTCGACAACAACAGGCTGCTTCGTGTACAAAGAAAAGTTCAGATGACGGACGACTCGTATGGTTGTCTCCATCCAATCCTTCTACCAAAAGACTCCCACCTCGTTACTTTAATCATCAATCATGCTCACGAAAAAGTCTTCCACAGAGGAGTACGAGACACACTGACTCAAATAAGAAACCAATACTGGATTCCACAATTACGACAGCTGGTGAAAAAACAATACGACTGTGTGGCATCTGCCAACGCCTACAGTCTATACCAGTTGAGGAAGTTTCATTTTGTATGCCCCACGATTGTTGTAAACAAACCTCTCCGTTTCTTGTAAGCGGAGTAGATTTTGCGAGTCCACTTTACATCAAAAGGCATCTTCGCCAGCACTCTTACATCGCTCTTTTTACTTGTGCTGTAACAAGAGCTGTTCACTTGGAACTTGTTGAAGAATTGACAACGGTGACTTTTCATTGTGCACTTCGCCGATTCTTATTGCATCGAGGCCTCTGTCACACAATGCACAGCGACAATGCCCAAACCTTCGTCAAAACTTTCAAAGATCAACAGAAGCTCTGGGGAACGATTTGGCATCCCGAAGTACTTGCATATTTCTCTTCCTTGACGATTCAGTGGAAATTTGTTTGCCTGAGTGCTCCTCTGTGGGGCGGGTTTTACGAGAGACGCGTACGTTCTGTGAAGACCTGCTTGAAGAAGATGCTTGGTAATCGTTTGGTAAATCAGACAGCGTTGGTCACTTTACTAACGAAAGTAGAAGCAGTTTGAAATTCTAGGCCTTTAACATATGTGTACAATGACGTTGATGAGCCGTATTCCCTATCTCCAGCAGATTTTCTCTTTAGAAGAAGGCTGACAACGCTACCACTTTACGACCTCAATATCAAAACCGAGTCGACCAACGATCAACTGAAGAAACTTTGGAGCAAGAGAAAGGATCTGCAAGCTTTCTGGTCTCGTTGGTTAAAGGAGTACCTCAATAAACTCAAGAATTACACATTCCACCAAGCAAAAAGAAATGACAAATTGAAGGAGGGCAATGTAGTTCTATCCGGAGAAAAATATCGTCCCAGGTGACTGTGGAGCTTGGTTCGCATAGATGAACTTATAGGTGAACGTAACGGCATTGTGAGGATTTTCTTTCTACGCTTATCCGACGGCACTGTTGTGAAGCGTCTTTTGCAGCTACTGTACCCATTGGAAGCCACCAATGTCATTTGTTGGGGCGGGAGACTGTGGTGAATTTCTTTATTCATTCCTCGCAGCAGAAGAGCAGTCATCATCATTATTGAGCCTCCTCACGAGCTGACGCTTAGCCTCGTGGCAGCGCCGGCTCACCCTTGTCTTTTTCTTTCTTCTTTAGTTCCATTAAATGTTTTCATCTGGCAGGACGTGTTTTTGCTTCATTAGAGCTGCGCCGCAGCAGAAAGGTTCAGAGGTCCAACAATGAGCGAATCGGTATCGATTCGCGGTAGCCATGAGCGTGATTTACTTCGTTGAAGGACAGCAGGGTGTACACGTCACAGTTCTGACTTTCGTGTTCTGTTTATTTAAAGTAAACTGGAATATAAAAATATAATGAACACAGAGACTCATATACGGCACATCACAGCACTTTGCCTTATGTCCCCTTTAATTTTTCGCCTGCGTTTTTTGATTTGGAATTTCTATTCACGCCGCATCAAAAACCGGGCTTGTTTTAAAAGGCCTACCGGAAGTGTTCACACCTACACCACTTTTACTTTGCGTCAAATTGTAGCTCGAGCTCAGGAAGTTCGAAGAGTTCAAGTGCAACCGCACTACAGGGCCTGCTAAGTTGAAGAAGCGAAGGATGCGGTCTGATACATAGTCTTTGGACCGAAAATTTGCTCTCATGATGAAACGAGCACGATTACAATGTGGATTGGTCATGACAGAATCGCTTTGGGGTTTTTCGCTAACAGCTCGTCAGTGCTGTAGAAGTGTTCGAATCTGCCACCAGTCCCTTAGGGCCAGTGATAACACTGAGGCCATCGTAATAAAGCAAAATCTGGCGACATATCTGCATTATTTGTAATATTATTTGTTTAGAGGACGTGCACCGTAGGCCAAAGTAAGAATATTGTTCCGTGATCAGAGGCACGTGAGCTAGCTAGAGATATTTCATGAACGTTGTTTAGTCAGTGAGGGTATGGGGCCAATCAACGATACCCAGTGCAAAGAACATCGTATAAAATCTGTGATCTGGTCACAGATTTTAAAAGTGTCAATCAACTCCCAGTCGAACAAACGAATGTTTTATGTTTAGTGAGAGACGTAAAGCCATCTTGCTTCTTTTCGCAGCAAAATGGCTTTGTTCAATGTCTTTTATTACCAACTCACAATACGTATAGCAGGAAAAATACTTATAAGTCCAGCCGTGCCTCAGTCGAATGTAATATGTGTAATGTATATACGATTGAGTCCGATTGCTCACCTTGTAAAGCGGGTAGCACACAAGCCAGTAGGTCTCGTACTAATTGAATACATATGGCACTAACTTTCTCTCTCTCTCGCTATAGTTCAGGCGCCTGGATGAGCCTTGCAACGAGAAGACAATCTGCGAAGAAGGGACATGCTGCCTCTATGTCATTGGCAAATATAGATTGTGTAAACCAACGGCCAAGCGTGGTGACCGTTGTTCAGCAAGGTCCCTCATTAATGTGTATCTCCAGCATTGCTTCTGTGGTTATAATGAAGGTGAGAAAAATTTTCAATTACTGTTCGTATCAACAGCATGCTTCTCTCTTTTGTGTGCTTCAATTTTTTATAATAACAAGCATCCATATTATCAATATCAGCCTGACTACGCCCACTGCAGATCAAAGGCTTCTCCGAAAATCCGCCAATCAACCCAGTCTTGTGCTTCCTGTTGCCAAGTTATACCTGCCAACATTCAATCCTGTTGGTCCACATAAATTTTTGTCGTCACTCGTGCCTTTGCCTTCTTTGTTAATCCAGTCAGCTACAAATAGTGGGCAGCGGTTTTTTGTAATACTTAATACCGTAAAGTGACAGCTCGATGACCAAAAATTACAACTGACCTTTGATCTAATATACTTTTACCACCTAAAACAATTTTTTATGGCGCAACTGTACTCAGTCGTCTACCACCATCTTCAGCAACCTGCTTGACGATGCTCGATCACTGTGAGGTCTCATCTGGAACCTGTCAGGGGAATGGAAGGGGAAAGCCCCGAAGACGAGCCTAGCAGTGGCTTCACTATAGGTCTGCTCGTCCGCTTCTCCTAATGGTCATATGCCAAGGGCGCTGCAACAAAAAAAAAAGCCGCAGCAGTTGAGCCGACAAGTTCGGGTGTGATCTGCCAAAGCATAGACTGCTCGAGGTGACAGGTTGTCCTGACTACCGTTCAAGAGCAGAAAAGGATTTTCGGAATGCCACGGTTTTATTGGACTTTAGAAAATCAACTGCCTGTAGACGCAAGCCTTAAAATGAAGTAATTGATCTTTTTATGATTTTTACATACCAACGCTGAAAACTACCGTTTTGTTAAATGAATGGTGTACAGAAGTTCATATTACGCCATTAAAGACTCTGGCTCGAATCATCTTGTGAAAGATTTTCAGTGTTTTCTTTTTTTTTCAAGTATAACGACTTTAAAAACTAATGTTTAAGTTATCTGGCTGAACATTTGCAGTGATTTCTTTTCTTCCAGAGTGATACATAGAAAACAGCGAAAAAAAGACAATAGAGGCTTCTACCATTTTTTCTTTTCTGTATTACTCCAGTGAAAGCGCAATTCCTTTCGGCGGTAATTTGTGCGCCATCGTTCTTACGTCTTTCATCTGGACTTTCGCACTGATGAAAACTTGCTTTGATGGTCGCTGCTACAAAGTTCACAAAACTTTCTCGTCATTGTTTACTGCTCACAAATGTTGAGTTCTCTTCAATCGTTCATTCAGTGATTCGCCTACGAAACTATCTGAAAATATGAGAGTAACTTTAAATATTCCATATTCATGAAGTACCTATTGATGAAACAACTCTCATCCCGTCCGACAGGTAGTGAGGCAACCACATCTTACTCTAGAAAGACCGTATTATTTTTCACTAGTATTTTCTTGTTACTTGAAAAAGACATGACACTAGATTTTTTGCTCACGTATGTTACCTTGACGTCTGCATTTGCTGCTGCGTCATTCGTTACACCACCCTTCCATCGACACTGTGATAATTTGCTGTATGTCACTATTTTATCAGTGCTTTGTATATCATTGGGCAGTTCGTCATAAGAATACTACTCAGTTTTCGTTATTGCAAATCTATTCGAACAAATTTTACTGGATAGGGTATCATGCCTATCAATGTTCTTTTTACTTTGAACAGTTGCATGTCACGTAAGATTTCCTCAACCACACACTAGTACCAATACACTCAGGTATTGTGGCATGAATATAATGTAATCTTAAGGAAACGGCGCATTCCACTATTGTTCGTCGAGAGAGGGGGAACAAGTTTCTGCATTTTCTTAAAAAAGCGATTGTGCTAAATGATTGCCGCGTGCAGTAAATAGACATTTCGGAAGGTTATAGACCGGCCCGTGCTTGTTATAAAAGCATTGCGCATAGGCGACTTGGATGAGAACCTGCAACTTGCCCGTGAGCTTTTCGTAACTTCTTTTGTGGCGTTGGTGTTTTCTTTTTTTTGGATATCAGTACTAGTCAGCTCTAGGTTCTCTAGGTTTTGGTGTGGCCTAATTTGGCCAGTGTAATTATTAGTAAGTACAAAATATTCTACAAGGCATGTGCAGAACACTAAGGCACAACCTCAACCACAGCGACAACACATGTCTTATATTTGTTAAGCCAAAAATAAAAGTAAGTCAATTCGGGTAACAGTTGTGTGCAACTAAAGAAGACCTCGTGAATGTTCTTTTCCAAAAAACTTTTTCTTTTGAAAAACCCGTCAATTTGTTAACTAGAAATTTACAGTGCTATTTTACCTTGCCTAAAGTAATTTATTTTCAACATTTTCAGGCACCTGCGAGGATGGTATCTGCATGTAGGGGGAGTTCATGAGGAATGATGTTTCACCTTGCGTCATGAGAAGAAAATAAATACGCTTTTACTGCCGACGCATTATGGAAGACTTGGAGCTTCTTCTTTCATAGACTGCTTAAAACGCTCACAATAAAGTGACCGCGTTCATTGACCACTTACATAAAAGAGGGCTGTTCCCGTCCTTCCTTCCCGCACCCACTCTCCCATTGCACATAACGCAAGCGCATCCCTCTCCCACGCTTCTCCTTTTCCTCCCGAGTCAGTGGCAAAGGCAACGAGGTCCTTCTTCAAAACACGCGATCAGCGTGAACTTGTTTTAAGCGCAACAACACAAACACACACACAAGGAACGATGGCTGCGGTATACTATTAGAAGCCTTTTTTTAACTTTATTTTTACCTGGAAAGCAGTTTGCTTTCATGGTGAGTTGACCTTTGACATTTATGTCCGAAGATCAGGGGTATTCATAGGGTCGTGTGTTGCTCGTATTATCAGTGACTTTGTTTTAGGTCATATAGACAGGCAATTAGAAGGTCAGCTTGATAATTGGTGTAGTGGCGTTTTCCGCTAATTTGATGACTTTGCTGTAATTTTCAATTGTGGCTGTCACGGCGAGGGCATTGATGAAATTTTCACGTCATACATACAGCATGGTTTGGTCCTCGGGTTTACGTATGAAGTTCCTAGAGCTAATGAGCTACAGTTTCTAGACCTCTGAACTACTGTTTCTAGACCTCAGACTAGCATTTGGGAAAACTTTTTGTGCTGTAAATATGACCCCGGGTCTGTTAAACTCATCCCTAATTTCAAAGCCGGTCATTCTAGCGTCTTGAAAAGGGCCATTGCGAAGACCATCTTAAACTCCACTTTGCAGAAGTCGTGCGTTCGCATGACTGAATCTGCTTTTCATGATCAGGTAAAATGTCAAATGGACGCGGGTCACCCTGATGCTGTAGTTTCATCTGTATTTGATCGTAACATCTATGATGTCAAATATATGAAAAAAGTAAAAGTGATAATACCAACTCCGATGAAATAGAGAAAAAATAGGTTTCGTATCTGTATGTATCACTGCAAATATCGTCGCAAGATGATAGTCTTGCGTTTGGAAAAGTGAACAAAACGTTTGATGTTCTGCACGACAAAATTAGTAAATTGTATTCTGGAGGCGCTGCGTAAAGGAGCCTCAATCCGTGCACTGAAGGCGAACAAGCGCACGGATCGCTATCTGGCAGCTATCTTCCAAAACGAAGGAAGGCGTGGGTGCCTGTCTCGGAGGCGATAAGGTGTAAAACACAAAGTCACGGGCAGATGCCATCACCATGTCGATATAAGAAAGCGTTGGGAATATTTGCCTTTTTGACAATCGCTTCGCATTGTCAGCGTAGATTGATAAACGCATTGGTCCTAACAATTATTTATGTATGCCTTCTTAGTGTAGAGATCTACATACTAACTATTGACGTGCTGTCATGGTGTCTCAAATATTCACAAATATTGCTTTTTAATTGACAGTCGCACAAGTATAAACGCTGAAACGTGTGAAATATTGGTGGGCGCTGCGAATATGGTTGGCCGTTTAGGATACTGTATTGGTTTTTTTTGAAGTATCGTTACGGCGGACAAACAGACATAAGCACAGACAGACATAAAGACAGACAGAGAGATAGACGAAAGTTTTTGCGTCGAAGGTCCCCCTGAAAGTAAAGTGCAGTGTTTTTTTTTAACGTACGTAGACTAGCGCATGGGCTTAAGAACGGAGGTTGTACAGCGCCGACGTTTTTTTTTTCTCTGAAACGGAAGATAGGTCGCATGTGCCCGATGAATCACAATGGCCTGAAGGAAAATCAGGGTAAAGGAAAGTGTACCATTAATCAAAGGAACAAGTAGATGACGTGTGTTAAGGGAGCATTGTATGCCACTCAATTAGGATGTTGTGGGGAGGGCATCGGGCAAACTAAGTGATTTGTCAATGTTCGGCTGAGCGAGCATGAGCGATCCTTTCAAGGAATTGCGCAAATCCATTTGCCGGGTAGATAAAAGTCATGTGAGTGTCACCCTATCTTCTATAAAACCACCGTCATTTTTAAACACGTCAATAAAGTGACAAGGGAAAAATCTGAGGCTTATAATCGATTAGGCGTAAGAGCTGTATCAGTGAAGCATCCATTTTTATGCAAAAAAAGGAATTCGAATACTTGTTCGGATCTTGATTATAAATATATATGACGACGCTGCTGGAATATTTCCTTTGTCCTGCGCATGTCAATTACTATATTTATGTGTCACAAGTCATTTTTGGATGAAAATTCGTTCAGAGTCACCGCCGTCTTTTCTTTCTCTTTTGCTCCTTTGCCGCGTCAGTGTTTTTTGCTGTTGCGCTGTAAACAAGTTCAGGATAAATCACAATCAACTCGTAAAACTTACCGTGTTAATGTAAAACACAAGCAGTTCGTAGCCGTCTGTCGTTGGTGTTGCGGCGCTCCACTTTTCCGTGAGACTTAGCACATCTGCATTGGTGCGCAAGAGAGCACGTTTGATAATTCTGGAATGTGCGTTGAGGAACCGGCTGTTTAAGAGTGCTGTAGTCATAAACACCAGCAGGGTTGTTGGCACCGGCCACCAGCATTAAGCGAGGGTCACAAGTAGCATTAGTCGGATAGAGATAGTGAATGTTGTTCAACCTGCCTATGGCGACGTAAGGGCGCTTCTCTAGATATCGTTCACCACCTCCCCACTGCTCCGAATCCACACAAGTTCCCTACAGCAGTGATATGACGCAATGTTTTTTTGTTCTTTCAAGAATTTTGGACTCATAAACAACATATACCACGTCACTCATTACAAGAGCACCTTTCCGTAGCACATAATACTCTGGTATTTCATGATACGCAAACGACTAAAGGTTTATGATTGACTGGTATTTTATTTATTATTTATATATTTTTATACTGCAGACTCGTGGTCCAAGCTGGGTGGTAATACATCTACAAAATAAAGGAAATAATTGCGAAACGAAACAATAATGGGCGAAGGAGGTTGTCTGGAAGGTTAATTAATTCATCACATGTATTAGTAAGACCTATTCACATATGGTTTTTGCAAAGTACGAATACTTCAGTAGGTCTGTGCGAGCAAAATATGAGATCAAGGCCTTTGGATGGTGGTGTCGGGTGGGCCGGATACTAAGGGGTGTCGAATACGGGGATAGGTCCAGAACTATCTTTTTTTTGTTCTAAAGTTGATCAAGGAATTCTAATCTAGCTTTTTGTGTTCGAATTTGCAGTAAGGGAGTTTTTGGCTAACATTAAATCTGAGGGTGAGTCTAACATGGAGTACTTGTTGAATATACATCTAACAGCTTTTCTTGGAATACGCTCAAGAGTGTATATATTACGTTTTGTATAAGGGTCCCGCTCTCGCTCGCTGGACTCCGTGCCGACCGGTTGTGCCCTTACGATCTCCGACGCCAGCGTAGCTCTGGCCAACTGGGCTCGCCCTACGTCAATTCCTGATGCCGACCTCCGACGACAGCGTAGCTATGACCGATGGGACTTGCTCTACGCCACCTCCTGACACCGACAAGAGCTCTCACAAGTGGTGCCCTGTCCTCATGTTACTGTGACCGTGTTTCCTATCTCTCCTATCCCCTCGATATGCCGTCGCTCTCTGGCTTACCACCTCATGCCTCTTTCTCTTTCTCTACCCCTTTATTCCTATCCTGTTAATCCCTCCTCCTCCCTATCACATGTGAGCTACTGTTTAGGTGTCGCTCGCTGAAGCAGACAGTTATGGGCCCACGTTTCTCTTCTATTCACTCTTAGAACCACTTTGTATAAGGGTCCCATACTATGCTCTTGTACTCTAGTTATGGTCGCACAAGGGATGTGTAACAAAGAAGTTTAATATTCGTGGGAGCACTTTGAAGTTTAAGCTTAAGAAGACATAGTTGACGAAAGGCCGATGAACAAACATTATTAATATGGAGATTCCAAGATAAGTTAGAATTGAGTGTCACACCAAGCTCTTTGTAGGGGTTTACTTGTTGCAGTGGTGTTGACCCTAACAAGGGTGTATATGATTGTGGATTCTTTTGGCGAGTCACTGGAAGGCACATATATTTGTTTGCGTTGAGACACATTACCCATGTGTTGCACCATTCATATATATTGCAAAGACTAGTGCTCGGATTGTTGAAATTGTTAATGGAACGTATTTCTTTGAACAAAACACAATCATCCGGAAACAATTATATTTCCACACTGGGATGAATAAGATCAACAATATCATTGATATACAATAAAAATGTCATTAAGGAAGTACCAGCTGGGTCAACAATCAGTACAGTAAAGATATTTCAAGAAGAAGGCCAGGCTTACCATTCTCCCAAGAATAGTTGTGAAATAGATCGTCTTTTCCTCGGTTGGATGGAGTACACTGAGACACAAAGCAGTACTTCACAGTTGTGCAGCACTCGCTGCGGATAAAAAAAATATATTACTTTGTAACACACTATGCTCACATAAACTAAACTGTTACGAACTCGATCACCACGGAGACTTTCAGTGGTGGTTTTGCAAGTCGAGTAGGTGCCGGATTAGAGCTTGACGGTGATGTGATCTTCGCTGACGGCCTCAACCACGTAATAACAATATGGCCTGCGTGTATCGTACACCACTTTACCCTCGATAAGACACCGCGTATGTGTAGATGCTGGCAAAAGGCACGGTGAGGAATATATAAAAAAACTGGAGAACTAATTAGTACGACCATGAGCGTCAGCAGGCATTTTTTTGGGGGGCGCGAAAATCGTTGTATTTGCTCTGGCAGCTTGGTTAGTGATGAACTCAAAATTGTTTCTTCCGACTTTTATAATGGGAAAGACAGAAGCTGCTGTGAAAGTACTAAAATACTTAGGTTTAATAATGCACGTTCCCGCTTGGTAGTGCCGGCGAGCCTTCGGTCAGCCATTCTGTGGGCTATCGACGATGACCATACGTCCTTACATGTAGGTTCTGCGCGGATGAACTACCGTTCTATGGAACGCTTTTATTGGCCAGGAATGTGATAATTTGTTGAAATGTATGCGTCCCCGAATTCGTCCAGCGAGTATCGTCTGCGATGATTTAATTGCTGTACGTATCCACGAGGAAACGAAGACCAGTAAACGTGCTCGCTGTCCCCAGCCGCAGCTAAGCTGACAATGACGACTCTGTGAGAATCAACCTGTTGGCCACTCCTGCATTCACCTTCGATATCTAATAAACGGCCTCTTCAGTTGCACGCGTCTTCGCCTTCTCTGCGCGCGACGACGTGTATGATGAAGCAGGCAGGCTCACTCAATGATAAATTAGAGCTATTTACCTCGTAGACAAATTCTCGCTCTCGTGGCTTGAATTGCGTACAGGAGTCATAAAATACGGTACCAGCTAATTCAATTGGCGTGTTTTTGTACCACAAATACACTGTGTTACCGCAGCAAAAGCCAAAAAAATCACATTTAGATTAGCATAAGTAGTCATGTGCAACCTTTCAAATGGCAGTGTAGAAGTACTTAAAAATTCAGATCGGTATAATCATTATAGTCGAAACTTCTCTTAACTTCCAAACCACGGACTGTAGTATGTTTTGCACGGGTGCAGACAGGAGGTGCCACGTTGAACCCATGCCCCCACCCCGAAAACTTTTTTCACCATGGCCGATAGAGTAAAAAATTGACCAATTCAAGGGGCGCCCCCGACCCCTGGAATGTGACTTTAAATTACACGGCACTGAAGCTTTGTGACATGAATGACTCAGCACTTCAAGAATTCAATTAAAATAGCAGAATTGAGCTTTCAAAGTAACCAACGCAATGCTTGTTTACGAGAAACACTTAAGGCGGACGACTGCCTTGAATGAAACGTATGTATTATTGCAAATGTTTACTTCGTGCAAAAAACTCCCTTTTCGACAGAGTGGGTGACCTTATCTGCCAATATCCATAAAATGTATTGTTAAAAAGTACACGAAACGCATGAGAAAAGGAGACGCCGTATGTTTGGGCTTATGTTAGTACACTGACTTCTGCAGCTGGTGATTGACTGGCCATTTCCTGCCGCTCATAAAGTGCTTATTTATTTCTTGTTTCATATGCAGCAATACATTATTTTATAATGCATGCTTACTGTACGTGTTTTGCGCTAAATGAACACAGTTTCCCGCTGTTGTGGCTGTTATTAGTGCATGTGTGCGTGTTTTTTTAGCGGCAAAGCATGCACGTTTCTGGCATTTTTCAAAGTAAACTTCGCGAAAGAAACCACTTATTATGGCCTCCTTAACAAGCATACGAACCGCGGAGTGGGCTCATTTCTCTTCTCAGGTCTTGCCAAACAGGTAATGTTTTCTGAAAGCTTTGCTTAGTTTGTATGACAGATGAGAAAACGTCCGCGAGCCGACGGAAGCACGAAAGTTGCGAAGTTACTCTTAAAATGACTGCGCGCTCGGAAGTTTTGCATTAAAGAAAATCGCCCTTGAAGAGTTGATGCAGTGAAGTATTGCTGACAGAATATAAAACGATTTCTTAGTTTATCACTTTTTTTGTGGATTTTATTACAACCTATATGCACCAACCCATGGTGCTTGCGGGCACGAAACTTCTCCTGCTGACTACCAGACGGGACCCGCCACGTAGAGCGTGGAAGCTATTACTAAGCGCACCTGTTATTTTCAATTATACACTTCTTTCACTGATTGTTGTTGTGTGGCTGTAAGGCCTTAGTTATTCAGTGTGTGTCCTCTTCTTGGCAACGACGAAGAGTGTGTTTTCTAAACCTCAGTGAAATACCTTGTTTTATTTCTAATTCTGTTCTCTGTGTATTTCCCAAGGTCTGCATATTATGCTGCCAACGCCAGTGCGTGTTCATAGCTTAATTTCAGAAGAAATAAGGAAAATGTTTGAAGATTTCGCATATATTATGCGCTTGGATTAGCAATACTGTCCTGGATGATGGTTGTGCCAAGCAATCTGTGCGCACGACATATTTCTGTCGATAACAGTAATATTAAAAACGCGTGCGCTTTCTTTTTCAGAATCAATAATAATTAAGGAGCCGGCCTTGTCACTGCACTGTCTGAACGTCTCCTAATACCCACTGCTTCTTATTTCCTAGAAAGAAAGATATATCAATAGATTCGAAGAAGAAACTTGAAATATCAATTCCTAGAATTGCGTAAACTCACATCTTTATAGAGCAACATTTAGTTCGGATGTCTACTTGGAGTCTGGGCTAGGAGAACTTGAAGACTCTGTTTTATTTAGACGTTACGTCGAAGCAAAGCGTGTCGATGGTCACCAGTTTTTGCGCTAGCGCTGCACACAAACTAAACCCATTAATTTGGCTAAGAGGGGAGTAATATTGCACAGCAGAGTTGTACTCACTTTGAAGAACTTTGCGTCCCTAACTCTTCAAACGGGGGTGATGGAAATTCAGACGCCCCTGCAGTTCAGCCACACGTTAACAAGGACTGACCGGTCTCGTTGTTTATCGTCATTAAAGGTTGCAGGTCGTTCATATTGCCATTACAACAACTAAAACTATGTTTTTGCACAAAATACAAAGCGAAAACACACGGATGTGCATTGGAAGATTCATTTGTAGTTTTTGTGGTATGTAACAGGATAGCATTTAGCAGTCACCATTGGAGTAATATTCACTGGGCCAATTTAGAAGGCAAACTATCATACATCTAGAAACAGAAGACCCCGTTTCGGTAAACCCCGGGCCACCGCCTTTCTGTGTTGTCACTGGCACAATTTTTTTCGTTATCTGTGGCTGATAATCTCTTCTGTGCCCCTATATTTCAATCATTTGTTTTGATTTTGGTTATTTCGCCCTCTTGCTTTTGGAGGTGTCAACTCGATTGCTAATTTAGTTCTTTTAAAAGTGGACACACTTCATAGACTAACGTTATCCCTTACACAAATTCTTTTCAGCAGACGCCAAATTGTCATGGAAACTGGCCGCATATGTTTGGTCAAAAATATTGTAGAATAATAGGTGAAAGATGAGAAGGTCCGTCTCGCAGATGCTGTTTCGTCGGTATATCTGCGTGAAGCCATTGTTCCTACAACCTGTACCGACATTGAACGCACCCTATTCAATGAGGGGTTTTACACAATAATCCGGCGTTGTAGCGCGACCCACGTCTAAAAGCATTGTGTACATTGTTAGCATTCAGAAAAAACACAGTCTGCGCAATTGAGTGGTCCACCATTTTTGCATTTATTTATTTCAACATGCTATGAAATAATAGCCGTTAGCACAAAAAGCAGTTTGTTTACAATTTGTGTCGGCGAATATCTGCAAGGAAAGTAGCTATATGCGAAATTGGGTCAATTAGGTATTGGCAAGAACGTTTTTGGGTATTTTATACAACTCTAATAGGCAATGTGATTCATTCTTTCTAGGACCTAATAAAACCTCTAAAGAGAAAAGAATTGAAAGAGTATGCCCAATATACCTGACATTTAAGACTAAGCCTGCTATTTGTGACCATTTATTTGATGAAAGAGGAAGAGCAATGAAAGAATAAACCAAAAGACATCTGTCATCTAAAGTCACGGAATTACTCACTCTAAAAACTCTTGCAACAGTGCATATGCGTAAATGAAATTCCATAGTAGCGCTTACCTACTATATAAAGCAAGTTGCATAATGACTCATCTTATACGATCTCTTTATCAGCAAACTTTGGCGCAGACATAAGTGCTAAATTTAGAAGGATTCGAACTTGCATCCTTATATTAGCGGTTGCTATTGTAATGCCAACATCAAAGTGCCTAATGGAAAGAGTATGTAAACATCGTGTTACATTTAAGACTATTTCAAGAGTAATATTGCAATAGTTAAAAAATAATTGAACATCATTTGATTATAACCTGGTTTCGAGTTTCTATAAATATATCTATTTCTCCCGAGAGTGATTTAGCTACAGAGTAACCGAGTCATCGTTTAGCAAATTTTTACTAAAACACCAGATAATATTCAAAAGGGAGAACAAAATAATGAATTTTCAGTTTACAGAGTCGAGTTACCAGTGTAATGAGAGTGTAAAACGATGCTTTATTTCAAGCCAATATCAAGATTTTGGCTAGAAAGTTGGACATCGTGAAGCATGTTTCAAAACAAATTCTTTCTGTTCACTAACAAGAAATCACAAGACCATCCATCCATTTTTCTGAAAGTAATATGCACATTTTAGCGTCGTTGTCGCGAAGCCGCCACAGTTTTCTAGACACAACGACACTGAGAACATGCAGCACTGCTCCATTGTTAGGAGTGGAGAACAAAACAGTTAAAAATATACCTAATATAAAAGTATTTTTTATGTATTTTTACTCAGAATAAGACACTAAAACAATAATAAACATTCACAACAAATTATAGTAGTCAGAAAAATCATCAGTCATTGATGGTCAATCACTTCAGCATTTGCACGCATTCCCCCAGGCTTGCCAGGTTCAACAGTTTGCCCCAATGTCTCTATTTTTAAGACCAGTGGTGGCAAAAGAAATCTATGGAGGCTACTTGGTTAGTTTTCAGCTACTTTTATGTTACGTCCACCCAAAATAAATAATCTAATTCTTGTAACGTTGCAGAAGCTTAGTTTGAGACCACGGTGTCAAAATATGGTGGCCAAGCTGTTGTTCCAGCCACCAATATTGAATTACACATGAAGGAAACGACCAATTATTGACTGTTACTGCAGGAAGTAATATTTCATGGTGTTTCATAGTGAAGAGCAGACTAGTGTTGAATAGGGTTTTTACACTGATGGGAAAGTAGAGCGTCTTCTAGAAGTGGCGTTAACTAATTATTATGTTGGCGCCCGCGAGAGCGCGCAATGACTGACTGGTCAGAGCCACATTATTATTCGAGAAACAAGCACAGAATTGACGTTTCTACTCTCAGCTTGAATCGATTGAAGAACTGCCTGCCTGCTACAATGATTTCGCCTAATTGTTGCAATAAATCGTCGCTACGCATACAGCATCCGCCATTCGAACAGCCCCCACTGTGAACACTGCAAATAGTTTCAAGAAGCGCATACGTTGTGATCACCTGCGATATGCATCGCAACGAGAAACGCCGTCTTGGACGCTGGAACGTGCTCATGGGGAATGCGAAGTGAAAGTAGCATTTATGCAGCAATGTGTGATCACAACAAATAAACAACTGCTGTCTACGCTCTTTGAGTTTCTGTTAAGAGAAAAAGGCGTGACAGTAGACTATAGCGAAGTCATAAAGTTGCGCAGTTATTGCATGTACGCATAACCTGTTCCTCTCTCCTCCATCGGTATTCATCACTCATTTTACATGAGAAGCATTTCTTAGTAAACTCCGGCAATTCGGACCGTATCAATCAATCAATCAATCAATCTATCTATCTATCTATCTGTCTATCTTTCTCTCTATCTCTCTACCTATCTATCTAGCCGCCTATGACATTTTGCTCTTCTAGACGTCTCAATACCTAAACTGGTATGACATAACATGACTGTATGACGAATACAAGTGACTAGTTATAGCATGAAAATCTTTGCATGTATGCCATCAATGTCTTGATTTACATTTCATGGTCTTGCTGCTCTGACTGTGGTTTCGAACAAAAGACATACTGTAAAACTTGTATGATATGACATGACTGTATGTCGAGCATAAAAGATAGACATCATCATCATCATCATCATCAGCCTGTCTACGTCCACTGCAGGACAAAGGCCTCTCCCATGTTCCGCCAGTTAACCCGGTTCTGTGCTTGCTGTTGCCAATTTATACCCGCAAACTTCTTAATCTCATCTGCCCACCTAACCTTCTGTCTCCCCCTACCCCGCTTCCCTTCTCTGGGAATCATGGAGGCGGAAATGTTGTAGGCCCGTGTGCTCAGATTTGGGTGCACGTTAAAGAAGCCCAGGTGATCTGAATTTCCGGAGCCCTCCACTACGGCGTCTCTCATAATCATATAGGGGTTTTGGGACGTTAAACCCCACATATCAATCAATCAATCTCTGGGAATCCAAGTGGTGACCCTTAATGACCAGCGGTTATCCGGTCTACGTGCTACATGCCCGGCCCATGTCCATTTCCTCTTCTTTATTGCAGCTATGATATCCTTAACTCCCGTTTGTCCCCTAATCCACTCTGCTCTCTCCTTGTCTCTTAAGGTTAAACCTACCATTTTTCTTTCCATTGCTCGCTGCGTCGTCCTCAATTTAAGTTGAACCCTCTTTGTGAGTCTCCAGGTTTCTGCTCCGTAGCTAAATACCGGCAAGATACAGCTGTTATATACCTTCCTCTTGAGGGACAGTGGCAATCTACTTGTCATAATTTGAGAGTGCCTGCCGAATGTGCTCCACCCCATTCTTATTCTTCTAGTTACTTTAATCTCGTGGTTAGGCTCTGTGGTTATTACCTGCTCTAAGTAGACATAGTCTTTTACAACTTCAAGTGCACTATTACCTATCGCAAAGCGCTGCTCCTTTCCGAGGTTGTTGTACATTACTTTCGTTTTCTGCAGCTTAATTTTAAGACCCACCTTTCTGCTCTCCTTGTCAAACTCCGTAATCATGAGTTGCAATTCGTCCCCTGAGTTACTCAGCAATGCAATGTCAACGGCGAAGCGCAGGTTACTGAGGTACTCTCCATTAACTCTAATCCCTAACTGTTCCCATTCTAGGCTTCTGGAAACGTCCTGTAAGCACGCAGTGAATAGCGTTGGGGAGATTGTGTCCCCCTGTCTTACACCCTTCTTTATTGGTATTCTGTTGCTTTCTTTATGAAGCACTATGGTAGCAGTTGATCCTCTGTAGATTTCTTCCATAATGTTTATATATATTTCATCTATGCCCTGATTCCGCAGTGCCTGCATGACGGCTGATATTTCTACTGAATCAAACGCCTTCTCGTAATCTATGAAGGCCATGTATAGTGGTTGGTTATACTCTGAGCATTTCTCTATTACCTGATTGATAGTATGAATGTGGTCAATTGTTGAGTAGCCTGTTCTAAATCCTGCTTGTTCCTTTGGCTGATTGAATTCTAATGTTTTTTTTACTCTGCTAGCAATTACCTTTGTAAATAGCTTGTATACTACAGAGAGCAAGCTGATCGGCCTGTAATTCTTCAAGTCCTTGTCATCTCCTTTCTTATGTATTAAGATGATGTTAGCGTTCTTCCAAGACTCTGGTACTTTTCCCGTCAGGAGACACCTCGTAAATAGAGTGGCTAGTTTTTCTAACACAATCTGTCCTCCATCTTTCAGCAGATATGATGTTACCCAATCCTCACCAGCAGCTTTGCCTCTGTGCATGCTCTCCAAAGCTTTTCTGACTTCTTCTATCATTACCGGTGGGGTGTCGTCTGGGTTACTGCTAGTTCTTATAGTATTAAGGTCGTGGTTGTCTCGGCTACTGTACAGATCTCTGTAAAACTCCTCCGCTATTTAAACTATCCTATCCATATTGGTAGTTATTGTGCCTTCTTTGTCCCTTAGTGCACACATCCGCCTTTTACCTATCCCAAGTTTCCTCTTCACTGCTTTGACGCTTCCTCCGTTTTTCAGAGCGTGCTCAATTCTCTCCATGCTATACCTTCTTACATCGCATATTTTACGTCTATTAATCAACTTCGAAAGCTCTGCCAGTTTTATTTTGTCTGTTGTACTTGACACTTTCGTGATTTGACGCTTCTCAATTAGGTTCTTCGTTTCCTGGGAAAGCTTGCCGGTGTCCTGTCTAGCTATCCTGCCTCCAACTTCAACTGCACACTCCGTGATGATACTCGTCAGATTATCATTCATTGTATCTACGCTAAGGTTGGTTTCCTCGCTAAGAGCAGAGTACCTGTTCTGCAGTGACACTCTGAATTCCTGTATTTCCCCTCTCAGTGCTAGCTCATTGATTGGCTTCTTGCGTATCAGTTTCTGTCGTTCCTTCTTCAAGTCTAGGCGGATTCGAGCCCGTACCATTCTATGGTCACTGCATCTTACCTTGTCAACCACTTCCACATCCTGCACTACTCTTGGGTGTGCAGTCATTAAAAAGTCTATTTCGTTCTTATTTACGCCATTAGGGCTCCTCCATGTCCCCTTGCGGTTTTCTCGTTTTCGGTAGAAGGTATTCAAAATACGCAGATTATTGCGTTCTGCGAATTCTACTAGTAGCTCTCCTCTGGCGTTTCTAGTGCCGATGCCATAATCTTCTACTGCCTGGTCTCCAGCCTGCTTCTTCCCTACCTTTGCATTAAAGTCGCCCATTACTATAGTATACTGTGTTTTCACCTTACTCATTGCCGATTCCACGTCTTCATAGAAGCTTTCAACTGAAGCGTCATCATGGCTGGATGTAGGCGCGTAAGCCTGTACTGCCTTCATTTTGTATCTTTTATTCAGTTTAATTACAATGCCTACCACCCTTTCATTAATGCTATAGTAATCCTCTATGTTGCCAGCTATGTTTCTGTGAATTAGGAACCCTACTCCCAGTTCTCTTCTGTCTGCCAAGCCTCGATAGCAAATGACGTGCCCATTCTGTAGCACAGTATAGGCCTCATCTGTCCTCCTAACCTCACTCAGCCCTATTATATCCCATTTAATGCCTTCTAGCTCCTCGAATAATACAGCTAGGCTTCCCTCACTAGATAATGTTCTAACGTTAAACGTTGCTAAGTTCAAGTTCCAATGGTGACCTGTCCGTATCCAGAGATTCCTAGCACCCTCTGCTGCTTTGCAGATCTGACCGCCGCCGTGGTCAGTTGCTCCGCAGCTGGTGGGGACTGAGGGCCGTGAGTTAATTGACGAATGCTTACGGGAGGGGGTGGCCAGATACTGCACCAGGGTGGCCAATTCTTCTCTGGTGAGATCATCGGTGCGTACCGGCGTTAAGCCGGTACGATCAGACAGTAGTGGGAATGCTCCATGCATGTCTTCCTTATTGTTGTTCAGCAGCGTTGGCGGCCACCCACCACGGAGCCCAACGAGGGGACGCTACAAGTTTACAAATGCTGAAACCTGCAGACGCCAGCCGTACAACGCCACTATAACCCAATGCGCCTAGACCAAGGTAGGCTATTTGCACAGGGTTAACCCTAGCCGCCAGGAAGTTTGGAAGTAAACGGAAGAGAATAGAAGACAGGACAGATAAATAGTAAGAGATAAAGACGAAGATGTAGGGAGAGAGAGATAGGAAAAGGCGACTGCCGATTCCCCTGGGTGGGTCAGCTCAGGGGTGCCGTCTACGTGAAGCCGGGGCCAAAGGGGTGTGTTGCCTCTGCCGGGGGGCTTTAACGGTCCAATCACCCAGCGTCGGCTCAACCCCCAGGATCCCCTTTTCCTCGGACACGGCAAAGCCACGCATGGCTAGGCGTGGGAGGGAGTCGAAACTCCCCGTTAGCTCGGGTCCGTGGTGTCGCTACACACCAAACGCCTACTTGCGCAGGCACCCGCGGTGCATACAGCTTTACTTCACTTTATTTAACACATCTTTCAAGTTTCACTAACCTTCCTTCACACTTGATTCACTTTATCAGTTGTTATTCAACTGCTGCTTAAATTCGCCTGCCTTTTCATTTCATTCACCTTTAGTTTTTACCCAGGTAAAGTGGGTATGTGACTCATGACTTTTCATATTGTTACGTTCATATTGTTGTTCATATTGTTCCAAGTGTTTCATACATGACTTTTCCTGTTTTCAATGTTGCAGACAATAAATTTTTACTGGTTAGCCATATAAGGCTTTAGCTTTAAAAAAAAGAAAAGAAACTGGATCAGTTGAAGAGGCCCTGTGATACTTTTTGAGCATTGTCTGAAAACGCTCCTGATCTGTAGTTGAGACTCCTGAAAAAATGTGAGCAAGATAATATGGCGTAGCACACAGCCTGGAATTTGCAATAAATTCTCAAACTCAGCTAAAGATCGCTTTTTCCTGTCTTGACAAATGACGCTACAAGCTCAAAAATCAATGCCTTGCAGGCGAAGTATCAGCCATTAGCTGATTTGAGCATGCGCACTCAATTGTTACTGGGGCCACTATGGAAGGCCGCGACTGGTCCACGCGTGCGCAGGCCATCGCACTGAAAAACTGTGTATTCGTGGAAAAAAGAGAAAGTGCTCATTGTTATGAATTGCACGTGACATATTTTTTCTTCCCATGCCATCGCTCCCTTCTTACTTTCAGTTCTTTCATCGGGACGAAAGAAGAGAAAAGCGATGGCAGCATGGGACAAATATAGACAGACTTATTGCAAAAATTTTCACGACGGTGGATTTGTGAGGCTGCTGTACTAAATTCATTCCATGGCTACTTGGGAAAGTGTTTCAGGGCCCCTTAGAGCACCGATGGTGGGAAGGATGGCCTTCCCCTCTTCAGCTTCACAGCACTCTTCCCCACCCCCACTTCTCTTTCTCACCCACTGCCTATAATAGCACTACTATGCATGGCTGCGCTCGTTCTCTCTCTCCACTTTCTTTTCTGTCTTTATTTGTCCTTCTTTCTGTCTTTTTTTCTTCTTTTCCTGATAGGAACGCAACCATATGGTTCCCATAATCGCTTATTCTGCTAGAGTACCTGAATAGCGGAGTGGCTACGATTCTTGTCTCCTTAAAATTTTTTTTGTTTTATTTATTCATTTCCCTTCTTTCTTGCCCCTCTCTTTCCTCCAATGCTGTCCCTCTATATATTTCTTTTTTTCTCTCTCTCCTGTCAGAGAAATCGACGTGCACATTTAGAGAGCGAAGTAGAAAAAAAGAGGACAAGGGGAGTGCGTGCCAGCTGAGTTACCGTGTTGCACATTCTAGGCTTCGACGTAGGCGTGTGCGAATATTCGAAATTTCGATTATTTTTAAATAGTGTTTGCTATTCCATTCGCACCGGAATTTTAATATTCATATACAAATTACCGAAGTAAAATTACCGAAAAGATAGACACTAACGTGAAAATCAATAAATGCATGTCATATGAATCATGACTACATGCTATACTCATGGTGCGCTTGTGGGCGTTTCACTGACTTCACATATACCAAATTCGGTATTAGAGATTGTGAATAGATGAAGAAGGTATATGACGAAGGATGACTGGTGCAAAAATAAAGAGATGCGTGTCATGTAACAACATGGCCACATTAGACGCTCATCATGCGCTCGCACTCATTTAGCTAGCTTCACATACACAAAATTTATTATCACGGTACATGAGTACACGACGAAAGAAAATGACACGTCCGAAAATGATAATGATGATATACGTATCGTGTAAAAGACGACTACAAATTATGCTCATAGCACTCTCACGGTCGTTTCGCTAGCTTCACATATAAAAAGGTTGCTGTCAAGCGACGTGAATAGAGACGAACACAAAGGCCAAGCGCAAACGCAATAATCACGACATTGGAGTCATGTACGGCATAATTTATGCCCACCTCGTAACGTTTTGCCTATTTAAAATTGACATACCACCCTTCCTCATTCCGGTATCACATATAATCGATCTCCACTGTACGTGAGATCTGCCAATTTTTTCACGTTCTGTTCTTCATGTGCGCAGTAGCACGCTTGAAAGCACTAGCTGTGGTCCACCACTCTGCCTTCAAATGAATCATCTGTCTATCATCTTGAATTGCAGCTGAAAGTGAAGAGGAGATTCTGAAGTGCTTAGCATCTAGAACGCACTGAACTCATAGTATTGGAATTCAGAGTGTGGAGAAAATGCACTTTATTTATTTTACAGTTTTCTACTGGCAACAGCCGGTGATTACCTTTGTCTGCACACCAATATGACGCATACTCAATCTGTAGAGCTCGCAAAGACTTCTTCGTGTAGTTATCTTGATAATATTTGAAATAGTGCTTATACATCCAAGAAACTGATCAATATTGAAGTGAAATAAAATTAGCCACAGAAATCACGACAACATTGCTCAACCAAACCAGACAGCTGTATTAACCAGACCAGACTTTTTTAAGAAACTGGTATGACAAGATTTCCATTTTATTTGCTGCTACAGGTTTACATTAGCAAAAATAGAGAATAAATATGTACATGCCTAGATACTTCATTTAAAATTCTTCATTAACGATTTGAGGCATCATTGGGGCAATTTCAGAGAAGCCAGCTTTCGAAATTGCGCACAACTGCTTGAGTTAAGCTTCCGCTATCTAGTTAAACAGAAAGAAGTTTTTTCTGAGCAATTATTGTCCACGACATCGTAACAAATATTTAATGGGTTCCATTCTGCGGAGCATTGCCTTAATGCACATCACAGACCATCCCTTTGTAAACATGGCTTCAATCGTGCTCACTGCTCGGTTTTTTTCATCATACGAGTAGCGATTGGGAAGTGACTAAAACATATGCATTATTATAAGCGCTGTAATTATGCGCACACTGAAGCACAACTGTTATACAATTTCGCCTTAACGCTCGTAGTACTAGTTCTTTCAAGAAAAGGTATGAAAAACGTTAAAGTGAGCTTTATGTGTGCACCAGCACATGAAAATTAGTCATCCTGAACTTAACGTTTTCTCAAGCCCAAAATTTATGCTCTCGATATTTGTAATTGTGGTTTTTACCTGTTCACAGTAATTTGTCAAATTTTAAAATTATTGCTACATCTTTTGTTCATCTGAATGGCACCGGTCCAGCTGAGCTTCTGCACCTGTGACTTTTTTTGCGTACTTTTACTGTGCATAGCTTAAGTTGCTTACTTTTTAGCTGGTCTTCACTACTCATTTATTATTTTCATAATTGCTGACCTGAATTTAACATTGAACAGCTTTGTGTTATCGGCACCGAGTAAGAACACACCCAATTCTCTGTAGGAGTCTTCGTCCCAAACAGTAAACATGTGTTCATAGTGATGTGTGGCTACACGTTCAGACATATTTCTTGATGGCACAGTGAAGTAATACTTTAACGGCATCGAAAATTCTCAAAAGTTTTCATATCCATAGGAAATGGCAATCAGTGACGTCATGTGCCGGCGACGTCTGAAGGAATACTGGCACTGTCTTAAGTGACGTTTATTTTTTCGTCATAGTAGTCTAGCATGACACGAAAGTATTCATAGAATCAGATGTTTCCTTATAGTTCATTCGTGTTAGAGCATTTCCACATTATATATTCTTTTGTGGAAGCTACAGAACCACTTTTTGTAGATGCATCCTCATCGACACCTGGTAGGATGTTCCATCCTAATGACCAACGTCCATTACAAGACTGAACCTTAATGACAACCGTCGTAATCATCTTGCACCTGTATACATCTAGCACTGAATTCCACGCCAAGATGGCGTCAACCTGAGTGTAAAAACTTGTTGCAAAGATAGTATCTGAGGAAAGAGACATCAAGGTGTGCGCTTCTCAGTAGTAAGAAAACTCACACCTGTGGTAGGAGATACTCCTCCACTGAGCTTTCAATAATGTAAGATGAAGATATCGTAGTTTGCGTGGTGTACGGGTCAAGTTATCTAGCTTTCTATTGACGTGTATGTCGCAGCGATAAACAAATGCCTCTCCCACGTCCACCGAAGTCGACCGACATCTTAGCCATACTCTGGCCATTTTTGCAACGATTTCATTAGTCGGTCATACTAAATTGAAGCTGTAGGCGTATGTGAACGCCGTTTGTTCACAGAAAGTTATTTCGCGTTGTGAAAGAGGTGTCACTAGCTGACGCGAAAAGCAAAACCGGCCATTTTACTCTGACCTACTGCGCATGCCGCATATTGCAGCGAAGCATTGTCATGACTTTTTTTGCATACCGCACCACAGTTTTATCTGCTTTCATGAAACGTAACATGTCACCATTTGACTGGAAGGATCGCAACGCTGCGCATGCCGCTCTTTCGGGGAGAATATCCCGAATGATCGCCCCTGTCTTGCTATTCAGCTAGTATTCTTCTCCTCAACGACCGTCAAGAATATGTTCACCGCCATCTAAGGTGAGGTGCGCAGTTTTTTGTTGTGCAAGTTCGCTTGCTAAGCGGGTTCTTGTTTATTCCTACGGGCCTCGCAGTCTCCTGTCATTCGGCTGCAGAAACTCCTACGTGATATTTGTTGGAGCTGCTGGCTAGGTCTTGAGGTGCGGTCACGGCTCCGTCGGGTACTGTGATTTCAGGAGGTACCTATCATTGTCACTTCAAATAGAAAGCGGCTGTCATCGCAATGGCGTTGCGTGATAGTCCCCGTACTAGAGACAATGTCTTCATTGACGTTAATGATGAATCTTTGTCTTTTCGTCCTGGAGCAACTGCCCTTCTAAAGGCTGTTGGTTTTATTTTTCCCATGAAGCTTGGTGGCCTTTGTCAGAATGGTGACGCATTAATGAGGCTCGGCGACTTGGACTACATAGAAGACGAGGAACGGCTTCGCATGTGCTCAGAGTGCAGTAAGTTGTCTTAAACTGGCGAAGGTCACTGCGCAGGCAATGACCACGGTGTTCCAGAGGAAAAGCAATGCAGTCGCACCCACCTGTACAGGCAGTCTCAAAGATTGTTGCTGACCTCACTAAAATGCAAGCAGAATTAGCGGTCGTCAGGAGTTCTCTAAGTGTGGAAATTTTTGGCTCTTTCATTTTCATAATTGGAGAAATGCCTGAAGTGAGAAACTTCCTCGCCTCTCGGACCCGACAGTGCCCACAAATCTTCATAACTTGAAGTCGACATTTGACGTCAATTCCCTCATGACTCAGCACAGGCAGCAGCTGCTTCAGAACTATTTTTGAAGTTCTGGCAGCTACTTCGTGGCTATATCAAAACTTCAAACAACGTCAGTTGCCAAACACTGCATTTTTGTAGGAAGATTACCGCTCTCTCCACCGAAGCTTTTATTGTGCGTCAACGCGTGCACGCCTATCCCTGCGAACTGAAATAGAAGAATTCTTGCAAGAAGATGCGATTCAACTATCCGAGATTTCTTAGGAAGCGCCGGTCATCCTTGTGAAAAAATAGCACGAAAGCCTTCGGTTTTACATAGGTATTTGCAAGTCGAATGGTGTGGCCAAGAAGGATGTCTACCCCTTACTCCAGGTCGATGGTACATTTAATTACCTCAGCAATGCAATGTACTTTTTCTAAATGGATCTTAAGACCCCGTCGGCCAGGCGGAGTTGGGGAAAGTGCCGCCTTTATCACACTGGATGCGTCGTACGAGTTCAATGTGATGCCAAGTGGACTTCGTTCTGCCCTAGCAACTTTCCGCGTGTAATGAAGACAGTACTTCTCAGTGTAAAAGTAATGTGTCTGGTGTACTTGCATGTCATTGTCGTGTTCTAAGCCAAATTTAGTGACAACTTCAAAAAACTTTAAACAGTCCTGAGCACAATGAAATCATTAGGACCAAGTCGGACGTCAGGAAAGCTCCACCTTGCCTACGAAGAGCTGCAGATTTTTCATCGTGTATAGGCAAAAAAATGCACCCAGATTCGCAGACCATAAATGCAAGCATACAATTTTTTCAGCAAGCAGACTTGAAAACCATGCGCAGCTTTTTATGGATATGCAAGCATATATTACCAACGAAGGCTCAGTTGAAATTTTTTGAACAATTGCCTTTTAATTTAGCTGGCCAAGTCTGATGTATCAAAAAGAAGATCTCAACATGGCTCAATAGATAAACCTAAACAGCATCTACAATCACCGGACATCCTTGAAAACTTTTATGAAAACTTCAAAACAGATTCGTACAGACGGGAACAGCATCGGCGTAAGCGCAGTTCTTATCAAAAAGGAAAAAGGCTACGAGATTCTCATAGTATATTTCAGCTATCCTTTGTCTTCATCGGAGGCTAACTTACGACAAAAAAAGGAGTACCTTGTGGTACTCTGGGTGACGTCAAAATTTCCAATGTTCTTTTAAGAGAGGCCTTCGAAGGTAGTGACTGACCCAAACGAGTTGTGCTGGCTGGCCAATCTGAAATACTCATCCAGCCGCCTAGCTTCATGAAGGAAACAGTTTCTGGAGTCTGACGTAAAGGTGGTCGATACGTGTGGCCGTAAGCCTCCTGACGAAAGCTGCAGCCTCTCACGAGCTCCCGTCGGCGCCTATGCATAGCCCGACTAAGCTTTTGGGCCCTATCAGCATCACCCCATTCACGCAACCGGAGTGCTCGTTCCCCAATCTCCGACCACTCGTGAAGTAGGTGGGCTGCAAGTTTACCACTGCTCCTGCAGCACAAAGGCTTGACTTATTTTTTTTCAGTGCTCTAAACAAAGTGGTCATGTAAAAGATACTTGCACCCAACTAGACCCTTACCCTTCAGTCGTCACAGGCGACCTTCGGCAGTAAAATCTACAACCCGTGAACGATCACCTCATCGCCAGCTGTCTCGGATTGGTTCTTACCTTCTGGGGGTACTACTGGCACCGTGTCTGTAGCAACGTTGCGTATTGCCTTGAAGTAAACACCGGAAAACACAGCTAACAAGACCAACTAGATTTTTACAGCCAATTAGACCCCCGCAGACCCAATTTGGTATAATTGGTGTGAACCTGGAGCCCTTGGCCCTCTTTCCGTGTCAAAATAGGTAACAAGGGGGTCATATTGGAGACAAATTACCTCACACAATACGCAGGAGGTACACTTTTACCGAACGGTACAGTGGTAGACGTCGCCAAATGTTCCGTCAAATTCATTCTTCCGTGACACAGCGCCCCTGTAGTGCTCAATACAGCTAGATGAACAGATTTTATAGCAGAGCTGTCTCACGTTATTTTACATTACAGTCATACAAATTACTAGAGAACGGCTGCGTATCATTTACAGGCAAAAAGTCTTACGGCACTTCTCAACAAGACCTTTGTATATATACTCATCGTCTGCGTGGGCCGACAGCACAAGACCTGGTATACTTGATTCTTCCATAGGTGTTCTTCACCTATAAGACAGCAGTGCAGGAGACCACCGAAATTACACGCTTCAAACTTGTCCACTGGAAGGACTGCACCACCACTCTGGACGGCGTGCACTGTAAAGTCGCCGACGAGAACAACCTACACGTCACCGCATACCTCCAGTGCACACAAGAAGCCCGTTCTCCCAAATGCCCTATAATGCTCACCAAACGACGTTTTTATTTGCATTTAGAGTCACTTTAGTACACATGTGCGATTGCGGCTAGTTTTTGTGTTAATATCTGTGGATGAAGTCTATTTATCATACAGGTGATGCTTCTTTAGGTGTTTGGTGATGCCACGATGCAGGTTTATGTATTTCTTTACGTCATGCCAGCCCAAAGCATTATCTGTGTTTTTGATGCAGAACGTGTCTCAATTTCTCTGGCATGATCGCAACCGCACGTATGCATCAACTTCAGGGGGAGTATCTTGAGTTGCAGACACTCTTTTGCAATCCAATCCAGCGGACATTTTGTTTCATGGCAGCCGACGAGCACATGTTTGTCGCTACCGAAGCCGAGGCACACAGTTTTCCTTGGTAGCGCAGGAGGAGGGACAAACTTTATTGCAGGTTTAGGTGGCTGGGCCTAGGCTTCCCATGAGGGGAAGTCTAAGGCTTGCCTCGACTACGCCTCACGGGGGTAGTAGCGCAAGTTCACGTAATAAACGTGATCTACTTTGTTCTTACGAGCGTCCAAGTGTTCAAGTTGCCGATACTCGTACGTCATACTGATCCTGGTGTTTTCTTCGACATTCCAGTGAAAGCCTCGGTTGTGGTCAGACTAACTTAGCCTCTAGGTGGCCGCTTGTTAGTTGCATGGTGAAATATTTGACTTTAGCGCATTTAGTCGAGGATACTACTCTGCCAACCTAGAGTGCTGTTGAAATAAAAGCGTGCTTCTGAAGCCTCCTGCATCCGTGACGGCAGCGCAGTGGGCGGAGTGCTCCTGAGCTGAGTTGCGGTGAAAAGATTGGCTGTGGATTCGGCTACATCAACGGTATTTCTTCTAGTTTATTCATATCATCTGATGGGGTGCACCTTACTGATATATCTTCATCTTGAAAACACGCCAGCGAAGTCTCCTAGTAACCCTACATACAACCCCCTTTTAATGGGTGTGGAGACGACTTGTGAGAACGCCTCAATTTTTCAACGCACTAGCGTTAAAGAGCTCGTATCGCAGAGCTGCTGGAGTCAGCCGTCGTTGGTTTTGGGCAAAATATCATCCTGTTGTCTGTTGCCAAAAAATCAAAAAAGATAAATATACCTTAAAAAAATAAAATGCTCTGTCCAAGTGAGTCTGTATGAGTGGTAAGTTACGAAGTAGATACCTGGACGCTGACCTAGGTGGTTACACTTGAATTGACGACGACAAATTGAGCAAAAAATATAAAAAACAAGAAGTACAACCTTAAGTGTGTATAGGAGATATTTTTCATCAGGGAACAAACAGGAGTAGAGAGCACCTTATTTAAAATCAAGAAGAAATGGACATGACTAGGCACTGAGCGTGAGATTCGGTACTCATTGAGGGTTATTTGCCTGCTTTGAAGACAAGAAAAATGCACGCAACAGAAAGTGGGATTGACAAATGAGGTTAGAAATTTTTCTGGTGTAACGTGACCTGAATGATTGGTGGAACATGGGTGTCGCCTGTGGCATAAAACGGGCGCCGTCAGATTGAGGAACGTTATTACTCTGCAATTCTACTTATACACCTCAGGAAGCGATCACACAAACTTCAGTGTCAGCTAGTTTAACAATTTGAAATGCACTCGCAAAGAATTGGGCATCACAGTGGTGACTGTGTAAGCATAGCCGAAATTTCTATAACTGCCGAATGAGTGCCAGGCCCTCCAGCTTGGAAAGGCGATTGCGACTTCCCACACCCGAGTGTTGATATTCAACACACAACCATACACGCAGTTCTCCTGCAGGTCCAGGTTTCAATATTCTCGCGCCAAGGCTGCGTTGACGTTGAGGCCTCATCCAAATTAGCGAGTTATTGTTGCTGTACAAAAGTATTCTAAAACAAGCGGTAACATAATTAGCCTGTTACATCATACAGATGGGAACATATAGGTAGGATGTCAACAAAAGCAACCTACCAACTCATATCAACTAAAGAGCATCTTACGTTATTTTGAAAATTCGTGAGTGTCGAATCGAAAATTAAACCATAAAGCAATCAGGTTGTCGCGCGGGTACACATTGTAAATAATCCCTGTCACGAATTTCAGTCATCTTACCAGTGAGTTGCATTGGATAGACAACGATAATATATACATACAATGGCGCAAACAAGACTCGCGAGGGGCAAATATAACATTGCAGTGACTTCAGCGCTTGCTCTTTCTGTGTAAGGTGCCGGCAGTGAGATGTTTCTCGAGTGAGGTTAGTGTAATTTTCCCATTGTGAAGAACAGTCATGCGAGTGAAAGAAGAAGATATTTCCGGTACACATTGTTAGTTCCACCTTCGATGTGGATGAATCTGAAAGTTGTCGAATCACCGCGATTAACAAATACCAACTCTGAATAACTACCGAAAGGGCAAGACCGAAATAAAATGGTAGGCATTCACTGATAACTAAATGGGAAGCAAGATTAAAAAAGGTCTGTTTGCCTTAGAACGTATAGTTATAAAGTTGGATTCCGTAAAGAAGAACCATCCATATGCTGTGAAAACCATGGAGCTTGTTATCTTTGAATATTGAGATATTCACCCAAAAGTACGCTTGGGCACAAGCCTATATGAAGCCTTGGGCTCTAGAGACAGAAATGAAAAGCTGGACGCAACCATGATAGAATTAAGGGTGAGAGGATTAGAGTATCGGTGGCATATAAGTAGGAAGGCTTAACAAAAAGAATCATGGTTGAATACCAATACACCCGCCAGAAGGACCATACAAGTAGAATTTGAATTTCAGTTTTACGTTTGTTTGGTAAGATATATAGACAAAGCAGACGAGGCACTTGCTCAACTGTGAAAATAACAAAAAAACATTTTTGACGAGCCTGTGGAGCACGTCAACATCCGTTATTTACGGGGACGCTTGTAGCGTTTATTGACCCATGCTACCTTGCCTCTTGCAACCAGGTATCTGCAAATGTGTGGATGTGTGCACGCTGTGCTGCAAATATTGTGTAGTGACGACCTGATATAGAAGGAAAGAAAGACATGAGAAGAGACATAATGGCTCCTGTTTGTTGTTATGTTGTGTGTTACTTCTCACTGTTCAACTACGCCATCTGAGGAATCGCTCACCCGGAATGGCTCTGGCATATTTGATAGAAGGGGTGGGTGAAAGTGAAGTTTCCAAATGACGTGTAAGATGTTTGGTGGCCACAATCAGACAGCACACTTTAAAATAATTTACACACAAAAGGTGTAAAAGGGGTGTACGCATTAAAAACACCCATATGAACTCCCTTTTACGCTGCTATTTTCAATTTGAGGTGTTCGTGAATAAAACACCCTCGAAAAACCCCTTTTAACCCTTACATTTGGGTTGTTATGATAAGGCTACAAATTATTGATTGCTGTGTGTGGTTTAACGTCCCGAAATCACCATATGAGTATGAGAGACGCTGTAGTGGAGGGCTCCAGCAATTTCGACCACCTGGGGTTCATTAACGTGCCTACAAGGCTGAGATTTTTTGGCAGTTTTGCTTATGCTGTTGGTATACATTAACCATCTTGATACCAGCAAGGCTACTACTACTAGCTGCTTGCAGAACTAGTAATGAATCGAGGCAGGAAGTAATGTTACGGAAACGCAGTTTTCATCGATAAAGCTCCCAAACTACTATAAGACGGAAGATACAATAGGAGCGCCGCTTGTTCAATAGAGTAAGGACCGATTCTCCTGAATCTGTTTCTTTCATCTGTGTCATTTGCGTGATTAGTCAACACACACAAAGTGCACTAGTTTGCCTGAACAAGATAATGTTGCCCACAGTAGTGTAGCCATGCATAGAACACTCCCCCTTCCCCCGTTCCCATAAGATCGAAGCTTTTAAAGCTGGAAATAAAACGTACGTCACCTGCAAAAAATAACAGCACAGTTGTTCAGCCATAACCTCCACGTCAGCAGGCCATCAGGTCCCTTGAAAACGAACATTGGCGTCATGTGTTTTTAGCAGGCACGTTTTCTTTAATTACTGCAGCGAATGTTCCTCTTCACGTGTCCTTAAAAGTGCGACATGGAAATTAGGAGAAGGACACCGACCATAATGAAAATGCAGAATAAGAACATTTCGGTGACCTTGACGCAGCCTTCGCCACAATGACGGGAGCCTTGTTGACTAAATTGCGAGCAAAGCTCTCTCCTTAGGGGAGCCGAAACACATTCTCTAGTTTTCTCTCTCTCTCTCTCTCCGTTTTTTTGTGGATCTACTTCTTTTGATTTATGTAACTTCCCCAGCAGACGTGCTTCGGTCAAAGCCTTGACTTTGTAGGCAGTGAGGAAACAACATTGATGAAATATTTTCAGCCGTGGTCTTGTTCCAAGGACTGCAAGCTAAGTACAAAGGTATTGTCGCAACGTGAAGACAGAGAAGTAGCAGTTAACAGGTTCAGAATGTAGCTGCAGGTCAGTATTTTTATTTACTGCGCGCCAGAGCATTCCTGTTCTTTCTTATTATTGCTTGCTGCATAAAAGCGTGCAGATGCGCGTATGCGCTGTCGTCTTCGTCTTCCTAGCAGTACCAACGTGGCAATATGTTCTCGTCGAATAACGTGATGGCCGATGCATGCAATGTTGCAATGTCGTTACCAAAATGAAAGTGCTGATAAAATATCGCCTGCGTGACCCTGAATGTGGAGTCCCTAAAGACCCATAGAGCTAAGCAAAAAGCATTAGCTTAGATTTTTTACCAGTATTCACTACATTAGCTCAGTGAAGGTGCGCTAAATATTGCTCCTGAATATTACAAATGCGCGTTCTGACTAATAGCTCGTGCTGGCCGCACTGCACCGTCACAATGTTCACTGCGATTCAGATTCACTGTTAAAGAACGAGTATAACACAGCACATCACTGCCAAAAAAAAAGCAGCACCTGCGCTATCAGTAGAGGGCCGGAGCTAGCGTTAAACCGCATCTAGCCGGTCTGAGAGCGCGCCTACGCCTTGAAGTCTCGTCGCCTAGACAACCTTTGCTGCCCGGTATTGCTGCACGCCCGGCGCAGAGCGCGGGAAAGGGATCGGCGTCGTCTTACATGTCACTGCGTGCGCTGGCGAAAAACCCTGCCGTGTGTGCGTGTGGTGCTCGTGGCTTCTCGATCGGTAGAGTTTATTAGTCTGTGTTTAGTTTGAAATGTGCCTGCGCTCTGTGCTCTACCTGTGTGTTCTGTCAGTGCTGATTATTGCTAAGGTGCATCATCCTGAAGACTGGACCTGTGAATTCTTATTGTGGAGCACTCGAAGTGAAATAGTGAGTACCGCTATCACGTTGTTCCGTTCATCGCTTGTTAGCTGCGTGAGCACGAGAATAACGCCTTCAAACAATTTTGTTTTCAACTAGTTGATGGCAAATCAGCATTTGTTTACTTAGCGAGAATATTTGTCCAAACTGTTTCACGGAGTTGATGACGAAGTGTGATTGCGGGCATGTTTTTTCGTTTGTTTGTTTGTTTAAACTGTTTGGAGTACAAAGTAGAGTGAGCGTGAGCCGCTGAGGTTCAGCAAAAAAATTTGAACAGATTTTAGTGGTGCCCTTTGTTGGCCGCAGTTCTTAAGGAGGCCCGCTCGTGATGCAGATCAATTTTTGTTTACTAATTAATACATGTATGGCGACGGCGCCTGTTAGCTCTAAGCATCAACCGTATCTAAGACGCATAAGCTTGGGCCTGTTGGTAGTTCATTTATCTCTTTTTTTCTTATTACACAAAAAGACCAAGAACGGAATACAAGGGCGTGGTTTCTATGTCGTTCTTTCCGGTTCTGTTTCGTTTGGTGCGGTAACACTACCGTGATAACTCGGGTTGATGCATCGGGTGACAACACAGCATATTTCTTCTCGTTAGGTGCGCCTCGCGAAGTTTGCCTACTTGCTAATACATTCAATTTCGTTAAATTGGTCTTCGCCGGTGTTTTCGTTCACTCGCAACGTAGCGTGACACTAACGACAACCGTGCCTGTGTAGCGAATCGAGCACTGAAGCTGAACGTTTGTTTGAACAGACCTTTCGTCTGTGTGTGTGGCCGAATTGCTTACTTAAACAGTGCAAACGCTTGTTTAAATATAACTGCTAACGTTTGAACACATTTTATTCATATTGTTTCCATCATGTAACTTTCAAATTAGTCTTGTTATTCACAGTTTAATTGCCATCGCCTTGCTTTGGCGTTTAACTTCGCTAAGTACTTCAGATCTTAAAGGTATGTTCGCTATGTGAAGCGTGTTATTAGTTTTTTGTTGCACAAAAACACTTTAATATTATACATACTGCACGGTATCTAAGAATGTGTTGCAGCTAAAATGTAAGACTGGGCAGCACATATTTATCTGGGAACAAAACACGCACAACCACTGAACAGCCTACGCTGCATCGGGAAGGAGTTATGTTTTCTCAGCCTGACAGCTTGATCGAAACAAATAGCCCTAATTTAGCAGTATGCAATGGTCATTGAGTGAAGGTAACGGGGTCACTTTATTCCAAATTTCCCAGCCAATTTTGCGGCTATGGCAAATGTGTTTTAAAAAAAAGATCGTGCTGATTTAATGCACTGAAAACAATGAACTGCTTGAATACTTCAGAAAGAAAAAAGTTTTTGGTCACGTGGTTGCCTTTTAAACTTTCCTGAATAATGTTTCAGTGTTGTTTGTGAAAAAAAAAGTATTTTAAGGTAGCGCTTCTTTTTTATACCAAGTTTGGTACATGTCAATAAAAGGAGCTTATGTAAGGTGCTTGAAACTCATTAATAATAATACAAATTTTCGGCCACATACGTCTGCAAGGATTCAGCCAAAAAGTGTTATGTTTGCATTTTCTAATTGCGATACTGCACTTTCTATGAATATATGAGCTGTGACTACTTACTTCACAGAAAAAATATTTTGATAAAAAATTATTTTTAGACATCTTAAGCTGTTAAACTCTACGAGAAAAAATCACTCATTTCACAGACTTGTAATTTTTGTCCGTATTGAGACGCAATTTGCACCATGTGGTGGTCCACTTAAAAATCACCTTTTACCTAAATTGAAAACAAATAAACAGTTCTTTGTATGTGACAAGTTTCATCATTACAACTTCTATTTCAAGGAATAAAGTAATTTTTGAATTTTCCCATCAACGGCAATAGGAAACTTCTAGGCGTCGGCTGCCATATGACCAAATGGCAAAAGGGTAACTTGGAACTTCAAAAATCATTTAGGGGCAAAGCTTTTGAGGCCTTGGGTCGTTTTCTCCTCTGTAGTCGTACTAGTATTATGTTGCCACTTTATGAGTTGCACAATAGATAGCGTTAGTGGTTTTCACAGCATATACACGGACAAAATGATGATTCGTGGGGCAAATCGTTCGTCCGTACATTTGTGTTTTCGTTAATTCGTCTGTGCATCACTCCATCCGGGCTTCCGTTTGTCGGTCTGTCCGTGAGTCCGTCCGTCTTTCTGTTCGTCCATACTTGCATCAGACTGTCTGTCCATCTGTTTGTGCGTCCGGACGGGCGAACGCTACGCCCCACTCATCATCATTCACTCCGTGGATATGCTGTGATCTTTTTCTCAAAACATAAATTGCTATGACAAAATTTTGCACCTGAAAAGAACTGTTTATTTGCGTTCCATTTATGTAGAAGCTCTAATTTAATTCAACCAGCACATGGTGCAAGTTCCGTCTCAATATAGACAAAACAACTATTTTGTGAAATTCGCGATTTTTTCTTGTAAATTTTGACAGCTTGAGAGGTTTAAAATCGTTTTTCCTCCAAGTATACTTTATTTGGATTAAGTATTCACTCTTCAGATATTATTTCAAAGTGCACTACTAATATAGAAAATGCAGATATGACATAATTCGGCCAAATTATTTGCGGCCTATGTGGTCGAAAATGGTAATAATATTACTGAGCTTCAACCACTTTACGCAAGCCCTTCACTTAACTTGTAACCAAATTTGGCACGGAAGAAGAAGAGCTACTTATGGAATAATTTTTTTTCACAAACATTCAGACGAGATTCCGGGAAGTTCAGGAGGCAGCCACGCGACCAAAAAATTATTTGTGTGTGAATTATTGTAGCAGTTACCTTTTCTAGTGCAGTAAAATCAGCGCGATTTCTTTCGAATACATTTGAGATGGTCGCCAAAATGGCTGCGACGCCTGACGTGAAATGACCCAATAGCCAATTCTTCGATTATATAATCGTGTGAATGTGAGCAAGTTCAAGAACATTAATATCATTCGCATTTTGATACGTAACTGTGCGGTACCTAATTTTACATGTTAGCTGCTCTGAACACCTTCTCAATGCGCGTACAATCTTGTATGCTCAGTGGCATTGCGCTTTTGTGCATTACAGACAAAATATGTATATGTTGTTGCGCGTCGTACTGCATTCCTTTCAATAAACTAATCAAATGAGTGCCATATGGTAGATCTGCAGAAATACACATGCAGCTGTGTTGATGCATACTTAAGCATAGAACTTGACATTTACTAAGATAGATCGATGCATACAGCTAATTAAACATTATCAACTTGGAGCTGCCCTTTTTATTTGCCTGCGCGACAAGCTGAAAAGGAAAAGTAAGGTTCATATCTACGGCACGAAATGTATAATGATTCTGCCACAGCGCGCTTTTTATGGCGTTTATTGCTCAGCATACCTTTTCTAGCATTTCTCTCTGCAGTGCAGCCCGATGCCACTGAATTTGCTTGCTATGCGCCCATTTTATACTTACACATAAGAAAGCAGTTACGTATGCAGGGTGCATACTGTATGTAGCACTCTTTGGAAATTTCGGTCATTGTTCCTTATGTATTTATTTTAGGTTTCCGGGATTGAATTTCCTGTACAGAAAGAACAGCTTCGTCCCACTTCTCTCGAAGGCACCAGTCATCCCAGTAGCTGAAGATGATTGTGCAAGCAGCAGTGACAAGTGGTTTTGCACTTAGAAGTATACCAATGACATTAAACTAATACAACCTACATATGACTACCGTGTCGAATATTCTCATTTTTAATGTCGAAATTCGTACTGCGAGATATAATAGGTTGTAAATGTGACTCCAGAAACTCGCTTACTATTTCTACGTGTTTTTTTTTTCTATTGTATAGGTGTCAATCAACGCCATATCTCTCAGTCGTTTGCCCGACTAGCGCAAATGTTTCTGAATGCTGTGGGGATTTATTGTATTGAAAACAATCAATTTCTAGTACAGAGAGAAAAAACTTGGTCACATGAAATATTTCAAAACTTAGCAGAATGCCATCAGAGTCCTGTTTG